>JAIRCJ010001054.1:6718165-7326472 GCA_020883675.1 Bruguiera gymnorhiza | reverse complement strand
CCTAAACCCTAAACCCTAAACCCTAAACCCTAAACCCTAAACCCTAAACCCTAAACCCTAAACCCTAAACCCTAAACCCTAAACCCTAAACCCTAAACCCTAAACCCTAAACCCTAAACCTAAACCCTAACCCTAACCCTAAACCCTAAACCCTAAAACCCTAAACCCTCAACCCTAAACCTAAAACCCTAAACCCTCAACCCTAAACCCTCAACCCTCAACCCTCAACCCTCAACCCTCAACCCTCAACCCTCAACCCTCAACCCTCAACCCTCAACCCTCAACCCTAACCCTCACCAAACCCTCAACCCTCAACCCTCAACCTAACCCTCAACCCTCAACCCTCAACCCTCAACCCTCAACCCTCAACCCTAAACCCTCAACCCTCAACCCTCAACCCTCAACCCTCAACCCTCAACCCTCAACCCTCAACCCTCAACCCTCAACCCTCAACCCTCAACCCTCAACCCTCAACCCTAACCCTCAACCCTCAACCCTAAACCCTTTTTTTCAACCCTCAACCCTCAACCCTCAACCCTCAACCCTCAACCCTAAACCCTCAACCCTCAACCCTCAACCCTCAACCCTCAACCCTAAACCCTTTTTTTCAACCCTCAACCCTCAACCCTCAACCCTCAACCCTCAACCCTAAACCTCAACCCTCAACCCTCAACCCTCAACCCTAAACCCTCAACCCTAAACCCTAAACCCTCAACCCTCAACCCTCAACCCTAAAACCCTCAACCCTCAACCCTAAACCCTCAACCCTCAACCCTAAAACCCTCAACCCTCAACCCTCAACCCTCAACCCTAAACCCTCAACCCTCAACCCTAAACCCTCAACCCTCAACCCTAAACCCTCAACCCTCAACCCTAAACCCTCAACCCTTAACCCTAAACCCTAAACCCTTAACCCTTAACCCTAAAACCCTAAACCCTTAACCCTAAACCCTTAAACCCTAAACCCTTAACCCTAAACCCTTAACCCTAAAACCCTTAACCCTAAACCCTTAACCCTAAACCCTTAACCCTAAACCCTTAACCCTTAACCCTAAACCCTTAACCCTAAAACCCTTAACCCTTAACCCTTAACCCTTAAACCCTAAACCCTTAACCCTAAACCCTAAACCCTAAAACCCTAAAACCCTCAACCCTCAACCCTCAACCCTCAACCCTAAACCCTCAACCCTTAAACCCTCAACCCTCAAACCCTCAACCCTCAACCCTCAACCCTCAACCCTCAACCCTCAACCCTCAACCCTCAACCCTCAACCCTCAACCCTTCAACCCTCAACCCTCAACCCTCAACCCTCAACCCTCAACCCTCAACCCTAAACCTTCAACCCTAAACCCTAAAACCCTCAACCCTCAACCCTCAACCCTCAACCCTCAACCCTCAACCCTAAAACCCTCAACCCTCAACCCTAAAACCCTCAACCCTCAACCCTCAACCCTCAACCCTCAACCCTCAAACCCTCAAACTCTCAACCCTCAACCCTCAACCCTCAACCCTAAACCCTCAACCCTTAACCCTAAACCCTAAACCCTAAACCCTAAACCCTTAAACCCTTAAACTCTTAACCCTAAATCCTAAACCCTTAACCCTAAACCCTAGACCCAAATCCCTAAACCCCAAACTCAAAAATTTGGAAGGATTTCTATGATTTTAGGACTTAGGATTTGGGGATTTAGAATTTAGGGATTAAGGTTTAGAGATTAAGGTTTAGGATTTAGGGTTTAGGGTTTAGGGTTTTAGGATTTAGAGTTTAGGGTTTAGGGTTTAGGGATTCAGATTTAGGGATTCAGATTTAGGGATTCAGATTTAGGGATTTGGTCTAGGTTTTGGATTTTGGGTTCGAATATCTAATTAAAAAAACTTAAAATTTAAGATATAAACTCTACATTACATGATTTAGGTTATTCAATCCTTAAACCCTAAAACCCTAGGGTTTAGTGAGATCTCTAAACGCCTTTTATACATCAACGACCACACGAATTTTGGTAATTTTTTAAGAGAGGATTCACTACATATGAAATATTTCGGAAGAACAAGAATCAACGTAATCATTGTTCTTAAATAAAAAAGAAGGGTAAAGATGAATTTATTGTCGTTATTTATTTCAAGTAGGTTTACTTTTTGAAAATTTGAAGAGTTACAAGTTAACCAAGGATTAATATTTCATTGTCTTCCACATAAGTTATGATTGAAATAAATTACCTTAAATATTAATATTGAAGGTTTTGGATAGATAGATGTTATATTGGAATTCAATTATTAAATATATTCATTAATGCTCAAGACGGATAAACTGATGGAAAGATGTAGAAAACTTTAAACTTACACTATAGTGTCACCTAGAAAAGGAAAAATGAGTTATTGTCCATCAATTGCGCATTTACTGCAAGAAATATCAATGTGAAAATGATAGAGACATTCTTAAGACTCTTAATTCTATTTTGGAAATTTTTTAGACGGATTATAAAAGAAACAAACAAACAAACAAAAACGAGGAGGGCTGCCACGTGTCAGTCCTGCGGTGTTATAAATAAATAAGGCATTTGCAAACTTTCATGATGACCAAAAGCAGTAGAGATGAACTCTCCACGTCCTTTAAACTTGCCTATTCTTTTCGCAATTTTCCTTTCTTTCTCATGCTTAACGTTAGCACAAAAGCATAAGGATTTTCTTCAATGCCTTTTCATTTTTTCCGGAAAGTCCACCTCCGTGCATTCCATCTCCAAAGTCATTCACACCACAAAAAACTCCTCATATAATTCTATCTTACAATTCTCCATACAAAATCCTAGATTTAATGCATCTATCACTCCAAAACCTCTTGCCATTGTTACAGCAACCAATGTGTCCGACATCCAAGTTACCATCTCTTGTGCACGGAAACACAACGTTCAAGTGAGAATTCGAAGTGGTGGACACGACTACGAGGGTCTTTCTTATGTTTCTCGTCTTCCATTTGTCGTCATCGATTTGATCAACCTTCGAGCAATTGATATTGATGTAGCCAGTAACACTGCATGGGTTCAAGCTGGGGCGACAATAGGTGAACTTTACTATGAGATCGCAAAGAAAAGTAGAATTCTTGCCTTTCCGGCAGGTGTTTGCCCGAGTGTGGGCGTTGGCGGCCACTTCAGTGGAGGAGGGTACGGTCTATTGTTGCGCAAATATGGCACTGCTGCAGACAATATAATTGATGCAAATGTAATTGATGTCAATGGTAGAATTCTGGATAGAGCATCAATGGGAGAAGATCTATTTTGGGCGATTCGAGGCGGCGGGGGCAATAGCTTTGGTGTCGTTATTGCGTGGAAAATAAAATTAGTTCCAGTTCCCCCAATTGTGACAATATTCTCAATCCGAAAATCATTGGAACAAAATGCAACCAAACTTGTTCATAGATGGCAGCATGTGGGGAACAAGTTTCACGAGGATTTGCTGCTTCAATTGCTCGTAATAAGAACAACAAATCCCAGCCCCAACAATGGAAACACAACATTAATATTCAATTTCAATGCCTTATTTCTAGGTGGGGCTGAAAGGCTTCTTGCATTGATGCAAGAGGGCTTCCCTGAGCTTGGTTTGACCAAAAAAGACTGCTTTGAATTGAGTTGGATCGAAGCTCAAGTCAACTTTGGTGGGTTCCCAGTCGAATTGCCACCCACCAACGTTAATGTCTCCTTGGCTACATTGCTTAAGAGGAATTCATCTTTCCCGGGCAGTTTTAAAGGAAAATCAGACTATGTGAGGAAACCCTTGCCCGAACAGGCCTTACAAGGAATATGGGAAAGGTTACTAGAAGTTGATCAAGTGGCTACCCTAGTCATGACCCCGTACGGTGGAAAAATGAGTGAGATCTCCAAGTCAAACATTCCATTCCCACACAGAGCAGGGAATTTATATGAGATTGGATACGTAGTAGTTTGGTATGGCGGTGGCAGCGAGGCATCTACAAGATACGTAAATTGGATCAGAAGACTCTATGATTATATGGCTCCCTATGTTTCGAAAAATCCACGAGCAGCATATGTCAACTACCGAGATCTTGATATTGGGATGAATGATAAAGAAGGTAATACAAGTTATAAGAAAGCTAGAATTTGGGGGGTCAAATATTTTAAGAATAATTTCCATAAGTTGGTGCATGTGAAAACTAAGGTTGATCCAACAAATTTTTTTAGAAATGAGCAAAGTATCCCACCCCTCACATTTTGATTGGAGTAGGAGAGAAATAATTGGAGAAGCATAGTTCGTGACAATAAAATATGCTTTGTTTTTTCCACTAAATATATCTTCGTATCGATTTGAGATGTCATGAATGTCCCCCCCCCCCATTTTTTTTAAGAGTCCAAATAGTATTTATTAATAAATAACGAGTGAATGAAAATACGTATCCCAAGTCCCAACCACCAACAACAGAACTATCCACCTCAGAGTACAATAGTCCCAAAACAGAACAAAGTATTAAAAAAAAAAAAAAACCCCACAAATCAAGAATTCAACTTACATGAAAAAAGACAGAGAGAGCCAATGCCAAAATATAAGCCAAGCAATAAATTTCGCAGTTTGATCACATCTTGTTTAGCAAGAGCATCCGCAACTACATTACAGCCTCTCCTTATGTTCAAAACTTCCCAAGCATAAAGTTTCATGAAGGAATGAATTATAACCGACCATTTTCCTGCCCGAATAAATTGGTTGGGTCCTAAAAGGCTAATAGGACAACGCTGAATTCCAAGATGGAATAAACCTCTTTTGACGTGCTACATGTGCAAAACATTGATTGTTGGAACCTATTGCAAAAAATAAAATAAAATAAACCAATAAAAGAGAGAGAGGGAGAGACAAGCAAGTCATCGTTATTGTAAGATATCGTGCCAAGCCGGAAAGCTCAACACATCCAAGTATTCCCTTCAATCAATAGAAACGCAAAGAGAAACCATCAACTTAAGCACTTACTTGCTTCGGTAAACACAACGAAAATTAAGAGCTCTTATCTCTACCACACACGGGGCCTCACAAAGATAGTTTAATTCATTCAATGACCGGAGGTTTCAGCATGCAATTTTAGGGACAAGCAGCCACAAAGCGTACAAAAGTGAGGATTCCCTTATTTTTTCCTTTTCTCCTCCCCTACACAAACCCCTAAAAAGCATACAAAAATTTTTCCTATTACCTTCTCATCTTTGAACAAGGCCATAAAAGGCGGTCAGAGTGAATTATAATAGTCAGGGTGTGGAGGAAATAGTGAGGCATAGCTCCCTGTGTTAAAAGAGGAACGGTATAAGTCATTAGGAAAACTAATTGCCAACTGTCTATCCTTGAGTGGATAAAATATCCTGAGAGTTTCCGTGTCAACTTTTCAGCCTCTGTATCATGTGGGTAGCGATACCTTCAAACAAAGAAGTGAACTTATTTAGCATGACAAGTTTATTGAAGAAAATGGATGAAAAAAAAAAATGACAGAATAATAAATTAAAATGTAAAATATTGAAAAATCCAACTGATAAAACCAACAAAAGCGCTCAATTTCCTAACTAGTCGTGATTGCTTAAATCAATATCTTTTTGGTTCTCCGTAATCCCTTCACGAGCAAAGAGGGACGTGACATACTCAACAACTTCCTTACGGGGCACCTGTAAGACCATCATTGCCTATACTTGGAAGGAACAAAAGGACCAATGAGCATGAAAATAAGATTCTGTATGTAATTAACACATTGTGACATCCATTTTTAATTTTTCTGAATGAAAATTTGAAGGGGAAGTAATAAAGGGGTGGTTCCCAAAGGGAAAAGCAGAGAGATTACAAAAGAAACATTCAAAATGAAGGAGTCGGGTTAAAAAGGATTAGCCAAATACACCAGGAAAATATTGTTATTTCGTGTTGGCGTTTAACACCGTGTTTGAAATGTTTGAATAAGAAAGTAGGGAAGAGAAAAGTGGAAAAGAAGAGAATGGGAAAACAAAAAAAATTAAAAGTAAGGGAGAAGATAATAGGAGAGAGGAAAACTAAAAATGTATATTGCATATTTGTAATTAAAAAATATAAACCATGAATGATTTTCTTAAATTATTTTTTATTTTATTAAGAATAAATCTTAAAATGAAGTAAATGTTAACATATAAATAAAATTAATGGTGTGATAAAAGGAGACAAATATAATTTTTTTCAACTAAGACAATATATATTTTTTTTCCTTTTTTTATCTTTTTTCTATTTTATTTAAAGTTTCGATCAACGTGAGTTCGGGCTTGACCACAAGCAATCAACTATATAATATAGACCCACTAAACAACAAAATAGCTATTCTATTCACAATGTAATAAAATCTTCCTCACACCCAAAAAATAAAATCTGCCAACTGAAGGAATGAATAATGCGGTATCCAACAAAATATTTTAACAAAAATTTAAATTTATTATCTTTGACATAATAATTAATTTTAATTGCAAATAACAATATCAACATTTTGTTGACTAACTATTATTACCTCCCTTGTTAACCATTAGACTCTCAGTGCTTTCATAATTTGGATCCAGAAGAAAAGAACAAAAAAAAGACTATCGGTGCTGTCAATGTTGTTGCTTACTCGTTTGACCAATTGACTCGAATAGATATCGAAAGTCTCACATGGCCCCAGTGTTGTAATATTTTCATTATTATTCCCATGGTTCAGTTGCAAATTTTTAAATTATTCAGACCATTATCCACGATTTTATTTGAAACATGGGTACCAAAACGACCTGTTATATTCTACTAAACGCTACGTTTTCAGGTTAACATATAAGTGCATCATATCATACTTGTTAGAGTGAGACGAAATGGACAAAGATGTGACTAATTCCTACGTAACCCTGCACGAAAAGCCATAGAGAGATAGTACACTCAAAGTTAAGTTAAAACTTTATTATGATAAAATTGTTATATTTATATAAATAATATATATAATTTCTCAAAATTTTACTTTAATGTTATAATTAATTTTTTTGCTTAATATATATATATATATATATATATATATATATATATATATATATATATATATATATATATATATATATATAATTTAAATATTAATAAATATATTTAATTTAAATTATATATATATTTAAATTATATTCAAATTTATTATTTTTAATAACATAATAATATATAAATTTATTTTTATTAATTAAATTATATTATAATTAAATTTATGATTAAAATATTATTTAAAAATATTTTTATATTATTAATTAGAAAATTCTCATAAAAACAACACCACAATTGCAATTCGCCGTTATGTTAGAATAATTGATAGAAACAAACAAGGATAAAATAAAAAATGACTAAGGCGGGACAGAACGTTAATAACAGAAGAGATTAAAGTTAGAGAGTCAAACTATGAAATGCAGCTTAAAATGAAAGAAAGAGAGTTGTAGAAAATAAGAAATAGCGTAGCAGAGGTGGAGACGTAGCGTTGAACCAATGAAGCAAAACTCATGAAATGTAATGGTAAACCCAAAGATTGCGAAGCTAAACACATAAATGTAGCCTGAGGAGAGTATTTAGTAAAGTTCTCTTTCTCAAGACTATGTTGTGTGCTGAGTTTTTATTTATTGAATGAATAAATAAAAGCACGGTGGTGGGTGGATCTCTATTCATTCTCTTCTATATTCTATTCTGATCGCTTTATTACACCTCGCTAGAAATGTAAGCGTTCTACACACACCATAGCCCCGAAGCATCCGTAGGCATTGTCTCTTCGGCCATGTTCTGAAGCTCTTGCTAATAATCCTCTGTTTCAGCCTACTCAATCTCCGCCAACAACATGCAACAAACTAATGACATCTTTGCTCCCCTCGCACAGAAATTTCTTCATCAAACCACAACACTCAAAAGTGTCTGCGCTGCAGTCATCTTCTTTCTGGAATTCCTTTCGCTTCATCAAGTACACAGAGTTGGCTTTCACTCTCACATCATCAACGCATATTCTTTCTATGCCTTCAGTTGAGCCAAAAAGGGCCAAAAAAAAAAAACATATAATAAAAAAAAGAAAAACAAAATGGCTGCCATCATTGACCAAAGATACAAGTTATAACAAATTTTGAACTGCCTCCAATTAAAGATACCCAAAATTTCCTGCCACTAACAAAATATTCCTCTGCTATTAAGTAACCATGAATTTACTTCATAAAAATGACTAGAATAGCATCATCAACTTCATAAATCATCTCCGGCAGCCAACCTGCCATTAAAGAATGCATTTCACCAATCAGCATTTCAGCTCAAGATGCTAAAAGCAAAAAGCAAGGAAAAAAAGAAGCCAAAATAAACCGAGGAAATGAAGAAAAAGGGAACTGAGTTATGAATCAAAGTTTATCCCGAAGTTAAACTCCAGTCCATAAATTTTGAGATTCATAATGTCCCTCAAAGCTCCATATTATCTTCTAATTTATTTAGCCATTATAACAACTTATAAACTACCTTTTAATCATCCACTACACCCTCCTTATCAATCTACGATGCATTAGTAGACACAATAAAGTAGTTCAACTGTCACATGGTACCTATAGCTTAAAAATACGCTTTGAGGAAAAAAATGCACTACTTGCAAGCCATGATCATGCATCAAAGCAGAAACAAAGAAATTTGAGTTTTCCGATTTACTTGAGAAAACAGAAGCATTAAAATCAGCTCTCTCACGTCAAGGGTTGAAGAAACTTGAGCCACCCATATTGACAGCAATTAGAACCACAATGGTTGTAATCACAGCAAGCCAAAACAAGACAGATTCTGCAAGTAACACAATTTTGGCGTGCATTATATGAAGAGAAGTCAAGTCACATTTGAAGAACTTGATATATTAGCCCCTCTAGTAAATGATATCATACATACAAAACAAAATATTACCTTCAGAACTGTTGTTTGATTCTGAGGGCAGTGATTCAGCAATAGGATCACCTGGCTTTGATTCAACAGACCCTGAACCTGAGGCATCATCTAAAATTTTGTCACTTCCAGTCTCAAAAGCCACAATCCATTGAAATTCCTCACTCACTATTAAAGCTGCCAGAACATCCATAAAGGACTCCTTGTCGTTCTCAGTAGAAGAATCTTTCCCACGTGGCTCATAAGTAGCCTTTGATTCATCAATATCAGACAACTCATCATCAGAAGTATATGTATCAACAGACTCCACCTCATTCTTGTAATCATCTTCATCTTCAACATATGCTTTATATGTCAATCGAAGTAGAATCTCTCCTGAAGCCCTCTGTCTGAACAGTCCCCAACCTCCCCGCAAAACCACAATCCTGTCCATTGGTACAGTGTCTTGAAGAGATCCCAGATCAACCTAAACAGAAGTTTTAGAAAGTTATTCGTGCAGAAAGTAAGGGAAACTAACTGTAAGACTGCCCCTAATAAAACTGTGCACTGAAAGCCTATTAATGGAGGCAAGTCACGACATGAAGGCAGAATATCCAAGAAAGTAAATACACAGTGCCTATAAGCAACTTGCATTAAGTACACAAAGTATATTCATAATTCTGACTTAAACAAATAAAAATAAATGAACGCAATCATCCATAAGGATAATGCATCCTTTGAAAAGTAAAATTTATTAACAGGAAAAAGAAAGCACCATGCAATATTCAAACTTGGAAGCATAAGAACAATGCATCCACTGAAAGAGGTGTCCATGTGTCAACGTCTAACAGAAAAATCAACTTGCCTGGGTTTATATTATACAAATTAGATTTTAAAAGTAACTAGGAATATCAACCACTGAAGTCATGCACTCATGCTCAAACAAAAGCAATTCTCAAATCAGAGGCCAACTTTAGTAACCTCTGAACAATGCTGCACCCAATAAGACACTTACCTCTGCTGTACCAACACTAAAATCCACAAATCCAAGGGAGTCTTTCACTTGGATGTACAATTTTTGGTTCCTAGGGTTTGCAACGAGCATGTGAAAATCCTGCAAAAGGTTACAAACTGCAATCACCAGAGAGGGATTATACAACATAAGGATAGACATGCTGCCCTTTGATATATGTATCTGGCAGATTAAATTCTGTCAATCTGCAGAACATGACATAGAGAAATGATAAGGAGTTTCACCTGATTCCAAATTGGTGCCCCAGGAGGCCCAATGACAGTGGTTTGACTGTTCTTTTTACTACGTATAATTTGAGTCCCCAAGCTTAAAATAACATATGGATCTGTTTTACCTGCAATATACAGGACCTCCATGAGTGTGGGTATATGCACATGACACTAGTGCTGAAAATGGACATCGGCCATGTAAACAGCACAGCCCAAGCAAATGGATGCCACTATTTATAGGCATCCCTTCATTAATTTAGTGCATCGGAAAATGTTTTTGTTTAGAAGTGATATCAATGTAGAAGTAACAAGCAAATAAATGAATTTAAAAGGTGGGAAACAAGCGAAATCCGTATTCCAAAACCAACAGTACAGTACTATTCATATTGCAAGCACAGAATATCTTTCAAAATTACTTTGTCGTGCACATGAACACACATATATGTATGTGCATATAGAAATGTAGAAGAAAATGATATTTCCTCTTCTAATGAATAACATCTTTGAAATACAAGTATAAAGAAATAATTTCTACCATAGACATAAAAAAGTTTCCGAGCATCTACAAGAGTCACCGACAGCTCTCCAACAAAATCCTTGTTTCCTTCTTGCATTTCTCCTGATCTGAAATCACTTGCAACAGGGCCAACTGCTTTTCCATTTTGGAAATCCAAAACAATCTTATTTGGACGTACAAACAATCGAGGCAAATCTTCGGTTAGAAGTTTTGTCAAAAACCTAAGAAAATGCAGTTCACCATCAAGCTGAGATAAAAGAGAAGTGACACAAGAGACACGAGACAACAAAAATCCTCTAGATACAACAACCATAAATAGCTGAAAGAGGCAAATCACCAAAAACTTTAGCCTAGACCTGACAATGACCACAGCAAATAACTAACAACCATAGCAAAGCCAACTTTAAGACAAGGTGATAACTATCAAGTGATCCCATCATCCTCACCACCAAAGTAAAGATTTTGATTGTGTATCGCTATCATTAACAAGAATCCTTAAAGTTCCTCAGCATCTATTATTCAAATGAAGAAGATCTTATCAATAACAAGGGGACAGTGGTTAAACAGAAAATTATGACTGAACTAATATGTGATGGAAAAGTTTAATTGTAAAACAAATTCTATTAAACCACAGTTAGGCAAAACAAAAATCTGTGATGTAAGGTAGACAACAAAAAGTAATATGTCCATAAGATGAGTACACTTTCATTCATGGTTCATATACCTATATATGCATCAAATATGTGAAAACCTCCAAATAGGTACAAGGGGGTGCATGCATGTGCCTGTGCTTTTGTACATACAAAGCAACTGAAAAGCAACCACCCACTTACATTGAGATGACTGGAATTGCTGCTGTCGCCCAATGCATGCAACATAGATGAGGAAAGAAGAAAAACAGATTAGAATTGGTAGTATCAGCTGACTAAGATGAGAGATATAAAGCATCAAAGAAAAGGAGCTTTTGCAAAATGTACACATTCCCACAATTAACTGAAAATAAAATTTAACTATAATTTGAAAAACAGCTGAAAAACTCTCCCGAGAAAGCAGAACTTGGTCAAAAGAACCCATAATGCAAAGAAATTTATTTCTCTAAGAGAATGGCATTATTTGTAAAAAGTAAAAACTTTCCAACAGGCCTGACATCCACTAAATGAAATGGTGCACGCTTTGAGAAATCCCCCCCCCCCAAACTTCCCTGCGCCTAAATGTACTCTTAATAATTCCTTGGAGTTCCATTAGGTATATTGGCAAGCAAAATACTCCATAGCCTTCCTTGAAGAAGACGTGAACTGGAATTCTACGATTAACCATTATGCTTGACATCTACTTAAATATAATAATGCCACAACTGGGAACTATCTCATAGTGGGCAGAGAGAGGAGGGCGTTTGGAGAGAGTTTCCTCAATGACAATTATAGGTGCCCTCTAATATACCCCAACAATTCCTTCGAGGGTCATTAGTATCTTCACATCTGGAACCATGAATACTGAGCATGTATGGTTCATTGATCACACCGCTCCTTGCCACCTGGTCTACTAAGATTATTTTAAACAATTTGCCGATGGAACATTTTCCTCAAAACCCCACAAAAAGAAGAGATGTAGATTATGCAAGAGAAATAAAGCAACTAATTAGTTTTTCTCTCAGGCTCAAAATGAGAAAATCTACCCAGCTGCAGTTATTGTTAACACCCAAAAAAAAAAAAAAGAAAAAAAAAACAGTTGAAAATATCTCCATTGCAGCCTAACCATGACCTACCCATTAAATTGAATAGCCAGAAGGGCGACAGTTCAAATTTGATCTTTGGAAGTGACACAAAAGCCCATGTAGCAGCTCCCACCCATGGTTCTGTTGGTATCAACCGCAACTTGACCCAAAGTTCACCATCAATATCAAAATTTCGAAGTCCAACAGGGACAATGATGGGAATAACACTAAATTTCAGTGAAAGCATTAGAAGCATGCGAGCGCCACCTGTATATCGGAGGCCTATTTGGTACCTATATTATCACAGACAACAGAAATCAGTCAGATCTTTTGCTGTATCATTAACCAATTACTGGTTCCTAAAAAAACTGCATGAAACTAGATATCACAAGCACAATTTCAGGTAGGAGTAAATTCATATCTGAGGCACAACTAAGTTCAAATCTGGTTCGGGTCAATTTTTACTCCAATCTTAATGTCTTCAACATTCCTAGTCTTCTATATTTCACACTATCGGGCACATATTTGACAAACTACTGGCCCTTCTCAACATTCAAAACCATAAACAACCAGAACCCAGCCCTCTAGTAAACTTATTCTTTTGTGCATGGCATTCTTACCATATTATTACCATCTATAATAGAAGTAGATATGCAAATTAGGCAGGACCAGCCAATACTTTCATTTGATCAGTTACAGGGAGGCCAAACCAAAGAATGAATGGCCTGCTTATTTGCAGAACAGGCTAGCACAGCACCAGGCTTATTGACCAAGGGCCACGCTGTTACATATTTTTAGTAAAAGTATATTAAGTTTAAATCAATGCAAAGCCTGAGCACCCAACAGCCCTGGCTGGCCTTGGCTGACACCCCAGGCCCAGCACAGGCCGCAGGCTGTCCCAACCTCAATATTTCTACAAATGGAAACCAATAATTCATCTAAGTGGATGCAGGCCACAAGAAATAGAACATAACAGTTTGATCTGATCCGCAAGAAATAAACTTGAGCTATTTTAATGTTCATTATGAAGTACATGATGAAGCTTTTTATCCCACTTGGTTCAGAACAAAAACACATTAGATCAGAATATCTTATCTCTCCTCCTGCTACCAATAACTTATCATCCAAGTCTAAACCAACAGTGCTGCTCTTTTTTCTTTTTTTTTTCCAATTTTTCCTTTCAAAAGAATAAAGTTTTGTGTCCAAAGCTTTCAAAAAAAAATTTTACAAAAAGTTGCACAGATAAATATATACATGAATCGTCTGCAAAGCAACACACTGCACACTTCCATTATGCCCAAACAACTACTAACCTCTACCAGTCTGCTGTTTAGAATAAAGATGCAAATTTTGCATCATGGATCCATTTTCGTTCACCATGGTAAAGGAGATCATAAATTCCATCAATTCATATGCAAATATCTATTAATATGGTCTAGACTCTTTATTTAAAAACTTTTCAATTCTTACCATATTTTTCTCAAATACATCAACAAAACTACATTATACTTACAAAATCAGCATGTGATTAATATGAAGCAAAAATTATGTTTTTTGTGTTCAAGTATCCTAGAAAAAATCCATTCATCGGTGCCAAAAATTCATCCGAACACAAGGTTAAACTTTAACCAACTAGGCTGGCCTGGGTGGCCAGAAGAGCAAAGCTCTCAGGGGAGGCTGAGAGTTCAAACTGCAACTCCCTCAAATTCCAACAAAATGTGGACTTTAATTCCAAGGTACCGAAAAAGATAAGGCAAAATTTTTAACAACTGATCATCAATAATTCAACAAGGGTCAAAAAACACTGTGAGACAATGGTCAGTGCAAAAATTTACCAAAACTGAATCAAGGTATTCCGAGAGACAGACTTACTGTAAATCATTGGCATGGCGTGATGTCCTGCGCTCCACGTTCCTGACGGATAGTGGTTCATCTCCCAGGGAGAACTGCTTAATTTCAACTCTCTCCACATAATCAGGCTTCTTCAGACCGTCAATGACGGGTTGCAGCAATCCAATGATCCAATTCTCAAGACCAGCCCTGTAAACCTTCCACAGCTTACCCAGAACCATATTTACCCACTCCACTGATTCCTTCCTTCGCAAATCCTTCTCCAAGAAGGGCGGAAAGCCCGTGGGCACTTGTGGCCATGTCCTGCGCGTGCCTACCTCATTATACAACTGGCCCTTCTTCCTCCAGGTCCATAATTTATCAAAAACTACCCCTCCAATGAAGAAAAAGACGAACAGCCCAACCACGTTTCGACTAACTGGAGGCGATGGGATCGGGTGTATCACTCCTAACTGCGTTCTCAATTTGTCCACTATAGGATCTTCTTGGAAACTGGCGAAATTTGACCCCATTTCGATTGACGAAGGCGAGGAGGAGGAAGATGGTTCGTGAGGCAACTGCTGAGCCTCCAATTCACAGGAAATTCGTTTCAAGACGAGGCCTTTCGCGCACCCCCATCTCATCATCGAATTGGCAAGCTCTACACTTACACTATTAGGACTCTTGGAATCACTGCTGATGCTGCTGCTGGCGGGGGTTGTGGAAGCGAGGAAACCGAGTTTCCTTGTAAAATCAGGATGGGAGAAATTGGCGATAAGTAAGATTTTCCTCTTCCGTCTCCTAGTCTTGGAGGAGATAGGGATGATTGAAGCGAAGCTGTGCGCCGCTAGGAGGTGGTCGAGACATTTACATGGGCAGAGTTGAGGAGGGGAAAAGAGCAAAGAAGATGGCGGCCGCAAAATCATTTAGAATGAGAAGGGGGGCAGCCAAAAAAAGCTCAGTGCCCTTTTTGCTGCTGCAATAAGGGCGGTGTGTCCATGGGCATAGCCAGAGTCATTTGTATAGAAACAAGCAAGTGATAGTATCCTCCTCCTCCTCCTCTAGAAACAAGCAAGTGATAGTATCCTCCTCCTCCTCGTCTTCCTCCTCCTGATAGCAATAGCAATAGCAATAGCAATAGGCAGTAATAGGCACTAACTAACTAAGAAATGTAAAATTTTGATGGAATCAATCAGAGAACAAGAATGATGGAAATAACAAGAAGTCATGCGGCGATAATAAGATGAGAAGAGGGAATTGGAAAAGTGGTAGTTACAAACTTTTGAGAGGAGGGGTGAGTACTTTTTTCATTTGATTTTTGGACAAAAAGAAGGCAACGGAAGAAGGAGCTTTGATATAGATAGATAGACAGAGCTACCTAGCCCGCCGTAATGGGGTCAACAAAAACAAAGGTGCCGGTGTGCGTATTGGTGTGGTGGTAGGGGAAATGTGTTGAGTCGAGGCGGAGATTGAGTTGCTTTTGTCTTCCACTTCTGCAATTGGCAGAGAGAAGAGAAGAAAGAACGGGAAGTGGGAGGGAGAGGGGTCACATGGGAAGAGGAGAGCAGGGGAGGTAGGCTCAAGAGTCAGAGGTGGAAAAGTTTGCGCGTGACTCCACGGGAAAATTCAGTTTCAATTTGGACATGGGAAGCACGTGAGATAATATAAGAATATTATTATTCATCTTAATCCAAAAAAATATATATATATATATATATATATATATATATCTATATCTATATATTACTTCTCATTATTCCACGCAGAGCGAGAGCACTGAGTCTGGGAAGGAAAAGTGGCCTTTTGTGTTGTACAAGCCTTTTACTATTTTAGACGTAACGACGGCCCACCAATTCAGTGGTTGAGCGTCCAGACTTATTACAGAGATTGAGATAGAGGCAATCACTAAAGTTGCGAGTTTAACGTAATGCATTTCTACTTTCTACGCTGGCACTCGGTAATAATAAAGGTTCGAATTTCTTTGGTTAATCCTTGTGGGTGCACAAGTCGTGGGAAAATTTTTGGTTCCATGCATGATGACCACAACTCTTGTTTCGTAGTGTTTGCACTTTAAAAGGTGCAGTGGACAAGAATATAAAATTTAGGGTAGTGAATCCTATTCTTATTAAGAATTGAATCAACTTAATCAAGATTATAACAAAGGATATACATAACTTCCATCCCATTTTTTGTTAGGCTAACAAAAACTTTATAACTAAAAAATCCTGAATTTTACCTCCTTTTTTTTTTTTTGCAAACCTATCATAAATTTTATTTTTTTCAATTATTCTGTGAATTTTGTGTTTGGTATCAAATCTATCAAGTCGAGTAACTTGTGACTTACGATGTGGACACTAAACATTTTAGGGGGGAAAAAATCAAAACAAAATTCTCGAATTCCCTCCTCTTCATCTTCATCTTCATCTTCATCTGTTTTGATTGGTCGCCCTGTCCAAAATTGCTCAGGTTTTACTTTAAAATTCACACTTTTGCCATAATCTCCGTGGAAGGATGTTGAAACTTAAGCCTTGGGCCGAAGAAAAAAAAACCCACGCCTGTGACATGGAACCAGTCCAGAGTTTCAGATTTTTCCAAATTTTGGCCCATCTTCAATCTCCCAACAACCGCGGAAACTTCCTGGTGGTGGAGAACCAGCCCCACATGGTGCAGAAATTGCAAGGAAAGACATTGCGTCAAAGCCCACAAAGACTAGGTTGGACTTTGGAGGGTCAAAGCCCATTAAGCCTTCCCCAGCCTACTAATGGAGATGTCAGAGTCAAGGCTGTATCTCGTACGAGATCCCTGGTTTCATTCAGTTCAATTGGGCTCTTTATTGGCAAAGAGGAGCTACTTGTTGTCTCGATATAATTAAAGTGAACAGAGACATTAAATTAAAGCCCATATATATATATATATATATATATTTATCAAAAAAAACTCTGTTGTGTTGTGGAGGGGGTTATGTACTGTGTTGTCTATGTCATCACAAAAGTACGTACTAGAAGATGTAAAACCTTTTTCTTTATGTAAATACTAATATACAAATCGTAATGAATTTGACATATCATTGTCTATAATATTGAGTTCCTATTATGAAGATGAGAATCTTCTTCTTATTTTGCTCTTGATACCTTTTTCTTTATGTAAATACTAATATACAAATCGTA
Organism: Bruguiera gymnorhiza; assembly: GCA_020883675.1. NCBI lineage: Eukaryota > Viridiplantae > Streptophyta > Magnoliopsida > Malpighiales > Rhizophoraceae > Bruguiera > Bruguiera gymnorhiza. The sequence continues at coordinate 7,309,136 of JAIRCJ010001054.1, read as the reverse complement.
ATGAATTTGACATATCATTGTCTATAATATTGAGTTCCTATTATGAAGATGAGAATCTTCTTCTTATTTTGCTCTTGATAAATTTCTTCAACTCTTCCTTTATTCTATTTTTTGGTTTCTCTGATGGTGGAGAAAAGAAAAAAATTGTAATGATGTAGTTACCCTTCTTTTCTTGTAACCGTTATCTTTAAATAGGGAGAGTGAAGGGATTTTAAATCTGATGACCTAAATTACCGTTATATCCAACCGACCATCATATTGAACCTTTTATATTTAGTCATACTTTAAATAACAAGGGTCACTTGTGTCAATTAATTTAACAATCCCCCACTTAGCCCATGTTATAACATGATGAATCAATAACAAATAAGTGTGCACCATACTTAGAGATCATCAAACCATAATACTTGACTGAATTAAAATGATTGGATCATGGCAGTCACATATCTTTTAGCAATATGATTCCTTCCATGTATCACATAATCATCATAATTCATAATAACTTAACCAAGGAACATTGAGACTTTAAATTGTCATTTCCAAATATGTTATTAGTTATCTTATAAACTATAACTGTATATAACTTAATGTAAATAACAAAAGCGCAAACAAAACCATAATCTTAATTTAATTCATAAGTGTTACAATAATATGAGCAGTACAAAATATTAACTTTCAAGAGAATGAGGACTTGTCCAAAATGTCTATCCGTTCAACATGTCCAGTAAATGTTTTCAGTGGCAAACCTTTAGTTAACGGGTCCGTTATCATTAATTCAGTACCAATATGCTCAATGGACACTCTTTGGTTTTGCACTTCTTCCTTAACATATAAGTATTTCAAATCCATGTGTTTCACACCTTTAGAATACCTATCATTCTTAGAGAAGAAAACAGCTGCAGAATTATCATAATAAATTCTTAATGGCCTTTCTATATTGTCGATCAAACCAAGCCATAAGATAAAATTCCGCAACCACAATGCATGAACAGTAACCTCAAAGCATGCTACAAATTCAACCTCCATAGTGGAAGTAGCAATGACAGACTGCTTCCCATTTTTCCATGAAACTGCTCCTCCAGCCAACAGAAACATATAACCAAATGTAGATTTCCTTGAGTCTACACATCCAGCATAATCTGAATCCGAGTAGCCTACTACTTCAAGATGACTTGATCTTTTATAAGTAAGCATATAATCCTTAGTGCCTTGTAAGTACCTTAGTACTTTCTTTCCAGCTTTCCAATGATCTATTCCAAGATTACTTTGATATCGGCCTAACATTCCAACAGCGAAACTAATATCTGGCAGAGTGCATATTTGAGCATACATCAAACTTCCAACTAGCAATGCATAGGGAATAAATTTCATTGATTTTCGTTTCAAATCATTCTTTGGACATTGCAATTCACTGAACTTGTCCCCTTTCTGAATTGGAACTATTCCTGTATAGCAATTTTCCATTCTAAATTTCTCTAATACTTTATTGATATAGCCTTTCTAAGACAATCCTAACAATCCTTGTGATTTATTGAGAAATATTTCTATTCCTATCACATAAGATGCCTCATTCATATCTTTCATTTCAAAAGTTTCAGAGAGAAATTTCTTGACATTTGTAACAAACCTATGTCATTAGCAGCCAAAAGAATGTCATTGACATATAGGACAAATATAATGAACTTGCTCCCACTGACCTTCATATAGATACACCGATCAATGGTGTTCTCTACAAAACCATATGATGTAATGGTATTATTGAACTTAATATATTATTGTCGAGAGGCTTGTTTGAGTCCATATATTGATTTCTTTAATTTACACACCAAATTTTCTTGCCCTGTGGTTATGAAACTTTCAGGTTGGTCCATATACACTTCCTCTTCTAAGTCACCATTTAAAAAGGTTGTCTTTACATCCATTTGGTGGAGCTCTAGGTCATTGTGAGCCACCAAAGCCATAATAATTCTTAAGGAGTCTTTCTTAGAGACCGGAGAGAAAGTCTTCTTATAGTCAATACCATCCTTTTGAGTGTAACCTTTGGCAACAAGTCTGGCTTTATACCTTTCGATGTTACCTTTTGAGTCTCGCTTGGTCTTGAAGACCCACTTACAGCCAACTTGTTTTGATCTTTCAGGCAACTCTACTAGTTCCCAGACTTGATTTGCATTCATCGATTTTATCTCTTCCTTCAGGGCATTGAACCACTTTTCAGAATCATTACATTCCATGGCTTGTTTAAATGAGACTAGATCTTTATTAATGTTTAATTCAGATTCATGTTCAAGTGAGTAAACCACATAATCATTCGATATAGCTGGTCTTTTCTATCTTGTAAACCTCCGTAATGTCATTTCTTGTGGTATCACTTGCTCATTTGTTGCACATTGTCACTTGGTTCATCTTTTATGTGTTTACTTTGTGTGTTTCGAATATCAATTTGTTGTCTTTGTATGTCGCGTAACTGTGATACAACAAAAGGAACAACAACTTGAGTAGAAACACTAGGTGTGGGGATAACAACTTGAGTAGAAGTGCTTACTGTGGATCTTTCATTTGGTAATTCTCTAATATCTATTTTTCATGATTCCTCATTCCCACTGAATTGGCCATTTTCAATGAATCGAGCATTACCAGACTCAACTATTCTAGTACTATGGTTAGGACAATAGAACCTATACCCTTTGGACTTTTCAGGATAGCCAATAAAGTAACCACTAATGGTTCTTGTATCAAGTTTTCTTTCATATGGATTATATATCCTTGCTTCTGCTGAACAACCCCAAACATAAAGGTGTCTTAAACTGGGTTTCCTACCTGTCCATAACTCATAAGGAGTTTTAGGGACAGCCTTACGAGGAACCCTGTTCAACAGATATGCAGCAGTTTTTAACGTATGCATCCACAAGGATAAAGGTACAGTACTGTAACTTAACATGCTCCTAATCATATCTATAAGTGTGCGATTCCGCCTTTCCGCTACACCATTCTGTTGTGGTGTACCAGGTATTGTATATTGTGTACATATGCCTTGACTTTCAAGAAGTTCTGCAAATGGACCAGGACATTGTCCACTTTTATTGAATTTACCACAATATTCACCACCCCTATCTGACTTAATCACTTTCACTTTTCTATCTAACTGCCTTTCCACTTCATTAATAAACACCTTCAAGGTGTTTACTGACTGAGACTTTTCATGCAGTAGATATAAATAACAATATCGTGAGTAGTCATCTATAAACGTGATGAAATATTTCTCACCACCCTATGTTGAAATATCAAAGGGGCCACAGATATCAGTGTGTATCAATTCTAAAGGTTCATTACTTCTCATGGCTGGGTTCTTTGATGTGTGTCTTGTTTGTTTCCCTTTTATACAGTCAACACATACCTCCCAATCAGTAAAATCCAATTGAGGCAGGACATCACCTTTCACCAACCTCAATATCCTTTCTTTGAATATATATCCTAATCTTTGATGTCATAAGAAAGCAGAACTATCATTATGTGCATTACGTTTGTTACCTATATTATACTCAATAAGAAATAGAGAATCAGCATACATAACATCAAGATTAAAATGGTACAAATTATCGACCAAAGTACCAAATCCATAATAGTACGAATATCTATACAATAAAAATACACTGTTTCCAATCTTAAGGTTAAATTCTACTTCATCCAACTTTGCTATAGAAACTAAATTCCTAGCATATTTTGGAACATAAAGACACTTTTCTAGATCTAGGTGACACCTAGTATCCAAAGTCAATCTGTACGTCCCAATTCCTTTTATTCGTGTCTTCATTCTGTTTCCCATATGAAGGAACTTCTCAATTCCTGTTATGGGCTGGATTGAAAGGAATCTCTGCATAATATGTGACACATGAATAGTAGCTCCAGAGTTTAACCACTAAGTATTATTAGGTACTTCAATTACATTTAACTCAAAGTGTACTGATATACAGTAAATACCTTTTTTTTAGAACCAAGCCTTTCTTTTTGGACAATCTTTCTTGAAGTGACCAATCTTTTTACAGAAGAAGCATTTTTTATCCTTTTGGATCTAACCTCTAGTGACTTTCATAGAGGCTTTGTCCTTATTCTTATTCTTTTTATATGGTTTAGACTTGCTACTGCTAGCATCATTATGAACAGCAAGATGAATAGAGTGATCCTTCATCTTCTTTAATCTCTCTTCTTCCTGAACTAACATGGCCTTAATTTCTTGAAGGTTTCATTTCTCTTTGATAGTGTTATAATTCACTTGGAACTGACCAACTTCAGGAGGCAGTGAGTTGATGATGAATTGAACCAAAAAAGATTCACTCATATCCATGTCCATTATCTTCAATTTTGCCGCTAGATTAGCCATACTAGTCACATGATCATGAATAGGTTGTGACCAATCAAATTTCTTGGTCGTCAGCTCACTCATTAGGCTTCCTATAATGGATTTATCAATTATATCTGATTGAGAGTATTCCTTAATTCTCATTGTAAATTCCTTTGCATTTTTCGTCTTAAGCATCGATGGCTTGACATTTTCAGCTATCGTCATTCGCATCAAATTCATACTCAGCATATTAGACCGTTCCCAAGCCTCATGAAGAGACTTATCAGATTTTGTACTGGTCTCACTAATGGCTGTAGGCTTTTCATCCGAGATGACTGCTAAGTCCAAACCCAAAACACCTAAATGAAACTGAATATGCTTAGACCATTCCGCATAATTCAACCCATTGAATTTGATCATCGCATTGTCCCAAGCGAATATATTATTGGAAGCTATAAACATAATCCAAAATTACACATTAATGCTTTGAATAAACTCAAATGGATTCAGATACATACATTACAAACTTTGATTATGTATTTAAGTTCACCTTTGGGTGATCCTCAAATACATAACTTTAATCAATGATGATGTTAATTTAGATATACTTTGATAGATCAATCAATCATACTAAAGTTAACATGAATGTTATCTTTGGATATGCAATCATATTTACCCAATATATCAATGAATCCTTTTTAGTATCATTAATTATAAGAAATGATCCATCTTTGGATGATCTCCTAGCCTTATAATTAATAACTACAATTGTTCATTTCAAATCTGTACAACATTTTATTAGCATCTAAAGAAATGAACAATTGAAATTCACAATTAAATATTTAAATCTTTTCAAGCTAGACCACTTTGGTAAGTAACAAGCTTTCAACATTTGATTCATGTTAATATGATCTCAATAAACTTCAAAATCTTTAATTATTGAGATCATTCAATTTAACAAAATATCAATAAACTATCAATGATGCAGAAAACAAGTTTGCAATATGATATTTATACAGTGTTCGTAAATGTTTGTTTGTACACTGGCAATGTTTGAAACGATGTTGAAATTTTTCATTTTGTGGGAGTTAACACCGGCCAATACGCCGGCGGCGTACTACTCTAGTAGCTGGCGGTGTAGAATCCCCTGTGGCCGGCGTAAATCTCTTAACTGCCAACGTACGAAGTTTCGAAACATTAATAACGATTGAAAACATTCGTCCAATTTGCTTTGATTCATTTTTCTATGAAGTTGACCCTTGAAAACAACATGAATATCACACATGGTGCATATTATGTTCATAAAACATGAATCCATTATGGTTGTTTCTTCAATTTAGAAACAAGAACATTGAAATGATATTCTCCATATTTGATCAAGATCTCAATGTGACAGAAATTCAATGAATGAAAGCAAATGTACCATGGACAGGAACATCTTTAATTTCATAGCAAATTACAATATTCGCAAACCCGCTTTGATACCAATTGTAAAAAAAAAAATTTTTTTTTCTTAAAATTCTTATTTCTATGATGTAGGATCTTTTTCTTTATATGAATACTAATATGCAAATTGTAATGAATTTGACATACCGTTGTCCATAATGTTGAGTTCCTATTATGAAGATAAGAATCCTCTTCTGATTTTGCTCTTGATAAATTTCTCCTTCTCTTCCTTTGTTCTATTTTTTGGTTTCTCTGATGGTGGAGAAAAGAAAAAAACTGTAATGATGTAGTTACCCCTCTTTTCCTGTAACTGTTATCTTTAAATAGGGAGAGTGGAGGGATTTTAAACCCGATGACCCAAATTACTGTTATGCTCAATCGACCATCATATTAGACCTTTTATATTTGGTCATACTTTAAATAACAAGGGCCACTTGTGTCAATTAATTTAACAGAAGAAGCGTATGTAGTAGAAGAAACAATACATACTGTTCTTGCCCGTAATGTGTAAATGTTGTTGACAAATGACAAATAATCAAAACGAGTGTTGTAAGAATAGCTAAAAGAGGAAAATCCAAATCCAATATATTTTTATATTCCAGGAGGGAACTAAGAGTGGTGCAGATTTTCTTCATTCTTACGAGGCGCAAGCATAATGGGGCATAATGGGGTGTTGATATTAATTTAAATTATGAATTAATTAAAATTATAGCAAATTTTTTATTATTAGGCGATGTTTATCGAATTAATAAAATCAAGAATAAGACATATTGTCCTCTAATATGCAAACTGAGGTCTCCCTATATATGTATGTACTTACGTTCACACCTCTGCAACTGTAAGCATTATCAATGCTTATATTTTAAAGTTAGAAGAAGGCAGACTTCAATACGTACCCTTGTTCATACTGCGAAAGGTCCCCCACACGCCCAACTTTCAAATACTACGTTTGGGTGTTACACCAGCTATGTCACTCTTTCTCCCTCACCAAGCATCCCGTGGAAGCAAAAAACATATACCCATACAGACTCAACAAAACCGAAAAACCTTCAAAATTTTATGTCAAAACTCCCTAGGTGCACACTATTGCCATTGCTTTATACCTCATTCAATGACCTATTCGAAGACTCAAACACATACCCATTCCGATAAACCTTTACTTAGATTTTCCGTTGCTCATACCATTTAGCAGTGTGAAAAAATGGACTAATAAGATAAATTAGGTTAATAATTATCAAAGAAAAAATTATATTTTATTGATAAAATTTCATACATATTTTTAGTCCTACATTAATTATACAGTATAATGTTTTTTTATAGTATAAGTTAAAATTATATTATTAATGTGAAATATAATTATAATTTCTTCTTTTTGAAAAGAATTTAAAAATAATTAATTTTAATTAGTAAGTGATTGGTGAAAATTATAATTGATGAAGATTGAACCATTGGTGGAAAGATTATAAATAACAAAAATTGAGTAATTAATGGAGAGATTGTAACCAACGAAAATTGAGCAATTGATAAAGAGATTATAACCAACAGAGTTGAGTAATTAGTAGAGAAATTATAGTTAAATCAGGACACGTCTTTGTTTCCTTTGACACCGCTGTAAGTTGATGTGGTGGAATGCATGGTAAACTTAGACTGTAGAAGTCGAAAGTGAGTCGTGAAAAGCCCTTTAGTAAAGATGTCGGTAAGTTAGTCTATAGTAGAGATGTACTGAACATATAATTGATTTCTTGCGATTTATTCTTATTCAAAGTCGTACAAAATGGAAATCAATTTTCATGTATTTTGTTCGAGTATGAAAGATGGGATTCCCTATCAAATAGGTGGTAAGGATGTTGTCACACCAAAGAACCATAAAACCTTGCCAAGAGACATTGAGATCACGTAAGAAAGTATCAATCCAAATGAGTTCAGCAGTTGTGTCAGTTAAGCTTTTGAATTTGGCCTCTATGCTAGACCGAATGATTATTCGTTGCTTATGAGAACTATGTGAGATGAGATTAGAGTCAAGGAATATGCTGAAACCACCAATTAATCGTCTGGTGTCATGGTCTCCAACCCAACTTATATTTGAAAAATCATGGAGATGTAAATTGTTGTTACAGGTAAAAAGAATGTCACAATGTTGCGTGTCATGAATAAAACATAATATGTGTTTGACAAATTGTCAATAAATCTCTATAGGTAGATGCATGAACTGACAAGCAGTGTTAACAGTAAAGGCAATGTCGAGCTGAGTGAGAGTAAAATACTGCAATACTCCCGCGATGTTACAATAAATCAGATCCGAGACTAACTTATCACAATGGATAGATGGAATATTTGAGCCGATGACACAAGATGTAGTGACAAGTTTCACATCCTACATTTTTGCTCATGTAAAAAGATCAATTGCATATTTTACTTGGTGAAAAAGAATATCATTTAAAGTGCATTGTAGTTTAATCTCAAGGAAATAATTAAGTTCACTCAAATCTTTGATAGCAAATTTCTTTTATAAAGTCTTTAAAAGAGCAAACAATGGTATTATAAAAGATTCTATAAGAATTATGTCGTTGACATAGATGAACAGGAAAATAATGTATTATATTGTATGCAATATAAATAATGATGAGTTAGCTGAAAAAACTACAAAACTAATAAAGATGAGAAAATTACTGAGATGTTGGTGCCAAGCATAAGGTGTTGTTTTGGGCCATGGGAAGACCATTTTAGACGACAGATATGGATCAATGAAACTTAGTGGTTAATCCATGAATATTTCTTTGATTAGATGACCATAGAGAAATGCATTCTTAATATCGAGCTGTCGTAGTTACCAACTCTTAGAAAATGCAATCACGAAGACTGTGTGAATCGTGATATGTTTAACTACCAGGCTAAAAGTTTCATTATAATCAATTCCCTGTTATTAATGAAAATCCTTTGTGACTAATTTGACCTTGTATCATTCAATAAAGTTGTTTGTATGAAGTTTGATACGAAAAACTCATTTGTAACCAATAGACTTACAAGTCGAAGGAGATGGTACAAGTTTCTATGTTTGATTTTTTAAAAGTGCAGTGTACTCATTGGTCATAGCTACTCACTAATTCGAGTCTTTTACTACTTGATTGTAACAAGATGGTGTGGATAGGATTGCTACTGAAGTAGCTAGTGTATAAGTGTGAATTTTTTTTGTACATGATGGTAGGAAATATTGTTGTCTTGAAGTTTAGTCACCGTAAGGTGGGTTAGTGGTGCCAATTGTTTGGGCAAGCCTATAGCTTATGGGATAGTGGTCTGTGAAATAGCTTCAGTGGTAAAAGAGGGCATTGAGGGACTACTTTGTACAGGTGTCGCTATGTGAGATATATTAGTCCTCGATTTCTACCTATATAAATCATCATATTGCAAATATATTGGTAGAGAAATATAAAGAGTAACTTCAATGATACTAATGAGGATATATTTGATAATATATTAATGGTGGGAGCAACAAACAGAATTTACAGTTATATAAAATCATCGTTAACGTGGTGAATAATATCGATAACCCTTGACACCTGAGGGATATTCTAAGAAAATACATTGGTATGATCTAGACTTCAATTTGTGCTTAGTATAGAATTGTAAGTTTAGGTACATAGCACAGTCAAAAATTAAAAGATGCTTAATTAATAGTATGGTAGAAAATAGTACTTCTCAGACGCTGCGTTGTTGTAGAATTGAAATAGGTAATCGGTTGATAATATGAAAATTTTAACTACATATATATATTTATATTTGACTAAATCATTTTGAAGAGTTATATAAGAATAGAATGTTTATTTATAAATGTCATTATTTTACAATAGTTTATTAAAAATACAGACAAAAATTCTCTTGCACACTCACTTTGAATAGTTTTAACTCAAATATTAAATTAGTTACAATGAAATTTAAAAAAAATTATAAAAATATGTAAAAATTGATCATAAGAATTAAACATATAAAATCAAAAAAAATGTAATAATTATTAATAAAATAAATATAATATTTATTTTAAGACCCTTTAAATATCAAAATAAATTAATTTTAAAGAGTTGTAAACTTATGAGAACTAGGGAGATAGTAATGATAATAACTCTTATTAGATATATATGTTAAACAAATTAGTTATATAATTAATGACTTGTTGAACATATGAAAAATAGTTAAATATATAATATAACTTAGACAATGATGTCAACGAATAAGAGAATTAGATTAAGATAGATAATAAATTAATGGAGAAAACTCAGATTAACTTAATAATTGATAAAGTTTTTGGTTAAAATTTTTTAGAAGAAAATCTTACTCCTACCATATTTTGCAAAAAAAAAAATAATAAGTAAAAAAAATAAAATTATAATTATTTTTATATGAAAATTAATATACTGAAACTAATTTTGTTTTTACAGAGTAAACAATTAAGACATCTTAGAGATAAATTTTTTTAAAAAAATGTATAATTAAATTAAGACGTGTCATCGTCTTCCTTGTCAAACAGTAGCTTGGTTGCATGCCCGTGGTTCTGGAGGACGGAATCCAATTGCCCGCATGCTGCTGCTATGAGTCCTGTAATATCACAAGTTAAAAATTCATGTTGACGCCGATTGCCCGTGTAAAAAAGAAGACAACCAAAGAGCACAAGACTTCGCCCGAAGAGAAATCCCATAAAATTCAGCCAATAATCATGAGCTATGACCATCATGATTCCAGAAGTAGGTGAATTCAAAAAGACGAAGGAAGCAAGAAAGTAAAAGGATGGTTTTTTAAAAATAAGCCTTAAAGGTTCACTACAAAGTCCCGCCCTTCCACTTTCGGCATTTAACTACGAAAACATCATGGAAAACTGATGAACAAGCTTGGCAATATATCATCAAAGCCTCAATTCACAAAGAGCAACGGAAGGAAGATACTGGCACCTTTACAAACGTCTGCCAACATAGTTCATGTGTTTAGGAAATACTATACCTAAGAAAAGGACAGAAGGTTTTCCTGGCCTAGATTTAAGTTCAGGATGGAATTGAACGCCAACATAATATGGATGACTTGACAGCTCAACAATCTGCAGTTGAGAAAAGCAATGACGTGCTTACAACGAGCAAAGCCGGCGAAGGTACAGATTCTCACAGTTGTTTAGCCCAGTACTTTGAGTTAGTTGAATACAAGCAAGTAGATACGAACCTCCATCCGCCGGCCCGATTCATCTTTCCCTACAAATGAAAGACCAGCACTTTCAAATTGGTATATCATGTCAGGATTAACCTATAGAAAGTTAAAAAAGTTTTTTCTTTTTTTCTATGAGAAAAAGAAAAAAAAAAAAAGGAAGAAGTCAAAGCATATGCTGAAACTTTGTCCTTCCGAGTGCCGTGGCAACAGAAATTACCTCGTACCGATGCCGATGCCGCTCATCAACAAAACTGACATTGCCCTACCTAACCACGATTCAATGCAAATAGCAACAGTTAATAAGTTATTATTTACCCAAACTCAGTCAATGACATATTTCAGTTTTATATTACCATCTGATTATATCTTCAATAATTTTTTTTTTTTTTGGAGATTGATCATATCTTTAGTAATTGCATATTATGAATCCCCCAATAGCACAATCATACTAAGATTTGAAGTGTGTGTGCAGATCTTGCATGATTATGCATGCATTTGACCTTCTTTGAAAAAAAAAAAAAAAAAAAAACAGGTTCTTAAGACAACTATTAATTTGAAGTGTGTGTGCAGATCTTACAATTTTGCAGATTTACAGTCAGGAACCTTGAAGTAAGTCCTCCTTGAACCCAAACGCATGGTTCCCCCCATACGAGTTTTTGAACCCTGTTAAATAGAAAATAGTTAGGCCAAATAAACTTAACAGAAGCAAAAGCAAACAAGACGAGGCCCATATCAAAACTACTCATGAAGGGAAAAGATACCTCAGGCATAAATATCACACAAGGGTTTGAAGTTTGAGGATCAAACTCTGTACTGTTAGCATCAGGCATACCAACAATAGACCGTGCAAATTCAATGACAGCAATTTGCATCCCCAGACAAATGCCCAGGAATGGAACTTTGTTCTCCCGTGCATATTTTGCAGCAAGAATTTTGCCTTGCACCCCTCTATCCCCAAAACCACCTGGAACTAGGACACCGTCTGCTCCCTGCATTAAAACAAAATCTCAAAAGACAACAGAATGAACTAAAAGCAAACCAAGTGAAATAAAATCAGCAAAAGGTCAAACACATAGGGTAGGTTTTGAAGAGCTCACCTTCAAAAGATCCCATGCAGTTCTATAAACATCAGGCGCCTGCATAGAGTAACAGAGCAGTCAATATCCATATTCCAAATAGAGGTGGAAAAAACTAAACGGATATAAGCCGCCCAAGATCCGACAACGAGCCTGACCCTAAACTCCAATAAACCAAACTCTAAATAATTTGAAACTCAACTGACCACAAATCTCAAACTCAAAAATTCAAAAAAACTCCAGATATAATATATTTGAAGCCTAATTATATTTAAAGTTTAATAAAGCCACAAGTAAGATATGCAGCATTCCATATATCTGAAATTTGATAACATCAAACACATGACCCAGATTCGAATCGACCCACTCCTCTGCCACCTCTAACTCCAAATATACTTCGCCACCTCTTATTACAAATATACCGAATGGCTAAAACAGTAGGTGGATACCCCTCTCTCAATACTGACCTCTTGTGCAGTAATATCTTCTAGATCACCGGCCGGGACCCATTCTACAATAAGCTTCCGCCGGCAAGCAACAGAAGAGTGGAAAAGAGCCTGCCCATAAGAAAAAACCAAAAAAAGGTATTGAGAACCTTATATCCCGTCACATTTTTACCGTCCAACATAATTAAATATGATTAAAAGAACTCATTGCTCCCGAAGTTTCGAATAGACAAGTTGGTCCGGACAAAGGAGAAGAAAAGGAAGGGAAGGGAAGTCAGTCCCCCTACCCTTTATTTCAATTTTATCATCCTTTTAATGTTTAACTAAGTCATCAAAAGGTTCTCAAAATCAGTCACCATCCAAAAGCGCTTCATAATGAAGTACAAATCCAAAGCCATTACCTTCAAAACAGAGAGATAAGAATCAGAAAGTCCAGTGTATTTTCCAACCATGGCAATTTTAACCTATCATGAAAGGCCAACACCACAGTTAGTTAAATAGAGTAAGAAGTTTCAAGTTGCATTTGCCGATGCTTGAGACCCACATGATCATGCAGACTATCACAAACTTGTCTCCTTGCCATCCATTGATGTAAATCGGGCTCCACGGAAACACTGTGCATTAAAGCAACATTAACACACGAGCAAAGGGATTTAAGATTACAGGATAAATGAGGATCAATGAGAGAGAAAGATGGAGAGATGTCCCGCAAGAAAGCAAACCACGTATGCAGTAAAAAAGAAGGGCCATAGAACACAAACCCCAGAAGGTTCAGTGTTTTCAGGATCGCTTCATGCGCCTTCTGATCCTAATCAAGTCAAGGGAGAGAAAAGGAAATGATCTCTAAAATTCATGTTTTATGACTGAAAATTTACCGGCGTTAGAGAAAACCTGCTTACTCTGATTAGCAAGGGAATATGCCAGATGTTCGGAACATCATGTAGGGTGATGATATTTACGGCCTGCACAGAAGTCAAATTCGTAAGCACTAGTAATTATGGCTTGGGCCAAATGGAAAAAGTACAGGAAATTTTCGGTACCGGTACATGGCAAAATTGAGAAAGTTTTGCCTTAACGTTCTCTTCAAGTGCCTGTAAAAGAAATTCTCAAAAAATGAAACCACAGCCTCAAATACAATAAGTAAATATGCAGTGACAAGGAAGAAAATATGGGAACCTTTGTACTACGACAAGCTAGAATGTTTGGTGTAAATCCAAGCCCTCTAAGCCCCCGAACACTCTGCTGAGTAGGCTTTGTTTTCTATAATTTGATATTAAAAAACAAGTTGAAGCCAATGAGTGAAGGACCACATATAATGCAGAAGACAATGCTGAATCAGCTTCAAGCGTACAAATTTAAACTATGCGCAAGAAAACGGAAAGGGACAATTTCCATGAAATACCTGTTCACCAACCACATTGAGAACAGGCACAAGGCTAACATGGACCAAGCAAAAATTACCAGAACCTGAAGAAAATCAACAGCTTAGTGCCAGAATGTTCCACCGTGATTCTTTCAAAAGCAACAGTGGAGAAAAGTATCTGTATAGGTCTCTACAATGATGGCTAGAGTCCATCAACCAACCTACTCGGCAAGAAAATTGGCCAATTGCCTCAATAAATGGCATAGATTCAATGTCACCTGCGTCCAAATGATTGATTCTAAGTGAAAGACAAAAAAAAAAGGGGGAAAGGTCTCATTAAGCACACACCAGCATCATGAATTACCTATAGTTCCACCCAGCTCGATAACACAAACATCCGGTGAACCATCTTTACCATCAACTGGTATCCTGGCTACACGCTCTATCCACTCTTGGATAGCATCCGTAATGTGCGGAACCTCCTGGATAATTGCACCATCAGGATGGTAACTTTTAAAGTTACATAATACAGTATTGCATAATCTGAAAAAGAATAATAGAATGTGAAAAAACAAACCTGCACGGTCTTTCCAAGATAGTCCCCCCTTCTTTCTTTGTTGATAACAGACTGATTAATCAAAGAGAAATATTTCAAAAATAATAAGATATCTTAATGCAGTTAGCTCACTTAATTCTCCAGACATCAAAATGATAGAGTTAACTCGACAAACAGAATGGAGTTACAGAGAAACCTGATATATTTTTCCTGTCGTAATATTGTTGTCACGAGTCAATTTGATGTCCAAAAAGCGCTCATAATTGCCAAGATCCAAATCCACCTTTTAAGTACCAAGCAACATAGTTATATTTTCGTTGTATAAGAAGATGAAATCAAACAAATCCTTTTATATGAAAAGAAAATAAAATACGGGATCCAAGGGTGTGATATGAAGACAGCTCCAAACGTACATCCAAGGTTGTGAAATGAAGACAGTGCCAAGTGTACACCTGCAGAAACGGACCTAATACGAGTATTTACCTCGCCACCATCATCTAAGACGAAGACCTCTCCATGCTCAAAAGGAGACATGGTTCCCGTATCAGTATTAAGGTAAGGGTCTGCAAAAATTCCATCAGAAAAGAAATAAATCACGTAAAAATATAGGTACATACAGTCGCATGACTGTCGTCTAACAGGTTAATGGATGCCACACTAACAGTCTATTTCATTAACGTGTTAATAAGCTGCCATCTTTTTTGCAAGTAACGAAAGAAAACTTTTATACATGAAATGCTTGAAAAAACGAAGAAATAATTGGTCTAGGCGGGAAACACAAAATAAACTAATTGGGATTCCAACGAAACAGAAAGATTGGGCAATGCAGCAGATACAGCCGCAACCAAAAATGCTTAATGGAAACGGGAAATTAAGAGGATGGTGACAAAACGTGAGAAATGAACACAATATGTAATACCTATCTTAATGGAAGTAACACGAAGGCCACAGGCTTGAAGGAGAACACCAATGCTACTAGCGGTGACTCCTTTGCCCAGTCCACTGACCACACCACCAGTCACCAATATGCACTTCATTGCTTATACTTCCCACTCTTTTCTGCCAAAAAGTAATGGCCTTTTTTTTGTTACGAAAACAGTAGGCAGCTGCTGGGAGAAAAAATCAATTCAATGGCTTGAGTATCGACAGTTGAATTAACACTAAAACAAAAACAATGAAAAAGAGAACGCATAACCGGAAGAGAGGGCAATGCACATAAACAGAGCAAGCAAAAGTGGGATTATTTGTAAGAGGAGGGGAGTGACTCGGAAAGAAAGCGCGACGCTACGCTTGATTAAGTCTTTAAATTAATTTTTAAAATCAATAGAAAATAAACGATTATATTTTCATTGAAAATTGACTTAACTCATAATTGTTATCTAATACTTGGATTTATAAATCTATTTTAGATAAAATTGATCTAATTAATAAGGAAAAATATTTATTAACTAAATAAATTTAGTGACCAAATCAACTTAGAACATAATTACCTAAAATAGAAAATATTTTAGATTATGAATAATAAAATAAAAAATATCTTTTAAACCTATTTTATGTCTTCTATATTACAAAAATAAATATTTTAAATAAAATTAGCACCCTTAACATAAATGAAAAATTTTACTTGTCATAAATAAAATTTAATATAATAAGGTGATGTAAATAAAAAATTAATAAAATTTTATGATATGGGAGTTATTTATTGATATTATCATTAATGCATAGAAAATTAATTTATTTAACCACAATATCAATTTTAAATTTTTTATTTATTTTCTTTTGATCAACAATTTATTTGATTATTAATTTCTATGAAAAAACAAATTAACAAAAATTTACACATATTTAAAAAGTAAAAAAATTGAGAATTAAATGAATTATTGTTTAGTCTATTTTAAAATTTTATTAAATTTATTATTATTATAAAATTTAATAATTAATAAATATTTCAAGTTTTGCTCATAAATAAATTTTCAAGAGAGAATTTTTTATTAAAAATTAATTTGACTCATAATCAATAACTAGTATTTAAATTTCTAAACCTATTTATGATAAAAATCATTAAAAATATTTATTAATTAACTAAATTTAGTGAACAAGTAAAATTTAAAAAAGAAATTAAATTAAATTACTATATACTTATTTAAAATAAAAAATATATTTTAGATTTTTCTTAAAAAATAATTTAAATAGAACATAAAATTTAAATTATAAAATTATAATATTAATAATAAAATAATAAAAATATTTTTGAGACATATTTTAATTAAATAAGTAAGATTGAATAAAAAATCAAGAAAATATAAAATGAAATAAAAGAAATATATTTGTCATATTTGTTTATTTAATTATTCAGATTATTATAATATAATATGATAGATTTATTTTGTTTATTTATTAAAAAATAATTTTTATTATGAATTATTTTATTAAAAATATTTTTTTAATTTTAATTATTATTAAAGAGTAAAATATAAATAATAAATTAAAAATTTTAATATAAATTATTTATTATTATTATTATTATTATTATTATTATTATAGATAAATTATTGTAAAATATAATATATTTTAATACTAAATAATTTTTTAAAAAATAATTTATTTTAATAATAATAAAATTAATTTATAATTAACTATAAAAATAGTAATAAAATTAATACAAAATTGAAGATAATTTTAAAATATATTTTTTAATTAATACTCTCTCTCTCGTTTATTGTAATATTCTTAAAAAATAACTTCTATTAATTTTATAATTATTTTGTATTAATTATTTGTTTAATTTATTAAATAAAAAATTATAAAAAGATATTTTACTTATAGACTCACAATTGTTAAATACTACTGCACAGAGACGACAGAGATATTCTGGAGTAGCCAAAGGGCCAAAGCCGAATGGGAATTAAGACCTTGTTGTTAAATGGGCTGTCCTAACGAAGCCGAAAACTGAAAGCCAACTCACTTTCTAACCCGCAACCAACCTCCCCTTCCCGGCCAACTTACCCGAGAGCGTGCGTGCAGAACGTGTATTGCTTTCCGCTGTGCCTCTGCCTCTGCTTTGCTGGTTCCTTGATAGATAGAGAGATAGATAGATAGATAGATAGTACAGAATTTCGTTGTTGCTTTTTGCCACACCCCCGAAAAAAGCCCATGAATGAGATTATTTCGTCAACAATCAAAATCAAGTAACCCAATGTTTTAATTTGAAGAGAAGAAGATGCTAAAGTTGCCCCTGGCCCCTCGCTCTTTCTTTCTTGCACACCAATGGCAGAAAGGACCCCCCAACACAAATGAAAGGAACTCTTCTTATCTTTGCTTTGCTTTTCTTTTCTTTTTGGTCGCTTTGGTTTGAAGGGGGGAGGGAATGGGAATGGCCGATGGGTGCTTCTGGGTTGGCTTATTGGTGGTGGGGAGGGGGGGTGGAGTGTGGCGGCCGGTTTCACACTTCGCTTCTTTTAAGGGTTCTAGCCTGGAAATGAGAAAGATCACTAATTTCTTGCTTTCTTTGCACCTCCCCTACTTTTCTTCCCCCCACCTCTCTCTGTTTTTTTTTCCTTCTTTCAAATTTTCACTTTTATTCTATTTTTAGTTTATCCTTACGGTTTTTCTAACTTATTAATCTATATAATTAACTTGTTTACAATTTGTCAGGCTATTGGCCTACAATTCGACTTTGTATGTCAGGTAGATTAGATTACCTCAAAAGTCGATCCGACATCGAATTCTGGATTTCTTTTTGTTGCATAAGTACATTTGCAACTTATGTCGGTTTCTGCCAGCGCAAATGGCACAACATATCTGAGCTTGGTTGCTGTTCTTGTCAGACAATTGCAATTAGCTGAAAAAACAGGACTGCAAGGCTCATTGTTTCCTTTTTTTGGCTAGACTGGTAATTGCCCAAGTATGGATTGCTTCTTGGGGTATAAAATCTTTTATTGACTCCTTTCTTTTGTTAAGCAGAGAAATGATCCGTGACATTGCGTAATGATTCTTGCAGAATGTTCTGAATGTTCTTCCTTTCAAATTTTGGGTCCACTTGCATCCTCCAATTATGACACCAAATTATCAAGTGCGGCAGCACCTTAAAGTTCGATGGTTGTCCATGTTCAAAGTTTCCATTGGTGGGTAAAAATTTTGACGACCAAAAGAAAATCAATGTCTTTTTCTGCAGGGGACTATAGGTATGAAACATCAATGTCTCTTGTTTCTAAAAAAAAAAACAAAAGAAAAGAAAAAATTTACAAACACGCATGTAAAATTTCTTCAATAACACTAGACAACCTCTGCTTTGGCATTGGTGCCTTATCGAATTGGGAAAAACTCATGTGCAGTACCATCCAACTATGGTGTTTTTCGTATTAAAAAAACAACAGATTTTGGTAATGGCTCGTATCTCTGAATTTCTTTCTTTCTTTTTTTTTTTTTTTAAGTTAATTTGTTTTTGTTCCGTTCCATTCGTATTGTGTTTGTGGGAAACTCGACGGTTACACACTTTCTCTCTCTGTTTCCAGACTATGTGGGCAGAACTGCACTACACAATGGTGGCGCAGATTGTGCTGCATGTTCGGCGTCGATGAACCGCAGATGACGCCCTTTACTTCACATAATCGCCCGATCAACCTATTCCACGGGGAAGTCCCAGCCTTTTCCTATAGCAATTCTTAATTCGAACCATTAAAAAACCAAACAGCGGGGGCAGCCCGCTCCAAAATCGTTAAATTTAGGCCCAGCCATCCATCAATGGTTACGATTGGGTCATTTAAGTCAGGCTCACAGTCCATTTCGATTCAAGCAAGCTAAGGCTTAATCTAAAACAAAGAAGCCTGGCCTGAAAGATCTGCGAGGGTTTTTTAAGACCGTTGACTCGCGGTGGTCAGTCCAGGTTGGGCTGTCCTGTCCTGTCCTGTCCTTATGATTTTTAAAGTGCATAAAATAGAAACTTGAGGTTATTTATGTAAATTCACAGATGAAAAACGATAATAGAAAAGTGAAGGGCAGCCATGTAATTCCACCAATCCTCATTGGGAAAGGAGAATGTTACTAATATATAAATTCCTTCCCAATCGAGAGCCCAACATCTTTCTTCCACAAGTCCTGCAACACTCTTGAGGAATGCGTCTTCTTTTCTGTTCTCCGTTTCAAAATTAACGGCAAGGAGTTCGCATCCATTCTCAGGCAAGCGGAACAGAGAAAGCGCCACCGTCCCCCAATACAAGAGTCCGGCAGAGGCAGGGAGAGGAAAATTTTGTTAGGCTTGGCTCTTCAGTTCTTTGAAGTCCCTGTAATGCATTTTCTTTTTTTTAATTCAACTTTCTTTTTTTTTTTTTAATATTACGCTTGTTTCTTGACTAATTTTTCCAACTGTTGATTTCCAAGAATCAATCAACATTCAACGCTTTTGAGAGTTTGGAGAAAAGGGTCAGATTTCTAGCGTCAAGGCATCAAGAACCGTCGAATTTGGTTTACTCTGTTCGGGTATTTGATTTTCTTTTTTGCTTTTTTTTTTATTTGTTCTGTTTCTTTTATGACATCTGACTTGTGGGCTAATACTGTGGCAAAAAGTAAGAAAAAATCCAGTTTCTGGCATCGAGGAATCAAGAACCGGTGAATTCGTTTTACTTTCTTGGTTTGGCTTCTTTATCAGATCAATTGCACGAAGCAGAGGTTCCTCATATTAAATCTTATTAGTTTTGGGAGTCAGTCAAAATTTTTGTTTTTAGGTACAGAGCTTGTCTTTTAAGCATGTGGTCAAGGACCTGTAATTTGGTCTCATTTTTTGCACCTTGCAAGGGTTCTTTCTTTTGATGATACATTTTCCTTTTACCATGACAAAGTAGATCTAATTGTAGGAGCCAGGCATACCATTAGTAAGTTTGGCTTTCCTGCTGTTATTCTCTTGTGCCACATTTAGTGACATCCCAGTGAGCCCACTGCAATCTAGGAATTATCTTTAAATTTAAAAGTGTAATGGACACCTGCATGGCACTTCTTAGTGGTAGTTTTAAGGAAATATGATGGTGGTCTACTATGAGATTGAGTTATTTTTGTTGAGTCATAACTGATGGTGTTCCTTTGGTTTTGGAGATTTTCAAATTTCTACTTGATTTCTAGTTTAGGATTGTAGCTGCTGCTTCTTGTTTCTTGTGAAAAATGAATCTCCTTGAACTTCTAGTCTCTTGAGCTGACAAACAGAAGGATGTGAACTTTGTCAAGCTGGCGTTAGCTCCCTTACATGTTCCCACTGAATGGTAGTCAGATAGTTTCTTTTTCTTGTATCTTACATTTGATAGTATGAAAATGAAACTATGTTCTTGTTCATCCCCCTTGTCTAATGAAGTTGGAGCATCCCATCAGAGATAAGTTTGGATTCAGTCTCCTTTTTTTTTTTGTTTCTCCGATCTTATAGTCTGCATTTGTTATTATATGTTGCTTAGATCCTCTTGGAGGGCTCTGGTTTGTTCTCACAGACTTACATTATTCCACTGGTTTTATTGAAATTCGTTCATTTGAATCTTTCTCTTAATTCACTGCAGATAGGGGAGGGTATACAATATGCTTAAGCTTCTTTATCTGGATTGCACAAAGCAGAGGTTCATCCCATTGAATTTGTAATTATCAGGCTTGCTTGAATTGGCTGGGTCAGTGACTACTCATTCCTTTCTTCGGTATACTATAGTATTTTTCCTTGTACCTAATGTCATTTGCAGTTTGGGGGCTAACCAGCATCAAGGTAGGTAACCTTGTGGAGCAATTGGTCACTGAACACTTTGGAACAGGTCTTTTTTTCAGTTTTTTTCCCCTTCACTCCTTGATTATATGACAATCCATTACTTTATTGTTGTCAGTTTACATTTGTTACAAATTCACCTCTGTGGTAAGTTATTTGATATTTCCTTAGTGTCCTGATGGTTGTCTCTTTTACAGGTCATTGCTTACAACCCTGCAAATGTTCTACAGATCAGCCATGGACTTGTTGTGTATGTGAGCATAGTTATTTCTGCTGTCATCAAGGCAATTGGCATGAGTATGTGAGCATAGTTATTTGTTTTGTGAGGTGTACACTACCTACTAAGGATGATGGAAATCTTACAATCTGTGAATTGACTGGTCCCCATGGGTACTGATGAAAGTTAGAACCCAATCAAGGATTTACTTGACGTCAAATAATATGCTAACTTTTATCACTTACAGTCTTCTTCATCAGGTAATGTTGCAAATTTAATTTCTTTAGTGTTATTATTAGACTTACACCTATGAACTGCCATGTAATTCTTTAGACATTGAAACACTGTAAGCAGCAATTACAGCATGTCGGTGTGGATATTTATGTGGCCTAGATCTCTTCAAATTCCTTGCATATTTCCTCCTCAATTTTTTTTTTTTAAAGGACTCCTGCCTTGGTGCTTGCCTTGCAAAACACAGGGCAAGAAGTATCAGAATCAAGTGAGTCCACTATTTCCCCTGGAATTCTTATTCTCTGGGTATCACTTGGTTCTGATCCTTTCATCAGGATAGATATAGTTGGTGTTCTGCAGGTATTTAGCCTCAGCATTGTGTATTACTTGTTATGAATTGTTTTTTTTTTCATCTATAATAATATCAATGTTTTGTTTTCAAACACTAATCCTATAAGATGGGTACAATTCAGAATGGAATCGTGAAAAATTAAGATGTTATATTGTTGGCTCTGCTGTAGATATTAGTGAATTTAATCTCTAATCTTGTGGTCGGTCAATGAAATAATGTTCCAAGTCAAGTTGTGTCTAATTAATGTGCATATTTTTCTTGGCTGTGATGAATTATCTCATGATAATTTTCACCTGAATTTTTTGATATCCTGCACTTGATTTTATGCACTCAGTAACATGTAATATTAAAAATGATCAATATTTTATTATCCTGATGCTATTTGTCCATTGGTTTCTGGAATTCTGCCACATATTGGTCAAGTCTCAGACAAAGTATTTATTGTTGCAGGAGTAATTGTACATAATGTCTTTTAGTTGTTCGATAGCAATTTAAGTTTCTAATGCCTCCTGGTTGTGATGATAGCCACTCCAGCAGGCTGAACAATGGCTGGATCTTTGGATCTGGTGACTGTGCTATTGAAGGCACGTTGCTTTCAACTTTAATGATTGTGATATGTGATATGTGATATGTGATATGCGATATGCTAATTACAGTTTCTTTTAGCATTGTGCAGAATGCTCCAAGCAATGTGATGAAAGCAGCATGGGATGCTTGTTTGACGCTGTTATCCAAATAATCCTCTAAAGTGATAATCAAAGTCGCTTGCAGGTTAAATTCTCTTGGCATGTGCAGTAAGCACTTCCCTGTTATTTTGCTTAATGATTCTTGCCATAAGAAACTGTAATTAGTGGTGCACAGTGGTTCTGCTTCCCATAAAGGTACTCTGATAATAATTGTGTGATAAATGAATGGTGAGAACAGAAAATATTTGTGGTGAACTTTTTGTTAAATGAGGAAAATCCTGGACAGGAATATTGTTGCAAGGCTGGCCCACCAATGCTGGAAGTGTGCTAGCTGATGTAATTGAAATTCAAGAGCAAAAATGCTAGTTGGGTTTGTTATCATTTTAGTTCCTTTTTTTTTGTTTTTCCCATGGTGTCTTAGTTTTGGAGGTGCAACCTCAATCTTTGAACCAATTTTTCAGTAGAGTGATTGGGAAGAAATTCAGAAAGAGGATGTGGAATCTGATAAGGCTACATTTTTTGGCAGAACCACATAACCAACTGAAGGAATGGCAAACACATTTAATGAGGTTTGTCAAGATGGATGAAATTTGATTTCATCTCATATGCTGTTTTATTTGTTTGAAATGCTGAATTATTATTTTGTTTTGTCATCTTTACTTTTCCTTTCTCCACTTCTCTCTGGCAGTGGCACTAACCAAACATTCCCAGTTGTGAATTCAAGAACCAAGAGGATGAAGATGGTTAAGTGTGCTGATCCAACAAATGGGATGATTGCTCGGCACTAATTTTACCTCCCAGTCCTAAACATGTTTTTAGCTGAAAAATTTGCCAAGTTATCTGGCAGAATTCTTTGCAAGCTCTTTTTCACAGCAACTGGAAGTTGTTTGATCATCTCTGTCACTGCTATTGAAGCCCATCGCTTAAGCATGCTGAGCAGCTTTGAACCTTTAATGCATATTGTGCATCAAAATGTCTGCCTTTCCTGCTGTTATTCTCTTTGGCCATATTTATTAACATCCCAGTGATCCCATAGCAATCTATGAAATATTTTTATATTTAACTTGTAATGGACACCTGCATGGCACTTGTTAGTGGCAGGTTGAAGGAAATATGACGGTGGTCTACTATGAGATTGAGTTATTTTTGTTGAGTCATAACTGATAGTGTTCCTTTGGTTTTGGAGATTTTCAAGTTTCAACTTGATTTCTAGTTTAAGATTGTAGCTGCTGCTTCTTGTTTGTTGTGAAAAATGAATTTTCTTGAATTTATAGTCTCTTGAGCTGACAACAGAAGGATGCGAACTTTGTCAAGCTGGTGTTAGCTCCCATAAATGTCTCCACTGAATGGTGAGGCCAGATAGTTTCTTTTTCTTGTATCTTACATTTGATAGTATGAAAATGAAACTATGTTCTTGTTTGTCACCTTGTCTAATGGTGCTGGAGCTCCCCACCAGAGATAAGTTTGGATTCATCCCCTTTTTTATTTCTCTGATCTTATAGTCTGCATTTGTTATTATATGTTGCTTAGATCCTCTCGGAGGGCTCTGGTTTGTTCTCACAGACTTACATTATTCCACTGGTTTTATTGAAATTCATTCATTTGAATCTTTCTCTTAATTCACTGCAGATAGGAGAGGGTATACAATATGCCTTAGCTTCTTTATCAAGCCAATTGCACAAAGCAGAGGTTCATCGCATTGAATTTGTAATTATTAGGCTTGCTTGAATTACCCGGGTCAGTTACTATTCATTTCTTTGTTCAATATACTATAGTATTTTCCATTGTACCTAATGTCATTTGCAGTTTGGGGGCTAACCAGCATCAAGGTAGGTAACCTTGTACAGCAATTGGTTGCTGAACACGTTGGAAGCCATTCAATTACAATCACCAAATTTAATCCATTGCACCCTAGATTTGTGGTACCATAAGACCTCTTCTTGCGAGAGCACTTCTATACACTGTGCCTTGAGATTCTTTTTTAAGCCAAAATGGTGCACTGAATTTCTTTCCGAGAGGGTTCTTTGAATACCATCCAATTGATACAAACTTTTGGAAAAACATACTTTAGAAGTTAGTTATTGAGGTGAGAGAGTTTAAATCCATATAAACCCTACATTAAAATCCCATACCTTGTAATTAAGATGTTAACATTTTACCGTGTTTTATCAGTCTCTTGTTTATGCCGTTGATAATACTGACGTTGCCAAATGTTAAGATCTTAATAACGAGGTATGGGACTTGAGGCGCAAATATGAGATTGACTAATATGGACTTGTGCTCTCCTGACTTCAATTGTTAGCTTTTGTGGCCTGGTTGTATTAAGTTTTGCATCAGTTCTTTTACTACTCTCTTAGTTACGTGGGTAACGCGCGGGTGATGACATTAGTATCACTGGGACTAGATCTAATGCAAAGCTAAGGAGGGTGATGTCGGTAGTAGCGGGATTAGATGCGGTGATGCCAAAATTTCTGTGTTCAACAGGGATTAGCTTTAGTGCAAAGATATTCTGTATGGACGTGGAATTGCAGAACCGTGATGAAATGTTAGAATTCTAATTGCAAGTATGGGATTTAAATCTCATACGTATGAGATTTCAATATGAGATTTGTATGAATTTAAACCCTCGCATCTTAATAATTAGTTATTGGGGTGTGGTTGTCTTAAGATTTGTATCACTAATCTCGCCAAAATCATTCTAAATAGTAGAATATTTAATTTAATAAAATAAAATCGACCTACGTATTTTCGGACACCAACTTTGTTTCGTCGCGGGTTTTTGTCTTTTCATTAATACTTTCCTCCCATGGCTATCAACACTTTTTTAACTATTCTATAGTAAGAAATCTGAATTTACAAGTTTTTATCTCCTAATTTTGATTTTTCATCACAAGATTCCTCGACTTTATACTTGTTTATAAAACATCTCATATGTACTTTTTCCTGAATTTGGGATCAGGTTTGGCGTCTGTTTCCTATTTCTTTTTGTTTAGGCACACCCGTTTCTTCTTTTTCTATCATTTTATTCTTTGAAGACTAGAATTTTAGTTTTGTTTCACAACAATACAATATTGGGATCATCTCTCTTGGGAACTTGACCAGATTTTGATTTAAAGTCCTTCTCTAAGTATAAGCTGATGAGTGTTCATTTTTTTGTTGAAATAAGGTATGGGTGAGTGATTGACCCAAATCAGTGTAGTTAAGATTGTACAGATGTCAGGATGAAGCCACTTTGTAAAAGTTTGATGACGAGGAAAACCGTGATGGTCCATTAATAAGCATCTATAAGAGGTTAGATTTCTTGAATGAATTTAGAAAATAAATCAAAAAGAAAAAGTTAAGTATGTTGGTGGCTTGCCATGAAATGGACTTTTTGAAGTCTGTATCAGTCATGATATGTACTTTGATTTAAAAGTGCAGGGTAAATATGTACCAAAAAAGTTTTTTACATATTGTGTTAATTTATTTTTTTTTTTCAAAATTCTCCTTATCACACCCTTTTTCAAGTACAATAATAAATTATATTATAAATAAATTAAATATAATTTAATTTTTATATCAAATAATAAAAAAAAATTGAGTAATATAAATGTAAATATTAGATATTAATAAGCTGCGTTAAACGTAAATATTAGATATCAATAAGCTGCGTTTTGCGTTTAGGGAAGGTAATTACCTGTGACACTTTGGTGGTAATGCTTTAATAGTGCTTGCCAAGATCAGGTGTTCGAGGGCGGTAACAACGGCAGCAAGAAGTAATAATTGGCAAATTTACATGCCGAATCCCTACAAAAGAGTTGCGGTAACACGCCTCTTTATATTTCCTCCTGTCTGCCCGCCCAAGCACCCTAACCCTTTCTCAGCTAACGTCCTGTCCGCGGGCCCCATCATGACAGGCAACATCTGCTCTGCCGGCGACTTCCCTTGGAGATTCTGGCTACCATTCAATGTACCTAACGTTTAAAGCCTCTCCGACTTCTATAATCTACCAATCACGGTCTCTTACCATCTTAGCTTTCTTTGATTCCGCCATCTCTGTATTGGTTCAACAATTCCATTGCCATTATTATTATTATTATTATTATTATTATTATTATTATTATTATTATATGTACTAGCAGAAGAGAGACGCCAATGTACATTGCACACATACATGGGATGGAGGAAGGTCTTAGCTTTCTTTGATTCCGCCTTCTCCGTATTGGGCCAATAAGTCCATTGTCATTATTATTATTATAATATGTAGTAGCAGAAGAGAGACGCCAATGTACATTGCACACGTACATGGGGATGGAGAGAAGGTCTTAGCTTTCTTTGATTCCGCGTTCTCCTTATTGGGTCAACAAGTCCATTGCCATTATTATTATTATTATTATTGTTATTATTATTATTATTAGTATGTTTATATATGTATGTATCTAGTAGCAGAAGAGAGAGGCCAATATACATTGCACGCATACATGGGGATGGGGGAAGGTCGATTAGGCAGAGTCCCAACAATAGATCTGCAGGATTTTCCAGAGCAATACGAACTACTGAGGAGAGCATGCGAGGAGTGGGGGTGTTTCAGGATCGTGAACCATAACATCTCCTCAGCCCTCATGTCGGAGATGAAGAATGTAATGAGGTCTCTGTTGGACTTGCCCATGGAAATCAAGAGGTGCAACGCAGATGTAATAGTAGGCAGCGGCTACATGGCACCCAGCCAGGTCAATCCTCTTTGCGAGTCCTTGGGTCTTTATGACCCGGGCTCCTCCCAAGCTGTGCATACCTTCTGCTCCCAGCTCAATGCCTCTTCTCACCAAAGGTCATCTCACCTCCTTTGCCCTCAACTCAATTTTCACTTTTACTGCTGCTTTTAATTCTTCAATTATGTAATATGTGTGTGGATTCTTCAACTCCAGTGGCAGTCCTACGTTTCTTTCTGTGTAGATATGCATCTAGTAATCTATCATGCTTATCTTTGACTTCCTATAAAGTCTTTTCATTTATTACATTTAATCAAGGGGAAAAAAAATTCTTCTCCACCATGAGAAAGTGAGAACTAAGATATCCGTCCTTCCCTGGAAAAACATTGAAACACAAATTCCTATGGACATTTATGCATTTATCAGGAATTGCTTGGCAGCAAATGCATCTATATCATAACATCAATTAGTAAATTCTCGTTGCTTGAGACCCGTTCAAAACCAGCCCCAT
The DNA here is from genome assembly GCA_020883675.1 of Bruguiera gymnorhiza. NCBI lineage: Eukaryota > Viridiplantae > Streptophyta > Magnoliopsida > Malpighiales > Rhizophoraceae > Bruguiera > Bruguiera gymnorhiza. Next base: position 7,281,308 of record JAIRCJ010001054.1, on the reverse strand, counting down.
GGTTGAATTGTGCCCTTTAGGTGTCTCTGTTACTCGGGGCCAACTACTCTTGTTCTGAATCCGTCTTCTGCAAGACACTGCAAAATTGTTCTACTGCAGCCCAGGGTTTATGGAAAATTATACCGTGATTATCATTTAGTTTCTTCAACTCAGTTCCTTGCAAGCGTGCAACTGATTTTCCCGGTTAATTTTTGCTTCTTGTCAGAGAGATAATACAGATGTATGCTCGAGCAATACATGAATTGGCCATGGATATAGCACAAAAGTTGTCTCAAAGTTTGGGGTTGAGCAATTATATGTTCAAAGAATGGCCATGCCAATTTAGGAGTAACAAGTACAGCTTCACCCCTGAAACTGTGGGCTTCTCGGGAGTTCAAATACATACAGATTCGGGATTCTTAACTGTTCTTCAAGATGATGAAAATGTTGGTGGTCTTGAAGTCATGGACAAGTCCGGCGCATTCGTGGCAGTTGAGCCGTCTCCAGGCACTCTACTTGTCAATCTTGGAGATATTGCTACGGTGGTCACTTGTTCCCCCTTTTATTTGCTTCTCCTGCTTTGGTTTTCCCTTGCATCCTGTGATATTGTAGTTTGAATTAGTTTAGCACTGCTAGAGATAGCTTTTGATTGTCTGGCAAAATGATTTTTTTTTTTTTTTGTTAATGTGACAAAGGCATGGAGCAATGGAAGGCTCTGCAATGTTAAACATAGAGTACAATGCCGGGAAGCAACAATCCGGATTTCAATTGCGTCATTCCTTCTGGGACCAAAGGACACAGTAGTGGAGGCTCCCCCAGAGCTTGTGGACTCTAAGCACCCTCGTCTTTACATCCCTTTCACTTACGAGGACTACAGAAAGCTCCGGTTTTCAGCTAAATTGCATTCTGGGGAAGGCCTTGCCCTTATGCGTGCCCAGTCTTGATATAGCTATAACCAATTGTATTGCCTGCATCCAGGTGAAGCATTGCGCATGCAAGAATATAGGTCTCTAAAATAAAAGAGAACCTGATGTTTTTCTGTCTTCTCCCCGTGCAATTTGAGAAAAAAAAAAAAAGAAAAAACGAAAGCCCCTTTATTCCCAAAAAACCTATGTTTTAGTTTTGGCGTAACCATCCACGTATTGGGAGATCAGTTCCTAGTTTTCTTTATCTTATTCCAACAGATTGTCGGTCATCCTACTGTACGTCTCCGTTTGCGCTATTAGCCTCCCAAGGCATAGCAGTTACTCGCCAGGAAATTAAGTAATAGATAGCGCATTTGCATATGCATGGAGGGCTTAAGAAGCTACAGGGAGTACTACTAGCTATATCTTGTACACGATTATTGGAATAAACGAAAAAATAAAAAACAAAAAAAGCAAATATGTGCATGAGATAATGTTGGTTTTCAAGCCTAAGGTTTCAGTGATCTTTCAACTGATTTTTCAGTTGCCGGTAACTCTCAGCAATATTAACCAAAAAAATCTAGAATGAGAGAAAATGAGACCTTTTTAGTGATGTGAAAGATGGCTTCGGGCCTTTTATTGCTTGCCTGCTTACTTTAATATATGTATAATGATTTTAAATTATAAATTTTGAATTAAAAATTGTTCGAGTTCTAATATTTCTGCTTCTATCTTGGTTAATTTTCCCTACTTTTCATTTCCAAGAATCAATCAAACATTCACGGATCTTGAGAGTTTGGAGAAAAGGGCCCGATTTCTAGCGTCAAGGAATCAAGAACCATCGAATTTGGTTTACTTGCTTGGCAATGGTTTGTGTATTTGATTTTATTTTCTGCTTTTTTTTTTTTATTAACACACATCTGATTTGTGGGTGAATACTGTGGCAAAAAAATCCAATTTCGGGCATTGAGGAATCAAGAACCGGTTAACTTGTTTTACTTTCTTGGTAATAGTTGGTGTATTAATTTTCTTTCACTTTTTTCGGTTCTATTTCTTTTATAACATTTGACTAGTGGGTTAATGCTGTGACGAAAGAGATCAAATTTCTGGCATACAGAGAAATGAAGAACTGTTGAATTCGGTTTACTTTCTCGATAATGGTTCATGTATTTGATTTTATTATTATTATTTTTATTTCTTTAATTTCATTTGACTTGTTGGTTAATAGCGTGACAAGCCTACTCGTGATCTCTCCGTCTTGTCTTGCAAGATATGCATACGGTGACATTGATGGTGCTGGTCAAGAAAGAGATTTGAGAATTACATATTATCACCAATCAAGTTCAAGGGCCACATTTAATTCACATCAGGTGTGTGTGCCCACGGTGGTAACTTGTAAGTGAACTCCCATCCTCATTTCTCTGCAATTTTGACATTCAATTAATTTGGTTGCTTCATAATTGGGTGCTTCGGGCTGTGTGATTTTTGGGCTAATTATAGGATGGCGGAAAATTGGGCCCACACAACATCCCGTTTGTGTATTTCAAAGCCCAAGGGAGCAGAAAGGGGGAGAGCCATAGATCCTTTTACACAACGGCTTCTTTTGCCTATAAGGTGGGAAAGTCTGTTTTGCTGCCTCTTTTTATTTTGTTTAATTTCTGCTTACAAATCTTTTCCCCTCAACATTTGATTTATTGCCTAACACCACTCTCCTAATTGCTCCCCGTTCAAGAAATTTGATTTTGAGTGTTTCTTTGTATTTAATTTGTTTTTTCAAATTAGTTTTTCTTTCGTATAGCATCCTTTGTTCCTTTTCTTAAACTCAGGGTTTGTTTTGGATTATGTGTGACCAATCACACACATTTCTTCTTTTGCTATTTTATGTCAGTTTTTCTCTCAATCTTGTGTGCAACTCTCTCTTCCTCTCTCCCAACCCCCTCGCGGCATTTAGCTCCATAGCAAACTTTTATAGCAAGGATCGCTAATTGAGAAAGTGGAATTATTTTATTATTATTATTTTTTTTTTTTTCAATTTCTAGTCTCTTGATCCAACAAGTAGATGGATGTGAACTTTTTTCAAGTTGGTGTTAGTTCCCACACATGCTTCCAAAGAATGGTGAGATTGAATAGTTTCTTTCTCTTGTATTTCATTCCATTCCGCTATAGGTAAATGTGAAACATAATGTTCGTCTTTATCCCTACCCATGGAGCTAGAGCTTGCCACTATAGGTAAATTTTGGATCCAATCATTTTCTCTTTTTACAAACTCGAGTCTGCCTTTGTCCTTACAAATTTTTGGAAGACTCTGCTTTGATCTCACATATTATTCCGCTATTTTTACTGAAATTTGCTCATTTGAACCTTCTCTCCTAATATACTGCTGATAAGGAGGCCATACCATAAGCTTTGGCTTCTTTATCAGCCCAATTGCACAAACCAGAGGTTTTTCACGTTAATTATTAGGCTCTACGGAGCTGAATGGCCGGCTACTCGCTTCTTTGCATATGATACTGTATTATTTTTCTGAAGCATACCTTCCTTCCGTTTTGGAGATTTTCGAGTTTCAACTTAATTTGCTAGTTTAGGACTGTGGCTACTGGCTCTTGTTTCAACAAAAGGATGTGAACTTTGTCGAGCTGGTGTTAGTTCCCATACATGTTTCCATTGGATAGCAAGGTTTGGATTGATTCTTTTTCTTGTGTCTTACATTCAGTAGTATAAATATGAAACTAAGTTCTTGTTCATCCACCTTGTCTAATGGAGTTAGAGCTTCCCACCAGAGATAAGTTTTGGATCCAGTCCTTTTTCTTTCTCTGAACTTATAGTCTGCATTAATATGTTGCTTAGATCCTCCTGGAGGGTTCTGGTTTGATCTCTCAAACTCACATTATTCCATTGGTTTTATTGAAATTTGCTTGGTTGAATCTCTCCTAATTCACTGCAGATAGGGGAGGGTGTACAATATGCTTTGGCTTCTTTGTCAAACCAATTGCACGAAGCAGAGGTTTCTGACGTTGAATCTGTAATTACCAAGCTTTAATTAGCTGGGTTAGTATCCACTCATTTCTTTGTTCATAATAATATAAGTATTTTTCTTAGTACCTAATGTCATTTGTAGGTTTGGGTGCTAACCAGCATCAATTTGGGTAACCTTGTAGAGCAATTGGTCACTGAACTCATTGGATAGTTTTTTTTCTCAATTTTTCTTTCTTCACTCTTTGTTTTTATGTTGATCCATGACTTTATTGTTGTTAGTTTACATTTGTTACAGATTCACCTCTGTGGTAAGTTACTTGATATTTCCTTAGTGTCCTGGTGGCTCTCTTTCATAAATCATTGCTTACAACCCTGCAAATGTTCTGCAGATCAGCCATGGAGTTCTTGAGCATTTTCTTTCTGCTGCCATCAAGGCAGTTGGCATGAGTATGTGAGCATAGTTTTTTTTTATGAAGCATACTCTACCTAATAAGGATGATGAAAATCTTACATTTGGTGACTTGACTGGCCCCCATGAGTATTGAAGAAAGTTGGAAGCCATTCAAGAATTTATTCAGCCTCAAATAATTTGCCAACTTTTATTACTTACAGATCATCTTCATCAGGTAACTTTGCAAATTTAATTTCAAACTTACACTTATCAACTACTGCGTGCTTCTTCTTAATTGGCATCTGATGAAACTTTAGACCTATACTTGAAATACTGTAATCAGCAATTACCACATATTGGTGTGTATATTTATCCATATGTCTCCCTTCCAATTCCTTGCCTGTTTCCTGCACTTTTTTTTTTTTTCCTGCTCATAAAAAATGATCAATACTTTACGCTCTTGGTGCTATTCATCCACTGGTTTCTGGAATTCTAGCACATATTGGGCAAGTCTTAATCAAGTTGTTGTTGCAGGAGTAATTGAACATTTTGTCTTTTATTTGTTCAATAGCAATTTAAGTTTCTGATGCCTCTTGGTTGTGATGATTAGCCACTCCAGTGGCTGGATCCGGTGGCTATGCTATTGAAGGCAAGTTACACTGAACTTTAAAGATTGTGATACCCTAATTACAGTTTCTTACAGCATTGTGCAGAATGCTCCAAGCAATGTGATGAAAGCAACATCTGATGCTTGTTTTAATGCTGTTATCCAATAATCCCTTAAAGTGACGATCAAAATTGCTTGCAGGTTAAGTTCTCTTGGCATGTGCGGTAAGCACTTTCTAGTTATATTGCTTAATGATTCTTGCCATAATAAGCTGTAATTAGCATACCGTGTATTCACATAAGACAAATAGCAGCTGGGGCCATTGATCCTGGATTGTTGATTAGAAGTTTGCTTGACGCAGTTTTGAGGTCATATTTAGATGTTTTAACAAGTGTGTTCTATTTTAATGAGAAATTTGTTCTATATTTCTTCCTACTGCAAAGAATTTTAAAACTTGCCCCATCCTTGGGTCAGCACATGTGGGACAACTGTTTTTAATCTCTGCTATTATTGAACTCAGAAATATTGTAATGACATTAAATTAGTTGGTTTCTTGGCAGTACCACATGCAATTTTCTTGACGACTTTTGAATTTTCTTCTGTAAAAGTGGCTCTTGGGGTTCATCTTGCAAAATTGTTATTCTTAATCTAATAAACAAGTTTATTGTTGGTGATAAATTATGCTTTATTGTTGTAGTTTGGTTCAGTTGGTCACTTTTGCAAGTTGACTTTTTTTTTTTTTTTTGGGATAAGAGAAGTGCAAGTTAAAGTTAACTTTTTGAAGCATCTGCATTTGTTGTGAAAGTTTTGTGCATTTATGTTTCTCTGCTGATTGGCTACACATTTTTTCTGCATGATTCTTGGTTTTGATGCATTGTGTCTTGGAATCTTTTATCTTTATTTATTTATTTTTGGTTATATTGATGTTCTATAAAATTATTTTCTCTTGGATTCATGATTTCTAGGAAAATCCAATATATAACTGAGGTGAAACACCTTTTGCCTTCTCAACATCTTGATTGGGTGCAGGGAGATTCAGGGGCCTGTCAAATTAAGGTGACAACCTCTGCTTTGGCATTGTTGCTTATCATCTAGGCATGTGAGATGAGAAAAGCTCCTGTGCAGGCCCATCCAAATAAGGTTCATCTGTGCTATTAAGCTCTCAACAGGTGCTCTTTTGATATTCTTCCATGAGCTTACCTCTTGCTTATGTAGTCTTCTGCAGGGATAGCAACTTATGCAAATGCACAATTGGGTCCTAGATGTGGATTCTAGTGCTGCTTTCCACAAAGGTACTCTGATACTAATTGTGTGATAAATGAATTATGTGAACAGAAAATCTTTGTGATGGACTGTGCATTAAATGAGGAAAAACCTGGATAGGAATATTGTCGCGAGTCTGGCCTGTGAACACCGGAAGTGTACGAGTTGATGTAATTGAAAGTCAAGAGCAAAAGTGCTAGTTGGGCTGATTATCATTCTTGTTCTGTTTTTGTGCTTTTTTCCTTTCATGATGTCTTAGTTTCAGAGATGCAACTTCAAGCTTTGAAACAAGTTTTGCAGGTGAGTGATCCTGGAAGAAATTCAGTAAGAGGATGGGGAATCTGATAAGAATTCTCGACTTTTTTCAGTCCGTTAAGAATTCTCTACTTTATTCAGCTGTTGCTACGTCATTTGGCAGAACCGCATGACCGACACAGGGCAATGGCCATGGCATTTAACGAGGTTTGTCGAGATGCACGAAATTTATGTCTTCTCATTCGCTGTTTTATTTGGTTGAAGTTCTGCATTGCTATCTTGCTTTGCCATCTTTGCTTTTCCTTTCCCCGCATCTCTGCCATGCTGGCATCATCTCAATGTATGCGGCTCCAGTGATTTTTGTTCAAGCATATGCGATCACAAAACGTGTTTTTCATGTCGAAAATTTCCAGAGATTAACGCGGGCCCAAAGGAAAAGGATGTCATTGGGAGAATTGGTTTGTTGGTGGATGAGGTTGAAAAGAGAACAACAGAGTTAGGTAACCACTGGTATATTTGATTTTCTTGTTTAAGAATTTTTTTTTTCTTTTGTCTGTTCTTCTTATGCCGAAGGAGGCCACTCCGAAATGCTCTAATTGGGCCCAATCATCCATCAATTGATACAATTGGGTCATTGATGCCAAGCCTGGCCTGAGAGATCAGCGTGGGTTTTCTTAAAGGCCGCGGAGGCCACTGGCCAGGCTGACAGGTTATGCTTGTGTTTTAAAACGCATAAAAAGTTGAGGTTATTTATGTAAATGCGCAGGTGAGAAATCATAATAGAAAAAGAAAAGGGTAGCTCGGTAATTTAACCAATCCCCGTAAGAAGAAGAGAGCGTTTCTTTATTTCTCGTTGTACGCGTAAATTCCTTGCCCCTTTCCGAATGAAAACACAAACGGCTCTCTCTCTTCCTCTTCTTCCGCAATGCTCAAGGAATGTGTTTTCTTTTCTGTTCCCAATTTCAAAAACAGCGGCAAGGAGTTTGCAACCCTCCTCCGGCAAGCGGAAGGGCGAAAGCGACGCCGCCCAATACGCGAGTCCGGCGGAAGCAGGGAGAGGAAGAATTTCTTGGCTGGGCTCTTCAGTTCTACGAGGACGCAGTGCGAGGGCGGGGGTGATGCTGATTTTCATGATACTGGTTCTTGCAATGCATTTTCTATTTTTAATTTAACTTTCTTCTTTTTTTCATTTTCCCGCTCCTTTCTTTGTTAGTTTTTCCTACTTTCAATGATCTTCTGATTTCCGGGGTCGGGGACCAAAGAACCGTAGAATTCGGTTTACTTTCTCGGTAATGGCTCCAGTATCTGCCTTTCGTCTCACTTGTTTTTTTGTTCTGATTCTTTTATAAGCTTTGACTTGTGGGTTAATACAGTGGCGAAAAAGATACAATTTCCAGCATCGAGGAATCAAATACTGCGGAATCCGGTTTACTTTCTCGGTAATGATTCGTGTATTTGATGTTCTTTCTCACTTTTTTTTTTTTTCAGCTCTATTTCTTTTATTATAACATTGGACTTGTGGGTTAATACCGTGACAAGCCTCCTCTTGTTCTTTCTGTCTCGCAGATTAAACATACGGTGGCACTCACGGTGCTGTTCAAGAAAGAGATCTGACATTGAGACTTTAGTTATCGCTAGATGGTGCTGTTCACCAAAGAGATTTTGAGAATTACATATCCATCACTGACCAATCACAAATAATGCTTTTATTTCGCATCACAGGACCAACCAACCCATTCCAGAGCATCAAACTATTGTAAGTGAATTCCCAGCCTTTTCTTTGCAACAACTCCTAATCTGAACCCTTGTAATGCAATGACTGGAGCGGCCCGCTCCAAAAGCCTTAAATCAGGCCCAACCATTGTTACAGTAGGGTCATTTGAGTTAGGCTCACGGTCCATTTGGAATCAGGCCCGCTTAGCAAAACGCAGAGCCTGACCTTAACATTATCAGCGAGGGTCTTTTTAATGACTGTGGAGGCCAGGCAGTCCTGTGCGTTTTTTGAAAATGCTTGAAAATAAAGATGAGGTTATTTATGTAAAATTCACAAATGATAAACCATAATAGAAAGGGAAAAGGGTAGTTGTGTAATTTAGTCAATCCTCATTAGAGAAGGGGAGTTTTACTTGTATCTAAATTCCTTCTGCCCCCTCGAATGAAATTAAAAACACATCTCTCTCTTCCTCTCCTTCTGCAATGCAAAGGAACATGTTTCCTTTTCTGTTCTCAGTCTCAAGCCAAAGGACAAAAGCGGTTAAAGGGCGTCCAATACACGAGCCTGGCAGAGGCAGCGAGAGGAAGAATTTCTAGACTGGTCTCTTCAGCTCGAGGACACAGGTGCGAGAGTACCGACGAGGCGGATTTTCATGATACAGGTTCTTGTAATGCATTTTCTTTTGTTAATTCAACCTTCTTCTTTTTTCATATTTCCAGTTCTTTCTTGGTTAATTTTTCCTACTTATGATCTCCAAGAATCAATCTACATTCAACAATCTTGAGAGTCTGGATAACGAGGTCTGATTTCCAGGGCATCGAGAAATCAAGAACCGTTGAATTCAGTTTACTTTCTCGGTAATGGTTCGTGTATTTGATTTTCTTTTGTACTTTTTTTTATCTCTTTCTTTTGTAACATTTAACTTGGGTTAATATTGTGGCTCCAGCATCGAGGAATCAAAAGTCGTTGAATTCAGCTTACTGTCTCGGTAATGGTTTGTGTAATTGATATTCCTTTTAACTTTTCGTTGTTCTATTCCTTTTATAACATTTGACTTGTGTGTTAATACTGTGACCCGTAGAATACACTTATGGTGGGATTGATGGTGCTGTTTAAGAAAGAGATTTGAGAATTATATATTATCTCCAATCAAGTTCAAAGGATGCATTTACTTCACATCAAATGTGAGTGCCCCTGGTGGAAACTTGCAAGTTAACTCTTATCCTCCTCTCATTGTGATTCTTGATTCAAATCCTGAAAAACTGGATCAGCCTCAAATTCTCTTCTGACATTGAGACTTCAATATTGGGTCATCAAGCATTCACCTGGGTCCTGTCAGAACAATGGGGCCACTTGGATTATGGGAACAATTGGGTTGCTTCATAATTGGGTGCTCTGGGCAGTGTGATTTTCGGGGTAATTAGGATGGTTGAAAATTGGCATCACACGACATCCCATTTGTATATTTCAAACCAAAGGGAGCGGAAAGCTGGAGAGCCATGGATCCTTATACACAAGTTTTGACTTAAGGGTTGGTAAGTGTGTTTTAGTAGTTTTTTTTTTTTTTTTCTTTTGATTAATCACTGTCTGTGAATCTTTTCACCTCAACACTTGATTTTTTGTTTCTTTAATATACCAAGGATCAGTGATTGAAAGAGAAGGGCACTGAAAGGGACTGGCTTGCTATCCAATGTTGTGAACTGGGGACCTTCGTGGGGATTGCATTAGGTATCATTTTCTACTTTGATCTCTTCTATCATTCTGCTTAATATATTATATTATAATGTCCTTATCCTTGTACTGTTTGGATACAGTTTAGACCGTAAAGCTAAAAGCAATAACTTACTGCCTGCTGCACTCTTCTCTTCCCTACCACCGCCTTGTTCTTCACTTCTCTTTTTTCTTACTCTATTGCCAAGGGGGAATGATATGTTGCTTTCCTTCTTTTTTAATTTGGTCAACTGGAGCTACGTATTACTTTGAAACTAATAAGAGTAGCTTAATTTACTATCTATCATGGAAGCATTTTTTGTATTTGTGAGATTTAACATGATTATATAGTCGCTGCATTCTTTTCCTTAATAAGTGCTGACAAGAAGATGAGGACTCTTTTGACTAACCTGCTGTATCAGCTGAAGGCAAGGAACATATGATATGCTACATTTAAGAATGGTTGCTATTGACCCCTTTAAAATTTTAATCTGACCAATTTTCTGTTTTGCGTCCAAGCATACTTCTATGTTTTCATAAACTTGTGTGAACACTAAAATTGGTTGATATCAGCATATGGTGAAGATTGCAAGGCACATAAACTGCCTTTGATATTGACTGGTATTTCTACCTTTTATTTAGATGTATAATTCTAAAGCACTGTTACATAATAGTGCTTATAACAGGCAAAAAAACACCCAACTGTGATTGCATATTTATACAAGTTGACTAGAAATGGGTTCCAACATCTTCTGGTGCACTAATCATGGGTTTGACTGAAACATTTAAGCAAACAGCAAACTTTTTTTGTTCATTTCTATTGTTTGTGGTATCAGGAGGTTGTTTACAGATTTCTTTTGGCTTCTCCATATGATTCACATAGGGAAATGTGCAGGGCAATTAGTGAGGCTATAGTGTCAGGTGTGGTATACGATTGGCCAAAGGTTTGGCTTGGTTTGTTGCCTACTCTTCTTGTGACATCTTTCAAACAAAACGTATCATTTTGAAATTCCTAGGGTATGGAGCCCTTAGATGACTGGCTCTTCTTTCTGGAGATTTAGATGACATGAACCATCACACCCATTTCCCATGCTTGCATATAATTGTCATCTCCTCTGGCTAGCTATTCTTCCCACTCTCCATGCTACATGAGAAGGCCCTTATAATTTAATGGTTTGTAGTTTATCTGAATTCCTTTTACAGACGGTTGTTTTTTTTTGTATTATGGGTTCTGTTGTTTCCTTATTGCCTTATATTTCTTATGACTTAATGTGTGGCATAAGGCAACTATGCAATTTCTCATTCTGCAAATAAGCATTGAGAACATGCAACTGTCTAATATTGCTTTACAGATTTCTTTGAGTTCCAGGAAAACACGTCATAATTTGACTTAAAAGCAGACCATAATCTGTTCAAAATTTCTAATCAACATCTTTCCTTTTCCCTGATAAATTTTCTTGTTTCTTGTGGAAAATGAATCTTCTTGATTTTCTAGTCTCTTGAGTTGACAACAGAAGAATGTGAACTTTGTCAAGCTGGTGTTACTTCCCATACATGTATCCACTGAATGGCGAGGTCAGACAGTTTCTTTCTCTTGTATCTCACATTTAGTAGTATGACTATGAAACTATGTTCTATTGGATTTTCTATTTTTACTCTTTTTTTGTTCTATTTCTTTTATAACATTTAACTTGTGGGTTTGACACTTTGGTCTGTGGCAAACTTGCTTTTGTTCTTTCTGTCTCACAGAATACACATCTGGTGGCATGGATGGTGCTGCTCAAGAAAGAGATTTGAGAATTACATATTATTGCCAATCAGGTACAAAGCACACATTTACTTGACATCAAAGCGGCTCCAGGGTGGTAACTGGTAAGGGAACCCTCATCCTTTCTTCTTGTGATTCTTGATTTGAACCCCGAAAACCAAAGCAGCCTAAAATTCACCTGCACCATATTGGAACAAGACCCAACTATTCATTGATGGGAACAATGGCATCACTTATTTTATGCCCACTATCCAGTGAAATCCTTATTTCTTTACAATGTTAACACTAGGTTAATTGGGTGCTTTAGGCAGTGTGATTTACATCCATGATCACTCGTTCATCATCCCCCTTTAAGCTTCCAATCCATTTTTTTTTTATTCCTTTGGATGAGAGTAGACATGTGAAAAAATTTTGAATCACAATCACCAAATTTAATCCATTGCACCCTAGATTTGTGGTACCATAAGATCTCTTCTTGGGAGAGCACTTCTCTATGCTCTGCCTTGAGATTCTTTTCCAAGCTGAAATGGTGCACTGAATTTCTTTCCAAGAGGGCTCTTTGAATACCTTCCAATTGATACAAACTTGTGGAAAATTATACTCCAAAAGTTATCCTTGTAATTGAGATGTTAACTTTTTACCACATTTCTGTAGTCCCATGTTTATGCAGGTTAACTTTGCACTAAATTTAGTTTTGGACTAACACTGTAATTTTGGCGTTGCTATATCCAATTCCGGTAATACTGATGTTGTCAAATGTTAAGATCTTAATAGCAAGGTATGGGACTTGAGTCTCAAATATGAGATTGAGACTTGTATGTACTTGTGCTCTCTGACTTCAAATGTTAGCTTTCGGGGCGTGGTTTTATTAAGTTTTCTATCAATTTGTGTCAGTATTTCACTACTCTCAGTTACATGGGTAACGTGCAGGTGATGACATTAGTATCACTGGGACTAGATCTAATGCAAAGTTAAGGAGGGTGATGTTAGTACTAGCAGGATTAGATACGGTGATGTCAAAATTGCAGTATTTGTCAGGGACTAGATTTAGTGCAAAGATAGTCTGCATGGACGCAGAATTACAGAAGCGTAGTGAAATGTTAGCATTCTAATTGCGAGTATGGGATTTAAGTCTCATATTGGAAGTATGAGATTTCAATATGAGATTTATATGAATTTAGACTCTCCCACCTTAATAACTAGTTTTGGGGGTGTGTTTTTCCTCAGATTTGTATCACTAATCCTGTCAAAATCATCTTAAATAGTAGAATATTTAACTTGATAAAATAAAATTGATCTACCAATTTTTAGGCACCAACTTTGTGTTTTTTTCTTTTTATTAGTACTTTCACCTCAAGGCTTAACATTTTTTTATTCTTTTCGGCCATCAACACTCTTTTAACTATACTCTAGTAAGAAATTTGAATTTACAAGTTTTTATTTCTTGGTTTGGATTTTTCATCACAGGATTTCTAGACTTTGTGCTTGTTTATAGAACATCTTATATGTATTTTTTTTTTCTTGAATTTGGGATCAAGTTTGGAGTCTGTTTTCCATTTCTTCTTTTATAGTCACACCCGTTTCTTCTTTTTCTATCTTTTTATTGTTGGAAGACTCGAATTTCAGTTTTGTTTCACAATAATACAATATTGGGATCATCTCTCTCTTGGGAACTTGACCAGATTTTGATTTAAAGCTATTTTCTAAGCTATAAGCTGATGAGTGTTTATAGCTGCAGAATGATGCACAGATGTCAGGATGAAGCAACTTTATAAAAGTTTGATGATGAGGAAAACCGTGGCAGTCCATTAATAAGCATCTATAAAAGGTTAAATTTCTTGATTGAATTTAGAAAATAAATCAAAAAGAAAAAGTTAAATATGTGGGTGTCATTTGTTAAATGTTGGTGGCGTGGAATATAATGGACTGTTTTGAAGTCTATCAGTAGTACTTCTGACTTAAAAGTGTAGGGTAAATACGTGCCAAAAAAAGTTTTATACATATTACGTTAATTTATTTTTCCTTTTAAAAATTCTCCTCGTCACGACCCTTCGGTGGTAATGAATTAATAGCGCTTGCTAAGGTCAGGTGTTCAAAGGCGGTAACAGCAGCAACAAGTAGTAATTGGAAAATTTACATGCCAAATCCCTACAAAAGGTAGCGGTAACATGCCTCTTATATTTCCTCCTATCTGCCCACCGAAGCACCATAACCTTTTCTCAACTAGCATCCAGTTCGCTGGCTCCATCAACAGAGGCAACATCTGCTCTGCCGGCGACTGCCCTTGGAGATTCTGGCTACCATTCAATGTACGTAACCGTTAAACCCTTTCCGACTTCTATAATCTACCAATCACGGTCTCTTACCATCTTAGCTTTCTTTAATTCCGCCTTCTCTGTATTGGGTCAGCCTCCTCGACACTCGCCCTGGCTCCAAAATTGTCACCCTCTTAGGCACTTGCTTTTCACCACTTCAGGAGCGTCGAAGCAACTCCAAACGGGGTCAATATTGATGAATCTATGATAATGGTGATGAATACTTGGTAGTTTTCGGGATTGGCAAATTTTGCGATCGGGATTTTGAGGTCAAGATCAAGGCTTTAGCTCCAAGGCGTAGTGATGTTAGTACTGTGGTTCTGTTAAGACTTGTGTGAATTTCATCCCATTTTCACCTGAGAAGTCAGTTGAGTGAAGAATTGTATTAGAGCTGAGGAAAGTTAAGGACCACAGCGTTATACACCAGCGCCTAAAACATTTCCGGAAGGTGGCGTTATAGCAAATTTCTTTGTTGGTTCTCATCGAATGGGGAAAAGTCAAGCCGTGAACAAAAAGTTAACTAGCCATGAACAACCGTCGGTCAAATTATATAACGCAAATTGTCACGGCCCGTTGGGGTGTGCAGTACTCACGCTTATATGACCCAGATCCCTCTCTTCTTATCCGATGTGGGATATGGGAATTGGGTTGTACCTAACCTGCCCATGTCTGAGACATACCCGGTCTGTGATATTCTCTCCCACCGAATCTATCGACGTCCTTGTTCAGATCTCTCTCTTCTTATCCGATGTGGGATGTGGGAGTTGAGTTGTACCTAACCTGCCCATGTCTGAGACATACCCGGTCCCACCGAATCCATCGACGTCCTTGTTCAGATCCCTCTCTTCTTATCCGATGTGGGATGTGAGAGTTGGGTTGTACCTAACTCGCCCATGTCTGAGACATACTCGGTCCGCGATATTCTCTTCCACCGAATCCATTGACGTCCTTGTTGAAAATTGGGGTCTCCCTGCCTACTTTCGAGTGAAGCGTTCGGCGAGAAAGATCGGAGTCGGGGTTAGGTCGACTCTGATATTATTTTTCACAGGATTATTACTCTCTCCCCAAAAGGTAACTTGTTGGGGTATGTAATATTTACGCTTATATGATCCAAGATCTCTTTTTTCTTATCTGATGTGGGATATGAGAGTCAGATTGTACTTAACTCGCCCATACATGAGACATAACCCATTCGTGACAAAATGTACGGAACTTTGTGGTCCAAAAGGCATACACTGTATGACTTCGTTTTTTGATTTGCGGTGTGTGGGGTTATATATCAAAATATGTCGCCCACAATCTCTGTAACGGTTGACGAGATTCGATGGATTTGGCAGGAAATTCTCGGGAATATCCTTTAATCTGGGCCTAGACATTTCGTCTCTTGCAAGGGTTATGCTTAATGGAGTATATTCATCAGAGAGGTTAAATAGTTCGCCTGAGATTGGAGTCTCGGAGAAGGAGAATTTGGTCTGATTAAGTATTTAGGACAATTTATTCTGTTCATATCATTTATAATGATATTTTTGTAAATATGTTAAACTCTTTTTAATGGCAATTTGACAGTTTAAATTGTTACCGAATTCAAACATTAGAATGTGCAATGTAACAAAAAGAAAAAAAGGAAGTGGGGCATGTTATTGCACCTTTTCGACTGCACCCTTTTTGACCGCACCCGTTTGTCGGGGTGCGCAAGGGCTGCATCCTCATGGTTAAAGATTTTGGCAGTAGCGATTTTTATGTAACAGATTATGGGGTGAATGCGGGAATTTAGAGTCCCTAGGTTGTTTGTTTTATTAAAAATTTCATTAAATCGTTAATTGCACTATAAAAATAATTTTTTTCATTTTCATAAATTTTATCTATTTGTTTTTAAATTAAAATTTAAAATATCAAAACATAAATATTTAAATTTTTTAACAATTCAAGTACTCTCCAAAACACTCATTTGTTGTTTTGTAGATATCTCATCACTTTTTTTTTTTTTTTTAAATTAGTAACTTCGTGATTGGTGGCGAATCACCATTTAAGGCGGACTCTTGTGGTGCCTAGTATAATCTCAATGTAGGTAATATAAAGAAATTGAACTTTGGTTGTGTTAAGAATTAGATTACCATAATCGACATTTAACAAAACTGCCTTATCTTTTCTTTTTATTTTTTGGCAAAAGCTTAATTTTGTCTTTTACATTTTTTAATTTTTTCATGCAACATTTTTTTAGGTCAAATTTGGTTCTTATGCCTCTCTATTAATAATTTTGGTTCTCTTATGTTAGTTTATTGTTAACTTTGTCGCATCAATATACTGCGTCAACTATTTAGGGATGATTCAGATACCACGTTATCATTTTTCATGATGTATTATGTAAAAAAAATCTAAAAATTTAAAAGAATTGTAATAAGTTCCAAAAAATTTATAAATTCAAAAAAGAAGCTAAAATTTTTTTATAAAATATTCAAAAATTCAAAATAAAATCTAAAAATTCATAAAAGTGTGAAAATATTTTGAAATGTTTAGAAAATAAAAAATTCAAAAAATTTTAAAAATTAAAAAGACTCATAAATAAAAACCCAAAATCTAAAATACTAAAATTAAAAATTTCAAAATATTTTTTTAAAATTTTAAATTTTTAAATTTTCAAAATTTTATAATTTTACTTTTAATTTTTCTCTAGCTTTTTCCTTTTTATTTATATTTTTTAATTTTTGTTTTTTTGAATTTTAAATTTTTTAAATATTTCATTTTGAGTTAGTATTGAATAATGGATGTGACACGCAGCGAACTAACAAAAGAAATTCAAATTTAACCAAAAACAATGTTGCAAACAAAAAATAAAAAGTAATGAGATGTAGAGAATCAAATTAGATATATATATATATATATATATATTCAAGAAAGGAGGGGTTGCACGTTGCACCGCGTTGATTAGGCCGCCGAAAATCATTACCTAATTATTTGTTTAGCGTTTTTGTTACGCAAAAAGACAAAGTCGGTGGGACGTATTACAAACAAAAAACAGAAGAAATTAAGGTGGGTGACTCTATTTTCTTAAAAAATAGTTTTCATAAATGGGTCACTTTCGTGCAAAAAAACAAATCCTTGTAGTTCAATTTTTTTATAATAAGAATTTAAATCTAGTAAGAGTCAATCTAACGTTTCATCTAATACAAGTTTGCGATGGTAAGTTAGTAAGACTATTATTGTTCAATAAATAATAAAATTAAGGGTACAATTAGAAAACGAAAATTAATATAAGGACCCTCAGTATGATATAAGAAAACTAAACAAATTAGTAAATATTTTAAACTTTATAATTAGATATCACATAAAGGTCTAAAGTCCAAATTAATAAAAACTCTAAAATTGATAGAAAGCACAATGTCATATTTTAACTGATGAAAATCCGTCACTTAACAATTCACTGAGAATTAAAATTTTATAAAATTGTTTTAGTTAATAAATTTTCAAAAAGTGAAGGAGTATATCTATACATATATATAGTCCATCGCTTTTCCTTATTAGTTTTGCAAGGGTCTCTCCTTTCTATGTGGATTGACCCTAAGAATTTGAGACTTAATTTTGGAAATGGATTTTATATATCATCGAGGTAAAGTTCATTGGCTTCAGAGTGTTTTTCTGTTTTTTTTTTTAATGACCTTCAATTTTAGTGTTATGCAATGCCCAATCCCTCTCTTTGAGTTATCCGATGCATGACATTTACTGCCGACTAATAGAAAAGGTGAGATGACTCTGACTTCATCTTTCTAAAGCAAGTATTTAAGAAATTCTCATGCAAGGTAGGCTTTATCCGGCCCGTGGAGGTAAGATGACGTTCCGAATGTTTTGTTTTATGTGGACACTTCCACGTTTTGTCAGACTGAGTCATCACCCACCGAGTATTGTAGGGCATAAATTCGGACGATTGAAAAGACAGAGAGGCAAGCTGTCCATTTGGTGGTAATGATGTCTCAACCCTCAAAAAGAGTCAAAAGTAACGCGAAGTACAACAAGTCCATTGCCATTATTATTATTATTATATGTGTATATATATATATATATGTGTGTATGTATGTATCTAGTAGCAGAAGAGAGAGGCCAATATACATTGCACGCATACGGGGGGATGGCGGGAGGTCGATTGGGCAGAGTCCCAACAATAGATCTGCAGGATTTTCCGGAGCACTACGAACTACTGAGGAGAGCGTGCGAGGAGTGGGGGTGTTTCAGGATCGTGAACCATAACATCTCCTCAGCACTCATGTCGGAGATGAAGAATGTAGTGAGGTCTCTGTTGGACTTGCCCATGGAAATCAAAAGGCGCAACGCAGATGTAATAGCAGGCAGCGGCTACGTGGCACCCAGCCAGGTCAATCCTCTTTACGAGGCCTTGGGTCTCTATGACCCGGGCTCCTCCCAAGCTGTGCATGCCTTCTGCTCCCAGCTCAATGCCTCTCCTCACCAAAGGTCATCTCACCTCCTTTGCCCTCAACTCAATTTTCACTTTTACTGCTTCTTTTAATTATTCAATTTTGTAATATGTGTGTGGATTCTTCGACTCCAGTGGCAGTCCTACGTTTCTTTCTGTGTAGAGATGCGTCTAGTAATCTACCATGCTTATCCTTGACTTCCTATAAAGTCCTTTCATTTATTACATTTAATCAAGGGGAAGAAAAATTTTTCTCGACTATGAGAAAGTGAGAACTAAGATATCCGTCCTTGCCTGGAAAAACATTGAAACACAAATTCCTATGGACATTTATGCATTTATCAGGCATTGCTTGGCAGCAAAAGCATATATATCATAACATCAATTAGTAAATTATCGTTGTTTGAGACCCGTTCAAAAACCAGCCCCATGGTTGAATTGTGCCCTTTAGGTGTCTCTGTTACTCGGGGCCAATTGCTCTTGTTATGAATCCGTCTTCTGCAAAACACTGCAAAATTGTTCTACTGCAGCCCAGAGTTTATGGAAAATTATCCCGTGATTATCATTTAGTTTCTTCAACTCAGTTCCTTGCAAGCGTGCAACTGATTTTCCCGGTTAATTTTTGCTTCTTGTCAGAGAGATAATACAGATGTATGCTCGAGCAATACATGAATTGGCCATGGATATAGCACAAAAGTTGTCTCAAAGTTTGGGGTTGAGCAATTATATGTTCAAAGAATGGCCGTGCCAATTTAGGATTAACAAGTACAACTTCACCCCTGAAACTGTGGGCTTCTCGGGAGTTCAAATACATACAGATTCTGGATTCTTAACTGTTCTTCAAGATGATGAAAATGTTGGTGGTCTTGAAGTCATGGACAAGTCCGGCGCATTTGTGGCAGTTGAGCCGTCTCCAGGCACTCTACTTGTCAATCTTGGAGATATTGCTACGGTGGTCACTTGTTCCCCCTTTTATTTGCTTCTCCTGCTTTGGTTTTCCCTTGCATCCTGTGATATTGTAGTTTGAATTAGTTTAGCACTGCTAGAGATAGCTTTTGATTGTCTGGTAAAATGATTTTTTTTTTTTTTTGTTAATGTGACAAAGGCATGGAGCAATGGAAGGCTCTGCAATGTTAAACATAGAGTACAATGCCGGGAAGCAACAATCCGGATTTCAATTGCGTCATTCCTTCTGGGACCCAAGGACACGGTAGTGGAGGCTCCCCCAGAGCTTGTGGACTCTGAGCACCCTCGTCTTTACATCCCTTTCACTTACGAGGACTACAGAAAGCTCCGGATTTCAACTAAATTGCAGGCTGGGGAAGGCCTTGCCCTTATGCGTGCCCAGTCTTGATATGGCTATAACCAATTGTATTGCCTGAATCCAGGTGAAGCATTGCGCATGCAAGAATATAGGTCTCTAAAATAAAAGAGAACCTGATGTTTTTCTGTCTTCTCCCCGCGCAATTTGATCAAAAAATAAAAAAATGAAACGAAAGCCCCTCGATCCCTGAAAATCCTATGTTTTAGTTTTTGGCTCAACCATCCACATATTGGGAGATAAGTTCCTAGTTTTCTCTATCTTATTCCAACAGATTGTCGGTCATCCTACTGTACTTCTCCGTTGGCGCTATTAGCCTCCCAAAGCATGGTAGTTAGTCGCCAGGAAACAAAGTGATCGATAGCGCATTTGCATATGCAAGGAGGGCTTAAATAGAAAGATAAAAGATAACAAGCAGAGCATTCTGGCTGCAGGCTTTGGGACATTTTATGAGCCATCTTGCAATTCTAGATTCTTAAGCAAGCTGGTTCACAATTTCAGAGCTCTCGTGTGCTAAATTGGTTGCCAGGCAGATTAGATGGCCATGTGTTCCAACTTTGTAAATGAAGAAAGTAATAAATTTCGTCAAGATTAATTATTTTAAATTGATTTTTTGTACTTATTTTTAACTTATTTACAAATTTTGTAAGATTGTTTAATAACTATAAAATTATTAATATAGATTGAAATATAAAATAATTAAGATCTTTTATTTCTAATATAGAGAGTGATATGTGATAAATTTTGTTAAAATTTAATTTAATCATGATGAATTTTAGTGTATTAAATTTTAATAGTATATTTTAGATAATAAAAAATTTATTTAGCAAAAATATTTTATCCTCTTCTCCCCTTTTCACAAATTTCTCAGGTTCATTAACTTAAAATTTTTCTCACATCTAGTTGATGCACGGAGGGACCCTTTCGTGACAGAGCCATGGAGCAATGGAAGGCGCTGCAATGTTAAACATGGAGTACAATGCCGGGAAGCTACAATTCGAATTTCAATTGCTTCGGTCCTTCCGGGACCCAAGAACGCGGCAGTGACGGGCACAGAAGAACCTGTGGACTCTGAGCATCCGCGCCTTTAAAACCCTTACATTTACGAGGACTACAAAAAGCTCCGACTTTCTAGTAACTGTGCGTACCCAGATCTTGAAATAGGCATGCATTATTAGCCAAGTGTTTTGCATCGGCCGTGTCGTAGCAATAATTGTGCTTGCAAGAATGCAAAAGGAGAGAGCCATTTGTATTCCAGTCTTTCTCCCCATGTAATTTGCAAAAGAAACGAAAGTCTCTTTAAAGGTAATTCATTTGACTTGAAAGAAGGCTGCTTATAGGTCATAACATCAAGCAAGGGATTTCGACTCAGCAATGGCTGCATATGCCAAAAGAAATGACCATTAAGCTAATGGCATAGAGAAAGAGAGAGAGAGAGAGAGAGAGAGAGTTGATTGCACGCAAGGGTTTGTCTTCAGAAATCTCCTCAAATTATAGTAAGAGCGTAATAATGGTTTGAGGACTCGATTAATGGCAATAAAAGTTCAAAAATACCAAGATAGGAGTGGGGCGAAATATATTCATTATAGTTTGTTTTCAATTATATTGATTCATTTTTCATTCTCCTTTGTGGAAACTGTTCTTAGTGGGAGAAAAATTTACATACACATATAATAAATAATCAAAATAAGATTTTTATTATATATATATATATATATATATTTTTTTTAATAAATATAATTTATTTATAATTTTATACTATATAAATTTTATTTTGTTATCTTTTATTTTAAATAAGCTATATTTATTATATAACATAATATTATAAATAAATTAAACTTATAAAAAAAGAATCAAAATACAAATCTCTCAAAAATAAAAATATTTAAAAAGTAAAATTTAAGAGAGAGAAAAATAAAAATTTGAGTATGGGACAAAAACACAAATTTGAGAGAATAATAATATAAAATTTACTTAAATCATATGTGTCTACGCGCGCGCGTATATATATATATATTATTATTTTTCCTGTGGGGGCAATTATACGTTCGTCCGTCACTGATTTGTACGGTTGCCGTCGAGCGTATCAGTAACATAGTTTGATAAATGAAATTATAATAATAATAAAAAAAAAATTATCTATCTAAATCTTGCGCGTGGCATGAGTGCTCCATCGGTTGGTGTAAAAAAAAAAAAAAAAAACAAAAACGAAGGAATTAGAAGAGTAATTTTAATTTAATGAAATTATAGAATATCACATATTACACATTAAAAAGGGGGAGAGAGAGAGAGAGAGAGAGAGAGGGAGCGATTTAAAGTTGAGAAAGTTGGGGTGCAATTATAACTCCATCCTTCAGAAGACCTTAAAAACTAAAAAGGCTCCTCCAGAAGAACATTAGGATTTAGGAGCAGAATCTGAAAATACGGGTGAGTCTCTTCTCTGGTTGTCCCGGAATGAAACAATAATTACAAGGGAAGGGAAGGGAAGGGAAGGGAAGGGAAGGGAATTCTTTTTGTTTGGAGGATACGCTCTCTCTTCTCTTCTGTTTGATTTCCAACTTCTACTATTCCATCATACCCATTGCCAGTCCGTCCTGTCCCCGGGTAATTTTTCTCGTTGTAGACTTTCCATTTTCCTCTCCTGTTTTTATTTATTTTTTAATCGGTGATTTAGCGCTCTCTCCTTCTCTCTCTCTCTCTCTCTCTTTCTCTCTGTGTATCCCTCTCCGTTCTTCTCCCCGTTGCAAAAATCTGTGTCTTATCGATCAGATTCGCGTTATTTTTGGAAAGGAAATTGTTAATTTTGTATGACATTATTTTGGAAAAATATCTCTGTCATAACATTATTCCTCTTGATTTTGGCTCCATCTGGTTGAGAGGCCGACTGCAAAGACAGAGAGAGCGCGTTTCGACTGAGAAAAGGTATATGCCTTAATGCTTCGCGTGCCCTCTCTTTTTAGTCTTTGATGAGGATGAAAAAGAAAAAGAAAAACGGATTTTCTATCTAGATCTTTCGGTTTCGTTTGGAATTGAATGATATCGTGGATCTCCTTTTTCTCCAAACACACGCACGCACGCACACACGCACACACGCACACACACACACACACTCTCTCTCTCTCTCTCTGTTTTGGTTTTTTTTCTTTTAATTTTTTTTCCTTTTTTGCAATTTTGTCGACGGCTCTTGGATAGCCTTTAGGGTTCTTACTTGATGCAGAATTGGAGGAAAATCTAAAGGTAAATAATTCAGAGCTTGTTTACCTACACGACACAACCCTGGCCCCTGGATTTGTCTCAGGGAGCAGGGAGACAGCTGTATTGAAATATTAATTGGCCTACTAATATGCCCCTTGTGCCTACGAGTTACTTTTGAGCAATCATAATATTTTTCCTGCTTATCGTTCGCGAGTTGCTTTTTTCCTCCGACCTTTTTTTGTCTTTTTTTTTTTTTTTGTGTGTTTGTGTTTTCCCATGGCTTATTGTTCATCAGTTGTTTGTTTGTGAACTCGGTAAGGGAAGGGAACTAATCCTGTTTGTGAATTTAGTTCCAGAAGATCTCGTTGACATCTTCTTCGAGTTTCCTGCTTTATCAAGTATTTTCTGAGAACTTGATCACTAGGAAACGGGTTCATTAATAGTTGCACGCTCTCTGCCGTCAAATTCATCTCTTACACCGTTCAGATGGCAATATGCCTGTATGACTCTCGTTTATCGGGAAACTTCTATCATTCCTTTTCTGTATTCTACGCAAAGCCTTGCTCACGGTCTCCATCTATCTAATTTGTCATCTTTCTCTTCTCCTAGGTTAAATCTTGTAGACGAAATATGCAAGACCCAAGGATGCCCCACTCAAGAGAAATATCAAAGCCTAAGCCACCTAAAAAGAAGGCCTCAAACCCTCGAGCTTCTACAAGTCAGTTGCGCGGGAATGATGCTAGAGAGGTTCAACAGGTGCCGGGGACTGCGTCTTCAAGACTAGGACAGAAGCCCTTCAAACGGAACTTGAAGAACGAAGTCTCTCCGTTGTTCCAACAGCTAGAGAGGTCAAGCTCAGATTCCTTGCCAGAATCCACCACATCAGCAGATGAATACCGAGCATTGAGACGGAAGTATCTGCTGTTAGAGGAAGAAAGCTTTGCTTTGGGGAGTGAGCTGAGAGAGGTTGAAGATGAGGTTAAGGTTCTTGAAGATGAGAAGCTTGCATTGTTAGACGAGCTCGTTGTGCTAGAAGGTTTAATTGACCCCTCACAAATGCAGCCCCAGGGATTGGGTTTGCCGTAATTCATTGCTTCTTCCCTGTCCTTGTGTCGGATGATGATCAATTGGGAAATTGTAAATTGTAAAGCGCGAGTTGGCTTTGCTGGTCTTCGGTTAAGGGTATTATCCTGCGGTTTCAACACTGCAACTTAAATGTCATCTTGTCGTTTCTGTCATGTTATGTTCAAAACTCTCCACAACCGACTTCAACAAATGCAACCTCTGGGTTGCCACTGGTCATTAGCTATGCTTTTCCTTTTTCTTTTTTCATTTTTGCTATTAGGATAATGTTGTTCAGTGTTTCGATAACAGTTGCTGTTAATCAAACATTTCATGCTGTTGGAGCTAATGAAAGTTCCAGTTACTCCGGAATAATAATCTCTGTATGCCCAATTGTAGTTGGTCCTAGCCAGACTCGCTGCATTTAGCAATGATGAATGATGCACAAAGGGAGACATGGGAAGGATTTATTGTGTTTGCCACCCTCCAGATCGCGAAAGAATGATACATGCAAAATTAAGTTGCAGCTCTTCGAAAATCTGGGCATCATTTCAGCAACGCCAAAAGGAAGAAAACCTGTAACCGAAATCCAAGAACTTGAGCTACAGGAATAAGAAACTATGTTAGGTGCAACCCCCAATGATCAGCGTTCCAGGGCTAATTCATTTACATAAATCCATCTATGAGATTTCTATTTGTCTGCCGGAAAGTCGGCCAAATGCAAATGCCAAAAATCACGTCGCCAAATATGTCATTTGGACTGTAAAGAACACCAAGGAAAATTTGGTTAGCTAGCAAGCTATGCCGTGAGCCACATGAACGCGGCCGACCAAAATGTTAGCGAAATTGCGGCCAACGCATAAGACGTCGACAGAATCAGAGAACACTCGCTCTCGCCAGTACCAAACAATTGGGTCATTGTACCTGCCAAATCAAAATACACCTTCAAGTTGCTGGAACAAAGTCCACCGTTCCTAGTCGACAGAAGATGAATTGAAGCAAAGATGATGCCTTTGCGCCCAAAGACTAGTTGGGGAAAAAATAACCATAAATAATGTTGTATTATCTCAGGTGTGGGCAGACCTATGCTCATTGCTGGAGGAAGTGCATATTGAAGCAAAAGAATAAACTGATACAGTGGATCTGACTGCACCAAGCCGAAGTGGACTGCTGATTTAACAGTCACTATCCCGAAAATTGGCAAGACAACATACCGCACCAAAATTATCCCCGTAACAACCGGCAGATGCACCTGTGATCCTTTTAAACCTGAGGAATTTTCAGAGTCTATAATTATTTTACTTTTGGCTGCAGCAAGAACATGAAATTGAAAATGGGCAACACAGACATGCCGTTATTACCTCTTAGAAGATTTGCCCCCACAATCAAGTTCACGGTTGGAATGGCAGCTTCACTGCAAGCATACAACAGAAAGGAATACCATTAGGTATCCAGAAGTAAAGACAGCAATTTCAGCTGCTTGGAGGGGTTCGTAGCTTCCCGGCATGATACTGACCCAATCAAAGATGCAGAGTCTTCAACCACACGAAGGGGAGCAGTATCATCAACTAGCACCTCCCGCAACTCGGGGATGACACCGACCAGAAACCCAACAATCTATTAAGATAGAAGAATTTACTTCAGTATACCAAGCGCAATATGTTAAGGCGGACAAAGCCAAAACTTCTGGCCAAAAAGTGCAATGTATATAGGTTCTGGGCCTTTCAGGCTTTCTGCTTTGGCTTCCTCGCCAGCCCTCCACTCTCTTGACATGAATGGTGTAGATATGTACAACAAAGAACTAAATAGCTTCAAGAGAAAATGTTATCCAGATTGCTGCCTAGTGCTATAATCAATACGTACCACAAATTGACGGCAATCCACTCAGCAAACAGACTTGCACTATAAAAACATAGATTTAAAAGGTTGAAGTCAATTCTATATATCTAGATATCTAGAGTGTTAGCAATATGAAGTTCTAGATCAATAAAATAGAGAAGACTTGACTTTATAATATTTATAGGTTTCACCACATACTGATTTAGGTCAATGTGAACTTCTATAGTAGTATCTTCAGCCCAATCCAAGTGTTCATTTCAAATCAGTTCAATTCAGTGCAAGAAGAACCTAGGACATGAGTTCGGCGCAATAAGAGAAGGATGACTAAGTTGAACTACAAGCACAAAAGGAGTTAATTGAATTCGTAGGTCAAGCACAACATGTTTTAAATTCTTCAACACAAGGAAACAGAAATCGCAGCATCATCACCCCACTAACCCAACCTACCCGACTTGGCTTTGAAAGCAGAACGTACATGGACGGTGGGTCTACAATTTCTATTATATTTGTGAGATTATGGAAGCGGGGATTCATGTGTAGAAGGCTCAGGCAGTATGGTTTTATTTGTCGGGCCTTCCTAATTCCTGTACAGATATTACACTTCAGATTATACTTGGGTGATGGATGCCCTGGCATAGCATAAGGATAAGCATTGGATATAAATTCAAATCATAGACATTGAAACTGTCAGTGCAACACAGAGAAGGAAAGGGGTTGGGAAACTGGTTATCTCCTGACGCAATCTGTATAACCTGTGTGGACTGCGATAAGTAAGAACTTGCTACTGGGCACTAGCATACCGCTCCAAGAGTTGAGGGCGCAAACAAACCCCCAAGGTGGAGTCTTGTCCTCATTATCTGAAAAACTTGCTTAATCTTTTCCAGAGGGGGCACCTGCTGCGGATTTGAAGAATAAAAGACTGATGTAAGACACATCATAGAACCTTCGTAACAAGCTCCCTAAATCCATTGAGAACGTTCAAAGACAGTATTTAACATAATTCTGTAGAACTCTTTTCACAATAAAATTACAGGAAAATAGTTGCTCGCTCGTCTTGAAAATCTTATTCAAGCCATCCCCTAACTATCCTAAACGTGTGGTTCATGAAATCTAGTACTGGCCTCAAGAACTTAAATCTGTCGTATATATGCTGAAATTGCAGAGGAGGAATTACCTTTGGTCTCCCTCGGGACATCCCCAACTCGAGTTCAAAATGACCTGCTGGACAGTCGATGTCATTGACCGAACACCCATTTAGAGGAAGAAGTGGGCCCCCGCAACATTCGGCTGGTGTTTCTTCAGCCGATTGTGCAGCCTTTGAGAAGACAACCAGTTTGGCTCCTCGAGCTTGAGCATCCTTAATTGAGTGCATACGCATGATGTTGTACACATAAGTCCACATGTAGACGGCTCCAATCTGAAGAAGTACAAAACATAACACTAGTCACTAGGCATCAATCAGATAAATTCCAGATTGCCTAAGGGCTTCCATTTTCACTTTTCTGGAATAGCTGCCCCCAACCATATCATTCATGCCAATGTTAAAGAGAAAACAAAAGGCATACTGCCATAGAGACGGAAGCATATGCTAATCCATGTGTATAGCAAACATCAACACGTCCAAATGGGCTGCCTTTTTCTTTGCAGAGAGCCGGAATGATTATGAGAGGCATGTTCCCCAGATTTCCTGTTCCATTAAATTAACGACAACAACAACAACAATAATAAGAAGAGGATGCCTACTATTTATCTTGAAGATAAATAGAATGATATAGTACCCGCCTGCAGCACAGCATCCCAACACCAGGCCCCGAAGATGTTCGGGAGCTTTGGTTGTTCTAATGACTAAACAACCAAGCACAGATCCAAGGATGAGTGTGATAAGGATATTGAGAGGCATGAACCACCTGCATCACACGCGGAAGTGGTGTGTTACATAAATTTTTTTCCAGAGTCAGCCCTGATGTTAATATAAATTGAATAGCAGGAAAATGAACTAGACGAATTTTATAGCTTAAAATAAAAAGTCACATTGACAATATTTGTAATTTTGTAATTAGAACAGAAACTCACAGCAAACCCATGTTTCTGAATGTAATGGATTTTGCTAGGCTGCTACCAACAAGCGCCGGATTGAAGACGAAAAACACAATCTGCACATAATTCAACAAGGTATTTTTTTTATGATTGAATTTAGGACTAGTCGGAATCAAGACAAAACTCAAGAATCAGTCAGAACTAGCGGGCTCTTCCTTTTTGACCGAGCAGATATTATGATGTACAATTAAAAAATAAGAAAACAATTTGATAAAAAGAATTAAGAAATTATATATATATATATATATGCACTGCTCAAATTCTTTCTGAGGATCTTTAATTTGCATGGATATATATATATATATATATATATATACACGTAACGTTATAACTGTTACAGATTATTAATTAGCAGAAGACTAGCAGTAGTAGAAAGGATACTTGCATTATTCAGATGCTTTCTTGCATCCGCTCCCAAAATATCAACACGATCGAGGGCAAGAAAGGAGCCGACAGCGGTCAGCAGGAGCACCTTCAGAACTGCCATTAATGCGTTGATGAGTAGATCCAAATTCCCCATATCTATCTGTGTATCGATATGGTTATTGTTATAGTGATTCACTATTAAAAACCACGGATTCTCTCACCCTAGGGCCTAGATCCTAACCCAATTAGTTTTTTTTTTTAGTTTTTTCCTTGTGTTTGTGTGTGGGAAACGAACAAGATTATGGTAAAACCGGTCTTTTGCGTATTCAACTAATGCATAAAGAGAACGGGAAAGGAATGGCAAAGAAGATAAGACAATAGGAGGGAATTAAGAAAAAGGAAGAGAAGTTTTCTTGTTTCTTTCGTCTGGTTGTTTCTCTTATTGTGGAGGTATTTTTGTTTTGGTCGTGAGTGAGTCGAGTAACTGCTGCTAAATGCCTTTTCTACGGTTGTAAGTGGAATATCAGAAACAGTGCCGCCGAGTGCCGT
Organism: Bruguiera gymnorhiza; assembly: GCA_020883675.1. Taxonomy (NCBI): domain Eukaryota; kingdom Viridiplantae; phylum Streptophyta; class Magnoliopsida; order Malpighiales; family Rhizophoraceae; genus Bruguiera; species Bruguiera gymnorhiza. Next base: position 7,252,570 of record JAIRCJ010001054.1, on the reverse strand, counting down.
GCCAGCATTAACCGGTAATCAATGTTGTGTTATTATTATGATTATCATTTTGGACCGAGTACAATGTTGTATAATTGTATGTATGTTTTGCATTAGCGGCATCATATCCTCATAATCATCGAGATATATTATTATTATCTCCAACGAATGACATGATTAATTGACCGATTGACGGTATCAATCAAAGTAGAATGCAATGGCAGATAGATTACATTAGCCACTGAAGTCACCGTACACCACAAGCGCTTCCTGCCTCCTCCAGCTCTTCGGTCGCTCTGTCAACTGGGCTGTTGAGCGCTCCCCACGCAGCCTATTCTCTCTTCAGAAGTTAAATGTTGAATTGAAACGCTCAGCTTAGCATAGAGAGAATCAGTAAACGAGTTAGAACTAACAAAACAGATGGCGGAATCTGTACTGTATTATTGAGTAATCTAGTAGATAGAAGAAAAAAAAAAAAAAGTAAAACGATTTTTTATATGTAATTTCCTTTATTTATGCAATCAGGAGAAATACAATTGATATTGTTTTCCTTTTTTTTTTTAAAAAAAATGATTTTGCTCTCTTATTATTTTCTAAATATTGCTATTTATCTTTGTCTTTTCACCTTTTTTTTTTGTTTTTCTTGCCCGCAGAAAAATTAAACGGACAAATGTGACTTCCGTGTTGTCACTCTTAAGCACACATCAACCATGGCACTTATTTACCTTATATATGTATGGATCAATATAAACCCGACGACAATGTAGATCACTATTGAAAATTTAAATCTCTATCTTTAAATTTTTGGATTTTAATTTTTAAAAGTAATATGAAAAATAATTTGTATTGTGTAATTTATGATTTAATAAAATTCATAATTAAAAAAAAAAACTCCTTTGAATGTTATTTACTAACAGTAATAATAAGAAGTACTACGATTAAAATTTTGAAATATTAATTAATAAATTATATCAAGTTAACTCAACAGAAAAATTATAAATAAAAATTAATTAAAAAATTGAAGTAAGACGGATTTTCAGAAACAGAAAACTTCCGTCACACTAGGAAAAAAGAAAGAAAAAAGAAAAACAAAGAGTGCGTAATCTCGGTTCAGTTTGGCACGTGGTGGGCACCGCCTCCTTCCTATGCCTAAAACTGAAGAATTCCCCACGAACCGGACCGAGCAAATTTACACGTGACATAGAAATCCCATCTTATCAAAGATTACTTAACACCAACGATGTCGTTCTCGTCAGGGTTAAAATGGTTTATGTAGTATTGTTTTGCTACCGGCCGCTCGCCAAGTGGTGTTATATTTCTTTTCTGCAGAGGCGTTACCGGCGCTCTCTCAAGTCGCAATCCCTAGGTGTGTACCGTGGCCCCCCTCCCGCGCCTCTCCCGTCGGCGGTGGTTTACCGTTGATTTGCCGCCGATGTTCCTCTTCGGTGGCTTGGTTTCAGATCACTTCATCGCGCCTCCTCTAGGTCTAAGCAAAGCCTCTATCCGTAATCCCCTCCCCAATATCCTAATAAATTGTTTAATGAAATACTCGGACATCCGAAGCCGTTCCCATTTGTTCTTCTTGCCGTCCCCGTGATCTCTCCCCCCCCGCGCCTGCTGTTTCCTCTCAGCGATCCAGGGGCCGCCATCTCCTTCTTTCGGTTTTAAGTGAGTTGAACGACAACTCATTCGCTCTTTCCCTCTCTCTGCGTCTTCGTCTTTTGTGTCTGTTGATAGCCTATTATTAGGGTTTTGCATTTCGAAAGGAAACGTGGGTTACAAGTCCAAGCATTCTCCTCTTTATGCCTTTTTTTTTTGGTTCAGTTAGGATTTCTTTCTTCCTTGGTGGTTGTCGGGGGTAAAAATCCTGTTATTTCAATTGCAAAACCCTATCCCCCATATTTATGTTATTTCTGTTCTTCTCTTTTCTTTTCTTTTTATTTGGCCCCGGGGTTGAGGGGATAGGGTGCGAAAAGAGCGGCAATCTCCATAATGGGAATACGAGTTTATTAACATTTTCTGCTCTTACATCTTATTATAATAATAATAATTATTATTATTATTATTTGTTCTAATATGAACCTTTTCCTCTATTACATTTTAAGTTTTGTTTAGGATTCATTCAGACATGAATAATGCTAAGGAAATTGATGATAAACCACCATCAACGCCATCCCGAGCGCCTAATGCTTTAAACTCAGTCCTGGCACCTCCCTTTTCTGTTCCCATGAACCATGCCGAACTAATGCCTTCAGAGTGTAAGACTTCTCCACCGTTAACCAGTACTGAAAAGAATATTATGGAGTCAAATTCTGGTCAGCAACCGCTCCAGCATTCTCCTCCTCCGGTACCCTTTGATGATAGCAAAGGTCGGCTCAATCCTGAACATGAGGAGCCTAAACCCAACAAAAATGAAGCACCTGATTCTGTAACCATCGCAGATGCAACAACCAATCCTTCTGATATACCTGAAATTAAGCCTGCCCTTCATGCTAGTCCTTTCCCTAAAGATTACAATGAACCCCCTATGCCTCATGCAGAGTCTTCAAATATCACAGCTGAACCTGAGAATATGAAGGAATCAAGGAATGACCAGAATATGTCAGATTTGACTACCCCTGAAAATAATGGCCACCCAAACTCAAAGATTCCCTTTCTTTTGGATGATAATCATGATGGCAGTGATTCGGGAACAGAAGAGGAGCAATCAGCATTTATGAAGGAGCTAGAAATCTTCTTTAAGGAGAAGAGGATGGAGTTCAAGCCTCCAAAATTTTATGGAGAAGGATTGAATTGTATCAAGTAAGTTCTTAATAAATATCCATTCTCATTATACCCTTCTTTGTGGATGACATCAATTAAAATAACTTTTGACAACTAACTTTTATATTTATTGGTGATAAGGTTGTGGAGAGCTGTGATGAGATTGGGTGGCTATGACAAGGTATGCATTGTTCTGCCGGGCTTCATGTCAACTTTTTCTGTTTCCATGTACCTAGGTGACCTTTTGTTTTTTCTTCCCATTTCCTGGGCAGAATTGATAATGTTGGAGATAACAAAGTACAACATAGCCATCAGAAGACAGTATTACACAGACTTGCATGCACTAACAATATGCATGGTGCATGAGTGCACACAAAAGGCTGGACTTCTCTCAATTGGAAATAAACTTTTCATTCTTTATTGGGTTGGGGGAATTTTTTCCTATATTTGGTCAATGGATGCAGTTACTAGTAAAGGCAGGAAAGGAAATGGGAAATGTTTAACTTAATTAATTTCTCAATTGATGCTGGTCATAACACAGTGACAAAGTAAATGGTTGCAATAGCCTTATTTTTATCTGCAAAGTAGTGTAGGATAAAAAATTCATAAAATGTTTGAAAATACATGATTGAGAAAGCATATCTCAGTTTACATTGTTTGGTCAACTAACCCTTATGTGTTATATATCTAGAAACTTTAAAAAAGGGAAACAATATGCAAAAAAAAAAAAAAAAATTGTAGCCACATTTTCATCTGTCCTATATGGAAAATCTACCTGCAGCATTTGACCATGCAATGTCTCTTTGTTAGGACCATGGTACTGTCCATATGATGCCAGCATTTGTAAATATATGCTTAAAGACAACTCTCTCACACTTTGAAAATAATTTGGTTGGAGCATTCTGCAATGGTTTGTGACATGACTTGTAACTGACCTCTGCTGCAATATATAGCATGAAGTTCTTCCTTCTTAAGTTGACAAGTCTATTGAAGTTCTTACCCACTTGAAAAATAATTGACTTCTGTTGATGCATAGGTGACATCATGTAAGTTGTGGCGGCAAGTCGGAGAGTCCTTTAAGCCCCCAAAGTAAGAAGCAGTTTTGGTCTTGTTATGTTTAGAAATAAATTCCTCTTTTTTATCAAGCTGTCGCTAGGTCATTCTTATTTCATCGCTTTGGCGTAGACTTAGATGGTAGTGTATGGATGCATAAGCTTTGGATATGCATAAAACAAAACGGTGGTGGGTGGGTAGTACTTTCTCTACTTTTTATTTTTTTTGAACTATTGTTCTTATATAGATGTTGAAGCCTAAGATTGCAAGAGAAAGGTCTGACAGGCAGCTCAGACTCAGGTTATCAAGTTGCTCCCTGTTCCTTCAAACACTTTATTCCAGCCATGGTCTCAGTAATTAGTTAGTTTTGGGGTTCAATTTTGTGGCTAAGTGCACCAAAGTAAAATGTTTTTGCTCCAGCCATAGGCATGTGAAAATGGCTTGTTTCTAAACACAATATTAATCAATGGCTGGCTCAAATTATATGTGAAAAAATATTTAAAACAGAAAAGGAGTGGTAAGATGAGCGATCAACAACCATTGAAGCCATGGTAGCTTGGCTAGACGAATGAAGGAGGCCACTAATCTTTGATAGCTTCTTTTTTCGCTAAGAAAAAAAAAAAAGGGAATTCACACAATCAAAGCATAACTGATGTTAGGAGGGGGAACAACAGAAGAATGAAAGAGAATTAAAAGAACAAAAAATGGAATTCACCTGTAAACCAAGTGAGCATTAGTTCTCATTGCACAAAATCAACAGTCAGTTGTCAAGTAAAATATCATAAGCAGCCTCTTTAAACAAAGTAACCTAAAAGCCTAACATAGACTTTAATTAACTACAACTTAGGAAACTTAATTGGAAAGAAATAAGACTCATAATTAACCATAAACTCTTAATTTTATAAAAGATCTAATTAAATATGATCTCTACCTTAATCCTAATTAATTAACTACTAAAGAAAACGAAGATTATCCTATCAATACAAAATCTCAGGATATTCCTAATTGATAATGATATTTCTTCTTCTTGATTCCTCATCACTATCTGAGTTTGAAAATTATACAAGTGATGTATGTGTTGTTGTAACAGAATTGTGATTAGAATATAATGGTGTATGGAAATGTAGATGAGAGGCTTTTAGGAAATCGAGAATGGGAGGAGGATAGCTTGGAGGAAGAAAGGAAGGGATGAGAGAGGGACAACATAATTTGAAGCTATTACCAGTTTATTGTCCTGCCACAGTGGTGTCTTGGGAGAGAGACTTTCTTGTTGGTCCAATCCTTTGACATTGCACTGTAGCTCTTTTGCCCAAGATTTTCCTACATAATTAATTTATTATGCTGCTGTTGTTTATAATCCCTTGGATATTTCTGGCCTCTATTTTGACATCTTCTCCTCCTTGTTCCTTCTTCAGGACATGCACCACTGTTTCATGGACATTTCGGGGCTTTTATGAGAAGGTTAATTTGTGTTTTTGGTGTGTGCAACTGCAATACACACACACACACACACACCACAATGTTCTGTTACATCTATTTCTTGTGCTTGCCTATTTGATGTCTTCCAACTCAGTTGTAAATATTTGGTAAGAGTTATTGTGAAGCAAAATTCAATACATCATTTGTTATACACTATGTACTAGGATCAGTACATGCATGGTACTCTATGTGGATGGAACAATTATGTATATTATTTACTGTTTAAAGTTGTCTTCATTCTTAATTTTGTATTATGGTTATAATTGTTATCAGTAATGGCAATTTGAGTTAAAGTTACATTTATTGTAATATTTATGCCGAAGGCAGAAACAGGAATAATAAACAATTGTTCAAGTCTAAGAGCAGACTGAATGGTGGTCATGGCTTTCCTTTTCACTCATTAGTTTCTTGTTTATGCTCATTCGGCTTAAATTGTTGCTAAGATTTTATTTTTGCTTGATTTGTAATTCCATGCTTTTAGGTCATACATGTTATTCATTGTATTTGTGTTGATCAGGCACTCCTTGAGTATGAAAGGCATAAAACACATGGTGGTGAGCTAAATATACCAATTGCTTCCAATGATCCATTGCATGGTGACAATCAGGTGAACGTCAAGCTTTAGACGTTGGACTATATTTGTTAATGCATGCAGTTTCTGATAATTGTTGTGTGACTTTACATCATTTAATATGTGCCCTAACATTGTTTTATGATGTTCAATAGAAGAAATTTACCCTAATAAGTCTAGGTGCTTGAAAAAAAAAAGTGATGTTAATTTGTTAGTAATCTTTTGAGGAACTTCAAGAACAATGACTCGCGTGAGTAGGGGTGTATGCAGGTTGGTTTAGTTAGGTTTTGTTTTAATATTCAAACCAAACTGTTGATGGTGGTTTGAATAATTCAAAACTGCAACTGAGCAAGAGAAACAAAAAATTAGTTTGTTTGGTTTGGTGCTTGGAGTCTTGCTAATGGGAAAAAAAAAAAAAAAAAACATAGTCCAATAATAAGAAAAGCTATTGTTTGGTTTATTGCACAATTTTTTCATTTTAAAGAATATGATCTCAATAAAAGAACATTAGAGAGTTGTTGGAAATTGAAATTCTTGTAATCCATTTTACGAAATCCCCTAGCTAAGGGAAGTTTTTAATGTCATTTTCTTGATTTTCCAATCTAACAAAAACAGTCTTGAGAAATTTTTATGATGTTACCATACAATGTCGAGAAGTATTTAGGTAAGTAGATTAAAGATAAAATAACATACTATTTTGTGTGTGTGTGTGTGTGTGTGATGATGATGATGGTCAGTTTGATTTTGGCAGATTCAACCAAACTGCTAATTGTGGTTTCTCAAAAATGTTACCCACATCAAATCTAAGCTTAACAGTTTAATCAGTTTTGGTTTTGATGGAATTGGATTGGGTGGATTGAACGGTTTGATGGATGCCCTTATGCATGAGGACAATAGGAAGTGAGAGGACAAACTTCCCTTCATTGTTGGTCTATGACGGGGATCAACTCTAAGTCCTTTTTTATTCATGCTAGTTATGGATGGATGAAGTTATGGGACATTTAGGACGATGTCTTGTTGTACATGTTATTTTGCATCAAGATAGATAAGATTATTGAGGAATTAAACCACAAATTAGAATCATGGAAGGATGCCCCTAGAATTTAGAGGTTTTAGGTTACGTCTTACTGACACAGAATAAGTGCATTGTAGTTTCAGTAATATTAGGACTTCTCCACCCAGGACTGATCCAGGAACATCATTCTTTATTATTTATTAGCTGCTTGTTTGTGTCTTGTTATTTTATTCTCTTTTAATTATTACTTAAGTTACTAGCTTTAGTAAGTTGTCACATGACAAGCATGAGATTGTTTTTTAATTAAGTTGGATGGATGAGGCTAGTTAGGGTTTTATATAATCAAGGGTTGAGATTGTCTTCTCATTGTTACTCTAGTATAAATAAAATTGTCAAACACTGTGCGAGCAGATTGTAATTATTTTTATCGATGTTTGAGGTTTTTCTCTAAACCCTAATCCATTTACATAGTTCCAACTTTAACTAACATCATAAATTCAGCCTTTATTTTAGTGTCTCTACACCAATAAGAGAATCAAAGAGAACTTACCCTTTTTGTTTGTTCAAAATTATCATTAGTAACGGTTAAAAGAGTTCTGAGTTGTGGAAAGCCTCTTCATGAGAACAAGGTAAGGCTGCACCCTTTTCACTCTTCCTTAAACCTCACAGTGTGAGAGGCTTGGGATGCCCTTTTTAAGAAATTAAAAGAGCTTCAACGCTTAATTCTGCTTTTTAAGCAGCCGATTTAACGGGCTACTTTGTAGACATCTCCTTTCACAACATATTTTGCAAAGGTTAATCTTTATTGCATAACATTTTTATGCATGCTTGTGATAATCAGGCTTCTAAAGCAGGTAGAGCTCGGAGGGATGCTGCAGAACGTGCTATGAAGGGTTGGCACTCACAACGCCATCTCGATAATAGCGATGTTAGTGACCCTTTCATTAATGTTTGTTCTGTCAAATTTTGCATACACTCATAATTTTGGTGTTATTACATCAACAGGATGATATTATTTGTATTTTGTAGGATAAAAACACCTTGTCTTTGCAAAAGCATGAAAAACAGCTTAAAAGCCTCGGTAAGCAACGAAACAGTCATTAATAATTTTAATTGGTAAATAACAACTTAAACGAGTTTATCAATTTGGATGTGGTGAAGATTGCTCAGGTTCACTTAAACGTAAAAGACAAGCTTATGTGGAACATCCTGTCAAGCCTGCAAGCACAAAGGCAACCAAAGTACAGTTAAGGCTTTTTAAATCTAATTTATTGGGATTATTCGTATAGAATGTTTGAATCCTACAGCTAATTGACCCCATGGCATGAACTAAGCAAGTTAACATTCATTCAATTGGTTGACATGGGTTTTCTCACAAGGTTGGACGTGGAGGTGGTTGACATTGGACCTCCGGCTGATTGGGTGAAAATTACCGTACAGAGAGCGGTAGGTCCCTGCATCACTTGTTGTCAGAAGATAATATATATTCATGCTAATTCTGACTAGGCATTAAAAGCTATTTACAGAAAGATTCCTTCGAAGTTTATGCTCTAGTTCCAGGTCTGCTTCGTGAGGAGGTGAGTACCTCAAATTCTCGGTCTTCCTTCTATTTCACTTATATACAGTTGAATACTTTTCTTACAGAAAGTCAATTAAGCTTGCTTGCCAATAGAAAGCCATTACACCTCCCGCCCTCCCCCCCCCCCGGGCGGTGGGGCGAAAAAAAAGAACAAAGAAATCCGTAAATGTAAGTGGATTAATAGCAATGCTTAGAATTTGAGGCAATTTGGCCAACTGCTCCTTCAGGTCTGGAGAAGTGTGATTGCAAGCTCTAGGGCTTTAGCCATGGATGAGTTCCTAACCCAATGGTCCATGCCTACTGGTTTTAAATAGTGAATCTATTCCCTCTTTACCTTTGAATTTGAGAAGAGTTATTGAAAGCAAGTTCTTATTCTTTACTTTTAAATTTTCTGCTTCTAAAACTTGTATCTTCTAAAATATATTTTGTGCTTCAGTTTCAGTATACTGACCTTGTTATTATGCAGGTGCGTGTTCAGTCAGATCCAGCAGGGCGCCTGGTTATCAGTGGTGAGCCTGAGCAGCCTGATAATCCTTGGGGTGTGACAGCATTCAAAAAGGTACCTTTTCCGTTCCATAGTAGTTCGTGTTTGTTTCTTCTCATTTAAGTGACACGGGAAGGGATTTCTTTCACTTGGAGCGATGACAATCTATTTCCTTTTATGGGACCATTAATTTGACGATTTTACTTTTCTGATGCTAGGTTGTTAACCTACCTTCAAGGATTGACCCACACCATACTTCGGCTGTGGTCACCCTACATGGACAACTCTATGTTAGTGTGCCTTTCGAGCAGTAAACGATTTCAAGACCCCATTAGCCGGGGTGAACGGCAAGTCGGGGCATGTGCTTGTTTTGTATAAGTGAGTGGTTGTGCCTCCTCTTCAGAGTTTTGAACGAGTTTATCTGACATTTACTGGATGTTAAATTTGACGATTATGGAGATTGGACATCTTTCTGTCATTGTTGTAGCTTTTTTTATCTTGTAATTCGGTTAAATTTCACTCGGGAATATATTATTTGGATTGTACCATTTTAGCATCCTGGGGATACTTCCATTGACAAATATGTCAACGACACTAATATTGTTGACACAAAGTTCTAATGGAGCTTACTTAAACACCAACATCAGTCTTGCACTCTTGGGGCTTTCGAGAAAGAACGGAGACCTCTGTTTCTTTCACTCTCTCGTCTACTCGGCGGGCCTTTGACATCACCGCTTCGGAGGTGGAGACGGAAGTAATAAAAAACACAAAAAAAAAAAAGAGCCAGGCTAGCTAAGGACCTCCAAACCCAAATTGGTAACTCTAATTTGATCGATTGGGATTTTATTATTATTCTAATATAGAGGTAGAGGTAGTAGAGACAGAGGTCGCAGTGTCCGCAACTTCCATTCCCAGCCCCAGGCGAACGCGACTACGAGGACCATTCGCAATTATTTTTCCAACAAATCTTCGTTAGGAAAAATTAATAATGATAATGATAACTATTATGGTTCAAAGATCGAAAGGTCGGAAACGGGAGTTTTGGTTGGGCCTTTTGTTTTTTCTTTGGGCCACATGAATTGGATTGGATTGGATTGGGTCCTGTCATCAGCTGTTGAATTTGGGATTATTACTAATAATATCAGTTTTCTTTTTCTTTTTCACGCGACTCCCATTAATTATGAATTGGATTGTACTTTGAATTGACTCGTGTGTGTGTGTGCATAATTTTTATACTCAAAATAATGTGGAACAAAAATGCTGGGTTTGTTCATTATGAACAATGGAATGAATCACAAATTATCACCTTTACTTTGGACCGAGTCACCATTTCACAACTAGAAAGAAATTGACCCAAAACCATCAATATCATCATCGTTGCCCCCGGACAATGAGGGTTGGCCTTTGAGCAACAAAACGATTAGGAGTGTGCTTGATCGTGGCTGGTTGGTACGGAGGACAAGCCTCGACTCAATACAGCAACCAAAACATACGCATATTCCATTGGCAAGAACAAGGAACATGCATGTGGGAACAGAGGAAGAGAAGCAGTTGGAAGGCAGCTATGCAGCTCCCTCCCCCCACCCCAACACTGTCAGGGCATCTGCAACAAAATGTGGGTCAGCGGCAAGGAGGAGGGAGACCACAACTTGGGCCCACATTTCTTCCTCCTCGCCCCCCGTCTCTCTCTCTCTCTGTGTCTCGCTGATTTTATTTAACCGAATTTTTCATTAAGCAAGCTGTCTACTATAGTAATTTGATGAAAGGGCAAGGAGGTTCAAACTTATGCATTCTGATCCACCCCAGAAATTAATGTAAGAGACTAACAAATAGTCAACTATAAGCAGTAGCAGCATCATTTTCCAACTCTGCGTTGGTCTGAAATAACTGGGTATTATCAGACAGATACATTCGACAATATAATTTCACATGTTAGAGGTTGCTGCAACATCAACTTCGTGTTATATATAATAAATTTTTTCTCTCCACTTCTTTAATATTAAGGCAGACCGCCTATATTAATTAAAAGAAGAACTAACAACAACAAGTTACTTTCTTATTATTATTTCAATTTTTTTTATTTTTATTTTTTATGTTTGGCAGGGAGGAGATCATAACTCGCGCGAGGGGGCATGGCCTACATTTGCCCTGCCAGCCAGTCTAGGGAAGGCTAGGCTAAGCCTTGAGGTTGGAAGAGCTCAGCTATTGACAGTTGAGCGACGTGGAAAACTGAGGTAAAAGTTACGATAACAATGCACGTGGCTTTGTGGACGTGGATGCGGATGGCAGTTAAGGTTGCAAGGGAGAACGGAGGACACGATGAGTTTGGTGGCCTGTCCGGCCGCGCCCTTCCATCTCTCGCCCTCACTCGCAAATCTAACCCCACTTTTTTTTTGGCACTTTTCTTCTTCCATCGAAACAATTGATGGATGGGTTATGAGATACGACTTGAAATGGAAATTATGGACCCAAAAAAAAAAAACAGAGAGAGAGAAAAAAGAAAGAAAGAAAGTAACGAAGAAGCTCTTTGGCTAGCTGAGCTGAGGGGGTGGCTGCTGCCGTATTGCCAACTGGATACGGTTGGCATTTGCGTATTTCTTTCCCCGCCGGAAGTGCTGTAGACACCTGGCCCATTGCATTCGCTCAACCCCCACCCCGACCCCGTGCACTGCAACGTGAAAGTTCCACCTCAAAACTTTTAACATCATCTTTCTTTCTCCTCCTCCTCCTCCTCCTCCTCCTCCTCCTCCTCCTCCTCCTTTCCATTCCATGATCCTATCCACTAATGCTACGTATTATGATGGCTAAACGATTTTTCTTTTTCTTTCTGTGGCTTGTTTGTTTTGGGATCGACTTGGGCTTTCTCTCTCGAAAATTTACAACAGAGCTGACCCACATTTGGCAATAATAATAATAATAATAATAATAATAATAATAATTTGCCCGCCGAGCGACATAACATAAGAGGAGCATTAGGCGGTGTGTAGATGCTAAATCGAAAAGGGAACAAATTAAATTATAAAGTTGAAATTAAGAGGAGCATTTACCATTTACGACAACTATTACTATTACTATAACTATAATATTGGGATGCACGGCGGCCTCCTTTCATTTTGACCATATTGCCCCCCATCCGCTGCCGCCGACCCAACGACCCGGCTGGCACACGGGGCAGCCTAAAAAGCTTCCTCCAACCGCCTCGTTGTTTCTAAAGATGATTTGACAGCATGAATCCAGCTGCAAGGCGGGGGACTCTTGTCTGTCCTTAACCGCTAAAGAACGAAATTGACGAGTCCATGATATATATACCCTCTCTCTCTCACACGCACACACACACACACACACACATACATACATATATATTGGACCCTCTCCTCTAATTCTAAATTCTAAATTCTAAATTCTAATTCTAATAAATCTAATTCTAGGTTGGTTTATTTATTTATGTATGGCCATGCCCGTGCGCGTGCCCATGCCCATATCCCCCATCGCCGGCCCTCCTCCCTCCTTTCTCATATATAATTTTGGGGGTGGGGTGGGGTCAATAATGGAAGTGAAATGACAGGGCACGCTCGCTGGGGATAGAGGAGCGCATCAAGAGACCCTTAAACTTATTTTCTCCCTTCTTTCTTTCTGGCTTCGCTGGCTGATTACTACATCATTAGAAAAAAAAAAAAAAACAAATAAACAAATCACAGTGGGGGCAAAGAGAGAGAGATTCAGAAGTTGTTCATATATATATATATATATATATATATATAGAGAGAGAGAGAGAGAGAGAGAGAGAGAGAGAGAGAGTAAAAAGAAAAACCTACTTTAGTTAGTTCTACCTTTTACCCTTTCACATTTCAGTCGACGTTTGTTTGTTTTTTTCTTCTGGGAGGAAAAAAAGAGGGTGAAAGATACTAATTGCAATTTCATTCCCGAAAGAGGCAAGAAGAGTCGGGGGAGGGAAGGGGGCGGCGTAACGGAATATAAAGTTCAGAATCAGCGGGAGCAGGAGGAGCTGCAAAGCTGCAGGGGCGGTGAAGTTTTTGGGAGGCGGGGGAAGAGGAACTCCTCCGGATTCTGGTATAAATTTCACCATTTGATAAATAATATTAACAGAATGTTTTTTTTTCTCCTAACCTAATTCTTCTTCTTCTTCTTCTTCTTCTTCTTCTTCTTCTTCTTGCATTCCAATTAGCAGCACAAGGGCTTTCCTTTTTTTTTTTTTCAATTCTTTCTGTGACTAACTTCTCTTTTCAACTTGTGTTATATTATTATGGGGGATTTGGTTTGGTCTTTCTTACTATATATATATATATAATATATATATATCATATCAGATCATATGTGCATCCATAAATGCATCTACATCTGTTGCCTTTTAATTGCTTCCGGCAGTTTTTTTGTTTTTATTTTTTGAATATAAATTTCTGTATGGGAAAGAGTTGTTGGGGGTGGGGTGGATTCTAGAAGTGGAAACCTCAGTCTTTTTTCTTTTGTGTTTTTTGGTGGGGGGTTCTGATCTGGATTTCATTGACTGCATTTACCGCGCCAGGCCAAGGCCTTGGGATTAAGAGCAAAACCGAAAAATAGATAATTCCAGGCCCTACAGCCACATCCAAGGATTTTATTATACTGCTAATTGTTGCTGAAGACGAAGAAAAGAAGAAGAAGAAGAAGGAGCGTCATCGTCATCGTCATCGTCATCGTCCTCATCATAGGAACGAGAAGAAGAAGAAGAAGAAGGTAGAAAACGGAAACGAAAATGATGCAATCAACGGAGCAAGTGGTGGAGGAGATCATGAGAATCCACAGATCCTTGCCGGGGAGGCCAGGAATTGAGGAGGTCGAAGCAGCCAAGGCACTGATCCGCAATGTGGAGAAAGAAGACCAAGCGAGAATCGAGGCCATCTCCGGGCAATCCAAGACCCCAGATGTGCCCCAAGAGCTCTTCACTATATTGCAGGAAATGCAAAAGAACTCGGTCTATTTCCACGGCAAGGAGCAGAAGTCCGAGGCCTTCAAGTTGCTTGATCTCGAGAATCTCCACGCCCTCTTCGACGATCTTATTCAAAGAGCCTCCAAATGCCTGCCTTCCTCCTCCTCCTCCTCCTCCTCCTCCACTGCCACTTCTTTCAATTACGTCAACGGCTCTGCTTCTTCCCTATCTGCCCGTACTAGTGCTGCTGCTGCGCCCATTTCAAGCAGTAGCAAATCGTCTTCCACTACTTCATCGAGCTTATACTACTCCGATAGACAGCCCCTTGGTGGAAGCCCGTCAGAGTTATTATCTAAAGATGACAGTTATGTGAAAAAGGCCAAATCATCATTTTACTCTGGTGGGATTGCTCCCCTGGGAGCCTCCGTGGTCCCATCTGCTCCCCAGATACTGGACTCAACCCTAAAATCTCCTGCAACCACTTCAGGTATGCTTCTTCCTTATCTGTTTTCCCTTTTTCTGTTTTTTTCTCAACATCTCTCCCCTGAAGATTCTTTCCATAATTGATTCATTGATTGGGCTGTGGCAATTTCCATCCTAAATGTTAACTTTATGCACCCATGCATTGGGTTTAATTATGTTAGTTATAATTCATCTGGCTGATTCCATTCAGGTTGATCTGTTCTTTTATTAAGTTCTATCTAAATCTGATTGGGTAGTGTAAATCTTTCCTAGGTCAAGATGGTGAGAAGTTGAGTCTGATAAAGCTTGCTAGTTTAATTGAAGTCTCTGCAAAGAAGGGCACACGAGATCTCAATCTCAAAAACAAGTTGAGTGATCAAATTGAGTGGCTCCCTGATTCAATTGGCAAGTTATCGAGCTTGGTCTCCCTAGACCTATCTGAGAACAGGATTGTTGCCGTGCCAGCCACCAGTGGAGGTCTTTCATCCTTGACTAAGTTGGATTTACATTCGAATAGAATTGTTGAACTGCCCGAATCTACTGGAGATCTTCTTAGCCTGGTCTCTCTGGACCTCAGGGGTAATCAGTTAACATCTTTGCCAGCTACAGTTGGCAGATTGGTACGCCTTGCAGACCTTGATCTGAGCTCCAACCAGCTGTCTTTCCTGCCCGTGTCAATTGGCTCACTTGTTAGCTTGAAAACTTTGAATGTGGAGACTAATGACATCGAAGAAATTCCACACACCATCGGTCATTGTTCTTCGCTGAAGGAGCTCCATGCGGATTATAACAAGCTTAAAGCACTACCAGAAGCTGTAGGAAAGATACAAAGTCTTGAGGTCTTATCTGTCCGCTATAATAACATCAAGCAACTGCCCACCACTATGTCAACTCTGTCAAATCTGAAGGAGCTTGATGTGAGTTTCAATGAGCTTGAATCGGTGCCTGAGAGCTTGTGTTTAGCTACCTCCCTCGTCAAGATGAACATCGGAAACAATTTTGCTGACCTAAGATCCCTACCAAGGTCTATTGGGAACCTGGAGAATCTTCAAGAGTTGGATATTAGTAATAACCAGATACGTGTCCTTCCAGACTCTTTCAGGATGCTGACACAGCTACGCATCCTACGTGTGGAACAAAACCCTTTGGAAGTGCCACCCAGACATGTAGCTGAAAAGGGTGCTCAGGTAATATTTTTCTTGCCTTCAGTGTATGAGTATGATGTAATTTACCATCTCAAGGGCTGATTTGTGTTCTGCTTCTTGCTTTTTGGTCTCATTAGGCTGTTGTTCAATACATGGCCGAGCTTGTGGAAAAAAGGGACATTAAAACACAGCCCGTAAAGCAGAGGAGGAGTTGGGCTCAGATCTGCTTTTTTTCAAAGTCTAACAAAAGGAAACGTGGAAGTATGGACTATGTCATGACCTGAGTTGCAGCAATTGTGGCAAGATATATATGCATGACTCCTATATTTTGTAAGTTTATAAAGCATTCTTTATGTCCAATTTATTTATAGAGCTACGATCTTATGGCACAATCAGTAGCCCGAGGCAATGGACGAGTCAGTTCCAATTCAAATGATTATAGCGAAATATTAGTAAAACGGGACTGGACAATGAAAATAAGCAGTGGTTACAGGGAAGCTTTTGATGTAGTTATAGTGTGGGTGACTGGTTGTGCCATTTATCCGACAGGGAAGGGAGCGGGTTGTAAAGCAGAAGTTGTTGCACCACCAAGTTACACGTCAACAGGGAATTTGATTTGTAAAAATAGCTCTCTCTTTCTTCGCAGAATTGTAGATTTCTTTTTTGTTTCTTTATTTGTCAGTTTATCTTTGCCTTCGTGATTGGATATGCAATTTATTCCATTTGTATCGGTTCCTCTTGAACTGTAATGAGGTGTGTAAGTCAACCAGCGGATAGGCGGGCGAAAGAATCACAGGACTCCGCATTGCTCGTTGTAGGACATTTTGCTTTTCACTAAGATTCTTTCTTCCAAACTTAATATAATTTAGAAATTTATTTATGTCTTACTCATTGCTCTCGACGACAGTAAAACACCGATTAATATCTCCCTAAATTTAGCATCTCTGGTCATCCGTTACTCGTTTAGTTTATGAGCTTCCATGGAAATTGCAAATTGTGTCATTTCACGTACACTTTCTGCTGATGTTTGGCTGGATTTTTTTTTTTCGGAAAACTCTACTTTGCCATAATAGTCGAATTTTACGGTGGGAGAAGAAATAGAAATGGTGGGAAAGAGGTCTTTGTAACTTATATCCCTGCACTCAAATTCACCTGGAGAACCGAATACAACTATGTCGTGCCATCTGAAGCTTCTTCACATGCTCATTTTATAAAGACATGGTGGCCAAGCAGGTCCAGTCAACTGTGGAAAACATTAATTACTTGAGTACAAAAGAACTTTCGATTAGTTTACATGCAGCGAAGTTGGATATATAAGCTCACCGAGCGTATCAAAAGGCTCGGCAAGAGCTCACGGGCTGATTCTGGATTCAGAGGGGACTAACAAGAGTTGAAGTTGGGGCTCTTTTTTTTACTTTTCTTCTTCATTTTTTTTTTTCTTTCAATCCTTCCTTTAATCAGCCATTAATTAGAGACTTAATTATTTTGGTGATTATAAATATTTATTGAAGAAACTAAAAAGGTATAATTTTGAGCAAGGAAGAGCTGGCAGTGTGATGGACGGACCCGGGACCCTGAGAAGTTGGGTTTATTCTTTTTCTTTTTTATTTTTGGATGAATGGGAGAAGTTGGTTCTACCATAACAATAGCATCGTCTGCCGCTGGTTGATCAATTATTCTCTCTTTTCTACAGTTATAATGCATAGTGGTACCAGTAGAATAGAATGATAAGACTATGAAATAGATTGCAGGTATTCTAGGAATAGAAATTTGACGAAGCCAGGCTACGGCAGTCGCCCTTAATATTTCTTGTGGATAGCTACTGTGCCTCCTCCAAAAGATGCTGCTTGGGATAAGAACCACCCGACTGTGATGGTCGTTATTGGGGCATTCACTGACAGACATCCTATTTCTCCTCGAAATGTGTCGAGTCAATTACCATATTCTCTACGGGAAAATGTACACGTACATCCTTCTTGTTTTCCATGCAAGATCAGCATGAAACTTTCAACCTCCCTCACCACCAACTCTTTTCAGTCTTTCGGGCAGATGTCTGCCCATGGAGCACCATGCACCAAAAACATGCAAGGACTGAAGGCAAAAGACTCTATTGAACTTAGTGGACACCCGAATGCAAATGTGGGGGCCATCCCGGAAAAAAAAGGAAAACCTAGCAATAACAGCTTCGCAGCAGCGACAAGGACTGAAGGCAGTGCATCAAAAACTACCATCAAATGCAACAAGTGCTTTATCCAACCTGCAAAGAAAGGCATCTAGTGCTTCCCAGTTTCTTGAACACAAAAGTTGCATAGCTGTGAACGTAAAATCCTCTGCAGCATCTCATCCCTGAGAGCCAGCCTGCTCCATCTGCTTCTGTTTCAGTTCTAACTTATCCACTGGTTGGTCTACAGCATTAGAATGCAATGTTCAAATCATTACATGGCAGGAAATCACAAAGAACAGGAATAAGGCCTTATCCTACTATTTATCTCTCTTACATGCTCTGAAGAACATCGACAGTTTGCCAGACTCTACGATTAAAAGAATTTCACATGATGCCCTCAATTCACAAAAACAACTCATGCTGTATTGTCAACTCTCAGGAGCATTGAGCCAAAACTGCTTAATAATCTTATACATTCTATGACAAAAAGCTAAATGTAAATACTAGCATACTTCTGCTAAAGGATCTCACGTAGTGAATTTCACATCAGTCGTGAGAATCACATTTTCAGGGGGGAAAAAAACCAATCATGTTATTATCTGATGCAATGGCCTCAAGGGTTATAAAATTTGGAATTAAGGATTAGTTAAGCAAAGTTGAGTTGAATGGCCTAAAGTATCTTTGGATCCTTCCACAAAACTACTCTTCATCTTTGCACTTAGTTGGTTAGCTTACTGGCAATAGGGATTTTCTGTAGTTAATCTATAGCCCGATTCCATGAATTCTAACAACCAGGTTTATTTAAACAGAAGCAAGACAAGGAGAATGCTTCAGAACATAGACACTTACAATCCACTTAAAGCTCTGAAGGTGTCATAGAATAACCACTGCAAAGTCACAACAGGTCTGACAAGCGTTATCCTTATAGGAAGGCTTCTCGTAAATAGGTTGAACAGCCCAGTTTTTTTGATAGCCTGCTTGTATGAAAGATAGTATTACTCTTGTAACCAGTCTTCCAACAATTAATGAAAAGTACCTCAAAATACCAGTACAAGGCTGTCAGCCTTTTTGGTATAAAGAGAGGTAACAATGTTGTCAGCAGGATTAGAAATAAAGCTACCAATGGAACCAGCAGCATATCCAGCTAAACATGTCACCCCTAGCTGTTGAACTTTTGAGCAATCCTCCTTCCTTTTCTGAATAAGCTTGCGATAGGTAAAATCTACGGAATGCTCAAATGTTGTGAACATAACCATGGAAACTGCAGCCAAAGATTTCAAGATTTTGAGCAGTCCTCTGTGATGGTGTTTATATGCAAAGTAACAGCAAAGTAAGCTGAACAGTTTCATTTATCAATCTGTTCATGACAATTCAAGTGTTCTGCCTTTATAATGGTTCCAATACCTTGCTTTTTAAATAAGGTCAGAAGTTTGTCCTGGTATGGAATCACACAGCAATCAAACAGCCGATGAACCTTCCCTTACTACCAGAGGTGTTCATGCTGTTGAAATATTAAAGTAATAGAGAACGAAGAATTGAAAAATCACCATCAACACCACAAACTTGGAGGAAGACGTCATGTTTCAAGCAGAAACCAACCAAAAATTAAAGCAAACAAGAAAGAGTTCAAGAAGATCCAATTACATGGGAGGTTTCCACACCAAAGTGGAACAAGCCCTCTGTAACAAGTGCATAGAAGGAACAAGACATAAACGGTCCTTTTTTATGTGAACATAAAGAATCGCGTACGGAGAGACAAGTGACAAATGAAGGCAAATGCAAATGGCCATAGTGAATGAAGTTTTGGAATCAATTACCCGAGAAGGCCTTCTGTTGAATGAAGTTTAGGAAAGCCATCATGGCAAATTGAGGCTGATTTGCGAAAGGACAGAGTGCAAGATTTGCGAAAACTTTGGCAGAGGCACTACGGATGAAGAAAAGGAGACTACTTGTGTTGCGATGAGGCAATAGGTTAAAGGGACTTGAAGTACCAGTATAACCCGAATCTGCAGCCACCTTGAGCACCATAACCAAAGAACTTGGTGGCCCAGCCTCTCCAAAAGGCGGAAGGGCCTTGCTCTCGTAGTAAAGGGGTAGAGCACGAGTATATGCGGTAATACTTGACGGGATTAACCTATGAATATGATCCAACGGCATTCCACAAACATCAACAAAAATGAATAAATTAATAAATACATTCATTCATTCATTCATGCAACTATACGAAGAGATTGCATAAAATAATAAAAGTAGTAAGAGAAGTTTTTGCAGTAACATCATGTGGCTGATAAAAGGAGCTGTGCTCCCAGGTTAAAACTTAACAGGGAGGGGGAGGAAGATGAGAAGGGGAGATGATGGGTAATTGCAAAAATAAATGAAAAGCAACCCAAAAAAAAAAAAAAAGCGGGGGGTGGGAGTTGGGGGTTGGAGCTGGACCTGCATATTGACTTTGAGAACATCGAGAGGCGTAATGGTGAGATGGGTAGCGGCAGCGCTGAGCATGCCACCGCCAACAGCGCAGATCCCATAATAACGATAACATCCAGGAGGTGCTTCTTCTGCTGCCCTGCACTTGTCGTCTCTTATTATTCCTGTTTCTTCTTCCGCCATTCTCTATCTATCTAAGTTCCTCCTCCTCCGACAAATGCAATACTCAGCCTGCTCTGGAGACCCCTCCTCTATAGCTAATTTGGTATTTCTAATTGGGTTGGTGGCCAACACTCCCTAAAATAATACATACATATATGTATGTAAGCGGCTTCGACGTCTCGGCCAGAGTCTTTTGTCCGTGCGTTCACTTGTCAGAAAGTTAGATAAAAACACATGGCGGCAGATCGTCTGGAAACTGGGACTACAGATGCTCCCATTCTTTGTCGGCTGACGACAGACGCCCTTAACCCTCGGCTGTCTTTAGCCTTGTGTTGTGATTGGTGGTAGATGGGCCCCTTGACCCAGGGGCCTTTCTAGGTTATTTTGCACCAAAACCCACATTGTATTATTCAAGTCCCAGATGGGAATGGTCCGATTGGAAATTGGGAAATAACAACAAATCACACAATGGACCAATGGACTGGGGCTCGCCCTCTCCCCTCTTTATTAAAAACAACAGCTACAACAACAATAATAAAATTAAAAGATCCAAAGCCCCAACCCAAACTTTAAAATCTCATGCTTTTGCATTCATTGCATTGGATGCTGGGTGATCATGCTGGCCTTGCCTCTCTCAAATGAATTGACCCACGTTGTTTCATTTTAACAATTTTTTTTTTTTTTTAAAGGAGACATTTCAACAGTCAGTAAAAAGCGTTTCTTTTTTCTTTTTTCTTTGTTTCGTACATCGTAAGAGGATTAAAAGAGTGTGCTTGTGTGTGTGTGCGCGCGCGCGCGCGCGCGTGTGTATATCATACCAAGGCTGAAAATAGCCAAGTAATTATCGTCTCAAAGCAAAGTGACCCAAAAATAAATAAATAACAACAAATAAAAAGTAAGTAAGCGGAACAAAGCCACGTTGCAAAGCTGTTAATGCATCAGAAATCGTTAGTACGCGATGAATTTTGTTTGTTTCGAGAACCAAAAAAAAAAGAGAGAGAGAGAGATACGGTCAGCATAGGGCCGGGGGGGGTGGGGAGGGGAGAGACAAGTTGGACCAGGCAGGCAGGCTGCTTCCAAATTCCAATTGCGTTTGCAGACTCCTGGCCATTAATATGAGAAACAGAGTAACAGAACCCCGCGATAATCGGAAATCCCATCCAACTGTCTGTTCGGTCTGAATTATTAGAAAGAGAAATCCACCCTCCTCCTCCTCCTTTGATGGCATTTCGTTAGAATGAATATAAGAACACAAACTCAACAGAGCCAGATGATGTCAATGTGCTGCAACCCCAACACCGTTGCCATTCTCACTCTCATTCCCATCTCTACGAATCTATATTGTAATATTCCATGTAATTCCATAAATCTAGATTAAGATTTTAACTAACTATTGCCAAGCAAGCTAGCAAGCAATCCAGGAGGAACAATTAACAACAACTCCTCAAAGATGAGGCAAGCCATGCTTATAGCAATGGCTGCTGCCGTGGGGAATTTGTTGCAGGGTTGGGACAATTCCACCATTGCAGGTCCGTCTTGTCTGATATAATATTAATGTTATTGTGCATTTCTTCCTTCTGCATGCACATTGCACCCATGTGTTATTGGACGTGGCATTCTTCTTCTTCCTCTTCTTCTTCTTCTTCTTCTTCTTCTTCTAAACTTAAAAATAAATAAACAAAAATTGATCCTAACTATAACTAGAATGAAACAACCTTCCTTCTTGCCCTTGGCTTTCAGGGGCCGTCCTTTACATCAAGGAGGAGTTCAATTTGCAGTCTCAACCTACAATGGAAGGGCTAATTGTGGCCATGTCCCTCATTGGAGCCACAATCATCACAACGTTCTCTGGACCCGTCTCAGATATTGTTGGCCGCCGCCCATTGATAATTTTGTCTTCGGTCATGTACTTCCTCGGTGGTCTAGTCATGCTGTGGTCCCCCAACGTTTATGTCCTCCTCCTGGGACGCCTGCTTGATGGCTTCGGAGTTGGCCTTGCCGTCACCCTCGTTCCTGTCTATATATCCGAAACCTCCCCATCTGAAATCAGGGGCCAATTGAATACCTTACCTCAGTTCATGGGCTCCGGTGGTATGTTTGTGTCATATTGCGTTGTATTTGGAATGTCATTGTTGGATTCACCGAGCTGGAGGTTTATGCTTGGCCTTCTTTCCATTCCTTCTTTCATTAATATTGCACTCACTGTTCTTTTCTTGCCTGAATCTCCACGCTGGCTTGTAAGCAAGGGCAAGATGTTTGAAGCCAAGAAAGTTTTGCAAAGCCTTCGTGGCAGGGAAGATGTTTCAGGTCATTCCCCACATTATATATATGCAATATAAACCTGCACATTTTAGAGCTCTCTTCTTGTTGACCTCTCTTCTTTTTTTAGTAAGTAATTGAGATCATGATTCCAGTTCAGCGGTTCATAAGGCCTTTCTCTGATCTACAGGTGAGTTGGCCTTGCTAGTTGAAGGCCTCGGCGTTGGGCATGACACATCCATAGAAGAGTATATCGTTGGCCCGGCAAATGACATCGCTGGTAACGGGAAAGATCAACTTAGATTGTATGGACCTGGGGAAGGCGTCTCCTGGATAGCCAAGCCTGTTGCTGGGCAGAGTAGCATCGGCATGATGTCCCGTTATGGAAGCATGGCAAGCCAGAGCGTTGGCCTAAAGGATCCTCTTGTCAATCTATTTGGGAGCGTCCATGAGAACCTTCCCACCACTGGAAGCATGCGCAACATGTTTCTTCCAAGCACAGGAAGCATGTTAAGCATAGCAGAAAATCAAGGTAGAACCGAACAATGGGAAGAAGAGAGCCAGAGGGACTGGGAGGACTCTGCCCAAGAACCTGCTTCTGGTGATTCTGATGACAACCTTCGGAGCCCGTTGTTGTCGCGCGGAGAGTCTACTATAGGAAAGGATACGGCCCATCATGCCAATGACAGCATGCTAGGCATAAGGCGCAATAGCAGCCTCTTTAATGCTGGTGAAGAAGGTGCTGTCGGTATTGGTGGGGGTTGGCAGCTGGCTTATAAATGGTCTGAGAAAACAGCCAAAGATGGGAGAAAGGAGAGCGGGCTTCAGAGGATATATTTGCACCAGGATGGTATAATTGCTTCGCGGAGAGGCTCGCTTCTTTCACTGGATATTCCTGAAGGAGGTGAGTCTGTGCAAGCTTCTGCTCTGGTTAGCCAACCGGCTCTTTGTTCTACACATGTTCTGGATCAGCATCCAAATGCTTCAGGAATCATACCTAAATCTGAAGCGACTGCTAGGGGAACAAGTTGGGCTGATCTTTTCGAACCAGGAGTAAAGCGTGCATTGATTGTCGGAGTAGGCATTCAAATGCTTCAGCAGGTAGATATGGACACGGTTTCTTTGACATCACACCTCATTAAAGCTAAACTCAACTATATATCATGTCTTCCCTAGCTAGAAGCTATATTCCCACACACTCATTATTGGTCAGTTAAAAGAGTGTTTGATAGCCTGCTACTAGAGCGTCCCAAAAGGCTCAATTCGGTGGTTCTGCCTCCATTTTGGCATGGAACACCATATATTTAATGACTGGTTTCTTTTAACTTTTTGCTCTCTCCACACTAGCAAGCAAACTGCATTTGCGTTAAGATGATAAATTTTGCATTGTGGGCTGCCGCGAACACAAGGAAGCTGAACCTGATGGGCTCTCACTCTATATTCTAAACAGAAGCTTTGTTTTCCATTCATCGGCTAGCCTGTCTTCCACGTATTTTCTTTTTTCTTTCTGGCCCTACCTTGTCTTGACGACATTATTGTTTTGTGCAATTATCATCGTCTCCTCAGGCCTCTGGCATCAGTGGGGTTCTTTACTACACTCCTCAGATTCTTGAGCAAGCAGGTGTGGCAGTACTTCTGTCGAATCTGGGCCTGAAATCAGAATCCGCATCGCTCCTTATAAGTGTTTTCACGACGCTCTTGATGCTACCTTGCATTATGGTTGCTATGAGGCTTATGGATGTATCCGGCAGAAGGTTAGCTATAATAGAGTTCCTCCTTTTTTTTTTTTTTTGTTTTCTTTTTTGTGCTTTCTTTCCGTTTTCCTTCCCTGGAAATTTTTTCCGCACATCATAAAAACATGCTGCCGCCTTCCACACCTCGCCCTTACACCCCCCCCCAAAAAAAAACAAAGAAAAGAAAGGTATGACACGGGATCATAAATAAATAAAACAGATTAATATGATTGGATTTGGCGACGCATGCAGGTCACTGCTGTTGGGGACAATCCCAATATTAATAGGGTCGCTGGCGGCACTAGTGCTGAGCAACGTGGTGAACATGGGGTCGGTCTTGAAAGCAATAATATCGACGGGGAGTGTGATGATATACACAAGCTGCTTCGTGATGGGATTTGGGGCAACTCCCAACATCATATGCTCGGAGATATTCCCAACGCGGGTGCGGGGAATCTGCATCACCATATGTGCCATGACGTTCTGGCTAGGGAACATCACGGTGACGTACTCGCTTCCCGCCATGCTCAGTGCCTTGGGGCTTTCTGGGGTGTTTGCGATCTTCTCCATTGGGTGCATCGCGTCGTGGATATTCGTGTTCTTGAGGGTGCCAGAGACAAAGGGCATGCCCCTTGAAGTCATCTCCGAGTTCTTTGCCGTGGGTGCTACCGCATTTGACAAAGACAATTGAATTGAATTGGGATTGAGTTTATTTGATTTGATTTTCCTGCCTCGACTACATTTTGCCAAACTCTGCATGTGTGTTTGCAACAGGATAAAAAACGGAAGGTTTTTTTTTTCTTTTTGTTATACATATACATACACATATATATATATATATAGAGAGAGAGAGAGAGAGAGAGATGCTAGAAGAAAAAGACCAGAGAAAAAAAAAAAAAGGAAAAGCAAGAAAAGAGAAGGGAGAAGAGAGTTGACAGCTCAGGAGAGAAGCACGTACGAGAGCTAAAGCTAATAGGAAGAAGATTTATGGAGAAAAATAATGGATGGATGCACAGACACAGAAGCGGAGCGGGTTTCCAAATTGCTACCGAGAGACCCACTGCAAAAGCAAACGGCGCTGATTTTGGGACAGCAAAAAAAAAAAAAAAAATAATAATAATAATAATGACGTCGCGTCTCCCTTGTTTTCTTTTGCCCTCCAAAGTAGTTTCTTTCTTTCTTGACTTTCTTCAACCCTCTTCTCTTCCCCCGGCCTGCAAATTCAGGCAGTGCTTGACATGGAATTGACAGGGAAGTAGCCAAAATCTCCTCAATCCGCATTGACAGATCAAATTGGAGGCAAATGCAAAGCACGCATCTGTGATGACAGGGAGAAGACAAAGACCGGTGTCCCCATGTAAGTACACCGTACGGACACAGGGAGATATGCAAGCAGCCGAACCAATTATCACATGAGGACTCAAAATTACCCGAGTTTCGTTTGCCAAACATTCGTTTCCTTCAGGTCATGCTTAGGCAATTGTTACTAAGCTGGAACAAACATAGAACAATACCTAAGCACAAACCATTAGTAGAGATACGAGTCAATCCGTTGGGTTCTTTGCTTCTCCACATTTTTTTTTTAAATTTTTTTGGTGGGGTTGTAAAATTAATTTTATCCTTAAATTTCGTTTGTTTCTATTTTAGAACAAATTGGAAACAGAAACAGAGAGGAGTCTCAATACTATTTTACAAAAGGTGAAATGCTGCGGCCTAAAACGGCAGGCCTCTTTTCTTTTCCTCCTATTCGATTAATTTAACAAGCACGGGAAATATAGAGAAACAATGCTACTGCACCTCCTCAGAATTTAGCCACCCAGCAGCCGTATCTTGGCAGCTATATATATGATGGTGTCCATCGCCCCCTCACAAATACATGTACGAAGGGAAGGGTGGCAAACTATATTCAATTCAATACAAATGAGACTTGATGCTTTATAATTTCTTGGGTATTGAGTCATGACAACGGCGATTTAGATGGGGCGGGCTTCACAAAAGAGAAGTCGTCTTCACGAGTCATTTGCACCTCATGGTGATCGTCACTTGTATCATGATCGGCTACACCTTCCTCTGTATCCACTGTTGCAATCAAGTTGGTCGTCGAAGAGGTGGTGGGCGATAATGCCTCAGCTTCCATATCAGACAGGTCTTGGTCCTCGTAAGTGGGGTAGGTGGACAATTGGCCGGAGTGTCCAGTGGTCTTGAAGCGGTGCAGTGTGTGTCCAGAACTCGCAGAGCGCACCGCTGGTGATGGACTTGGACTTACGCTAAGGCCCAAGGTTCGCGTAGGGGATTTTCCTCCTTTCCCGTGCCTCTTCTTAGCAGCCATGTGCCACTTCTTGAGGGCCTTCGACGTTTGTTCGTCAAATATTGACTTCTTCATGCACGAACCCATCTGGTCAAGAATGTTTACACCACCGTGATTTAACCTCCAGTTAGTAAACAAGTCAACCCAAAATTAACCTGAAGAAAAAGCAACTGCATATACATATGTTTATCAAACAGCATGGGAAATACGATTACAAGAATGGGGCGCCTTTTAAAACTTTATCACTCTCGGGTTCATTCATTCATCCCATTAGAAGATGCTTTAATCAATACTTACTGAAGCTTCTGATACTATTGTCAGATGTTAAGGAAATCATATGAAAAGGAGTGCAGTGCAGGTACCTGAGTTACAAGGGCATATAGCGGAAGTGTGATATAACTGCACAAAAATAGGACACCGATCCTGCCAATTAAGCCAACACAAAAAGTTTGAATCAATGACTCCGATTCAAAGCAGATATTATAATTGCAGAAAAAATCACACACACTAAATCTGCCACAGGAATGACATCTAGGATCATTAGATAAGGCATGGGTAAACGGAATGAAGCACTGTTCATGGTGAAAGAACAGAGACTTACCCCAAACCAACTTTTATTATTACCAGCTTGAAATTGGCATGGAAGCAAGATTTCAACCCAAATGAATACTGTAAAATAATAATAATAATAATGTAACATATTCAGATAATAACTGGGTTATGGAGAATTCAATTAATAACCAAAAATGAGGGCAAGAACAATCCATTACCCATATCCACAAGAAATATGTTATCTGGAAAGCGTTCTGCATTCATCAAGAAAAATGTCAGAAAGTATAGGGAATATTATGCGTTGGAAACCTTAAAAATTCCAAATCCTGAGTGAGTTGTGCAGAACATACATGCCAAATTTCAGACCTATGAGTCAATTTATGATTTCTTAATTAGGTCCTTACAATCAGATTTCTTCACTCAATCAAAGGTCTGCATAAATGGAGCTTCTAGCAAGCAATGACAGCAATTGAAATACATATATTCTTAAATATTTCCAGTCATTTCAACCAAAACATATAACCTTGAGACCCAAACACTGCATTCTCATTATCAGTAACCTTAAGTTCAATATCTGACCATCTGCTGAAGGTTATTCAGGCAATACCTGAAACAGAGCAAAGTGGATAAGATGAAGAACCAAATGAGGCCGACCAAACCAAAAATATTTATCTGAGCCCTGGACAAGAGGCATCCCTTGGACAACTGCATGCCTTTCTGTGATTTCAAGTGCCATCCTAGTCAGAATGGCTTGAAGCTTTGTACCAACAGCTAAGATTATCTGTGATGAGAATTAATATGGTCAAAATATTGTTTTCATTACTTGATTAGAAAGACTAAGAACAGATTCCTTACAATTACAGGGATAATTGAAGCCCAGAATAATGCTTGCCATCCTGAAAGAAGCAGCAACACAATGCATTTACGAAAACATGCTTTCCTCATTTTATCTCTAAAATGCCACCTGGCTCTAAAATGTTTCAGAGAGAAAAGAGTTCCTCACCTTTAACATTTAGAAGCAAGAAAATTACAAATGATGCCCATAAAACAGGACTGCCAACAACAGAAAATAAGTCATTAGTGAATAATGCATGAAAACTTGAGAGAACTAGAGACTCACATGTCAACCATGTAAGAGTTAGCCATTACCTGACTCCAACCACCACCTTGAAATCATCCTCTAATGACCTTTTGATGTATTTTTGGAAGTTGAACCTACTTCCAGGAGCTAAATGGACCTGTTAATTTTCAACAGGGCACTGTAAAAAAAGAGAGTGGCATATCAAACGTTAAAAGAATGTAATTGTTCGAAGACCCACGGTGATAAATCCATTGCGCAGTGTCAAGTAGTCAGCCTTGGCAACAGACCTAAAAAATTGTCGAAGGAAGCACCCCTGCAATAGGCATATTATAATAAAAAAAAAAAATCCAGTATTGACTTAAATGTGCAAAACCATAGCTTTATCTAATGCTTCCAGAACTGATAATGGAAGCCTATCCAGTCAAAAATGTAGTCTGGCGTGTTGGAGTTGTCATGGCAATGAAGTCCCTCTAAGTTTTAGGTTACCCCTAACTCCAATTTATAATTTACCAAACATGAAAAAGTAATAAAAATCAATTAAGTGATAGATATCTCACCACATAAAAGAAGAATGGAATTCTTGTCCAGAAACTGGTGTGCGCTCTCACAAATGATGTCTCGTGCGTAAGCCTGAATCTTGAAGGATCTGTGCACAAAAGTATCCCAATTCCAAAATAGAAGATGAGATCAGGTGCAGAGAAACAACTTGGAAAATAATAAATTATTGAGAGATTTAAATATTTTAAGGTATATGATACACCAGTACATAGCAAACAAAATAAATAAATAAATAAAACATGGGATAATATACAAAACATTGGGTAATATACCATTTGAAAACTCATAATCATGAGACAAAGTCTCCTGCTCCCACTCCTTCCAGCCACGAATCTGTGCAGAGTAATTTTGATGAGCAACTAGTCACTTGCAGCTATAAAAACCTTACCGCATAAGAATGAATTCAAAAAATAGAACACTGGGTTGTCAGCTTGCTTATCCAGGAAGGCACGGACATAAAGAACTATTAGTTTCTGACTATAGAAATGCACGTAGCCCCATCCTGCATCCTTGGTGCGCGCACACACACACACACACACACAAGTGAAAAAACACATGAAGCTCAAAATGAGAAAAGACATCTCCATACCTTTAGTCTCCCCAGCAACATAGTAGTGAGACTGTACGCAACATGAAAGACAGCTAAAAAGAATATGAGGATGTGTAACTGATGCAATCCCTCAACAGATATAATTGGTTCGTACCCCTGTAGAATAAAACCAGAAGCCAAATTGGAGTAAGTTAGGATTCCTTGCCATTGGCCCATACAGTGATAAAAAGCCCACCTCAATGATGCAACAAATACATGAGCGGAAAAGGCACAAGAATCTAATGCAAACATGCCAAGGTGGAACAACAGGACATGCCAAAGGATATATATTCACCAATAGCTCATTTTAGTTACCGAGCTTACTCAATTAGGAATCAGAATAAGAGATTCAAAATATACATATGCAGAGCTCCAAGAAAATAATTGTATTTTATTCTGCTCCTCATCTTGACTTACAGGAAAGAGCTGGACAGCTCATAAAGTAGTATGCATCAGAGCATGAAAATGTATCTTACTGCCTTGAATTTATAATACTTGTGCTATGGTGTGTCACAGAAGTCACACCCACTCCACCTGCCCCTGCACAACGATGTGTAGGCATATGCAAAACACTAATACTATAGCAACTTGACTATAAAATAGTTGTGATAGCATCAATCTCCTAGTGAAAACATTACTTGACTACCTGCTACTCCATTAAAAAGGCTGGAAATCAGCAACCTAGGATACATTATAACCATCTACACTCACATCTTTGCACCTGCTAACAGTTTCAGCGCCAGCCAGAGATCTATGTTGAAACCACAACATTCTTCGACGATGTCCCTCTTCAGAGCTAGAAGTATCATCACTTTTGCTATCGCTCCGACATGGCAGCATGGTGTCAGCAACCTTTATTGGAATACAGATTTTTGAAATGTAACTCTGACCAAAAGTCAGAAGCAGTGAAATGAATCCTAGAATCATCAGCTCTGCAGTACCCAAGAGGAAGGGAAATGGGGGGCATTGATTATTCATATCAATGTCCAGTAACATAAATCAGAGATTGTTCATAAAAATCTGCTATTACCAGACTTAACCTTCTCCAGGGCTTCAAATAGAGCTCTCTTGTGCCTTTCTGTGAACCACTGAATACAAAATTCATCGAGAGGCGACAGGATCAGAAATACAGAAAATGAAAACCACCTTAACTATAACAACTTAGAGAAAGGACTGAAATTGACAAAAACTCTTGGAACCAAATGGCATCTCCAGCTTCCAGTAGGCACAACGAACTAATTTTATGAAAAGTTAACGAGACAAAAAAGGGAAAAAAAGTGAATAACCGGACAATTGAAATGGCCAATCTCAGTGAAAGGCTAATAGGAAGGGACAAGGGATAATGTGGCAGAGGATGGAAAAAAGAGAGAAGAAAACAGACATAACAGTTAAATCCGACAACAAGACAAGATATGGAGTGAAACACCTGATCCAAAACAGGTAAGGAAAAAGAATTAAAAAAAAAAAACTTGGGGGAGATTTCCCAGATTGAGATTAAGGCATGTGCAAAAAGAGAGCAGTCTACGGAATTAACAAATAATGGCTTAATCCCAAAACACCGAGAAGGAAGAGCAATCATTACCAACTTTGAGAGGAGGACTGAAATTTATTTAGCCTAGCCACCTAATTACAGATCGAACGTTCAAAAACGAAAGCGAAGCAAGAGTAGAGTAGAGTAGAGTAGAGAAGAGATATTAGGCAGGTACCGTTCCAAGTTTGTGGAGAAGCATTTCCAAGAGAAGAGAGATGACGATAAAGACAGCACACACACCCGCTACTGCCCAGGTGGGCGTCCGATCAAGGTTCCTCTGGGGGTCGGAGCTTCCGCCAGCCGCCATAACCACTGCGGCTCCTCCATAAGCCGCAGCCCCCCATAATAGAGACTGAGGTAACAGCAGCAGCTTCATCTTTTGCTTCGGCTCCAGCTACCTTCTTCCAACTTCTAAGTAATTAGGACACCCAACCCAACCCAAGAGCAAGCAAAACACAGAGAGGGAGAGAGAGAGAGAGAGAGAGAGAGAGAGAGAGAGAGCGGAGCGGTGCACAGCTAGCAGAGGGGAGGGTTGTACAGGAGCAAATGAAATGGAAACAAAGGGCCAAATTATTGGTGGTCAACTCTCTGTTTCAGATCAGACGTAAAGTCAAAGTCGCACGAGGCCAACGACAAGATAATAATAATATAATAGTTTAAAGTTTTATTTGTACAGTTAATAAAATATAATTACATTATAAGTACATTAATTTAATTATTAATTTTTTATCACGTCTAGCTTTTTTTATTTTTCATTTTTGGCATTCATAACTTAAGTACGTCTATTACTTACTTCTTTTTTTTTTTCTCTCGCGAATATTATTATTGTACTTTAGACTATTTTTGATCTACAAAAGTTAGCGGACCGTTACGGTCAGCGCGCGCTCCTTTGATGCAACGATAAGGCACGATGGAATTAGATATAAGGTATAAACAGATATTATGTCGAGTATGAGATATTAAAATTTGAATTTATTATTGACTAAACCCATATTAATATCATTTAGGAACGTAACATTATTAACAGACAATTTCTTTTCTGCCTCTTTTATTATTTCTTGAAAAAAATTACGCAAAAGCAAAACTGACATGATTATAAGAAATATGTTGCTATATTCGACGGTCGTAATTTGATTTGGTAAGGGATAGACCATGCCGAGTCAACGGTATAATACATTTATAATAAAAATCTGGAAACGGTAATTAAGCAAGAACCAAAACGTATATATCAAAATAATTCTTATAATAGAACAAAATATTATAATATAACCTATTTTTCGAATATAACATAAATCTGAAAATAGTAATAGTAAATTGGCCTACTTTCCAGTCCATATTCAATGTACTTTTTTTTTTTTTTTTAAAACGGGACCGTAGATACTATCTCTTTGTTTTTTTAGTTTACTTAACATTTTTTTTATTATATAGTATATGAATACTGTTTTTTTTTTTTTTTGTAAGTATATACATGCAATGAACGAGTTTTTATGTTTATTGATAGGGCATGATAAATCTATGGTGCTACGAAGACGAGAGTGTTTCGACACCCGAAATCAAGCTCATGCTGGGAGGGTGCCCTCGGGTACATTTCATTGACGTTGTACGCCCACCAGTTTGAAGCCACTTATCGTGCGGATCAAAGGCAGGATCTCGATCAGGAATTATCTCAGCTGATCAGGGCCACAGTTTTTGCGCCCCAGCGGGGCCCCGGGAGCAGCTGAGCTCAATCGAAATTAATTTAAAAAAAAAAAAATCTTTTGGGGGGGGGGGCGCAGGGACTTTACCACCTTTGGACCGAGTCACTATTGAAGAGCCCAGTGTATCTTAAGTAACAGCAATCCATTGTGCAAATCAGCAGTAGGAAAACAAACAGAAAATGGAGGAGAGAAACAAGGCCACAAAGCGAAAAATCAAAGATAACACTCGTTTTTTTTTTGGGCCACCAAAATAAAAGGCCACACAAAACAGACAAAGGAGCATCGGAAATGGCTAAGGAAAAAGGGTGCGATTCTTTTTGGCTTCATTTTTGGTGAATAAAAAGAAGCAATTTTGAGTTAAGACTTGGGAGTCTGGAATATGGAGACCAAGAAGAACAAAGAAAAGGAAAATGGAAAAAGCTCGTTGCCTAAAAAAAAAAAAAACAAAAAAAACAAAAAAAAGGAGGAGGAGGAGAAGAAGAATTGTGAAGGCGGAAGACGAATTTTCTAGGTTAGATTTGGAAGCGTTGACAATGTGCTAATCACCCTCATTGACTGTTTGTGGGAGCATTAATTGGCTAGAAATCAACGAGTTTGTTGCCTTGGTGGTGGTGGAAAAATGGCTCGGGGGACACCGAATGGGTGGGGGGGGGGTTGCCTAGGACTGCAGCGTCAGCGGCGCAAAGCGCAATTTTTCTTGCATTATTGTTTCGATGGATGCTTTGTTAGTTGCTTGATGCACGGGAAGCGAAATCGTGGTCATCGCCACTGATCGTGCATGTTTTAAACGACCCATTAGTCCATAAAGTAACAAATTTGGCGTCTAATATTAATCATTGCTAATATTAAGTGTATATATATATATAATTGTTATACATATGTTAATGATCATTGGAAGCTCGATCCCATCCGTTCGGAACTCCGTTACCCGATAGCCCAGGGTCGGCAGAGACAATCACACACGTGCGATGCTTTTTTTATTTTCTTTTTTCTTTTTTTTTAAATAAAAAAAGAGTATATATTGACAGATATGACAAGTAAACATGCGATCATAATTTTATTTTAATTTAACATGGATGGATGGATGGATGGATGGATGGATGACCAGGCATTGCGCATAAAGATTCCGAAAGAAAAGTCAATCTAGCTCCATCATGAATTATGCACATGGGCGGCTTTTTGCGCATTAACGCGGCAAAGCCAGGTCACTCTCCGGTCACGAGTGTTTATCGGTTTCTCCGAGGTGAAACAATTAAGGCTGCTTCGTTGTTTATGGTTACCAAGTAGCGCCTTTTGACACGTCATTCGAAACGCGAATGATCAGAACACGCAGACAATCCTCCGTGTCTCGCTACACGACACGTTTTTTGTAAGTTAAAAATGGAAGGCCTACGAAAATTAGAGCCCACCACCAACAGCTCTGAATATGCTCACCTTATTAACTTTTTTTTTGTTTTTTTTTTTTTGGTGAATTGGCTTTAACGTGTAGCTCCAATAATTGGAGATTTTTTAGGAACGAAAAGAGTCAGTACCAATGACACCACTCTGCCTAATCTATTCTAATAATTAATTCGTTTTTTAGGTCCTTATCTTAGTAATTAATTCGTTACCAAGTGGTCGATATAGATCTTACGCGGGCCTATGGATTGCCTGATCATCACGAGATTTTTTTTGGCTGCCTCTTGGACAATTATAAGAGATATTATTGCCATAATTAAAACTGTCCCGGATTAGATCCTATCTATCTATATCTATATATATATATATATATATATATATAAAGAAGAGATACGATCGCCCAAAAAGATAGGCGGAGTCATCTAATTGCTTTTTCCCTGCGGTTCTGGAGCCCCTGTCGCCGTGTCTCCCTCGCCTATGAACATTTTGTCTGCCCCGCCTCCGGCTTGATTGCATTTTGCAGGTTCCTATCTCTCGCTCTCTGTTCCCTTTAATTCATTCTTTTACCACGTTTTCCTATTCGGTTGCTGAGATTCTCAGCACGATTTTCTTCCCGTGGAAAACAAAAATATGATATGCTAAGGCTTTCCATCATTTTTATTTGTAGTATATATATGTGTGTGTTTATTGTCAAATGATGCATCAACATACATGTGGGATTGACCCTCCTTTTAACCAAAAAGAAAAAAAAAATGATTTGTGGGAATTTTCTGCGTCTTCTTTTTTTTTTTTTTACAATAGTTTTATGAGGTTTGCTTGCTTGTCTGTCTGTCTGTTTGCTTGTTTGTTTGTCTTTCTTACCTTCCCGAAAAATTGCGTCGAGCTGGTTCTGGCGTTTCCTTGCAGTGGATTCCTAAACAAAAAAAGAAAAAAACAAATTCAGGTGCCAACCAACCAAATCCTTCTTCGGCCCGGCCATCCCGCCTACCTTCCCAATTTCGTTGTCAGATTCCCTGGTCGACTAATCAATCAATGGTCACGGGACAATTAGTTTGACCTTGACCTTCATCAGATTTCTTCTTCTTCTTCTTTTTTTTTTCCCTATAAAAATAAAAAGCACGATTGGGAAAATGAAAATCAAATCTACATCACGTCATGCATCATACTTTCCACGTTAAGTTAATTTTGTGTCGGCGTCACTGTTTTCCAAATGACGTGGCATGGATAATCTCTCTTGTTCTGTTCTCGCTAAACATCATCTTCATCTTTGATCGTTTGGCGATCGACTTGAACTGGTTGCCGCACTTGCGATCAGTGACGTGAACCAATTTTACTTGTCTAAACCGACCTAACCTCCGTGTCAAGCCATGATGTAAGTTTTGTCCACTTGTTATGTTGTTCATTTCATAAAGTTCCTCGTATTCTGATGCCTTGTTACGTACGTATATTTGTGGTTATTTTAAAGTTGTAAACTTACAGGTTTCCCTCATAGAATTTAAAATTTATCATCTACACGCTCAAGTATGCCCGTTGGGTCTGGAAAATAATGTGTCTACAAATATCCTTTACAGACAAATATTACAAATCACTAGTGAGATCTACCATCGCAGTGTGATAAGTTTCATAATTACCTTAAAAAACGAGGTATTGTGATTGGCTTAAAAGGTTTCCGTATGATTTGCCCGGAAGAATATGCTCAATGATTTGTTCGTAAGAACGTGGAAGACGAAAGTAATGGGCAATATTGAATTGATAGATGTACATCTAGAAAAGCCAAAGTGTAAAAATTTGAGAAAAAGAAGCAAAAACTGTGGAAGTGACAATGACCGGAGTGTTTGGGCCCCGCTACACAGAATACACGTCCTCTGGGTGGGGGAAGCTTCTGGCAGCAACAGCATCACTGTCGTCTGCTGGTAGCGGCCAAATAGGACTTTAGCTGCCCACCCACACGCAATTTGCCTCTTTCAATCAAATGATTTTTGGATTTATATTCATCAAAGTCTGCTTTTTCATTGCAATGACATGACATTGCTATCATTTTCTTTCTTCACGGTCCGACACTAGGAATATTTACGCCAACTTAATTTTCAGCAGATGTTGTAATAATTAATAACTAATACATTTTTTTTTTCAAAAAAAAAAAAAACAAAATCATTGTTTATACTGTCATTTAAATTTAAACGTGCAATAATGTAACAAAACAATCAAACTTTGGACATTTTAGAATCGCAGTTAGTTGCTTGTTTGGGCTGGAGAATCGGGGGTAATAATAGCACGCGGCTGGCAGACGTTAATTTCACTTCAGTAAGGACCGAAACAAAGAAATTAAAAGTTCCTTCTAAGTTCAAAGAAGGAAGGGTACACGGCTGTCGGTGGCAGCATAGTACAAAATGGCAGGGGCCCAACCCCAATCTGCCGCAGAGGCGCATTATTATAGGAACTCTTAAATAAAAATAAAAATAAAAGAGAGAGAAGGTGTTTGGGCGGGAGGGTGCCATGGTTGGTTCCTCCCCCAGTTGAGCGCTACTAGTAGCTAAATTCTTTCACGGGCACATGTCTTGGCTGAGTTCCCAACATTTATTGGCTAGGCGTCACACCACCGAACAACCCCCCACTCTCTCCCTTGGGGCCCTTCTCTCTGCGTTTGCACGTATTCAATTTTGTTTTGTTGTCTTAAGTGCTATAATTAACTTTTTGTTTAATGTGCGTGTGTCTAACCCTCGTCCTCTTGCTCGCCTTGCTCTTTCCCCCAGGATTTTCCTTCTCTTCTTTTGATCGATAATTATGCACCGCTAGCGCGCGCTAGAACAAACCCGACAAAGGAAGTTGAGGTTTAATAGCAACAGAGTAGAAGGAAATACAGATACATACGTTGCTGCTTGTCAATTTACATAGCCTAGCTTGGTGCGGTGAAGAGTTTGAAAGCAGATTCAAGATGGGTTTCTGGTCACTTTTTGAAGTGTCCTCTATGCCAATTCTCCAAGTCCTCATAATAAGCTTGTTGGGAGCCTTCATGGCCACTGACTACTCCAACAATCTTCTTTCTGCAGATACCCGAAGGTCCCTGAACAAGGTGCGTTCCGTACACTACTATATTATTTTCATAGCAAATCTAAGAGTTGAAACAATTTACTCCTCGTGTATAACTACGTGTTATTTAAATTTTCTCTTCTCAACTCGATTTATGTACATACACGCCTACCTGCGCAATTGCCATAAATTCTTCTTCTTCTTCTTCTTCTTCTTCTTCTTTCTTTTTTTTTTTTTTAAATTTTGCCCTTGTCAATTAATCCATATAATTGCATATCGTTTTCTCTGCGCAATTGCCCTGAATTCTTCTTCTTCTTGTTGTTCTTTCTTTTTTTTTTTTCAATTTTTGTCCTTGTCAATTAATCCATATAATTGCAGATCGTTTTCATGGTGTTTACGCCTTCGCTTATGTTTGCCAGTCTGGCAAAAACAGTCACGCTTCAAGACATCATTTCCTGGTAGGCAGATTGCCTTTAAAAATTTGCCGTATGTGCAAACTGCAAGACTGGCAGCTTTATTTTTTACGCATGGTTAATACCAAAGAGAGTTGCATTTGATTTGAGCTACAAAAAATAAAATAAAGCTTGGCTTGAGAGATACAATCTTGATTGGCCTGGCAATGTTTTTTTAGGTGGTTCATGCCGGTTAACATCGGGCTCACATTCTTGATTGGAGGTTTTTTCGGATGGGTATTAGTTAAAATCCTGCGACCCAAACCTCATATAGAAGGACTTGTCATTGCTTCATGCTCATCAGGTAATTAACCAAGTTCATTTGCGTGGTGCTGGGGGGGGGAGGTGTTGGGGTTCAGCTTAACTTTAACAAAAGCATCGATACCTGATTTGTTGTTGATTGCAATACCTTAAATCTGGAGTTGATTGGTATGTGCCTCTAATGCTTGTTAATTGATATCCTCAGGAAACCTGGGGAACCTGATGCTGATAATTATCCCGGCAATCTGCAACGAGGATAAAAATCCATTTGGTGGCAGCAGCACTTGCAGCTCCATTGGACTCTCATACGCATCTTTCTCTATGGCGGTAATTAATTCAACCACTTACATTATGGGTTTCTATTTGCACTCATCTGCCGTGCAACCATTAAGTAAAAACATGCTAGCATGCAAAAATTTAATTCCATCAGATCTGAAATGAATTGCTTGTTTTTCTGAAATCTGATCAGTATCTCAATTTTAATGTTTGATCAGTTGGGTGGCTTCTACATCTGGACTTATACTTACCAACTGGTGAAAACATCAGCTACAAAATTCAAAGCACTGGAAGCAGCAAAGGATCTAAAAGAACCCAACAAGAGTTTAGAAGCTAGTCAGGAAGCTCCCCTTCTAAAGGGCAAGGGCCAAGAACATGTTGCTGTAGTTGTGACATCAACCAAGTCCACTGAAGATACAGAAATCCAATCTGTTAAGTT
This sequence comes from Bruguiera gymnorhiza, assembly GCA_020883675.1. NCBI lineage: Eukaryota > Viridiplantae > Streptophyta > Magnoliopsida > Malpighiales > Rhizophoraceae > Bruguiera > Bruguiera gymnorhiza. Next base: position 7,214,196 of record JAIRCJ010001054.1, on the reverse strand, counting down.
CCTTCATATCAGCGTTTGATTGGCAGAGAGACATTGTCCTATATATCAGTATAGTGTTTGTGGCATGCCCTGAGGATCTCTCAGATATACTGCTGAAACTTTGTAATGTGTCATTTGCAGGGTGATTGGCAAGAAGAATATACTGTTGAAGATGGGAATGGGCAGGTATCATGTGGGAGCAGATTACTGGGATTTCTTCAACAGATTCTTGAGGAGCTCCTGGCACCCCCTACGCTAGCTGCTGTGAGTTCATGATCATTGGCAAAAAAACCAGCTAGCTAGCAAGACATAACAAATTTTTATTTATTTATTATTTTTTTTGCGAAACAATAATTATGGTTGCTCTTGTCTTGGTTTTTGCCGGCTGTAATTTCTTTCTAATTAAGAAAAATCTTAACCAAACTAGTTCAAATTAGCAACTCGTCCAATTAATATTTCTCTCAGATTGTAGGACTGGTCTTTGGAGCAACGACATTTCTGAAAAACCTGATAATTGGTGAGGATGCCCCCTTGCGGGTGATTCAGGACTCTGTCGAATTACTTGGGTATGTACACCAAAATCTATTGCCATTTTTGTATCAGTTTACAGTTTCTAATTAAAAATATTCCTAGTCATAAAATTCCACGCTACATAGACAGTGTACTGATTTATGTCATGTTATTCTCCAGGAATGGAACAATCCCCTGTATCACCCTTATACTGGGAGGCAATCTCATTCAAGGTAAAAAATAAATATATGTATTTTGAAGAAAACAAAAAAGTGCTCCCTCCCACTCTTACCCCACAATGCGATGTTTAACAAACAAAAGAAATTTTAAGAGCACAAAAAAGGTCTAACGAGAGATGATGAAAATACTGTGTTGTGGCATGTGGGATTGTTGCTAGGATTGAAGTCGTCAAGAATCAGAGCATTGATTATTGTCGGAGTGGTTTGCGTTAGATACGTACTGGTCCCTGCAATAGGTGTAGGGTTAGTGAAAGCGGCTGCACATCTTGGCTTCCTCCCACCAGACCGTCTCTTCCACTTTGTGCTTATGATTCAGTATACCCTGCCCCCTGCCATGAATATTGGTAATTGACAATCTTATTCATACCTCTCTTTTTCTGTTGTAATTAGTAGACTACCTATTCTTGCGCAACTGGAAAAAAACCCAACCAACTAAATTCATTCAAATGTTTATGATGGGCAGGTACCATGACCCAGCTGTTTGATGTGGGTCAAGAAGAGTGCTCAGTCCTCTTCCTATGGACATACTTGGTAGCGGCCCTGGCTCTCACCCTGTGGTCCACTATCTTCATGTCCATCCTCTCCTGAGCGTCCCATCCCCTCCTTTTTACCACCTGTATCTATGTGCCCCACCAGCTCTGGGCCTGTCTCGTCACAAGGAAAATTCGTGGTTCAAACTACATTCTAGTCTTCACTCACTGGCTCCCTTCGCTTGCCATTGCATTAAGGAGGGGAGACCCAAAAGAAAAAAAAAAAAAAATTAAGGTTAGGAGCAAAAGAAGATATTTGTTTATAGGACAAAGTATAAATATCTGTACCCCAGTCATAATGCAATGACAATACTGGCTCCGGAATCCAGATGGCTGCCTGTCCACTGCATCCGCATGCCCTTCCTCAATTGTATTGATATTATCCCAACACAGATTTACCCCCCCCCCTCCTCCTCAATGTTTCAACAAATACATTACAGACCTCAACATTTTAAAATCCGGTGGCATGGGTTATAGCTTCAATGATTCCTGGTTCGGTTACCAATCCGCCTTACGTAGGAGAGACCTGAACACACAAGATTTCGTACACCCGGGCGAATGCTGCCCAGCGCCTGCGCGCCTGCCCTGCAGCTTTTCCATCCACCTTCTCTTTTTGTTCTTCAATGAAAACATGTCATAAAAAAGAAAAAAGAAAGGATTATTATTATTATTATTATTATTATTATCAATTGTTGTTATTATAATAATATTAGAAGTAGGAGAAAGCGGTTGATTTTTGTTTTTGTTTTTGTTTTTTTTTCTTCTTTTGAATTCATTGGGAGCTCTATTGGAGTTTTAATGAAGGAATCCTGCGGGGGCATACCAGAGCTTACTTCAGATGGACCATTCTTTTTTCTTCTTATTCTCGAGTCTTCTCTTTAGGCCCATTTCTAAATTAAAAGTTTTGTTTTAAACACTTTATTAAGTCTTAATTCTTTCAATAAATAAGGCTTAAAAAACAAAAAAACAAAAAAAAAGGGAAATCAGAGAGCGGTGACTTGGATAGGAGGGGCGAAGAGAAAGGTGAGAGAAGCAAAATTATAAATAAATAAAAATAAAATGGGACGAGGATAGTCTGGGAAAAAGCTCGGAACCTTCCTTTCGGGAAGGGGCTTAGGCTCTCTATCTAGCCTTCTGGTTTGGTTGGAGATTTCGAGTCCAATCCAAAGCTCGGTCTCTCTCTGCAACCCAACCCAAGAACGACGGTTTTATTTATTATTTATTATTTATGAAAATAATAACCAGCGGCCGCCCTCCCTCGGCTCGGCTCCTCGCCGCGTCCGAACTTCTTTTGTGTTAGATTATACATGGGGAGAAGGCGTGTTTTGCGACGATGAAACTTGCCTCCATGTGCGACTGTGGCTCTTCTTGTTAAATTGTTAAATAGCTGCTTTTGGGTGCTCCAACGCCGAACGCCTCTTCTTCGACTCTCCACCAATTGGTTCTAGTCGTCCCCGCCCTGGCCCTGCATCTCCTCCCCTACCACTCTTCTCGTTGGTTCTCTCTGTCTCTCTCAATTATCTGGTGATTTATGTATCGGAGCAATTGGCATTCTCTTGATAATTTTCCTCTTTTCTCTTCGAAAAATGTGTGTGTGTGTGTGTGTGTGTTTATGTTTTTTTTTTTTTTTTTAAATGTATTCATGGATAGAGTTGTATATTTGTCTGGAATCTCATCTAAACCAAACGTCCCTCCAATTCCATTGTCAATTGAATATTATGCTCTCGGTGAACAATTTTTGTTTCGATATATATATATATATATATATATATATATATATATATATTCGCTTGTCTTGTCTACTACTTACGTTTGGCTGTTGTTCAAGTCACAGCGGTTAGCTGTGTCGCGGCGGGTTAGGTTGCTAGAGACCCGCATTTAATTTGATACGTCTTGTGTTTCCTCTTCTTCTGTTTTCTTTTGACATATATACATACACAGACACTTTGAAGATACGGCAGAGCTTGTTGCTCTCCTAAATGGAACCATGTACCATCAAGATAAACTCTCTGGCCAAGTCCCGTGGTCCTTCTCATCATGAGGCCCCATATGCTTTCCATTCAACCAAGACCATGACAGAGAAAATGCTGCCGGCTTCAGCCTCGGCCCTAGTTTTTTCGTTGATTATGGTGTTGAGATGACTGGCAGTTGTATGCATACGGCAAACAATCCAATGGTATGGTATCTCCAATCACACCCCCCTCCCTCCAAAACTGTCCCCACCTCCTGGTTTTTCCCTTTTGCCTCTTCCTTCTTCTTGTTTCTTTTTTTTCTTTGGTGTGTTTACAACGAACTCAGCAGCTTTTTCCATGTCATCTCCCCACGGTGCTTAGCTTTCCAGGAGAGATTGTGCCTCTCGGCTTCCTGTTGCTCGTCAAAATTTGGCTTTTTTGCCAATACTGTTAACCGCTTGTTTATTATTTCACTAACAGAAATTTCACATGAATATTGAAGACTTTATCAAAATTACACCGCACAGATCCGAAGATGGGACAGTTTTACTTGGATCCAAGAAAACTAATGTGTTTGTGGCTGACGCTATGACTGGAAGACTAGTCTGCATTTACAGGTCTCTTGATTTTACATCCACGTTGTTTACTGGAGAAGAACAGACTGCTAAAGGTTATAATGATAGGACAAACAAGGGTTTAATGATGCCTGGCCCTGTGAGTAATCCTTAGGTAATATACGTTACAAGGACTGACTATGCACTGCAAACTTTTGCTTCAAGTTCAGACAAGGTTTCCTGGAACATGGAAGTAGCTGTAATTGAGGCTGCGTTTCTTTGTCAAGAAATTGAGAGTCCAACAACACTAGTGAACTCAACCTATGAATTGGGTTTTGAGGTTGGTGATGGTTTTGATATGCCATGGTCATGCCAATCTAGAAGGATGGTAGTTCGAAGGCATGGTAAACCACATTCTTACTTTGGGTCTGGGGCTATATTTGCCGATGAGAAGCTCCAACTCCCAGTTCCTGCTTCAAATCCAATGCTTCCTTCTTGGCCCAGGCATGATAATCCATTAGGCAATAATTATGAAATGTTGATGCTTCCAGGATCTACTGCAAATCCTGTGCTTCCTTTGCTGCCCAAAGTTGACAAACCCTCAAATGTGGATCTCAGTGGTGATAGTGAAGGGATACCTGCTTTGCCTAATGATTCTGCTGCACTCCAAGTATATGATGCAAGCATGCCTCACAAGGATGCATTAAGCTCGTATTATAATTGGTCTTCAGTGGTGTCTTTAATTTATTTTGTTGTCATTATTGTGTCAAGCCATGTGCTTTACCAGATTTCTTGACAAAAAGTCAGCAAAAAGGGGCAGTCCGGTGGTACTACTTCAGGAGCTTCGCCTCCCAAAAGGAAGAAAAACTGGAAATCAAGGAAGAATAATGATGCTTCTGAGATGAAGGATCAGTATACGTCAAATGGAAATGAAGATGGATTTAGACTCAGTGAGGGTGACAGCAAACCAGTTTTGGACATCAATAAACTTGTTGATGGTGGCACTAATGGGCATCAGATTGGCAAGTTATATGCATCAGATGTGGAAATTGCAAAGGGAACCAATGGCACCATCATCCTTGAGGGTTTATATGGTAGTTGGCCAGTTGCTGTGAAACGCCTTGTCCAAGCTCATCATGATGTGGCTTTCAAAGTAATTCAAAATCTTATTGCATCAGACAGTCATCCAAATATTGTTTGGTGGTATGGGAGTGAGTATGATAAAGACTTTGTATACCTCTCTCTGGAGCGATGTACATGCAGCTTGGATGATTTGATTCAAATATACTCTGGTTTCTCTCTAAATCCAGTCTGCAAGGACCAAGCAACCATAGCTGAACTTGAGTATAAACTCTGGTTGGATTCTGTGAAGGCTAATATGCAGGACTTGAGATTGTGGAAAGCAAATGGCCATCCTTCACCTCTATTATTAGCTTTTTGATGAAGTAAGTGAAGAAGTTTTGCCAATGAAAGGGGACTTTGTTCTCAAACACCCATTCCTATCTTCTGATGATTAGCATGTCTATGTCTAACACTTTTTGGTGAAATTCAAAATTTTAAGCCAGTTATTTCCACATTCATCAGCATTGAGTGCTTTGTAACATTTTAGTCATAAGCATTGTCTTTTTCTGTAAAACAGGGATGTGGTATTGAGACTTATGCATTTGCATGAATTGGGAATAATTCATTTTGATTTAAAGCCTCAGAATGTTTTGGTTGTCAAGGACTTTATGTGCAAAACTTTCTGATATGAGCATCAGCAAGCGCCTTTTTGGAGATATATCCTTGTTGGGCCTTCATGCAATCAGTAAGTGATAGATTTGATGATCCAAGGGGAAGCACACTGGCTTCCTCCTAAAGATTGGATCCTGATGTTTCTCAGTAAAACTCAAATTGTTCATTGGCTGTTTGGGGACCTGATTGAAGGTTGCGGAAGTTCTGGTTGGCAAGCACCAGAACAGCTTCTTCACCGATGACATACACGTGTGGTTGATTTGTTTAGCTTGGGTTGTGTGCTCTTTTTCTGCATCACTGGCAGTTGACATCCATGTGGTGATTGCCTTGAACATGACATCAATATTGTTAAAAATCAAATGGATCTCTTCTTGGTGGAGCATATTCCAGAAGCCAAGGATCTTCTTTCCTATTTATTGAACCCCGAACCAGAATTGAGGTGAGATTATTGTTTGGCCTTTAAAATGCTGCCTGACAGTTTTTATATGTTATGAAATTCATTAGCAAGCTTTAGCCTGAAAAATTATTTTCTAAGCAGTTTCTTTGTTCATGTTTTTGCTGATAATTTACCCTCATCATGTTGTCAGGCCAAAGGCATTTGAAGTGGTGCAACATCTTATGTTTCAGAGTTCTGAGATGAGATTGTCATTTCTTCGTGACACCAGTGACAGAGTTGAGCTGGGAGATAGGGAATCTAATTCAGATCTCTTGAAGGCATTGGAGAGTGTTGCATCAGTGGCGCTGGGTGGGAAGTCTGATGAAAAGATGGAATTGGCTTTCATCAGCAACATTGGTCGCTGTAGGCAATATAAGTAGGAAAGTGTTCGAGACTGGTTATGGGTCATGTGAAACAAGTTGAATCTTTACAGAGAACTTCCCATGTGAGAAATCACGGTCTGTATCGTGAACAGACAATTACATGTTACATTTAAATATTTTGGTTAAATGTAAGACTTCAATAATCTAGTGAGCAGCATGTGGTTTTATATATGGCCGACATACCCTCTTTAATAAAGTTGATATTTACACTGGAATATAATCATTTCGTTTGTGATTACTTCAGGAACTTGTAGGAACTGTTCCAGAAGGCTTTGATGGATATTTTGCGAATCGATTCCCAAGGCTGTTGACTGAAGTATACAAAGTTGTGTGCAGATACTGCAGGGAAAAGGATTGCTTTCAGAAGTATTTAAAGAGCAACATTATTTAAGCTTTTAGCATCTTCTGACGTCCAGAGAAGCCAAGGGACGGTATTGAAGTTGTGCACAACACGAATGCAAATGTAACCGGAACGACTCTGTTTACAATCCTAACCAACTTATAATTTATCTTAAAAGACTAGCCCCTTGTTTCTGTATAAAAAGATGGAGCCAAGACTAGATGATTACTGACACAGGGAATTGTTTTCGTAGAACTTGCCATGGGGCGAGCTGTACATGTACTCAGTCTGTGCAACACGAGTGATGATTGCGCTTTGTATTGTATTCAAGTATTATCCCGCTAGAACTGTCCATGGATTCAGCTTCTTCACTTGTGTTAGAGGCCCTTGTCAGTCGGCTGTCTCATTGAAATGGCGTCTTTTTCACTTAAATTCCTCTTCGTCAACGAATGCAATAAATGTCTGGGGACGGTTTTGTATGTCGAGGAGGTTCGTCCTCTTCCAATATACTGGCCCATGCCGAGAAGCATGGAATGTGATGTAATAGAGAATTCCATCCAACCAAATTTAGTAGGCTACGACTAGGATGAAGGCGGTGCAGGCAGCACCACTGCAACGCACGGGACAAGACCCCATATACTTGTACTCCTTCCATTCGCCCGCCCCCATCATCGATTCTCCTTCCCTTTCCGCTTTGATTGAGCCTTTGAGAGAGAGCCACTCGCTCACATTCACATTCACATCACATATGCATGTTTTCCTCAGCTCTCTCCTCCTTAACAACAGCAGCAACAAATTCCTCTTCCTCGAAGAGATGGCTTCTTTTCTTCTGTCTCAGACGGAAACAGCGTCGTTTCCTCTCTACCACTGCCTCCTCCTCCTCCTCCTCCTCCTCGTCTTCGGTCCCAAGCCACGAACGTATAGCCCATCTGATTTTGGACCAAAAATCAGCAGCCGAAGCTCTCGATACCTTCAGATGGGCCTCAAACCTCCCAAACTTCGTCCACTCCCAATCCACCTACCGAGCTCTCTTTCACAAGCTCTGCTCCTTCCGCCGTTTTGACACCGTCCAGCAACTGCTCGACGAAATGCCCCACACCATCGGCTCTCCCCCAGACGAGGACATTTTCCTCACCATCATTCGAGGTCTCGGCCGTGCTCGCATGACTCGTCGGGTTCTCCAGGTACTCGACTTGGTTACCAAGTTTCAGAGTAACCCGTCCTTGAAAATCTTCAATTCCATCCTCGATGTCCTTGTCAAGGAAGACATTGATTTGGCCAGGGAGTTTTATAGGAGAAAAATGATGCGTCGTGGTGTCCAAGGGGATGATTATACTTTTGGGATCTTAATGAAAGGCCTTTGCTTGACTAATAGGATAGGCGAAGCCTTTAAGCTTCTCCAACTTGTCAAGTCTAGAGGTACCAAGCCAAACACTGTTATTTACAATACATTGCTTCATGCGCTTTGCAAGAACGGCAAGGCTGGGAGAGCAAGAAGCCTGATGAATGAGATGGAGGATCCTAATGATGCTACTTTCAATATTCTGATATCCGGATACTGTAAAGAAGACAATTTGCTTCAGTCTCTTGCACTGCTAGAGAAGTGTTTCAGTTTGGGGCTCGTACCCGATATTGTCACAGTGACTAAAGTCATTGAGATTCTTTGCAATGCAGGCCGGGTGACAGAGGCTGTTGAGGTTCTAGAAAGGGTAGAGAGAAAAGGAGGTGTAGTCGATGTGGTTGCTTACAACACTTTGATAAAGGGCTTTTGTAGAGTAGGGAAAGCAAAAGTTGGGCACAGCTTCTTGAAGGACATGGAGAGAAAGGGATGCCTTGCCAATGTGGATACCTACAATGAGTTAATATCTGGCTTTTGTGACAGTGGGATGTTGGATTTGGCCATTGAAATGTTCAATGATATGAAAACAGATGGGATCAGTTGGAACTTTGTTACTTTTGATACGCTAATCAAAGGCTTGTTTTCAGGAGGAAGGCTGGATGAGGGGTTTAAGATCTTAGAACTGATGGAGGAAACTAAAGGGGGTAGTGCAGGTCACATTAGTCCTTACAATAGTGTGTTGTATGGTTTTTATAAGAAGCTTTTATGGGATGATGCGCTTGAGTTTCTGAGTAAGATGGAAAAGTTATTCCCGAGAGCTGTCGATCGAAGCTTGAGGATATTGGGGTTTTGTGAGGAGGGTGCCATAGAGAACGCAAAAAGAGTTTACGATCAGATGATTGATGAAGGTGGAATCCCAAGCGTTCTCATCTATGACTGCTTAATCCATGGATTTTGCCAGAAAGGGCGGTTGAGGGAAGCACTTGAGCTCCTGAATGAGATGGCTGCCCGTAGTTATTTTCCTGTTGCATCAACATTCAGTGCTCTTATTAGTGGATTCTGTAGGCAAGGAAAGGAAGATAGTGCGCTGAAGTTCCTAGAGGACATGGTTGGAAGGGGTTGGCAACCTGATATAGGAAGTTACAGCCCTCTGATTGATGCACTTTGTAAGGAGGGCAAGTCCCAAAAGGCTTTGCCCGTCTTCTTGCAAATGATAGAAAAGGGTGTAAGTCCTGACTATTCGACATGGAGCTCTTTGCTTCTTTGTCTTGCTCGTCAAGATACGAGCTGGTTAGAAAGCAAGAATATGTTCCGTGCAATTAAACTACTGGAATCGATTCTTGTGGACTTGACTGAATAATTGTCTGAAGGTGCTGGGTTTTGTTTTTCCTGCTTAACGTAACGAGACAATCGAATGGTTCGAGTCCCTTTATTTACAAAATTGCTCGAGTTTCTTGATATCAGAGGAGGTGGCACAAGAGAAGTTTAACGCACGAGATTGGTGAATTCGATTGGCCAAATGGATCAAAGTTTAATAATTAGAGGTAGTAGGCAGTGTCATTTGTGTTCATAGAAAAAAAATAAATAAAAAAATCATAGTTCCGATGTCGGCAATGTTACCGATGTGACGTGTGGTGCAACGACCGACCGACCGACCGAGGCCCGGTCTCCGAAATGCTTTGTGGGCTTTTTAGTGGGTGTTGGACCAAATTCGAAGTAGTTCTTGGGCCCTGTACTTTTTAAGCTAAAGCGTGTTGTCGCAAGGGTCTTGGGGGAATTGGCATATTTATGAGGAAAAAGTACACTGAGGGGGGAATGCGTTGTACCCACATTATCGTGGCATAATTTGATGAAAAGTTGAGTGAATATAAAAAGGAAAAAAAAAAAAAGATATCATATGAGTCGTTGGATGGTCTGTGTGCTCCTGCATGCACGTTGTTAAGTAGTTAGGCCCAATCATTCCAAACAAAGTTGTAGGAAGCACGAAGACTTTTCTCATCCTTTGTTTTGCGATTTGGTAGGTCTGTGCTTTGCGTATATACATAAATACGGGGCATTACGTTGCGTAATAGGGAATTAGGAAATAAATTATAAGGAGTCCGGCAGGGGTTTGGAGAGAGATAAGGATGTGGGCGGGGGTGGGGACATTGCATGCGTCAAGTCTTTTTGGCTTTTGTCCGTCGGTTGAAATGAAGAAAGTTCTCGGACAGAATGAGTTGACGCATCGTGTGAACTGTGAGAGATTACGGGATACTGCATTCTGATCAACGCCCGCAACTTCTACGTATATGATAATAATAATGATCGAGTGTTTACTTTGACCATCTCTCTCTTTCGCTCCCTCTATATATATATATATATATATAGACACGCGGAAGATGGAAAAATCTAAATAAAACATGTGGCTGTGGCAGGCGGGCAACCAAGGCAAGGGGACAGCGTTCTCGGCGGATGGCTAGCGCTTATTAACAAACAAACAGTTGCACTCAGCAACAGGGATTGGAACGTCATTTCACGAACTTCGAAGAAATGCACATTATCATATTCTCAACGTTTCGAGTTACAGAAATTGGACGGAAGGATAGACAGAGAGAGGGAGAGCGAGAGCGAGAGAGAGTCGTGGATCTAAAAAAGTTGTCCGGGCATTCATCTATCAATTTGACGAGGCTGATTCGTTTTCCCCTGATGCGGACGTGGACGGCATGGCAAGCAGCCTCCTATAGTCCCAGGTTTTCTATTTGTACAAAAGAAATTTTCAAAAGAGAATTTGGACCGCGTAGAGTGTGCGAGGCGTTTTAAACAAAATTGTGGCCATTTTATTCACTTTACCGATTTATAAGCTCCGTGATTTATCGAGTTGGCTTTTTTAGGACATCGGGGTTGGCTACGGTAGTTGTTCCCAGTAGACCCAAAAAAAAAAAACAAAAACAAAAAAGAATGCGATTTGGTGCCTCCTTTTTTTTTTTTTTTTTGTTTGGGTTGGGTGGGGGGGGGGGGAGGGCAGCGAAGGACCTGCTTAACGAAACTACACCTATATTTCATTTTGATGCAACCAAGAATTAAAATCGATAGAGTGGCTTGTTGCCTTTATGGTAGTTTCCACGTCATCAGGACCACTTAGATAAATAAACAAATTTCATCGACTGAATGGGGGTTGGGTATTTAGGATTATTTGACGACATGGGCGGGGGGGCGCTTCGTGTCATCTGGCAGCTTGTGCGGATGATGTGTCCTGCTTGACAGCGTCATCATCCTCATCACCCATCCTTATTAGGAGGAGGAAGAAGAAGAAGAAGAAGTAAAAAAGCATCGCGAATCCCTACCTTCCTTCCTTCCTTCCTTCCTTCTCAACCAGCACGGCCAGCTCTCCCTATTCAGTCATCCATTTCCTTGCTTTTAATTTTTTGTAAAGAAGGAAAGGAAAAGAAAAGAAAGAAATCGCACATGAGAAAGAAACTACGAACAACCCTCCGTCCCCAAATCTCAATCTCCCACCCTGTTCTCCGCTCTTTTGTGTTTTGTTTTGTTTTGTTTCAAAGAAATTGAATCTCGAGTGCCAGTGGCTTTGGAACTTTTGAATCTTGATCGATCAATATACGAACCTCTTCCTTCTCCACCTCTTCTTCTTCAATTCATTATTCATCCCTCCCTCCCTCCGACGCCTATTATCTATATATCGATAGCTAGGGTGGGGATTCGGAGCTAATGGGATTTGAAAAGGAAGCAAGCTCATCGTCGCACGTGCTGAACGGGCCGGCGTCCCCCAGAGAGGACACCCCGCTCATGGTCAAAGGGAGGCAAGCCCCCCTCTCCTCAAAATTCAAGACCTTTGCCAACGTCTTCATAGCCATAGTCGGAGCGGGCGTCCTCGGCCTCCCTTACACCTTCAGGAAAACCGGATGGCTACTGGGCTCCGCCATGCTCTTCTCTGCAGCTCTCCTCACCTACCACTGTATGATGCTTCTCGTCCGCACCCGCCGCAAGCTCGAATCCTTCCACGGCTTCTCCCGGATTGCTTCTTTTGGCGATGTCGGCTTTGCCGTCTGCGGTCCCATCGGCCGCCTTGCTGTCGACGCCATGATCCTCCTGACCCAAGCTGGCTTCTGTGTTAGCTACCTCATCTTCGTCTCTAACACCCTGGCCTACCTTTTGAATTTTCAGTCCGACGACAAGATTTGGGGTTTTCTAAGTCCCAAGTCTTTGTTCATCTGGTGCTGTTTCCCTTTCCAATTGGGGTTGAATTCAATTGCAACACTAACCCATTTGGCTCCGCTCAGCATCTTTGCCGATGTTGTTGATCTTGGAGCTATGGCCGTGGTGATGGTCGAGGATGTCATGGTCTTTCTGAAAAATCGACCCGTTTTGGAGGCTTTTCGTGGCTTCTCTGTTTTCTTTTATGGTCTGGGCGTGGCTGTTTATGCTTTTGAAGGGATTGGCATGGTATTGCCCCTAGAATCTGAGGCCAAGGACAAGGACAAGTTCGGGAAAGTGTTGGGCCTCTGTATGGCATTCATTTCTTTGTTGTTTGGAGGGTTTGGGGTTTTGGGTTACTTTGCATTTGGCGAAGAGACCAGAGATATAATCACCACCAACTTAGGGCCAGGACTGTTGAGCACACTGGTGCAGCTTGGCTTGTGTGTCAACCTTTTCTTTTCTTTCCCATTAATGATGAATCCGGTTTTTGAGGTTGTGGAGAGGAGGTTTTGGGATTCCAGGTACTGTTTGTGGATGAGATGGGCGGTGGTGTTGGGTGTAAGTTTGGTGGCTCTTTTGGTCCCTAATTTTGCAGATTTCTTATCTCTGGTGGGGAGCAGTGTATGCTGTGCTCTGGGTTTTGTGTTGCCAGCACTGTTTCATTTGATGGCGTTCAAAGAAGAGCTGCGATGGAGCGGATTGCTTTTGGATGCGGCTATCGTTGTCTTTGGGTTCGTTGTTGGTGTCATTGGAACCTGGTCTTCCTTGGTGGAGATACTTGCCTCCAACTCCTCCTGAGAAAGGGTAGATTTTTCTCTCTTCCCTTGAATTCCGGGTTGAACTGAAGTTCAAATCTGGATGATTTTATTGAGAATAAGACGGAAAACTTTCTACAAGATGGAAGCAACGTTTCACAAGCTTTGTTTTCCTGTTTTTCCATTATAGCTGTTTATATTGGCAAGCTTGACAGCCTCCTTCCAGTTGAATGGAGCTGTCTCTTGTTGGGACTTTTGCTCGTTTTCAAACTGCCATGCTCGTGCAAATTAGTTTAACATATTCCTTGATAGTAATTAAAATGGACCTTGAGAACATCAACAGCAGTGCCTCCTTCCATTTTAAAAATTGCCCGGTATAGTTCCATTTTTCTCTCCTGCAAATAACAATGTATTATTTTGCAAATACTGTTGATACAAGCAGTAACAAAAATGCACAAAGACATCCAAATGAGTGGATTGAACACGAAAACAAAGATTGGACATACCTGAATATCCCGGAAGGTTGCCTCTTCAATAGTTAATTTAGAAGCAACATCTCCCATCTGCTCGTATTTTTCTTCATACTTCTTTGCAAATGCCCCTACCTACAATAGAACTTAATTCCATCAGTCCCAGAAGCAGTATAGCTTGACATGGAAATATGTGCAAATGGCATTGGAAACAAGATACCTCATTTCTGTCTGTAGACACCGCTGCTCTGACTTCATTAAGTCTATTGTCGCATCGACTTCTGTATAAAACCTGCCAATTGACCAAATGACAATAGAATATACACAGACATTGCATAGAACATCCAAAAATGTAAAAAAATAAAAATAAAAAGATAACTTTCCTGCTTCCCATATCAACCAATATAGGTTGAACCTCGCAGAATATCCTTGTGCTTCTTATTCAACCATAATCAATCATTTATCTTAATTTCCTGTCTACTCAATACTTTATAATTGTAATTACTAACTGGCTCAAATTAACTTAGAACATGAGAATTTATGCTATAGGATACCAAAAGTATTCCAAATGTCACATACCTCCAGCATTTCGGTTATATCTCTTTTCAAAACAATCGTATCAAAAGCATACCCTAAACCATTCCATGAAAGGTGCTTAGCGATCTATCGCCCCAATACAGCCTTACGGTATCAACATTTAGTGTGTCCAATAGTGAATGCACTGGTGTAAGGATAATGAAAACAGAACTAAAATATGAAGAAAAAAAGTACAGCAAGTTATCCCTTTCTTGGGAGATTCAATGAAACATAGCTGATAGAAACAGCTTGGATACAGAACTAAAAACTTTTGACAACATGTTGCTAGAGCATTTCAAACCAAACACCTTAAAGCACATTTCAGACACCAGCCAATAATAGCATAGCATAGAGAATTCCCCATTCTGAATGAGCAGAAAAGTAATGGAGAGGATGCTTACAAGTTCCTGCATTTTGGCACCAGAGAACTCAATCTTCTGTCTGGATTCTAATATTTCCTTTTCCAGTTCCTCAACCTTCAATCCAAAAATGGAAGAAAAGAGATAAAAGATGATCCAGTTCTCTCAATTGAAAATGGAAAGTCTAAAGCGCATCTTAATTGATGCAATTGAAATTTCTACACAGTCAAAGAACAATGACCATAACCATAATTGCTCACTTAAATATGGTGATACAGCAAAAATTTAAAAAACATAAAAAAAAAAAAAAAGTTATTGAGTTAGAATATCTATGTCATGAACATGCAAAAAAAAAAAAAAAAAAACAGTACCTCTTTATCTGCTCGAGATGCCTCTTGGAACTTTGAGTTCTAAGAATCTTGTTCTTCTTGGCTAAGTTGATCCACAAGATGCTTTTCCAGTACTGGAACTTTAGGCTTTTGCTGACTGGGTTGCTTCTCATCAGCATGAGAAACTGAAGGTGGCCTTGGTGGCTTTGGTGCAGCAGCAGATGGTGGGTATGTACCAGTCATAGTTTGTGGATGCTATGGAGATTTATTTGTTCCCCTTTAAAAAGTGAAATAAAAAATGAATGTGCAACCAAAAAGCAATATCGAAATATATAGAGAAAACAGTACCAGAAGGAGGTCCATGAGTTCGACTGGCATGTGGTGGGAGGCGGCTTGTGAGGGATAAGAGAGTTTCATCTGACATCACACTGCTTGGAAGTGTAGTAGGAGGGAGACGGCCTTCTCTGTAACGTTCCATCAAATAGCTATACAGAACTCCCTTAAAGAAAGCATGCTGTCACCATCTTGATCGGATAGATCCCAAACCTGTTTTAAAACTTCTGAAGTCCAAAAAATGAATGTTAATTGATAATAGGATGTGATGTCTTCTTAAAGAAATTATTAAACACACAGTCCCCATAAGTGTGGGCACTGCTAATAAAGCTCCAATCTGCATTATTGCAAAAAATTTGTAGAACCCACAAAATCTCACAAGTAAATATATGTCCATCAAGTGCAGATAGCTAAATAACCAAACGGGAGTACCTTCAAAAATTATTAAGCTGAACAGATAGTTATAACTGAAGTTACCTTCAGCTGAAGACCATTGTCTTTCTGATCTATGATTCTAAGTAATGTATGTTTTACAACTGTCATTTTCCATTATCCAGTGCACTCATTTCACCTTCAATGAGCATATGCTGAAACCATGTAATTCAACAGGTGGGAAAAATAAACAAGGAATGAGTTTATTTGTCTACATCTTGGCAGCCTCCAACTTAAGAAAAGGTTTCGTGCCTGCACACCAGTAATTCTTCCATGTCTCTCTCAGTCTACTTCCACAAATACTTTCACGTACTTCTGGATATCAGATTGATTCATTCTTGGCCACGATGGCTGGGATTGACTAGACACTGAGTTTCCAGTTCCAACAGGAAATTGAGTAGAAAGTGAAAGATAAGTACCTTGAGCTGAAACCTGCCAGTCAGTTGACGGAATGCCTCCAGTTTTGTGAGAAAATGTACTCTGCAAAGAGTCAAGAGATCTTAGCTTAGCTGAAGGTTGAGGGGTTGCCTGCAACGGAACAATTGGTGATAAGGCACGTAAGCCACTAGCAGAAGACATGGCTGATGAAAAACTTTGCCTTGGTTGAATAGGACTCACAGCAAATACATCACCAAAAGGCAAATCAGATGAAAATCCATTTTCCGAGGTGCCAACGTGTTTAGAATCTTTGTTGTTGGTTGGTTCGATACAACAGCAGCCACTTGAGGTTTTGGACCAGCAGAAATCACCTGACCAGTGGTTATCTGTGCTCTCTGTTGAACAGAGGGTGTCAAACCTGATGCTGTCATAGCAAATCCATCCTGAACTGTCGGGGGGCTCAACCCTCAGTTAGCAGTTTGTGAAGTTGGGCCACTGGTACTTCCACCAAGCCAATCAGTTGATATATTTGAAGTCGGATGATGAGGAACAGCCACGTTGCTTCCCTTGGGCATCCCTCGGCTAGCAGGAACTTGCTGTGAATGGGATACAGTGCTAGGAGGTATAGCTTGGACAGGCCTAGCATACTGATTTTGTTGCACTGGGAAAATCTGCTGATTTATGCTTGCACTCCCAATTGCCTGTGGCAGTCTGATGCCCGTGTTTTGTGGTACTGCTCCTGATGCAGCGCCAGCCAAATGTGGTGCAGGTGCTTCCACCCTGGAAGTAGGTGTTGCAGAAATGTTTACCTGAGGAGCATGAATTTTAGCTGAAGCCGGACTATACAATGCTGCTTTCACAATATCTGGGGTCAACTCTCGCTTACTTTGTGCCACTGTGACAAGTTTGAGAGCATTATAGAACTCTTGTCGACCAAGGTAGCCAGCTTTTTTTTGATCGGCGTACGTCCAAACCTGCATGGAACAGAAGCCAGCCCCAAAAAGGTCATCTTACTACAGCAATACTGAGCACCCAATGAGGTGGGCATTACAAATGATTGCAAAGAGAAAAGACTGTTCCAGAGGACTGAAAGAGCATGTCTAAGGCACAGAGACAGACAAGCATAAGTAGATACATATGCTTTCTTTCCTCTGATCTGATGGCAGGACCAATTTTTCAGTTTTCTTATAGAGCTAGCAAGTGATTGAAAGTTGTACTACTAAAAACCTCGTCCTTAAGGAAACCCAAAAAGGTAAAGAAAATTTCTATGGTATTTATAAAATGCTGCCAGTTTAAACTTTAAACAGCAGGACTAGATTAGATTAGATTACAAATGTTTGGGCTATCTCAATCGGGGTAGCAATGAAAGCAACAACACCAGCAACAGCGGTGCTGCAGTTAAGTTGGATTGTCACAAATTACAGATTGTTGATAGTTCGCTCTCTTGCAGCGGTTGTGTCAAATGCAACATATAAGCCAGTTAAAAGAGAACCAAGGTTCCTGAGAATGAGAAAACAACTACTGCATGTAAGGGAGAACTTTTTGTTTGATCATCTAGAGTATAGGACGCTTCACCAAAAACCCTGTGGGATTGTTCAATTACAGAGAAGCACACCTGAAGGGGGGGGCTTACAAGGTTATTTCAATGGTGACCGTGAAGCCATTGAGGATATCAATCACAGAGACTGACAAACCCGCCCCCTCCCTTAATAGAATGAAATTGAAAACTACAACAAGGAGGGTTCACCGCAGTAGGATTGATCGACAAAACTCATTCATAGACGGACTGAATCTGACGTTAACGATTGCGAATAGTCTGATCTAGTCGTTGGAAACATTCATCATCCAATTCCCTCCCTTCCCCCCACCCACCCTCCCCAGGCCCAAGCTTCGCATAATAACTTGTTGTGGAGAGAGAGAGAGAGAGAGAGAGAGAGAGAGATGGAAGGTTGAATGAAATTGAGAAGCAGAAGAGTGGGGGGAGGGGGGGAGGGGGAAGGGAGACGTGAGGTGTGTGTGTGCAGGGACCGGACCTAAGCAAGGACTTGTTTGGCCAAGCCGGAGGCTTGAAAGAAAGCGACGGCTTCAGCTTCACTCATCTGGCCGTCTCCATCCAAATCTGCTCTCTCGAAACACGCATCAAACAGATCCGTGTTCCCCATTTTTCCTCTCTTCCTCTTCCTCTTCGCCTCCACCAGCCCAGCCCAGCCCGCCCAGCCCGCCCGGCTCTTTATTTCATTAATTAATTAATAATCCAACCGAATGATTTTGTATTTAAGTATCGTAACTACCTATAATATGTTTATTGATCATTCATCATTATTATTTATTGTAATGATGTCATGATGTCGATAGATAAATAACAACAGCAAGAGCGGAATCCTCATGCCTGCCTCCGCCCTTCGTTCAGTCCAGTTTCGATCGGATCGGGAGACGCAGGAGAGAGAGAACGACAGAGAAAAAAAGAGGAGCGGTTACTCAAAGCCCACCCAAGAAAAATGAAGGCCCACGTCAGCCAGAACGTCGCTGGCTGGCTGGCTGGATGGCCGGCCTGCTGGGCTGGCTAAATCCATACCACCCGCCTCCCTCTCCATTTACTCAAGTAAACCCACCCCACCCCACCCCACTGCTCTTAGATTGAGTGGAAAAAGGTCAGGAAGAAAACCAAAGAAACACTCGTCCTCGGCTGACGCACGGGGGGTCAACGTCGACTCCTTTAATTCAATTCATTCAACTAAGCCCCATCGTTCTTATAATTTTTGGGGCAGAAATTTCCCACCAAAATAATAATAATAATAATAATAAGCGCTTCAACCGTACTGAACTCCATCGTTGCATAAATGGGCTAAAATTGCACAGATTATGTGAATAGGACTTGCCAGAGAAAGGAGTCGCGGACTTTCCTCAGAGCAAGTACACAATTCTTGGGTTTCACTTTCAGTTGTTATTCATTGCATTGAAAAAAAAAAAAAGAAAAACCAAAACAAAACAGCTGTCTCGCGAATCAAAATTGTCTTCAATAGTTGTGGTATCAGGATAGGGACAGCAGGCACTACGCGTCGGCCGTGTGTTTCAACAAAGGAAAGGAAATGAACAAGGGAAATAAAGTATGTTTAAAGACAACAAATAAAAGGGTGGAAAAGACTTAAAAAACAATATAGATTGGCACTCACAGACTTGTATGCAACAAGTTGCCTCCTTCGAAGAGTTTGACTCATATTATTCCCCGAGCAACTTCGGCTGCTTGAAAATTGCTGGTGACTTGACGACTCGGGTAATGTTATGCAATAAGTTGTACAAATAAAAGTACGGCCGTCATCGTCTGGGCGCCGCCACCCATGATAATTTGGTAAAAAACCAGAGAGCATGTGATGTCATGTCGACTGGGGCGACGCAAAAAATGGGGCTACAGAAAAAAGAATCTTCTCGATTTCTCAATCCGTGGTCGGCTGGCTGCAGAATTTTCGTGGCATGCAATCGGGACAATCCGGACAGATAATTGAACAAGGGATCATTATTTTGAAGCAACTCCGGTCTATGTCATCTGTCAGGCATTAATTGAGGACCGGAGGGTTGGGGGGGGGGGGAGGCGGGTTCAAAAATTCCAAAAAATAAAAAATAAAAAAAAAAACCGAACAAAACGGAGCAGAGTGATTAGGCAACCAAAAATAACTCAAATTTATTACCCTATTGACTTCATTCCCCTTTATGACTGAACTTGAAGCCTGGCTGTCACCTCAAGCAACAGAAACTGAAAGTAGCACATCCAAGCAAAAACCTTTGCAAGGATACATTTCGATTGGTCCAACCTCATTACAAAATAAAAAAAAAAGCGAGCAAAAACAGATGAATTAAGATAAAGCCGTTCCTATGGAAAGAGCATCACAAATCCTACCTCACTTGCCGACTACTAATATCACAGTTGCCAGGTGTTACCGGGACAAACTTTAAACAGACACGTGCAGGTGCCTTGAACTCCGCGGGCATTTCCAGACTCATGCAGCCTCAACTGGGATCAAATTGTGAGCATAAATTTCTGCCAGGAAAAAAGGCTTATTTCGAGCAGTATGATTATCCATGTTCTTATCAGTCAATGGTGAACTCCTAGAAACACTATCCTCCTTGTGGTTTGCTTGATCCCTATAGCTACAAATGCCCAATGGCAACTTCTTCAGCTTCAGTGTTCCTCTCGTTTTACTAGTTGACCCTGAATCTCCCAGCGTTCTCTCGAGCGTCTTGATTCTGCATCTCCGTTATCCATCCCTAATTGGCTTGAATTTTCGTATCCGGATGCCTTACCATCTTCTACCCTAGTGTATAACTCAGGGATGGAGCCCTCAGAATCCAACTCGCCCACGGTGGCATGCCCATTACCAATCGAATGTGGGTTTCCCCCAAGCGCTACACCTCCATTTGAAACCCCAGCTTTGTCACAAGCCGGTGAAGTTTTAGCCCTTTTAATTCTGTTGCCTTTCGGGTCAGAAGCAGAAGAATTTTTCGAAATTCTAGGGGAGCTGTTCATAACTCGGTGCAACCTACGAGCCAATTCTTCGTCGTTCCCAGAATTCTCAACGGGTTGGTGCTTCTCGTACAGGAGCTGAACCTGAACATGCTTCTTCAGCTTATTCTTTTTTAGGTATTTCTCCTTACTAGCCGACACTTCTTCGGGAAAAGATGCAACCAAGCCCAGAGCACTCTTAGCAGCTATGACAGCTTTCGCTGCAACAATGGCCTTCTCCTGAGCTGCAGCTCTAGCAGCTTTTGCAGTCCTGGCAGCAGTATTAGCCGCAGACTTTGAAGCCTCCACAATCTGGACAGGCGAAAGATTCTGAATATTGTTGAAATGGGATCTCAGTAGATTGTGCAGACGGTTCTGAAATTCAACCGAAGAGGGAGAGTAAGGAACAGGCGAAGGAGGCGAGGAAGAGGGAGAGGGTGAATGGGTTGGAGCAGGAGGAGATGCCGAGGAAGCAATTACAGGAGGCTGCGGAGGAGCAGCGTAGCCATTACAATTCTGT
The DNA here is from genome assembly GCA_020883675.1 of Bruguiera gymnorhiza. Lineage (NCBI taxonomy): Eukaryota > Viridiplantae > Streptophyta > Magnoliopsida > Malpighiales > Rhizophoraceae > Bruguiera > Bruguiera gymnorhiza. The sequence goes on along the minus strand of JAIRCJ010001054.1, from coordinate 7,193,356 downwards.
TTCTTGAATCCAGCAAGGAGGCGTTTTCGAGGAGGTAGAAGAACGTCAGCACCCAAGTGATTTACGTCACATATGTTAGCCTCCATTTGTTCAGCTTCTCTCAGTCCAGTTCAAATTTTTTGAATCGAACTGCCAAAAATTAGATTGCCCTACGATGCAACTGCTTCTGCTACGTTACTGCCTGAAGAAGAACAGAACATTGCAAATTCAGAATCATAATTATAGCTAAACCCTAAATTAAATCAAACCAATATATATATATGACGAAACCTAAGGCTACCCATCTTTATCAGGAACAAAATTAAAATCTACTATGCTAACAACTTTTCAAAATCGGATCAAAATTCAGAAGCACAGCACAGGGATCGCTTGTGGATCGGAAATGAAACAAGAGAAATGAATCCAACTGAAGCCTTTAATTTCTGGTGAATTCCAATTCACGAGAAATTCAAATAATCTCATGGTTTTTTTTTTTTTTTTTTTTGCAGAATCTCACAAAAGATCAAAGTTGTGATGCAACCCCAAAAAAGAAAAAAACTCCATTGAGATTTCCAGTTACGTTCTTCCCACCATGAACCGTAATCGACCGGGAGGGAGCTGCCACGGATATTAACAACGACCAACGAGTAAAAAAAAACAGAGAAAAAGGGTCAAAAGCAGAAGAAGAAGAAGAAGGATTCAAAAACCCACACACACACACACAAAGCAAATCATTTCCATGTCGTTGATGAGAGTTGGGTCGTGAAATTTGGCACGGTACAGAGATGAGAGAAGCAAAGCAGAATCAATGTTGAATCTATAACAAGATGGGAAGAAGAAGCTCGATTAGTTTGAATTGCGCAAATCTAAAGAAAGAAAGAGAGTACGCTTGCTTTTGGGACCGCGTGGGCGGGGGATATTAAAAAAACCCAAGGAAAGCACAGAGGCAGAGGGAGGGACGTAGGTGTCTTTCCCAATTACGACTGACTATATATACCTCATCACTTCATCTCTCTCTCTCTCTCTCTTGCGCGTATGTTTGGAAGAGAGCGAGAGAGGGGGGAAACCGGCGAATCGCAATTAGGGTTGCTTTGGTTGCAGAGTGAACGCATAAATGAACCCGTCCCCCCCCCCTCCACCAAAAAAAAAGGAAAGAAACCGAGAGAGAGAGAGAGAGAGAGAGGAGGGAGGGGGAGTGGGGAAAAATCCAGGTGGGCTGGCGAGGAAAATCACAGAGAGAGAGAGAGAGAGATTGACATGTCTTTGCGTGTATTTTATATTTTTATTTTGTTACAATATTACAAGTAATAATATAAATAAATGTTACATAATTCAATCCGTAATGTTTTTAGTTGCTCCTTTTCTCGGCTCTTCTAATTATTTCGCTAAATTTCCTTGCAGAGACTCGGGCTCAGCTTGCGATTATATCCCTTTTTTATTCAGGAAGAATTTATTGGGAGAAAAATGAATAACAACAACAACAACAATAATAATAAAAGCTTTTATTTCAGAAAGAAACACTTACAAATGGACTCATCATTTAATTTAATTTAATTAATTTTAGAACCTTACTATTTTGCACGTTGCATGAGCCTTGCCCGATCCTGTACTGTTGTTGAAGTGTTAATACTACTTCCCCGCCTGACTTCATTGCGGTGTCTGAAATGAATGAATTACGTAATTTTTAGTTGCAGAACAGAAGAGAGAAAAAACCAGACAATCTATTCTAAATCACATATCATCGTCGCGCGTCTGTCACTCGTTCTTGTCTCTGGGAATTTAAACTGTTTGGCTGCTTAATTATCCTTTCATTCCACATCTCGACTCCAAAAAGGCCCGAGGCCGAAACAAACTCGCTGAATTGGTCAATAATTATATCATACTATGACTGTTACTAGGTGCGTAGATATGTGTAGCGTAACTGTGCATTCAATATCCCTTGCAAAAACTGCATAACTACACGAAGAGGTTATCATCGATAAAATAAAAAGGATGGAAAATATTTGGTCAAATTAAGGCAAGAAGAGCCTGTACCTAGTTACCCACCAATCACCCTTCGCCCGCCGACCCGGGGGGAGGGGAGTGGGGGTGGGCCGCTTCGTGTTTCATTAACTGACAAGAAAGTCCTTGGGTTGGGTTGGGTTGGGTTGGGTTAGGACTGAGGAGGGAACTCTCCAACCCTCTCTGCTGATTCCGCTGGACGAACGTCGACGTTTTATGGGGAAGAATCTCCGGAACTCCGTTTTACTTGAATTCTTACCTGGACGGCCTGCGAATTCTCCTCCAAAGCTTCCTACATTAGCTCATCTCCCTCATTCCTTGGAATTTATTCCACATTTTGCTTTACGAGGCATGTCCTGTGAGTTTCCAAAGTCATGCTCATTATGATACATTTATTTGCAAAAATTTTTTTTTATGTGAAGGGATGCAGCCTATTAATAATTACACATAGAAATTCTTGTATGGATCTCTGTTTGTCGGCTAATATGTCTCATTTCTTGTGGGCAGTGACGCACAAGCTTCATCATGTTCATATGGCTGACGTTGGTGCTGCTAATGGGTGCTTCGGCTTTCCGGGGCGGGCCCCCGGGGGGGGGTGCGCGGGGGGAAGTGCCGGCTTCTGTTGTTAGAAATTGTAACAAAAGCTTGTGGGAGGCCTAACGGATACCGCAAGATTGTGAAGGCCTCTGCAGATCATTACTCTTTTTTATTCAACAATGCTTTGTTTGTCAGCATGAATTCATACCGTTGCTCCAGTTAGATATTTGAGAGTGATTCATCCCGCTCCGATGCTTTTTGCAGGATCAAAGTGCTTGTATCTTGGAATAGATGATAGCGGGAAAGATGTTGGCACGACGGGTAATTTGTTCAGATCTTCCTTCCTCCCTCCTCCCCACTTTGGCTCTCTCTTTCTCTCTCATCCTACATATCTTCGTGTATTCTGCCAGTTGTTCGTGATTTATTTTACAACCAACCAGTTCGAAGAAGTATATGCAATCCAGGTATCTTTGTTACCTGTTCTCCATTTTGAGCTATGTGTACAGTAATTTTTCAACTGCTTCAAATACATTGAAAGTAACATGCATTGCTCTTCACTGACTTAATGTTCCTGTCTTTTGCACTATCGAATTGGAAACTCCAAGAAGGTCTTGTATTGGGCTTATACTTTCAAAGTTTTCCCTCAAAGTTGCTGACACCCATAGGCATGTGCTGGTATGTTTGAAATTAGAGGTTTTCTGATCGATCGTCTCTTGAAAGCATGCCTTGTCTGATACAGTGAGGACGAGCTTCTCTCAACATCATTTAGGATCTTTTCTGATCGTTTTTTGGTGATCGGAAATTAGAGGTTTTCTGATCCTTTTTTGTGATCCGATGTATGACTGCTCAAAGTTGAAAGATCAGTTGCATTTTCACGATGGCTGGCTACCTTACAAGGAAAAAAAACGAGGGCGGGGGGGCAAAGAAACAGAAATCCCTCAGGTGCCAGCGATGTGGAGTAATCAAACACCAGTCATGAACAATGGCCAATGCGGGCTTTGCCTTCTGTTCTCTGATCAATACGACAGAAGTCCAAAGCGTTGACAATTTCAGGAAGTTGTTTTTCGCTTCCTACAACTAAGAACGCTGGATGCAGTTGGAGGAGCAACTCTAACAAACAAATTTGGGCCATTTACTTTCCGCGAAACTCTGCATAATGAACCAATTTAGCGAGGAAGCGGGCATCTTATGACGTATATAAACAAGTCTTAATACAAGTCACAGACTTTTACTTTCGGGACGGAACAGATGTAGCAAGAATAACACTCCAGTAACCCAAGTAAAGACTCTGGTAAGATGAAGATCAACATTCCAAATTAGAACATTGCAACCTAGCTCAGGACCATTGAAGCCTCCAGTAAAGAAGGGAACAAGAAGATGCATCACATTTTGAGGAGTTCATGTGCACCCAAAAAGCTTGGACACAAGAAGTGATTTGGTTTATATCATATACGGATCAAAAATGCTGTCAAAATTAAGCATATCTAGATAATTCAGCTTTCAGCAAATAAATACCGGAGCTTCTTATGATAAAAATCTGTGAAACAGATGCAAAAACTTTCAATGCAGCATAGGATTGTCCATTCTCAACTCAATTATTGTCAAACCAGAACTGGATCCACTATGCAGGTATGGTATATTCCCACAATACACCTATTTTGTTTAAAACTTCAAGATTAGAATGCCAAGGGCTCCACTCCAGTCAAACAATAAGATTGTCAAACATATTAGCATTCCCTGCATGAAATGGATATCATCCTGCCATGCCATAGTCCTCTGACTGTTCATAAAGATCGTAGCTCCCAGGTATCCCTATCTTTCCAGTCAATCCGTCCTCTCCTGCATTAAGTTGATTCCACAAGATGTTCGAGGTTTTCCCTTCAAAGTTCACACACATACACATGCACAGACGCAGAGGCAGATGCAGATGCAGATGCAGACACAGACGCATGTGCACACGCAGAGACAGAATTTGACATGCAGCAACATGGAAACAAGTGGCGAAAGTGATCGATTCCATTTATACAATACCTAATAGCTGCAATATCATTTATTATCAGCAACACTAAACAATTTTGCCAGAACATCGCACATGCCCTTCAAACTCGAATACACATAATTTAGTAACTTTATTATTATTGTCATTATTGTAACTACTTGCACCAACATATATATATATATATATATATACTTCATGCATTGACGAAGAAAATCCAACCAAGCCTCAGATTTTTCATTGTCAGTCCCTGGTCCAGATAAAGGTTGAGGAGTGTGGTAGGTTGACAGTGCAAAACTAACAAAACACTTGTGAGCTTCACAAAGAAGACCCATGTGCCACCGTAACACGTTGGTTGTGAAGAGGGTACTAAAACAAGAAGATAAAGGCCCAAGGGTATAAGGGCAAAGGCTGTACTGGATGATGCATAATTCCGCCATTTCAGTAAAAGGTATAGCCTGACAAAAGTAGGACTGTACAAAGTCCATCCAACCTGCTCATGACTTAATTAGTACATAATCCATATATTCAGATATCCACAAGGTAGAAGTTATCGTCGAATCACCATTCAAGATGCTATGAGATTGTAATGTCAAGGCTTAGCCAGCTGCAAATTGCTACCTTTCCTTCTAAAAAACACTGAAGGTGTTCTGAGAGTGAAACCACCAATTTCAAACCTTTGATGCTACTAAATTCAGACATCGATCTATCTCCAAGTGTGTATGTACAAACAATATGCCATAGAGGAGTGGCATTTGTTTCCAGGTATACTAGCTAAGAAAATAAATTCATGGGGTCAAAAAATCTACATACTTGGAGTTGGTAACGTACCGAAGAAATGCAGTTCAGGGCTTATCCCAAGGCTTTGGAAGCACAGATCTTCAGCCCTCGGGGGGTTCTGCTGGGGGTAAAGTATCTCTGGCTTCGTTTTCTTCTCATTTGACGAATCAACTTCCATCTCAATTTCCGATTCAGTAGCATTGTTAGATGATGCAACTATTTGTTTCCTTTTTGATCGAGCACGCCTGTTTTGGAACCAATTATACACATTTGTTTCAGATATTTGTCCATGCTGGCTGAGTTCAGAGGTTAACTCTTTTATCTTTTGCTTGCTTGGAGTTCCATTCCCTTGATCAAAGATGCGCTCCAGAGTTTGAAGCTGCACAGGAGTTGGAGTCCACCGCTGTCTTGCAGTGATTTTGTGCCCAGCAGCCATCAATGGGTCACAGTATATGTTTCCCAGCCGAGCCCCTGAAATTGAAAGCAGGTAACTCCCTTGAGACTCGAGATTCGAGAAGCACAATAATAATAATAATAATAATAACAATAATAGTATTATCATCCTGTCAGTAAGTTAATTTGGCAAAGGACTATGAAGAGATATAAGCATCTAACCTAAGAACCCCAAGATCTTAATACCCTTGTTTAACAGAAAATTTTGATTCCACATGAAGGGGATCGGACATTCATTTTCTCCCACTAGTATCCCTTCAGATGGAAAAGGAGCCAACCATAAGGAGCATCATAAAGGTGTAACCTTTTTGTTCATAAGAGACAAATCCCATGATTCAAATGCTAAAAGATGGGTATAGGGCTCAATTGGACCAAAAACTAAGCATCCACACAAAACCCATAGGGTGTATTGGTAAACCGAAAGAGTGAAGCAGAATAACGAATGAAAAGAGATGCATCAGAAGATTCGGCAGGTACCAAATGTTAAGAGATAAGAAGTTGTTTGCTCTGAAACAGCTGAAAGTACGAAAACAGAAAATGACAGAAAGCCCTGCCGTATCCCATTAATGTACCCAACAAAGATGTTTATTTTCGCGCGCCCACCGACCAAACGAGGAAGGGATCACATTCATATATGGGATCCGTGCTTACTATACGTTACAGTGAGAACTTGGTACAAAACGGATAGAGAGAGGAATTTAATACTAACATAAAGCGACAGAGAAAGATAGAGGGTGGGTTGGGAGGGGGAGGGACCTGCAAGATCTTGGTGGGCAGAGAGGGTCTTGTGCATCTCCACGAGCTGCTCACAGATGGCAGCGTAAACAGCTATTTGCTTCCTAAGAGTTTCCAGTTGCTCGTCCGTCATAACCTTCACATACAGCATTCCTCCTCTGTTGCCATTCTCATTCCCACTCACAATGATATTACCGTTCTTCCCCTGATTTTGATTTTGGTTTTGATGATAATTCTCTGGTTCATGATTATTATTATTATTATTATTATTATTATTGGTATCCCATTCCATCGTCATGCTTAAGTTCTCACTCGTACTCAGTCAGTGATACAACTCAGAAGTCAGAAAACACACACACACATACAAAATCTGTCCTCCACCTCTCTCTCTCTCTCTCTCTCTCCCTCTCTCCTTCCGTGTCCTTGGGGGTGGAGGGGGAAGAGAAAGTCGACAGGAAAGTATTTGAGCAGCCGACAAAGCACAACTTCAATAGAGAAAAAGCGTCGAGTGGAACAGGGTCCAATTTTGACGTCTCTCTTCTCCTTCTTCTAATATAGAAAATAGAAGGCCTACTACTCTCTTCCATGGCAGCTAGCCTGGTCACTCAATTAAACTCCTCCTAACAACGTCTTCCTCTGCCGCGGTGTACCCTACAGTACCTGTCTATTTTGACCGACGCTTACAAAAAAAAAAAATTGTATTTAATATATTTTTTAAAAATTGTAATTAACAATTCTAATAAATTCATATTTATTTTGTATATTTTTATAATAAAATTTAACTGAAAACTATATATTAGCTTAGATGGGTTAGGTCATTTTTTTTTTATGAATAAAGTATAAAAAAAAAACACACCGAGAAACACATCATTAATATTGAAATCTATTGATTCGTAGTAATTAATAAATAGAAAAGATTTTTCACTCCACGAGAGATAAAGCCTGGAGCCTGGGGTTGTGTATCTGCATATCATTTAAAAAAAAAAAGACATTCAAGGGACGTAACCAAAAAGATGTTAAAAGGAAACTCTCTTACATTATGTAGATTTCGCAATTGTTCTGCCGCCGTACTCTACGGTGGCTTCCTACTACTCCCTAGCGGAGAAATTAGTGGAGCGATGATCTTGGGATTAACGACTTGAGGGACAGGGCAGGCGCTCTAGAAAATGTTTTGCAATACACTTATCACTAATTGATTGGGCGCAGCGGCCCCCTTACCACAAGGGGGGACCATAGTCCCCTCCTTTTTTTTTTTCTTTTTCTTTTCTTTTCTTTTCTTTTAATGGGCAGAACATAGAGAGTGCGGCTTTCTTACGGCCGAATTGATCGTGAGATCGTTTAAGTGGATCCATGCGATATGCATCCGACGTATCGTGATCTCACTGGGTTCATATGATATCTTTTTTTTCTAATTATATAATTTATTCGTGAGACTTTTTAAGTCTTTTTTTTTTTTTCTCTAATTATGGTACTTGCCTTCTATATTAATAAAAGAGATTGAGGGTGAACGCAACCAAACAATGGCTTGAATGTGAATTCGTCAATTGTCACCACAGTCGTATTCGTAGCAATTAATTGCATTTATTTTAACGCGACTAGTAACCCAATTACCAACCCCCTCCCCCGGGGGGGCCTCCACACTACGACGGTCAGTAACGCCGGAGAAGGCAGGGGAAACGAAACGTTCTTCAATCTGTTTTGTAATTTAAAGAAGAATGGCCCGGCCAGCCAATGGTGGGGGGGGGGAGGGGTGTTGGCGTTACGGTTAGGCAAGGCAGATGGCTGTTGCTGTCAATAATTTGGACTGGCAGGCAGGCCGGCAACTCCCTAAGTCAAGTCTTACGGACAGCGCACCGCGCCGCTGCTCCCACTTGCATCTGACGTACCCATTGATCTAAATTTCCTCCTCTTACTATATAGAGTCCAAGCAAATAAATTATTAAACAAATGAATATAATTAATTATTATACTATATATAATATAGTTATTATAAATAAATTTAAGTTTATTATTTTAAAATTTATTTAAATTTTTTATATAAATAATGTATTTATTGGCATTTTAAATGTTTAAATTGGGTGTCGAACTAGAACGAGAAGATCCCCACGTGACACTCTGGCCTGGTTGACCGTAGCTATTACTTCATAGGAGGGGGCGGTTTAATTTTAATTCAAGCCGCAAAAGACCTGCGACTTCCTTTTTTTTTTTTAATATAAAAAATGTATTGTAGATATAATAATTGTTATATTTGTAAATTTAAACTGAATTTTTTGATTGATATTTTTATTCAATTAATTTTATAAAAAAATTTATTAATCGAATATTATTAGGTTTGAATTGATTTTTTTTATGTCTATTTATAATATTAATAAATATAAAAATTTATTTTTGTAATAAAATTTTATCATGCAAATTATAAATTTTATTTATTTAAATATAAAATACAGGTGAAAATTTTTGAATTATAATAAGAATATATATATATATAAAGGCACCGAAGTATCACTTATTACTTTGAGTGGTCTGGTGGCTTTGACACCCATAAGGAGAATATTGTAACGTGTAATTCAAGCCACTGTACTAGCGAGGCGACATTTTTACGGGTAATTCAAAGCCATTATTGGGTGAGCGGTACATGGGTTCTGCTTGGTTATCTTCTCAGGCATTTTTATTCAAGCATTTGACCTAACCGTAGACAAATTGTATCCACGTGCGACGATCGGTGAGTGACACGGCATTTATAGTCTTCGTCAATTTAAAACGAATCAGGCTTCTGCTTGACACGCGTGGATCTGACAGTCCGGTCAGCTTGCCTACGGCAATGCATATGGTGATATCTGTTTGGTTCAATGAACCGATTAAGCCGCTAATTGAGGCGGTAGGTGCGACGCCAGTACGCGTGAGTTGCTCTCCATTGAATCTTGAATTGATGAACACCTTGCGCTGCGCAGCAACAATGGACTTTGAAGGGCCTTGAGTCCGGCGGGGCAAACAATGGAGGGTTATATATATATATATATAAAGAATAAAAAAAGAAAAGAATAAAAAGGGTGTGTAAAGAGGGAGTCTGATTGTAAGTAAACCTACAAGCTTCTCGCCCTTTGTAATAAATTAGAATAACGTGTAGTGTCTTGTTAGTTCTAAGTATCTAAACTGATGATTTTAATCTTCAAAAACATTGTGATGGTTAAAAATTTAAATTTTCAATTTAATTAATTTTATTATATAATTTAAGGTTGAATAAATAAAAAAAATTTATTGATTTTATTATAAAATAACAATAACAGTTGAAAATTAATCAATCGTCTGTAGGTTTTCAATGTCTAAGAATTAATTATGAGAGAGAGAGGCATAGATCGTGGCTAAACCGAACGGCCACAGACGTTTGGGTTTGGGTTACTATAAAAGCAAAAATCATGAAACTGAGGAGGGGGGCATATATCTATATTTATATATATATATTAGGCTTAGCCCATTCCCTACCCAACCCAAAACCAATACTGGGTATCGTTGCTCCAAGAACAGAAAACATTGGACCCATTGTCTCAGCAAATCAGGTGGGCCCGACATTTTCATATTTACGAATTGAGGAACGATAACCCGCACCAGGCGGCTCCTGAGAACATATGCATCTGTGAAAATTTTTGTCTGAAGGGTTGAGACAATCGTCGTCCGATCTCTCTCCCCCAACTTCCCTTTGATTCTTGTAGTTGACAAGCAGCCAGTAATTAGTTGTTGGTAGTAAGTGGGCTAAGAAGGAACTATTCGCAATGGGTGAGACGCCACAACACATATCGTCGTTTTTGTGGGACGTTGAGATGGAATGTGATCGATCCCGTCCCCTTCTCCTCCCAAACCAACCGAAGGGTACTACAATGCATTCTACGAGATCCACCACGTCGATGAAAAAAATAAGCATGGCTTCGTCAAAACTGATATAATTTATCACATTTGCGAATCAATCAATTGATTTACAGAACGAGGATTTAAAGACAAGACCCGCAACTAATATTATTATATGCACAAGCACGTGCAATCCGTAATCCACGAGCAACCAAGGCAAGCAGGCATGGATTGGCAACCCCTCCAAAAGCCAACAATCATTTACATTTGCATGCCTTAACTTGACTCCTCTCTGAACCAGACCAGCCCCTCAGTGCACGTCCTTCGCAATTTTCACAAATGCAGGTCTTTCAAGGTCTCCTCGATAAGATCTCCCGTGATCAGGCATTCCATCTCCTCCCCAAAACCATCGACTTCATCATTTATCATAGCAGACCAAGGAGTGGATCCTAAATTTCTGGCCACCACGGTGTCTAGTGAATGATAAGATTTGTCGTCTGGAGGGTGCGCGTATCCACGGGTCATCTCCCACACGCAATCCAACAATTTCTTTCCACGTAAGGGTGGCAAAATCGATCCAACGTTAGTCTTTCTTCTAAATCCAGACAAGGTAACGGGTGATCCAAGTACACTTGAAAGTGCTTCGTTCAACAAATCAAATAGTATTCTGTGATCTACCTTATTCTCATCTTGATCCGCTGCAGTTTCATTTTCCTTGGCCAGTCTCCTCCACGACTCTTCTACCCCGTCGAAAATTGAATTGCTGATAGGCTTTGCGAGTGGGTCACATCTTGGCAAGCATCTTTCAGATGAACCGTCGTACAAACCAGAAGCGACCAGCAAATCTCTTATGTAAGCTTCTGCTTTGTCCTCTGTATCCGCCATGAACTCCATATGCTCATATTCGACTGTTGTGTCCCCTGGCGCGTCTGACTCAAGTTGGTTTAGTTGTCCCCGCAGCTCTGTATATTTCCAAAGAAACATAAAAAGGCCTGTCAGCGAAAAATGCCTACGATTCAGCTTGCATTAGATTATAGTGCTTTTGTACAGATTGTGGAGTCTTCGGTACATGAGTTGAAATGAGAACCTTGTTCAACAAAGAAAATTAACAGAGGGCATTAAAAAAAATGTCGCTTCATACGAATGCGTGCCGACAACTGAGATACACGGTATGGTCAGCATGACAGAATATAAGCACAATTCAGCTTCAAAAAAATAAAAAAGAAAACCTTGGAATCGGTTAATAAGGTAACCTTCCCTCTAAACAAGTTCAAAAGAGAGGAAAAAAAGAAGCAAAGCCTACTTAACATTCATGCTCATGTGCTAAAGTGACAAATGGTGAGCCAAAAGACCCCAGCTGTGAAAACAAGTCAGAGCATACATGCACTAATTCACCCACACATCACAATCATATGTCGATCGTACTAGCAAATTTTCAAGTACATGATATTTCAACGAAGCAATTGGTTTCATACCATTCAGATTAGAGCCGATCTCTCTAAAAACGTGTGGCATAGTATTATCTTCTTCCGGAGCTGCATCAGGCGTTGATGCTGGGCTGAGATAATCGGCTGGCTTCCAAAACTCTTCTTGAGAACTGCTGCACAATGATGCGGGACTTGGAGGCACCTCAGTTGAGTTCTCCTAAGATACATGACAGAAGCACATTGATTAGACAATAGACAGTGTTGAAATCTATGTAAATCTGCATTTTTTCCGGTAAGGGACATAAAGAAACGAACATTACCATAATGCGTTTGTCACGGAATTTCATGGCAACTGTTGGTCCACTCATGATATCTTTTTCAAGATCCAATCCAAAACTATACGATTCCACCATTGATTGCGCCTTCTTTCTAAACAACCTCTCCTTAAGAGTAAAACTGTATCTGAAATTAGAGACTGTTTCTTTGATATTGAATCTTTCTTTCTTTTGTTTTTTCAGGTCCACCGTCACATTTTCAAGCGCTTCATGCTTTCTCCTGATGTGGGCACCTGTTACAATGTGGCGATCCTCCAGAAGGAGCTTCCCAAAAGATGTTCCTGACACAGGGGCTGAAAAAGACCTAAATAGGTTCCTAGGAGACAAGTCTCTATTGAGCATTTCATTGCTATCACTGTGCCTGAAAGATCTGGTTTGCATCTCCTCTTCAGCTTTCTCAATTTCCCAGTAGTTGCCTCCATTTTGAGTCCTTGAGTTTTCTCCAATCTGTTTTAGCCTTGCCTCTCCATTATCTAACACAGAAGATGTCGAATTGCTACTCACAACTAAAGGAACATCATAATGAGTTTCTCTGCTCATAACATTCCTCAGCCTCTCTGACAAGGATCTCCGGGTATCCCTGTTGATGAACTCTGAAGAATCTGGTCCATTGAACTGAATTTCACTTCGAGGTGATCTTGTTGATTGTGATCGAAGCAAAGTTCTTCCGATATCATGGGTAACACTTTCTCTGACCTCTTTTGCTGTATGCTGTGCAATTTCTTTTGGATCTAATGACTTTTCACTAAATGGAGTCTCAATTCCACTTCCTCTGGTCACACAACCCTTTCTAAGAGCTTTCCCTTGCAATTTACTTTTCAGCCGTTCCTTCACCTCCTCAAGTAAATCTTCTATACTACCTCTGTCCTCTAAGGTAACTGGGGAACTGGTCCAAGATTCTTCAGGGTGGCAAACTCTGTAAGGAACAGGCTTCAAGAGTACTATCCTCGTGGAAGCAGAAGAGTTGTCCAGTTTCCGATCACAATTTAAAGAGGACTGCTTCCTCGAAGAAATAGACTCCAGATCAGGGAAGTGCTCTCTTGAAGAAGTAGATTCCTTCTGCTGAACTGGGAATTGTTCCATTTTATGTTTACGAAGTTGTAAGCAAAGTTTTTCAGGCCTTTCTTTCAACACAAAGCCCTTATGTTCTGCCGGCTTCTCACTGGCTGCTAACCCCAAATATGCATTAGTTACCAATTTTGGCCCGTTGATATTACCTCGAGCAATCAATTCATCAGGAATGCTGCCAAGTTTGACGACGTTAGAACACTCCTTAAATCTGGCAGCTTGCCAAGCTTCAAATTCCTTCTTGAACTTATGGAGTTCCTCCTCTTGCGGATGTTCTTGACGCCGGGGCCTTCCCAACTTCTGGCCATTGCTCCACCTATCAGTGTCCCTGTCTTTATCACTGTGATATGATTTGAGGCCCATATGTCTAGAAGAGTTAGTGTTGGACGAAAAATGAGCAACTGATACCCCAGCATTCTTCTCCTTTTTTAAGAACTTCGATTTTGTATTCTCCTTCCTTTTGTTAGTGGGTTGAATGACAGACTTCGTATCCTCTGGCAGACTGTCCACACCCATCAATCGAGCTACAATGCTTGGTGAATTTTTCTTGGCTTTAGATTGCTTGGAAATTTCTTCATCGATCAGCCTCTTCATTGAAGCTTCAATAGGATAAGAGTCACTTTCAGGCCAGTCTTCTTCAACTTGACGGGAGTACTGACAATTTACAGCAACAGTTTTATCAATTACCGAACAAGTAGTAATGGGTAGAAATTATCAGCAAGAATTAAGAGGGGCTTGGATTAATAAAATAGGTTGGAACCACAAACCTCCAAGAAAAGTTCGCTGGCAAAATATTTATGAACGTTAAGCAAGGACAGTTGGGTATCATGATCAAGGAAGAATATGGTTACAGGAAGACTCCAAATATGGGTCATTCCCTAAAACTTAGAAATCACATGATTCTAAACCTCAATGCCAGTGCATTCCCTAAGATCCATAGGAATGAAGAACGAAGCATGTAGCAACTAACAAGTCTATAAGCATAGTCTCAGAAGGCAAAAGAACCATAGTATGTTAAATAATATAACAGAGCTTGTGTTTAGGAATAATTACCAGCCCATTTCCTGCATCAAAACAGTGCTGAGAAGTTTCCACTTGAAGTTCCAGGCTATTTCGAGGAGCTTCTAACCCTGTACAGCAATTCAGTTAATTAAATACGCTGCTTTCTGAGCCAAAAAAGTTGTGGGGGGGGGGACAGCTTGAGATGTAATAGCAATTGTTCTGATATTTAGATATGAATGTTAACATTGACACCTACATCGTACAGGATTCTCTCTTATACTTAAATTGGGTGTATCTTAGTTGGCTATATTCAGGAACAAAAGTCCATTACTCGATTGCTTAGACAACCGATATATGGGCTTCATGTTGCATATTGACAGGCATAATATCGAGTGGGAATGAGAAATTTAATTGATTATGGGAACCCTGAAATCTTAGAAGAGCGATTCAGATAATAAATTGAACTGCATACTCCAGTTGAGAAGCGTCAGGAAATATGCTGGCGGTGACACTTACCATCGGCAGGTCGCTTATGTACATGTATTTTCCTGGCCATGTTGCCCCAGTTATAGTCCAAGAAGTGCAGTAATCCTCCCATGCAGCGGGATTATCTACAGGAGACCTGCCATTTCGTTAGTAATGCAACGGAGCCTGACCCCTTTGAGGGCCCAAGCGATTCTCTTTCGTCGGCCCAGATTACACCCTGCACAACCACAAATTCATCGAGACAACGCTAAAAAGGGGGCACACACAGTTTGCACCAGAATTGTCAAAATTATGAAATCAAGTAGGTTAAACAAACTCGATCGAACTCAAATCTTCAGATATAAACTATCAATTCACATAGAGGTGTACGATATAATTGGATGGGTGATGGGGCGTTAAATGTTAATTTACAAAATGGGCTCAAGTAAAATAGCTGAAAGTGAAGGTAATACAACAAACAAGAAGGAAAAAGAAATGGAAGATATCTCAACATCAACAAGTTAAAGTGACAGTCGACTTCCTTGTTTTTCAAAAATATACAGTACGTGCCCACAAGAAAACAACAGTGCTGTGCTGACAAATTCTGAGTTGGGAACAGAAACATTCAAGGCAATTTTGAATTTGTAAAATTTCCATGAATTACTCAATCATCTTTCATATGTATTTTTTTTCCTTTTTGTTTTTTCGTGAAGTTGAAAAAGGCAAAAACTTGTGGAAATGAGACCGAGGCAATAAACAAATGGCTCGGTAAGTTGCATTCACTTCGGATAATTTCTCTGTGTCTTTGAGAAAGCAATCGAGAGATGAAAACACATCCAAAAAAACAAACAGTGATTTTCTCTTAGCAATGCCAGAAATATAAAAAGCAGAAGCATAAGTTTGAAAAGGTACCGTTGAGAGAATCGGGTATAGTCAAACCGCAAGAACACCAGTGGCGTACGAAATGAAGAAAATATTGAACTCAAAAACATCGACTTTTTGGTCAGCTACCCCTCCCCACTCCCTGGCGCGGGTTGTTGAACTGAAAAATGAAAATGAACGAAGCTGGTCGTTCAGAGAAAGAGAAAGTGAGAGAGAGAGAGAGAGAGAGAGAGAGAGATAAAATACCGTAGAATGAACCGAAATGAAGAAAAAGGCAGAAATTCAAAAGCTGAGATTAGCACAACTTATCCCAGGAGGATGAGGCAATGAGCAGGGGAGGGGACCAGGAGGCAATGTATGTAATATAATAACTATGATATATATAGATATAAAATAAAGATACTGAAGACATAGAGTGATGCGATGGATGCAGCAGGAGCTACGGGAAGTTCAGGTTCCATACTCTCTTAGATTAATAGTGAGTTGCTAGTTGCCAGCAGTGGGGGAGGGAGGGAGGGAGATATGTATTTATATATATATATATATGCGTGTGTGTGCGTGTGCGCGCCTGTAACTGTGAAATGGGAAGCACACCACAGCCAGCAGAAAGCGACCCTTTCATTCCATGCCTACTCTGCCCAATTCCCCGATTTAAAGAGAAAACTCATTAAGATAATAATATAAGAGACTAATACCTTGTTGTCGCGTTGATGGCAGCTGTCAATCAGCCTTTGCCTTTGGCATTGGATCTCCCCCTGTTTTTCTAACGACCTTGACAATTATTGACTAGTAAAGTTTCGCAAAATGTCGCATTGACAGCTTCGCAAAGGTGTTTTATTATTCCCCGAAGAAATCTTGGAATTCGTCACCGTTTTTATTGTGAAGCCAAATTAGTATAAAAAAAAAAAAATTACATATATCCTTCTTCCAATTCTCTCCCATTCTACGTTTGATGCTTGCTTGCAGTAGACGTCTTTTGTCGTTGTTTAACCGCATATATTTAACTATATTTTTGTTAAAAAAATAAATAAAATAAAATAAAATAAACAAGGATGACAACAACCGTAGCACTGCCCACATGGACACTTTACAGTAAGTGTCAGATAAATAAAAAAGTGTAGTTCCCCCCTCCAACAAAAAGCCGTGACAAAGGAAAATGGGGACGGAGAGAAAAAGGCCATCTCTTACAACT
This sequence comes from Bruguiera gymnorhiza, assembly GCA_020883675.1. NCBI lineage: Eukaryota > Viridiplantae > Streptophyta > Magnoliopsida > Malpighiales > Rhizophoraceae > Bruguiera > Bruguiera gymnorhiza. Next base: position 7,176,661 of record JAIRCJ010001054.1, on the reverse strand, counting down.
CACTAAGATGATGTTCTTATGCGAGGGCTTTAGTTGTAAAGCGACACTCCTTCTAGCCACATGATGGACAGAGCATCTGTCATGTGCCTGAACAACCCTCCCCGCAATTCTTTCATTCATCCATTCACTCATTCTACTATACTTCCTTAAAGAATCAATGTGAAACTACTCATAACACCAAATGGGACACAGAGAGAGAGAGAGAGAGAGAGAGAGTCGAATGTGGCCGTAGAAGAAGCACTAGAATTGAACATGTGAGAGGGCGTGAAACCTTCATGGCACAGAATAAAATGCACAGAATAAAATTGGAATTAATTGAAATGATACAGAAACTTTTTGAGTCTCAACGTATAATATCTCAAAATATAGAGATTGAAGGCTAATTTGCTAAAATTCGTCACCTGTTGAGAATCAAACTCTTCCAAGGCTGACTACCTCCAATGTCAAACGGTTAACACACCAGGCTTTTGCCCCCTCCCCTCCCCTCTCTCTCCTTTTATTTTCTAAATAGTTCAGGATGTGGAGGAGTTTTTTTCTTTTTCTTTTCTTTGCCACGGTTCGCGAGCATTTTCCCTTATGAACAGTAATATGCTGGGTATCCTCATCAAAATGTGCCGGGTGGTTAAATTGAGGTATGAATGTTTAGTTTCAAATTTGACAATAATTGTAGAAAAATTTTGTTTGGTTTTATCAATATTTGAATACTAAATTTTTTTTATTAAATACATTGGATAAAATTATCATTGTTATGACCAACACTCTTACAATACTTGTTTTTTTTTTTTGTAAAAAAAAGGTAAGTATTATTTTTAGCAGCTCATCTGTCCCGAGACCGGGGGAGCTTTGTTGTCCAACTCCTTTTCTCGGCCTACCTACATTTGCTTTTAAGGCCTTAGCTTCAAAATTGGGGCTGGGGCCTTGGTATTCGGTCCACCTAATTCCAAATAACACCTCACAGGCCATACCCCGTAGGCCCTAGCCAATACCCATGAGCCCCGCGTTCTCCACCAGCCCATATTGCGCGTACGATTTAGAAACCCTGTTGTCTTCGGCGATTGAAAATGAAACCAACGGCATCAATACATGAAAGCCAATTGGCCAAGTTTGTGTTCTTCTGGTAGGCGTCTTTTGCCAACATGTCTAACTGAATCTCTTTAACCGAAAGATTCGAGATCTTCGGGCCATCTAGTACTAGCGGAGCAAAGGCTAAATTCATTCGGTTATTTTGAGAGATGCAAAGCACTTCAACGAATGCACTGCAGACCTGGAAGTGAGACGGCTCTCGTGTTTTGGCAGATATCCTGCTGCAGCTTTGAGATGTTAAGGGACTGTAGCCTGGTCAAGTTAGTGAACCCAGAAGGAGAAGTTCCAAGCTTATATTGTGTGAGGGATCAGAATAAAGCAACAATACAGAGAAATGTCTTTTTCTTTTTTAATACAAGAGAGATATAGACATCCCAAAACACGACAATTTGGTTGACCGGGAGCAACATAAACTGGGGTGTTGTGACTTGTACAAGCATTGTTCCTATCAAATGAGTTGTTATTGTGAGGTATTGAACTGTTGAGTCGAACGTTCCCTTTTTATTTTCCTTTAAATTTCCATTTTTTTTTTGTTTTTTTGTTTTTTGTTTTCTTTCCTGCACATTGAATTGTTACCATAACGGATGAATCCAACAGCCCATGGTTTGACTCTCCCTGATCGGACGACTTTCTCTCTCTCTCTCTCGCACACGTGGACCCATTGACTGAGTTGGATTGTGTGTATAAAAATACGAGCGTACTGTGTACTGTACAGAAGATAATCAAATCAAATATTGTCTAGCCTATATAAAAACAACCGAAAGAAAGGAGGAAAGAAAACCTCTCTCTCTCTCTCTCTCACTCCCACTCTGTCTCTTTCTGCGTACAAAGCAACTGCAATCAACCGCCCCTTCACGTCTGCTCTCTCCCTCCGAACCGCCGTCTGAGGAGACTTGACGATTATCTCAAAGCAAGGTTTTTGGCTTCTTGTGTATAGGCAATATCCAACAAAGACTAATCGTCGTCTTTGGATTCCGGGAAGATCGGACAATGTTCGTCAAAAAGCTGGTGGAGAAGGCTTCAAGGAAGGTCACCGATCCATCTTCTCTCCTTTGCCTCGTCAATTTTGATCTATGATTTCTTCCTTCCGCTTTATTATTAATTACTTGCAGTTTCATACACGCACGCGCGCACACACATGAGTTGTCCTGCGTGCACGGAAATGAATTGCTTAAAACCTCTCAAGTTTTCGTTAGGAAAGAAAGCCCAACAGATGATTAGTAGATGCCGTATCCATCATATCCTACCCTGAACTCGAGCTCTGCTAATGATCTTGATTTTTCCTCTTAATTGTGTTTGGGCTTCGATCGCCGTGTTGATCTTTTGACGTCTAGGCTGACTGACTGTCTGTGATCTTAATCTTTGGCGTAGGAAATTACTGTGTTAGTTCCCTGCAGTTACAGTTCCCTGCATAATTTTGATCTTCGGTTTAATCGACGTTTTGCTCTGCCATATTAATTAGTTCCCTGTAGTCGGGCGGTGCGATGGATTCCTGTGAAAAAGAAGGAAAAGAATTGATGGTTTGATTTGACGCCAATTTTTAGGAATCCACATTCCGGATTAGGTATCTATATCTTCAATTTCTTTCTCTCGCAAGCAAGCAAAGCAAGCAAGGGTAGAATGTTTTTAGCATACATGAAATGAAACATGCGTTTCTTGATTGATTAATATGGGAGGTTTTTTTCTTAGTTCAAATGTTCAAACCAAAATAAAAAATAACATTATATATATATATATATATATATATAGACCAAGTAGCGTATCAGATCATCGAGTATTCGTTAGCAGTTTAATAGATAGCAGCATAGCCTAGCCTCGTTGATTCACTCGTTCGTTAGCTCGCTGCAAGCTGCTCCCCCCATTAATTTGGGAAGCGACATGTCGTTTGCGGGTTAGAAGTTCTTTGCTATATCCTCTTTGGGCCCGTCTCTGTTTTAGCCCATTATTATATTATTTCAACTTTTTTGGGTCGTATTATGTTATATTAATGTGGTCCATCATCACCCTTTGCCTTTCATTTGCTGGTTGGTTTCTCTGACATTCCATTTTCATTTTTGCTTTTCATTTTGTCGTAATTATTGCTAAGGTTAGCCAAAACAAAAAGTTACTTGTGCCCCACCCGTTCGACCGGGACCCCCGGGGGGGGGGGAAGAGGGTGTGAGCGACAACTGTGTCTGTGTGTGTAATCAAAACATCGGATCCCGTCATACTTTCGAAATGGGAGACCCAAAGGAATGAAACACCACCATGGCCGCCCATTTGGCTGCCGCGTGTGCCCGAGGAAAGAGGATAAACATGTCTTGCTTTCCCATCAAGAAGCAAGAGGAGAACCACTTTATAGTGCAGTGGATGGAAGTCACCTTTCAGATTTTTACTTGTTGTAAAAAATCTTATATTAAATTATAATACTTGGCTTCAGGAGGTTAGTTTTTGGTCATAGAGTTTAGCTGACCTTTTGAGTTTGTCTGAATTCTAAGCCAAGTTTCCTGAGATTCACTCTTCTAAATTTTGATGCGGATTAATCGAAGTGTAAAACAGTTACCTAAACATAGAAAACAGAACGAGAAAGAGGGGCAGAGGAGCTGTAGTTATTAGCCTATGGCCCCCTTTTCCCCTTTTTTTTTTTTTTTTTTTTTGTTTCTTTGAACTTGGTCAATGTGTCGCTTGGTGACTGGACCTTCCTTGAATAATTATGGCAGTGCCGCTGTGCCAGCGATCGGAGCAATCTCCTTTTTCTTTCTTTCTTTCTTTCTTTCTTTGTCTTCTTTCTTCTTTTCTGGGTTGTTCTTTTGAAAAAGAAAAGGAAAAAGAAATCTGGTTCTGTTAAACAATTTTTAGTGCTGTGGATGAGGAAGGGGGATTTAATTAATCCTAGCGTTTAAGATTCCCCTAAATTATCAAATAATTATATATTCAACGCGTCATGTGTCCGTGTGATGGTCGGTGCTGGTAGGTAGATTTTTTTGGGTTTTTAGCTGGCAGGTAGTTCATTTCAAAGGCGATTGCATTGCATTGACCCACGAATTTTTTGAGCCAATCCATGCCAGAGATACATCGGGCCCGTTGCCCATTCCATGCTGCCACTGCCGTTGATGGTCCATTGGATACCTTTCCCTAAAAATAAGCAATGCTTTCAACGGTCAATTGGATATTACTTTCGGGTCAGGTCGGCTGAGGTGACCAACGTCACTGTAATCTTTAATCGGTTCCGTGGTGGTGGGCACAAAATCTTTGATCTTGGTCTTGTCCCTTCTCTCCTTGTTTATTGCAGTAGCTAACGTCCATGTGAACTGATCCCCGGTGGTTTGTTGTTTTCTCAATCAATCCCTTGAAATGAATCCTTTTTTATTTGCAGATGTTTTTTGGAACCTTAATTAACTTCCATTTTCATGTGATGGTGAATCCTTTGTAGAAATTAACCAATTGAAAATCATGAATTAAAAAAAAAAAAAAGTGACTGACTAGTTTATGAGTTTCTGACAAACTTGTTGGTTTTGGTGGCCGTGGGTGCTGCAGCCGGTAGGTAATTCGGAGGGTTTAAAGCCCGGAGACGTAGAACCACGGTTGGCTTTTCACTATGGGATACCCTCTGGAGCCATCCTGTTGGCTTATGATCCCCCTCAAGAGTTACTTGCAATTTCTACCAAGTGAGCAACTCCTCAGCACTAACTAAAAGCTATAGTCCTCACCCCCCCCCAAAACCATCGTTGTTCATTTGTAATTAGTAATAATAATTTGAATACACAAACACATTGAGGGGGGGGAGGGGAGAGAGATGGAGACAAACATTATTTGGTCAATATTTGTTTGCTTTAATATGTCTGTTCATCACCAGAGATGGAAGAATTAAATTATTTGGAAAAGATAACACTCAGGCTCTGCTTCAATCCCCTGAGGCCCTACCAAGCAAGTTTTTACAGGTTCCTACGCTTCCACAACCACAACCCTATTAGTTATTACTTTCTAAGACATCATTCAATCATTCATTCATTCATTATTCTCCTTCTATGCAGTTCTTTCAGAATAAAGGCATCCTTGTAAATATAACTTCCAGCAACCACATAGAGGCAAGTTAATTTGTTTAAATTGCTGTGATGAAAGTTTAGTTATGTATATGAAATGTAAGCTTCCCGTAATGCACATGTGGTCTTGACCTTTAAACATACGGCATACCTTAGGTTTGGGATGTTGACAAGAAGCTGTTGTCTCATGTGCATGTTTGTAAAGAAGACATTACCTCATTTATGGTTATGCAGCATGCTCCCTTCATGTAAGTGATTTCTCAACTTCATCTTATGTACAGGAAGAGGTTACCTGCATCCATGAAGTTAAGTTCCCTTTTCATTTATTTATAGCTGTAAATGTAAGATCCATATTGGCAGGTACGTTGGAGATTCAATTGGTAATGTTTCTGTTTTCAAGCTCGATGAAGAAATATGTCGCATTGCACAGATGCAATACAATATACCTTTCCATGCATCTCACGGTGAGAAATGAGAATCCTCCCCTTCTCCTGCTCTCTCTCTCTCTCTCTGAGTATGTGAATGCTGTATTGACCTTTTTGTCTTGGAATTCCATGAATTGCAACTTCTAACTTCTGGTCATCCTAATACTTTTTCTTCATGTGGATTTGAGCTACCTTTCATTGCACCCAAACCTCTCGGTGTAATATTTAACTCTTTATTGGTAAATTGGTGTAATATTCAATGCAAGCAATTATTTCATATAGGGACTCCAAATGAAGTTTCAAGTGGAATTGCTGTCTTGCATATACTGCCTCAACCAACGGCTGAAAGTAAGAGGTAGCCTCATAGACTTGTCGTTTCCTGTCTAAGTGAGTAAATTTAAACAACTTTGGTTTACTTGGCTCTGACTCATACTTGCTAAACAGCCTTCTTGGTGTATTTTTAGTACATGGCATAATTCTTGGGGATTTTATTTCCTGAATTGATGCTGTTATGCAGGATTCTTCTAGTATTCAGAGATGGCCTGATTGCATTGTGGGATATTCGAGAGAGCAAGTCCATTCTGACAATAGGAGGAAGCTTGCTGCAATCGTATCACGAGGCAAAGGGTGCAACTTGTGCATGCTGGGCATGCCCTTTGGGAAGTAAAGCTGCTGTTGGGTACAGCAATGGAGAGATTTTCATCTGGAAAATTCCTGCTACCACAGATATAAGAACTGCAACAACAGCAGATAGTAGCACTTATAGCATCCCAATATCTAAGCTCAATCTTGGCTATAAGTTGGAGAAGATTCCTATAGCATCTTTGAAATGGCTACATGCAGATGGGAAGGCAAGCCGACTCTATGTAATGGGTGCTTCTGACTTTGCATCCACGAACTTGTTACAGGTGGGCCAAAGTTGCTACAAATGATTGCAAATGAAACAAACACTAGGCTATTTTCGTTCAATAATTTTTTTGCTTTACAAGGCTGATCATTCCCATAAGATCAGATTATTACTTCTCGAAAACCTCTGGGCTCTTTTTCTAAACAGAAGATTGCAGACACAAAGTTTATGACCTGACATGTGATAAAGCTCCAAATTTTGGACGTTGCACTGTATAGTTTGATCATGAAATATTGGTCTTATTCTGGTGGGCAGGTAATTTTATTAAATGAACATACGGAAACTCGGACAATCAAGTTAGGCCTTCATTTGTCTGAGCCTTGTATTGACATGGAGATCATCTCAAGCACCTCGGAGAATAACAAGCATAAGCAGGATTCTTTTATCCTCCTTGGAAAGTCGGGGCAGATTTATGCTTATGATGATTATTTGATAGAAAGGTATCTCTTACAATCGCAATCTAGGGGTTCACTCTCATTGCCAAAAGAGGTCAAGTTGAAGATGCCATTTGCTGACTCAAACATCACTGTAGCAAAGTTCATCACAAATGATTCATTCCCATTGAGTTTCTCAGAGGAGGTACTTTGCTGATAAAGCTTTAGGCTACAGTTGTCTGCTATCTTGCCTTTCATATAATGTTTTTGATCTTGATAGTCAAGCAGTGTGGCCATCTGATTCTATCCATGTAGGACTACATTCTGTTGGTCAAAAATTTTCCATCCCTTTTTCCTTGTGAAGAAAAGCCCAAGGATGGAACGCTTGGGCAATTTAGCGGGTTCACAAATATCAAAAACTTGTACATATCCGGGCACAGTAATGGGGCCATAAACTTTTGGGATGCATCTTGCCAGTTGCTCATCCCAGTTTTATCCTTGAAGCAACAGGTACACGTTTGATGTTTTTTTTTTCCTTTAATTATTCTGCTTAATTTATTGTTCATTATTTGTATTCTGTTTTTCAAATGCAGAGTGAAGATGATTTCACATTAAGTGGTGTAGCACTGACAGCATTGTATTTTGATGGCAATTCTCGTATTCTTATTTCAGGGGACCAGAATGGAACGGTGAAACATTATTTTTTTTCTGGATTTAGTGTAGTATATATGAAAATAATTGCATGTTATCTCCATGTTTATATGTACACACATGAATGTATACAAGTATCATGCCTTCTTGGACAGTTATAAGTGAAGCTGATATCATTATAAAGCTGTGATTTTGATATATCTTGAGGATTACCATGTTAGACATTTACTTCTTTCATTGTTTCTGTTTGTAAAATAGGAGACATTTTCTTTACTTATTTGTTGTTATGGGATGCTCTCTTGATTGTAGTCTGGTGTTTCATATTCTGCAGGTTCGCATCTTTAAATTTAAACCAGAGCCATATGCCTCAGAGAACAATTTTCTGCCCTTTCAGGGTATTTGATTTTTTGTTTTTTTTTTCTTATTTCTTTTTGTGTTGAGTTCCTGTCCTGTGGATGAATCCCTCAGACTTGCAAGTGTCCTAGGTTCCTATTTCCAGGTGAATGACCTTGAGTTATGGCATGTTAACTGATTAAATTATTCACAGGAGTCATGTTTAATTTTCAACCTTAAATCCAGCATGAACTTTTTATGTGACAGTTTGGTAGTCTCGGTAAGGTTATGAATTATGATTGTTGCCAACCGTGCATAAGTTTTGGTCCGATTTCTTTCATGCATTCTAGTTAGGTGATTTATAAATTAGTGAGTAATGTATGTTAAAAAAGTAGTCACAGGTGTTTCTACATTGTTTACTTCTCAGGCAGTTCAAAGAAAGGTAATAATCACATCATCCAGAGTATTAAACTTATTAAGGTGAATGGCTGCGTTCTTTCAATGAACAGAAGCCATAGTTCTGGACGGCTTGCCATTGGGACTGACCAAGGATACGTATGTTCATTATCCCTGTTTTTTCATTCTCTGCCTCCTTTTATTGTTTCTTTGTTTTCTCGTATCAGGAGAGAATAAATGGTCTCTGTAATTTTGTACCTAAATTCTAATGTACAGGTTTCAGTACTTGATCTAGAAGGGCCAACACTGCTATATCAAAAGCACATTGCAAGTGAAATTTCCGCTGGCATAGTCTCTGCACAGTTTACAACCTGCTCTCTTCGTGGTTTTGAGAAGAACGTTTTAGTGGTTGCAACAAAAGATTCATCAATTTTGGCTCTTCAGGATGATAATGGAAACATGTTGAGCACTACCACTATTCATCCTAAGAAACCCTCCAAAGCTTTATTCATGCAGGTTCTAGGTAGGCACTAGCTTCTTAAGTTTTTCTTTTGTGTTGCTCGATAGTCATGATTGTAAACATCCCAAAACCTAATGTGTCCTTTTGAATATTAATTAATTTATATGATGAGAATTAGATACAAGAATTTCTTTCACTTGCAGATGGGCAACACTTGTTAACAAGAGGATCAAACATGCCAAATAGTGCAGATGTAAGCAGAGTGGACTCTATTGATTATGGAAAAGAGTCCTTTGTGCTGCTGTGTTCTGAGAAAGCTGTGTATGTTTATGCCCTAAATTCTGTTGGTCAGGTAATACCTTTTCATCAATATGCTCAGCTTGCACTTTATGGATCAGCTTCAATTTCTATGAATGTTCCCTTTGTTTTTTTCCATCAGGGAGTCAAGAAGGTTCACTCCAAGAAGAAGTTTCATTCCTCTTCCTGTTGCTGGGCTTCTTCATTTTATAGAGGATCTGATGTTGGCCTTATACTCCTTTTATCTACTGGGAAAATTGAAATAAGGTGCCGATATTTTCATTCTCTGTTTTGACTATAAGAATCTGGATTAGATAGGGAGGGCATAATTCATAACTCTTTTCATGGAAGTCACCAAACAATTAGACTGGAGAAAGCATGGAATGCCCCCATTATCATAACTTTTCTTATAGCAAAAACAGTGCAACAGTCCTTATTGTGGAGTGGGTGTGTTCTTAGCAGAACACAGTGCATGGCTTGCAGACTAGTTCTGATTTTTCCTGAAACATTATCTTGACATATAAATCACTTTTCACACAGGGAAGTAGAATGCTTGAAACTGATTGGCTAATTGCAAAATTGTCATGTTCAATTGAGCAACCAACTGAGCCTCACGTGCAAACTTACCATAGAATCACTACTACTTAGGTCTTAAAGACTCCTAAAGATTTTCTTTTCCTGAGAAAATACCAATTTTTAGTGGAAGACCGGGGTGGGCACACCTCAAAAATTTCCACTGTACTAAGTTGGAACTGGTTTTATTTCTTGTTCACAATATCATTATGCTAGCAACTTTCTGACACATGTTCTTCTATTGGTTGCTTGTGAAATGCAAGGTGCTTGCCAGATTTATCACTGCTAAGTGAATTGTCACTAAGGGGTTTCACACATTCAGCGCCCAAACTGAATTCCATGTCTGACTGTTCAGTATGCTGTTCATGGGATGGAGAACTTATTGTGGTAATTTCTTTGTTTGCCTTTCGGTGACATTTGTTTGGACATATAAACAGTAAATGCTATGCTTTCTTCTTCTGCAGTTGAATGGCTATCAGGAAATGTATGTTGTTTCAACTTTGCTCAAAAAGGAAAACTTTAGGTTTGTACATGTGCTTGTGAATTCCACTATTATGCTTTCATGCAAAAACATAGGACTGTATATCTTGATCCATAGCTATTGGCCAAAAGCTTCTATCCAAGGTTCTTCTTCTTCTTCTTCCTCCTCCTCCCCCCCACCCCCCAAATCTTGTCTTTTTCATAACCAAAGACGCAAGCTCTTTTTTCTCTTTTTAACATAGCTGACAGTAATCTCTTTTTCTCTCAAATTGAAATTCAACATAGCTGAAACTATGATATGTGAACAAATGAAATATGATTCCCAATTTCTTCACGGTAACTGGTTTTCCATTCACTCATTCAAGCATCCAAATTTATTCCATTGCCATACTTCCTTTTTAGGCTTTTGAATTCTGTCAGCCAAGTCTACCAAAAAGATCTGATACTATCACAAGAAGGGCTTGCCCCTGGATCCATGGTCCCAAAGGACAAGAAAAAGGTACACCCTACTCTGGAGATAATTGTTTTTCTGAGACCAAGAAGCGATGATTCTCTCTCTCCTTATTTTGGCATGCCAGGGCATATTCAGCTCTGTAATTAGAGATATAAAAGGGACTAAACCAAAGCAAGTTCCTGAGATAGAAACAGAAGATACTAGAGAAAGTATTGAAGAGCTTTCAACAATCTTGTCGGCGACAAACTTTGAAATTGATGTCCAGCATAAAGACAGCCTGGCAATGGATGATGATGGGATTGAGTTAGATGTAGGTATGGAATCCTTGTGCACAAGATATGACTTCTGGTGGATATTACATAGTCAGAGTTTATGTCCATGGGAACCATTAAGATGACTTTGGTGTTTCATGCATGCATTTATAGCTAACGCTAGAATTTAAGAAGTTAAAAAAAAAAAGAAGAGTAATGGTCTTAAGGCAGCTTAAATCAGTTCTCAATCTCCCTTTCCATATGCTTTAGTAGTTGTAGTTTTCTGGTTTTTGCTTTATTCCCCATTTTTGTACGGAAACAGTATTGGGATAACTTATGGCAAATAATGTCCTTTTTGATATGGGTTGCATCTAAAGATGACATCGACCTAGAGGATCCTGGAGAAAAGCCTAAAGAGCATCAGAACATGTTGGCAGCTCTTAATAAGCCAAAATTGGCAAAAAAATTTCAGGCTTTTGGAGGTCAGTTAAACATTTATTGGTGTTGGTTTATACTAGGTTCTTTTGTGTAGTCTCATAATAACAAGATATGCTGGCTGACTAGAGAAAATCTGTGATTTTCAGGTAAAATAATGCAAATGAAAGGCAAGAATGAGAAAAATGTCAATAAGGAGGAGGAACAGAATGATAAAGTCGGGGCAGTGGATCAAATCAAGAAGAAATATGGCTTTTCTTTGGCCGGTGTAAGTAATTTTCACTCTCACATTTGACAGCATTTGTTATAAGCAGTTTGGTGATTCATCCAGCAGAGCCGTAGCACTGCAACTGTCAACATAAATGCTACTTAATGTTGGCTCCACAAGGTGCATTTATATGTGAATGGGCATAAGACACCATGTTCTGTTAAATATTAAAAAGGTGAGATATGTTAACCAGGGTAGCTTTAGCGAGAAACAAAAATCTGGTCAGCAAAAAGAGGTCCTTCTAAGCCCCTTGTGCTTGTGGATTCAAGAATTTCAATTAACAAATTGTGAGCATACTAGCGTCTTTTTCTTTCTTGTCTTTTGACTGCAGGATTCAAGTGGTGCTAAAATAGCTGAAAGCAAGCTGCATGAGAATTTGACTAAGTTGCAGGTACCCATACCATCTAAGAACCATCCTTCTACCTTATGTCCTTCAACTGGGCTAAATTTATGAACATCAGTGAATACACTTCCATTAATGTCCATTTGCTTCAGCCTATCAAGCAGGGCAAAAGCAACAAACAAATATTTCTCATTGCTAGAATTTTTAAGGATAAAAACTCTTCACTAGGGAAAACCTTATTTTGGTTAATTGATTGAGCAGGGCATCAATTTGAAAGCTACGGAGATGCAAGACACAGCCAGCTCATTCTCTTCCATGGCAAAAGAAATGCTGCGAATTGCAGAGAAAGATAAACGAGCCTCTTAGCCAGAAATACCGGGGCTGTTGTCGAAGAATGCATTAGTACATTGCCTGACTTACTCTTTAAGTATTCCCTTGCATCATCGCATGCATATTTGTATCATCTCCATGTTGCTGTTGGACACCCAACGGCATGGCTATATATTGTGGACTCGGTCCAAAGACCTTGAAGTTGCCCCTAATCTCTTTGTATTCCTTTGCATAATTGCATTCCTATTTGTATCATCTCTTTTTTTTTCCTGTACGTGATTGGACAAGTCGAAAGGCAACATATCTTTTTGCGTAAATTTTCAATCTTGTTCCTTCAAACCTTTCACCTTTTTTCTCCATCTCTCATGCACCTGCTCGCTCAATGTCTATCACTTATTGGTATCAATTATCATGGTTCTTGCAAAAGTCGGGCTGTTAAGGCAAAACAAAAGCCAATGGAAACAACGCCGATAATTCAGGTATCCAACGTTACCGTACAAGCAAGTGTGACCATTGTGAGATACAAGTAATTAAGAGCACAGAAACTTTTTTAAACTATGCTTTCACGCTTGATCACTCTTGATTAACTGTGCTAAAAAGGTATTAAATAATTAGAAAAGCATCGGACATGAAAAACCATATAAATCCCAAACTAAACCGCAAAGCTTGAGGATTAAGTGCATAAGCATGTGGGAGCTAATTCCTAATTTTATCCTAGTCTAGTCATAAGAAGCAAACAGAAATTTAAATGTCAAATGCAAGTCATCCTATTCTAAGCAGTCCTGCAATTGCTTCTTCCGTCCCCTACAGCTCCTAATTGATTATTCATCGTCCTCATCCTCCTGCATAGAAGGGGAGGAAAGCGAAAAACAAAAGATTAGCATTCAAATCCTGAAACAGCCAACTGTGACAATTCCCATAAATGTTGCTTGCTCAAATTACCTCCCCACTCTCCTCTTCTTCATTCCCTTCATCATTCACCTCAGATTTGGACTTGTCAGATTCATCATCAACATTTGTTCCACCAGCCTTTGTTACAAACAGAAAACCAATTAACGGGCATTAAAGTAATACAACAAACAAATTTCATCACAACAATGGCCAACTCCAGAGAGAAAAGAAGAATTATACCAGTCTTTTATTGTAAGCAGCCATGTTTTTGTTATACTCAACCTTTCTTTTCTCTGCCCCCGCTACATAGGTAGCTTTCTCCTGATAAATTTTTTCAGATTGAGGTTATAAGGGAACAACAAGCTGAAGCAAGAAAACTTGGGAACTTATCCCTAAAATACTCACAGCATCTGACATCGATTTCCACTTATCTCCACCAGCTTTACCCACCTGATTAATCACAAAGGCACGCCTCAATCCTTTTGGATTTTTTTTTATTATAAATTATAATAATCATAGGAAAAGTTTAATTAATTCCCAAATAAAACATAAGAATGAATCAAATGAAAATCGAGGAAATTCTTTTAAGTTTCGTTTGAGTGAGAATACTTTCAACAGTAGGTTATTAAAAAAGAGAAAAAGAAAAAACAGGAGGAGAAGAATAATATACTTACAGCAGCAACAGATTTGTTGTCAGGATGCTTCTCCTTGTATTGTTGTCTGAATTCCTCCCTTTAATTCAACAAAATTTAATTTGATTCAAATTGAATTAAGGATATGGACGCAAAATTGAATATACGGATTCATAAAATAGCTAACTCATAAACAAAAGGAGAGGGGAAAAAAACAGAAGAAGAAAAAGGGGGAAACAGATGTAACAAACATACATGAAAACGAAGAAAGCGCTGGGAGGCCTTTTTGGCTTGTTTGGATCTTTGGCCTTCTTGGCCGCTTTCCGGCCAGTTCCCGCACCTTTCCTCTTGAGCCTAACAACAAACCCAACGCCACAATTCACGAAAAAGACGGAACGCCAAAACCATTCTAATCTCAAGAAAGCAAATCCCCCCCCTTCCTTCTTTCTTTCTTTCTTTCTTTTGTTTTTTTGTAAAAAAAAAAAAAGAAAAAAAAAAAGGAGTCCAGACAACAAAATAATTCCCAGATCCGAATCGCTATCATATGATTTACAAATACGAAGAGAATCGAAAACTGAGAACCAGGGAAATACTGACCGAACATCGGTGGCCTTGTTTGTGGTGTCAGCCTTCGATTTACCGCCTTTCATGGCAGCTTCTGCAAAGAAACAGCGAAAACCGGTCAGAATTCCAGGACAGACGGTCAGGCTGAGACAGAGAGAGCGGCGCGGAGGCATGAAACACACACCTTAGGGTTAGGGCTCGCGAAGGGATTAAGAGGTAGAAACAAAGTTAGCCGGTTTTTGGGGGGTTGGGGGGGGGGAGAGGCTTCGTTGCGGGGGACGTGTTGGCTTAGAAGCTTAATAAAGAGGAGTCGTTGTTGTTGTGGGTGGGGGGGGGGGAACAGAACAACGCGCGCCGATACTCTGGTGGTAGTAGTTGGGCCCCACACCATTAAAGAAGATGGAAAGTAAATTGAACGGACGAAAAAGTTTTTGAGACCGCATTTGGGCGGGAGGGATTGCGCCACGGAGAAAACAAAAAACTACTTTTGACAGGCCACCGAAGTCAATCCCTGTCCTTCCATCCTATTGGTCGCTCCTGTCTCTCCCCCGCATCTGTGTAATCATATAAAATTATAGGCTTAATTAGGGAGTTCGAGCCTCATTCGGTTCCCTCTTTTCCCTCTTTTTTTTTTTTTTAAAAAAAAAAATTTATTATTATTATTATTTAATTTTAATTAGAAGAGGCCAAAACCCAATATTGATTGAAGATACACGAGATGCCAAACCAACAAATGAGAAGAGAGAAAAACTCCCCTTTAGATTAATGGATCAAAGCCCCAGCCGCAGGGAAAACCAATACATTGCCAAGGATCAGATCCTTTACCTTAATGTAAACCGAGTGCCTCATCCTTTATCCCTTTCTTTCGTAAATAGTACCAATTCTAATCGCTGAGTCCGCCCCCAAATTTGCTGACCCCGACCCTGACCCTGACCCTGACCCTGACCCTGGTGGATGCTGTCACCCAAGGTTTTATTATTCCAACCTGCAGTTAGTGGGGGTTGCATCAGGACAATCGGAAAAGCAATTAAAACCCACCACCGACTGACTTATTACTTAAGGCGCAGGAGCATCAGTGTATTGCAAAACCGATTCATATCGGCTATGCTGCCACGGAGCACCCTTCACTTTAGAACATGTCAGCTACGCGACACTTTGTTTTGCCCCGTTTATGTCCTCAAACTGGTGAGTATATCCACAAAAGATTTTTCATAAAAATGGAAACAAAAACACTCGAAGCTGATTATTACAGGATAGAAATCCTGTCAGGGCAAAATCATAATACGACAGTCTCTGTCTACCTAGCGTTTGCAGACAACATGCATCAGCATTTCAAGACCCAAAAGATTGCCTCCTGGAGAACGATATACGAAGAACTTTGCTCTTTTGATTTTTAGGAACTCTTGTATATGCACTGACTAGGCTCTCAGAAGCAATAAACAAAAAAAGAAAACCAATTTAGAAGTGCTGAAAAATATGCTACGAGAGACTGTGTCTCCTTCAAGTAATCTTTACATGAAGCGCAAGGATAATTGGTAGAGAAATTCAAAGTTAGAATTCAATTACCATAATACTGTTATCTATAAATGACCTGCAGCGCTCCAAGACAAAACGTTTCCTGCAAATATGTTAAAATGGGTATGAGTTAATTTAATTTTGAGTAAAATTAGAAACTCCAAAGATAAAAGAGCAATTGTAAACAAACACAGAAGATTCCTTCCGTACGCCTACCTACCGAATATTTTGTAAATTATAATTCATATGGACTCTGACTATGGCATTGTCCATATAATAAAAGTAGGAAATAAATAATAAATTGAAAAAAAAAAGAAAAAGAAGAAGAAGAAGGCGGCGTGTGAATATATGTAAATAGATAGATAGATAGATTAGATATTTGAGAACATTATTGCACCCACGAAGCCGAAATCCAAAAATAGAATGGCCTTCTTTGTCGCGGCGGGTGGGGGTGTGGGGCGGGCTGAGTTTCAGTCATTCGCGGGCTGAGTTAGGGGAGTTCGGCCCAACGTCAGCTCATCAGTCCACTGTCCACCGCGGCCCGCTAGGTAAACAAACAAACGAAGATTCAAGACATGGGGCTTTTAAGTAAATTCGGATGTGCAAACGCAAAATCGAAGAATGAGGTGGAGGGTGTGCGTTTGTTAGGCAAGCCAGGCGGGCAGGCTAGGGTTCTCTATTCTCTCTCTCTTCCCCTCCCTTCCCTTCTCTTCTCTTCTCTTCTCTTCTCTTCTCCTCTCCCTTTTTTATTTCTGGCCTGCACAATATATGTATATATATATATATATATATATATATATATATATAGAAAGAAAGGAAGGAAGGAAGAAGGAAGGAAAGAAAGAAGATAAACTCCTTGCTCTTTCAATTGATAAGGTTAGGCTAGGCTAGGCTAGGCTAGGGTTCTTTGAAGATCTCGGTGGCTGCAGATTAATAGAACCGACCAGAATCAAGGGAAACTTGCCGAGGAAGTCGAAGGCTGCGAGTGCGTCGTTGCCCGAGCTAACAACAACATGTACGGATCTAGGGGGTAAGTATGCCCCAAACCAACAAACCAAACAAACAAACAACGCATTCGTCTTTCTTTCTTGCGAATTATTTTCTGTAATTTTCTTTTACTTTACTCTTGCTTTTCTTTTTGTTTTTGGGTGTTTTGAATGCTTTTCGAAAACAGACTGTCTGTCTGGCAACGAATTGGGTATTGTAAATACTTGGATGGATCAAATGGATTGTTGGATTCTTCGTGAAAATTGGATTTTCCAAACTCTGCTTTCTCTTCTCTTCTCTTGGATGCATCGCGTTTATTCGTTATCCATCTATTGACTGCCTTTTGCCTCTATTGAACTTTTGGATGGATTTCTCTCTGCCTCGTTTTTCGTTTTTCTTTCTTTCTTTTTGATAGTTTTGGTTTCTTCTTGTCTATAGACCAGACGATAAGAGATGTCGATTCTTTTGCCTAATTGGTAGTTCTTTGGATGCGATGCACACTAATTTTTTAATACTTCACGGCAAACGAAAGAGAATTACAATAAACTAAGCGTATTTCTGAAACTTAACTTTCTGATTGAGATGTTGTATGTATGACTATCCAGAAAGCCAAAAGAACTCCTTTTGCGTCATAACCATTATTGCCGTAATCTCAACCACATGGCGACTTTGTCTCTGTCTTTATCCTTAGCACCTTGATTTGATCCTGTGCATATTGTATTGCTTGTTATTGAATGCTTGGGATTAATGTGTGGTTGCATTTAGGAGGGCTTTCAGTTATGGTACTTTTTTTTTTTTTAATAAAAAAACTGTAGGAATGTTAGGTGTCTGGGAAGTTTGGGTTGGGCTTGGTTTTATTAACAGGTTGAGTGGGGATTTTTTTTTCTTTTTCTTTTGGGTATGGATTATGAAGGGCAATGTTGGGAAGCGGGGGGATTTCGGATGGGTACGAGGTCGGCTCAAAGAGACAAAGAATGATGGAATCACATCCCTACTTCGCAGTGAGCAGTGGAACAAGTGGCTTCCCACCTTATGGCTACAGTGGCGGATTTCAGCCTCCTCCGTTTCCTGTGGTTCGTTTGAGGGGCCTCCCTTTCAACTGCACCGATATTGACATCTTCAAGTTTTTCGCTGGGCTGGACATTGTGGACGTGTTGCTGGTCAACAAGAATGGGCGGTTCACTGGAGAAGCTTTTGTCGTCTTTGCAGGACCTATGCAGGTTGAGTTTGCTTTGCAAAGGGATCGCCAAAACATGGGCCGTAGGTATGTGGAAGTTTTTAGGTGCAAGAGGCAGGATTATTACCATGCGGTTGCTGCTGAGGTGAACTATGAAGGAATTTATGACAATGATTACCATGGAAGTCCTCCTCCATCCAGGGCAAAGAGATTTGATGATAAGGATCAACTGGAATTTACAGAAATTTTGAAGATGCGAGGTCTCCCTTTCTCTGTGAAGAAGCCTGAAATAATTGAATTCTTTAAAGATTTCAAGATGGTTGAAGAGAGGATACACATTGCATGCCGGCCAGATGGGAAAGCTACTGGAGAGGCTTATGTTGAGTTTGTTTCTGCTGAGGAGGCTAAAAGAGCTATGAGCAAGGACAAGATGACAATTGGGTCGAGGTATGTGGAGCTGTTTCCTTCAACAGGAGATGAAGCTAGGCGGGCAGAGTCAAGGTCGAGGCAATGAAAGAAGGCATTATTGCCAAAGGATTTCATGCCGACTTTTCATCTTTCATGTTTCTAGCAGCTGTGCTTCATCATGTCTGTTGTGTTACTAAGATTTTCTTGGGAGGTTTATGCTTAAAATGTTCATAAAGTTACTGTCTTTTGAATGTTGTGATATTGTTTTCAAATGGAGTTGAGAAACATTGGATTATGTTTTCTTTCCTGTTTTTTCTTGGAAGGTAATCGATTGTGCAGTGCGTCCGGTCCTGTACTGCTTTGTTTGTTTGTCTGGAGCAAAAATGAAAGGCTTTCTCCATTCTATCTATTGATTTAGGCTCCTAGCAGCATCGACAGGGAGTTGAAATTTGGATTGGATTTACGTTGTAGCCATGGAGCCCTCTGCTGAACTAATCCTCAATCACAGTGTTGTCTATTGATAAAATTTTGTCAATGTTTCAGGCTTATAAGCGGGGTGACCAGTGGTCTTTCTTGTGTAATGACTGCGGGATGAGAAACAACCGGTAAATCAACCTGAAATAGCAAGTAGTTTAGCGTAGCTTTACTTGGAAGGATTATTTCCGGGAGAAAGATGTTTTCGATATTTTATGAGCTTGTCTATGTAAACCTTACTGCAGTGTTATGTGATTATGGTTCGCATCTATGTAAATAATGTTGTGTAATTATGGTTCGCTGTCAGGATTTTGGGTTAAGACTGTAAGTATTACGTCATGCTACAGATGCGTCCGGTTCCGGTTGCCAGATGGATGAAGGCAACAACCGATTAAGGGCGGATGGAGTTAGTCAGTCGTGCTCTTTACCTCTAGCAGTGTGATCTGTCTATGCATATATACTAATTCATGCCCATACACATTCACTAAAGAGTTGAACATAGGCTCAATCTTTTTCGTTGGGATAGAAACCCCTCTCTTTTCCGAGGCAGGGTTTGAGTTCAGTTGCATCCCAAGATAATTAAAAGAGACTTACAGGTATAGGTCGTTTTGTGTTTCTACCTAAGAATACCGGGTGGTTGTCAGGTTTTGCTAATTGTAAGTGGCGGTTACTATGAGGATTTGGTGTCAATGCTGCAATCAAATGTAGCTCCCGAACTGTCAACCAAGGAGAGAAACGCGCCCCTGTGGACTGTGGTAATGCAGCAAGCAGGCAGGCCAAATCATCGGCAGCGTAATTTTCTACTTGAAGTTTGAGTAAGTTTCTGGTCTGGTCTGGATGGATTCAGCTGAATCCAAATGACCTTTGCCTCCTCTCTGGTATGATTTTGGATTTGATCTAATTCCTCGACGCAACCATCGGCCAGCAGCAATCCCATCCCAAGCCATGAACGAACCTCCACCGTGTCCCCCAATTGACCCCACCACCTTCGATCTCATCATCGTCGGCACCGGCCTCACCCACTCCGTCATCGCCGCTGCCGCCTCCCCCGCCGGCAAATCAGTTCTGCATCTTGACCCCAACCCCTTCTACGGCCCCCATTTCTCCTCTCTCTCCCCGACCTTACCTCCTTCCTCAAATTCCAATTCTGCTACTCCCTCTCCACCGCCCGCCTACACTACCGCCTCCGCCAACAACGACGACAGCCCCGATTACTTCGCTGTCCAAAGTCACCACCTGGCTGCTCTATCCAGACATCGAGATTTCCATATTCCGTCCCCCCCCCCCCCACGGCGCCCTAAACTCCTGGAAGAACACGCCCGAAAATTTAACGTGGACGTGTCTGGACCTAGAGTTCTATTATACGCCGACAAGTCGATCGACCTCCTGTTAAAATCTGGGGTCAGTCAGTACGTGGAACTCAAGAGCATTGACGCTAGCTTCGTGGCGACGACTGTGGGAAACTGTGGAGCGTGCCCTATTCCAGGGCGGCAATATTCAAAGACAAGAGCTTGAGTTTGATGGAGAAGAATCAGTTGATGAGGTTGTTTAAGCTTGTCCAGGGGCATTTGGCCGCCACAACTTCCGCGTCTTCCGGCCTTAAGGATCACGGCAATCAAGATAATGAAGCAGAACAAGAAAAAGGGAATGCGAGGGTTTCTAAGGAGGATTTGAAGATTCCCTTTGTTGAGTTATTCACTAAAATGCGGTCGCCTCCCAAGATTAAATCGTACTGACTGCTGTCGCCTTTCCTCTATCTGTTAGTGAGAGTTTCTGATTTTACAAAATTTTTTGTGCCTTTTTTCTTCTTCTATTCTAAACCTTACTGTTTATTAGCGGAGTTTCTGGTTTTTCTTACTTGCTTTGATCGTGACAAGTCTTTCTCTTTGTTGCCTTCCTGCTGTTGCATATAACTTCTATACTTGACTTTTGGGACTCTTGCTTTATTTCCCTGCAGGATTATCTTGTATGGTATAGCCTTGGCGGATTATGATCAAGAAAAGGGAGGGGTTTGCAAACACATGCTCGATACAAGAGATGGGATAGATCGTTTGGCTCTGTACCAATCATCAGCTGGCAGGTTAGTACTTTTTCACCCCTGTTAGTGCATGGTAGAGGAGGTACTGTCTTGTTTGTGGTGCCTTTCTCGCTTCTGGCAACCTATGCACTGCCAAGAAAGAGAGGAACAGGTGTTCCAACTTTCAATTTTGCATAAAGAACTACATGATGACCTACTAACATTTGTGCTTGGATTCTTGTACTTGCTAAGCCAGTTAGATCAATTAGCTTTAATTTATCTTGCATCTTATCCTTCTCAGGTTTGAGAATGCGCTTGGGGCTTTGATTTACCCTGTTTATGGCAAAGGGGAACTACCACAAGCCTTTCTCCGTTGTGCTGCTGTTAAAGGTTGTATATATGTAAGTTTTACCTGATGGGGACAAGAATTTTCCTTTTTCTGTCACACAATTGTGAACTGCTGTTCTTGTTGATATCCACATATGTAAGCATGATTATGTAAAACTCATGACCCATCTGGCCGAAAAATATATGGGCTCTCAAATTTTTTTGCAAGAGCAGTGTTAGTTTAGACTACTTCCTTTGTCCACGTGTCCGTCCACTCAGGTTGGTAAATCTCTAAATACCTTTCATGCTTCTGCTGGAGAATGGAATGGCCCAAAATTCTTTTGTTACAATCAGCCTGTCACTAGTGGTATTAGTTAGTGCGAGAGATGGGAGGGGATAATGGCAACCACCAAGTTCAAGGACCATACCTTCAGTTGCAGGACTATGTTACTCAATTTGCACTACCAGATTGTCGTGGCATTGACATCTACCCGTGGAGTGTATCCAGGAACAAAAATAGCCATGATGCCACAGTTCTCTGTTTCCCAAAAAAGGAGAGAGACAGTAAACTTGCATGTAATTTTACTGCATAGTTTTTGCAAGTTCCTTTATAAAATGAAACTATCCCGTTGTGGGTTTGTCAAGCTAATTTGTTCATCTGGCTGACATACAGGTTTTGTGAATGCCAGTGGTTGCTTTGCTAATGGACAAGGTGATAAAACAGACTTTTGTATGGGTGGTTGTGTATCAATATGGTTGTTTATGAGGTGCAAACGAGCTAAACTTTTTCAGGATAGCAGGTGCTACAAAGGTGTAAGATTGGCTTCTGGTCTGGAGTTATTTAGCCAGAAGCTGATTCTCGATTCATCCTTTGCCATGCCATTAGGCTCCCCATCATATCTCATGCGCAGTTTACAATTTCTGCTTACAAGAGGTGTTAAAGGGAAGGTGGCTAGGGGCATATGCATTACAGGAAGTTCCTTGAAGTCAGATATGCCAAATCTGTTGGTTGTTTATCCACCCCAATGTAATACCAACTTGTCATTTTACTCTACTTTTCAGATTAAAGAAGGAAGCATAACACATTGACCATTTTTCTTTTCCTGTAGCATTGTACCCTGAGCAAATTACATCAATTCGAGCTCTCCAGATAGGTAGCAATTTGGCTGTTTGTCCTTCAGACATATAAGTTTATTTTGTGGAGCAGAATAATGTTGTATGCTTTTTTTTTTTCCATTTTTCTTTATACTTTCTGTAGGTTGTTTGGGTACTAAGCAAATGTAGTCTGGGAGATTGTACATCACAATCTGGAAGCAGTAAAATTTTGCTGGATTAAAAGATCTTAGGATTGTGCATTTCATGGCATTTGTGAAGTAAACCATGAAAATATAGTGGATACACCTGATGCCTGTTCGACAGAATTTGAGGAGTGTGTGACCTCTTTGAGAAGGGGTTGATACACTCATAGACATAGCTCGAAAAATTAGAATGTGAGGAGGAATTCTTTTTAATCAGTTTGCTGTGTGAATTCTTTGAATTCTGGGGTGGGCAATTCAAGACCCAGATGAGTGGTGCCGGCATGTGGACACCATGATCTGAAGATGGTAACTTTTTGTTTCTTTTCTTTTTCCCCCATTTTTCCAGGTTTGTGCTGTACCTTTCAGCTTTGTGTGATGACGTCAATCAAGGGAAGAAGCTATTAAATGCAGCCAAGAATGCACCATTCATTTTTCCTGATCATGTAAACCCTGAAAGCAGCTCCACAGTCGCAAGTGGTAGTGCAGGAGAAGTCAAATCCACTCTACTCTGGAGTGCATTGTATATTCAGGAGCTAAGCATGGTATTCTTCTCTCCTCTTCACTGTCCAGCGGACATGCTGTTTGTATCTATAGGTGGCTTTTTATATATCACAGCAATCATGATTCAACATCTTGAGGAACTTTTAGTCTATTGATTAAACGTTTTGATGGTTTGAGTAAAATTTGTTGGAGAGTCGTGAAGCTAAGTTTTGGGTGAAGTGTACGAGCATTGTTTGTGGTTTACCCTTTTTCTTTTTAATGGATTTGCAAACATTCACATCAATGTTGGTTGGACAAGTGGTGTTTCTTGTCATATCATAGGATCAATTTGATTCAATCAGCCTCACTTCGATGCCTGATGGAAATCTGAACTACAATGAAATTTAGATGCAACCATAAAGGTGTTCGATATCTATGCACATGACTGCATGACTGTGTTGTATTTGCTTGTGGTGAATAGAACCTGATATCATGCTTCTACTTGACAGCTGTTTCGGAAGATGTATCCAGAAGATGAATTTTTTCCAGACGCAGGCTTGACTGAGAATTCTGAAGATGACGGGGGGCTCAGCCTAGAGACTTAAGTAGCAGTTTTCCGGGACGCATCAGTTTCTTTCCTAAAAAGCAGGATCGTCGAGCTCCTGCATGTGTCACCTGAACAGATGCATAGGATATGTTGGGTACTATTAAGTGGCCGAATGGTGACCGGCCGATGATTTCTTGCGGAAACCAGCTCTCGGTCAGTGCTTAATCACGCTTAACGGTTTGCTAATCTTGGAAGCAATTGAAGGGGAGGTGGAGAATTTTTTTTTTTTTTTTTTGGGTACGTACAGGGTTGAAACGTAACCGCACAATTATATGCAAATACTTCAAGAAAGAAAGAAAAAAAAAAGTGTGTATATATATATATATATATATATATATATATATAAAATCAATCTCAATCCTTATTTTCAGAATAAAGGTCACAGTACACCCATGAAACCCAATAAAAAAAATTAAAAAAAAAAAAAAACTGAAATCCTTAATATTTGGACGGATGAATATAATGCGACAGTCTCAACTCTCATGGTACGAAAAAAAACAAACGAACAGAACAAAAAGATAACAATTAAGAGAAAAGGCAGCCAAACTTCGAAAGATGCAAAGCACGTAAATTTGGGAACTTTCGGCAAGCGACCAACTGTCACACCAGTAGGTTAGTTTGCTTCATGTCCGAGCGGTTCTAACTCGTTTACTTTTTGGCCATCTGGCAAACATGCGGCGAAGGAAGTCGGCGGAGCGAGGCTTTCGTGGGACTCATTCTCGTTTATTGTCCTTTGCCCTAGTACCACTACTTCCTTTCGAGTCCTTTCCTCTCCGCATCGCGCTTCCTCTAATCAGTTGTCATTCCAATTACTTGCACCTGGACCAAGAGCTTCTCACTAAATGACGTGGTTTATAGTCGAGAAGAAAAAAAATAAAAAATGAAAGTATCATTTCTCTCGGCCCCCACCTCTTTCTTTTTCTTTTGTTTTTTTTTTTATAAATAATAAGAAGAAGAAGAAGAAGAAGAAGAAGAAGAAGAAGAAGAATTAAAGGCACATGCCCACTGTGTTAGTGACCGCGTGCGTGCGTGTCTGTGGGTGGGTGCGTGTCTCAGGTTCCAAACGTCAAAGAAAGGCGGGTTCAAGGCTCGTTGCTCTCTCGCGTCATGCTACAAGACAAAAATGTGGGACCCCAGATTCTATGCTTTTTGCCAAATGGGTCCCACAAAAAAAAAAACACGAAATACTGTGCTCCTTCTCCTCCGTCTACTCTAAATTAAATTGAATTGATCTCTTTTTTAAGTCGAGTTAAAATTGCGCAATTGGCCTTCACTCGGACCGTTTCACCCACTCCCCCCAAATATAAAAGCATTTATGATTCAATCCCCCTAATGGTCAATATATTGCTAGCTTAATAAATTGAAGTCTATCCCATTGGCGGTCAATTCAATATATTGTTAGCATTGCGCGGCGAAAGAATAAACCCCGTACAGTCCATACTTTATGAGAAGAAATTAACTTCTTCTTCTTCTTCTTCTTCTTCTTCTTCTTCTTTTTGATTTTTTTTTTTTTTTAATTTTTCGGAATTCTTATAGAATATAGACAGAGGTATCTGCCGGCCATTTTTGTTTGCTGCAGACTGAGAAGCTATTTAGTAAGTTAGCTGAGAGAAAGTGAAAATATAGTAACCCAGAAATGGCTCTTCATTCGCAGTAGCCTGTACCCTCATTCATTCCTATTTGATTTTTATTCTATTCGAGTGAAACCAACCCAGCTGAAACACCATGCAAACCTTTGTCTTTCATTCACTGCCATCTCTTCAACTTTCTTTATCTTCACCATGTTCCCTCTAACTCTGATGGCCATCTTTGTTTTACGGCCACCCTCCTCCTCATCATCATCTCAATGGACTTTCGTCAAGACTATTCCTTACTATCTCTATCAGTCTTTGAGAACACCCTTAATAGAGGTACTTACTGCTCTCTCAGTCTCCTCATGCTATCCCGAGTCGTTATCTCTTCTTTTTTAAATTAAATTCATGCAAAGAAAATATCTTTATGGCAAGCTAAGATAAATTGCTTAATCTCAGCTTGGCTTTGATCACTTGATGTATTTTGTTTCTTCTTTTTTTTTTTTTTTTCCCTCTTTTTAAATGTGGTCTGCAGACCTGATCAGGAGCTTTCATGTGCACAAGTTGAAGGATGGGAGCTTAAGACAAGTTGAGAGGGAGTTTCTCTTCTGTGTCCACGGTCCATATGTTGAGATGGCCACTAACCCATTTCTTAGATTCCCGAGTTCTCGGGTTTTGGAGATGCGTGAAGGGCAAGTGATCGGTTTGTGGCATTGCATATTTGCATTTCATGCCCATAATCACTCTTCCTCGAGTCCTATTTTTCCTCCTCTACTTTCAATTCAAGGGTGCCCCTTTTGCTCTCTTCTCTCTCTCTCTCTCTCTCTCTCTCTCTCTCTCTCTCTCTCTTAATAATTTGTATCTGTGTCGTTGTTCATGTATACTCCTCGGTCCTTAAAAAGTCTTGCCTTTATCATTTGGCCAAGGTAGGTTTAATATTGATGAATCTACTGATTTGAGCAACTGTCTAATAAAGCTGTTGAAGAAGAGATAACTTTGTTTTTGTCGCAGTTGCTACAGCAATCAACATCTTGTAATTTATTAAAGCATGTGTTACTCGACAATTTTGGCTTACAAGATCATTCTTTTGCACATTTTTATTGGCCGATAGTATTGAGGAAAGGTCAAAATGTACATAGCCTTAGTCTTGTTTAGAAGATAATAGTATTGAGGAACCAGCATGAACCAATCTACTTCAGTTTTTTAAAGAATCTTCAATTGCAAAATGGGTTGAACATAAACCATTAACTCCGGAGACACGACCCTTTCAGGGATAGGAATACGGACTTTACCTGTTCAAAAGTAGTATCGTACACGCCTCTTACTTCTTTCTGTTTATAATAACCTGATTTGATGTTCAGAAACTCCAAGCTGAAGTCAATACCGAGTCTGTTAAATGATCTACAATCGATTTTTGAGTTAAGCTGCAGAGCCGCAGAAGACCAAGCGCCATCTCGATTTGGGTCGAATGAGATATATGGAGGAAGCAGGGATGATTGCCACCGATCCAACAGAAGTCAGCCTGTATTGGATCAGGATCTTTCTTATCTTCCTTATTCAGTTGCTATGTTTGAACGATCCGATGGTAAACAAATTAAAGATAATGGACCAGGTTCTGATCTTCCTCTTTTAAGGATAAGGAAATTAAGCATGGTATAGAAAGTGCGCGTTCTTTCCATAGTTAAGTGCTAATGTCCTAAAGATTGGAATAAAAGTGCAGGTGATGTAGGAAAGCAGAAAAAAAGAGCAGCCACCGAAGACATTGCTAGAATTGCTTTAGAAGATGTTGCACGATACTTTGATCTGCCAATCGTGGAAGCCTCAAGAAACTTGAAAATTGGACTTACTGCACTAAAGAGGAAGTGCAGGGAGCTGGGCATTCCTCGTTGGCCACACAGGAAGATTAAGTCCCTTGACAGCCTTATTCATAATCTCCAGGTTCGTTCATGGAAGCTTGGCCGCCAAACTCCTATCTTCTGAGTTTAGTGTACAAACTATGTGGGTTACTGCCTTTTCAGATTTTCAGTTAAAATTAATCAGAATGAGCACATTAGCCTATGAGTTTGGACATTGAAATAATGTGATGAAGAGAGTCAAGAGCCACTTTTTCCTGCTCAGAATTCAGGAAACTGCTGAAGTAAAATGTAATCATACAATTGCCGTTGACATGCATCCACGTTTAGTTGTTTACGTCCGTGCAAGAAACATGGTCACAGGATTTTTGACAGAAGAAAAAATTGTGTAGGGAGAGGCGGAGCGGCAAAAGCAGGAAAATGAGGATGTTGTCATGGCAGTGGCGAAGAGGCGAAGGATGTTGGAGTGGGAAAAGGAGACAATAGAGAGGAAACCGTCCACGGAAATACGGAGTGAGACCAAAAAGTTTAGGCAAGACGTTTTCAAAAGGAGGCACAAAGCTAGGGCTATTGGAAACCAAGGGTCCTTTGATTTGAGACAACCTCCTCCGTCGAGAAATAACTCAGACCATTGAAAGAAAGGGGTTGGAAGATTGCAAATCAAACTCCTATGCACCGATGCGCTTCTAAATGTTATCGGTTGCCTTGACATTTTGTTATATATATGATCCATCTTGGTTTCTTGTTGCCGTTACTTGATGATGATGATCTAATCTAAAGTATTTCAAGGGTTTTGAAGCTTAACATAGCAGTTCATTGCTCGTCCCGCTGCTCAGCACTCCTAGGATTCACGTTTGCTGGGACACGAATATATTGGGTTAACATCGAAAATTTTTAGTACCCAAAACCATTTGCGCTGTTTCAGATGGTCCCCGCCTACATCTATATATATATATATATATATATATATATATATATATATATATATAGATAGATATATATATATGTAACCTTACAATTTCTGTAGCCACGAGAATTTTAGAAATGCAATGAGAACGAGTTAGAGGGGGGGGGTTTATTCTTTTATGGGATGCGGATAATTGTGTTTCGTTTCTCAACAGTTTTTAAGTCTTATATAGGTTAATTAATAATTAGTGCATAATAAGCTTTGCTTATGATGGCCGAGCACCAAACGCCACCACCCCCCAACTTTCACGCTTGGGGAGCGTTAATGCTCATCGGTTGGTGTAAGGGTCATGTTGGGCAGGCAATCAATCAGCGTAATTGCTTTCTTGGACAGGGACAGCACGTGGCGGCTGTTGAGGGGGCACTAAATTACTATAGGCCAGCCAATTTCCATTACTTTCAGTTGCGAATATAGCACTCGACGCGTAGGATCACGAACACAATCCAAAACAGAATGTGGCCGTTGAAGTTGAACTGTTTTTCGCTGCAATGTGACAACGGCTGTTCACTGCGCTTATAACTGCAGCCTGCTGCAGTTTATATGTCTGTGAACTCCGAACTTTTTTCTAAAATAATAATAATAATAATAATAATAATAATAATACACAACCCGCCGGCAATGCCATGCCATAATAATGCTATACTAATTAAATAACGGTTTGAAGGGAGGATACATGCGACAAATTAACCAAACGAGGATGTACATGTTAATAGCAATTACGAGGAAAAGAAAGCGAAGGTGTATTGCCTTTGCCTTTAAGACTTTTAAACGCCCCCTTCGTGCCCCACCCCACCCCAAAAAAATCTGCGGAGATGCGGAGAATTTCTATCCATCGTCAAGATGTTCTCAATCCCTCTTTCCTGGTTCCTTCTCGGTCTTTGCCTCCGAAGGCTCCAAAAACTTATGCATATATATCCTACTCTCTGCAACCTAATTGACCCCTCCCTTAGATATCTTAGGACCAACACTTTTCATAATGTTTCGTTGATCTATCTCAGTCAAACAGGCAAACACACAAAGAAAGGATAACATGGGGAATTGCCTAGGATCAGGATCTCCCTCAAATGATCCTAGTCATATTTCCATCTCCAACACTAATCGCTCAAGTTCAGGTATCCCTTTTCACTCTTATTCCTTATGGGTCTGCCAGATTTGTACACTTTTGTTCCTTTTCCTTTGCTTTTCTTTAACTTCTTTTTTTTTTCCCTAAAATTTTTGGTACAAATCAGAGATATCAAATCACAATTACAGCAACAACCCAACGGTTTTATCAGCCACAAGCAGCAGTGGGGGATGCAGAAGTCAATTCTCACAAGCAGTGAGCGAAGCAAATGAAAGCATAAATCCAAACGGGGAAATTCTGGAGGTGCCTTGCATAAAGGCGTTTGCTTTTGCGGATTTAAAGGCTGCTACTAATAATTTCAAAGGAGACACTTTGTTGGGTGAGGGAGGTTTTGGAAAAGTATACAAAGGTTGGATAGAGGAAAAGAGTGTTGCACCTTCCAAGCTTATGGCCATCAAGAAATTGAACCCTGAAAGCTTTCAGGGATTTAATGAGTGGCAGGTAGTAGGATTTATTTTTTGTATTTTCAACTCTATTATTATTATTCATCAAGAAATAGAAAAATTCTGATTTTTGTTGAGTTTGTGAGAAAAGGAGGGGTGAGAATTTTGGTTGGTGATGAATTTAATTATTGTTTCACAATGGGTCCCATCTCATATGAATTTTATCATGCTCCTCCTGACTGGAAACTTGATTTTCTAACAAATTGATGGTGCCACTCCAATAAGGTCAATCATTACCGCGGTGAGCTTTAGGCACCAATGCTTGCTCGAAGAGTTTCCTTGATTTTGTTTGTTAGGAAGAAACGGGAATGAAGAAAGAAAGAAAATTGAACTCTTCCTGTCTCATATTGCCTTTGTGCTCTTCTTTCTGACTTTAATTGCTTATTCTCAGCAAACATAGCGCATGGATCAACATAATTGAGCCTTTCTGAGTTCTTGCTGATGCTAATATTCATTTCATTTTTTCTGTTTCCTAACGTAGTCAGAGGTGAATTTTCTGGGAAGGCTATCGCACCCGAATCTGGTTAAGTTGCTAGGATACTGCTGGGAGGACAGGGAGCTACTCCTTGTCTATGAATTCATGCAGAGGGGAAGCCTAGAAAATCATCTTTTCCGAAGTAAGAATTGACACGATGGCAAGAAAAATGAAAAAAAGGAAAAATTAAGTAATGAGTGAACAAATTAAATTGGTTTTTGGATTATTTGTGCAGGGAACTCCGCCATTGAGCCATTGTCTTGGGACTTACGGCTCAAGATAGCCATTGGAGCTGCCCGAGGTCTGGCATTTCTTCATAATTCAGAGAAGCAGATCATTTATAGAGATTTCAAGGCCGCAAATATACTTCTTGATGAGGTTAGTTCCCAGATAATCCATTTGCTTAATTTATCATACTTGTCCCTATTTTGCCTTTCTACCACATAGAAATTTAGTAGCCTACCATGCAATGGTACCATGCTTTGCGATGTAATTTTCCATTCATTCATTTCCGTTACAGCAACAGATGGAGTGCAATGCTATAACTGTAATATTTGGGGACAAAAAGTATCGTTGATTGGTTACTTCAGCGATTCTAAACGTTGCATTATGCTGAAGTTCACAAAAGATTGCCCTTTACCAACTGATAACTAACTCTATATGGAATAACGTTGCAAGGATTTCATGATATTTTTTCTGCTAGCACTTGAAAGCATGGAAAGGACCATATCCCCCGTGAGTAGACCTTTTAATAGTAGGAGTTGGAGGAGACAACATTTGAAAGGGCTCCTTTACCTTGTTAAGGTCCAAGCATTGATGGTTTATGATTAATCTCACCTTTAACATCTAAATATTTTATTTTTCTCTCTTTTTTTAACCATTTGTCTCCTTTTACTTTGTTTCAGAATTATAATGCAAAAATCTCCGATTTTGGCTTAGCAAAACTGGGGCCTTCAGGGGAAAATTCACATGTGACCACAAAGGTGATGGGATCGTTCGGTTATGCCGCTCCAGAATACATTGCTACAGGTAATAATGTCTTGGAAACGCCCAAAAATATGATGTGCTTCTTATGAATTTAAAATTGCCATCAGATCACTGGATTAAAGATGAGAGAATCCTGTTCTAATTTCCTGAAAATTCATCTTATTATATGTCGACCCTAACAACCCGTCCGTGAGGCAGGAATGGATAGCAAGGTAGATCAATGCCGCTCTAATGCAGCTTAACTAACCGTGTTTAAAGATGCTGCTCAGTTATGCTTACAAACATGTGGGTAATAGCTACCTTGTCATCATATCCTACATCAACTAAACTGGTCTCTTTGTTTTGAAATAATCAGGTCATTTATACGTGAAGAGCGATGTGTATGGCTTCGGTGTGGTGCTGCTTGAAATGATGACGGGTTTAAGGGCATTCGATACGAAGCGGCCTGATGGGCAGCAATATTTGGTTGATTGGTTAAAGCCGAGTCTGTCACATAAAAGTAAGCTGAAGACAATTATGGACGAAAGGATGAATGGCCAGTACTCGCCCAGGGCAATGGTACAAGCCGCGCAGATTACTTTAAGATGCCTAGAACCGGATCCTAGAAGCCGCCCCCGTATGAAGGAAGTTGTGGAGGTTTTAGAACAGATAGAGACGATAAAGGGTAAACCGGGGGGCAGCAAAAGTTCTTCCGGTTCCACGCATTCTTCTTCTACAAGCCGTCGTGGGGACCAGCGGCAACGAGCTCATAATCATTCTCCACTTCGTTCCAAGACGGCATGATGCTTGTCCGCGCATGATATTGAGGTAGTAGAAACCACTGATAACCACAAAGGGGTCCCTGCATGCAGTGATGAATTAAAATAATAATAATAATAATAAAAGGGTATGCCGGCGGTTTTGACTCTTGTTTTTGTTGAACTTGTAATTAGGATAATCATTTTTTTCGTTTTTTTTTTTTGTTTTTGAATCGGTGACGTGGTTTCTTTTTGTAGATTGCGTTCTAAATTGTGTTGCCGCTGTATGTAGGGTGGGTACCAGTTAATATATCTCATACACGGACAGACAATCGGTGACGTTGTTTGAAGGATTTTTTATTTGATTTGATAAATTTCTCCTTTTCTTTTTTATTTTTTTGGTAGGGGTTGGGGGGGGGTGTTGCTGTGGGTGCGTGTGGCATGCAGTGCAACAGCTTAGAATAGGTAAATGCCCAACGTGTCATCCAACTGATTGGTCGATATAATCGACTGGGCCTCGTAATTAAAGACGAAGGGCCTCGATTGCGCCACACTGAAAACTTCCCGCCCACTGCAGCCTCACCAGAGATACAAGAAGATAGGAGGAGGTAAATGCCCCCCCCCCCCGCCCCCCCAAAAGAACAAAAACCGACAGAACTGCATCTCTTTTGACTTCTCTTCTTGTCCTTTTGCCTTTTGTGTTTCGTGGTGTTGTGTCTTCTGCGCCTCTCTCTCTCTCTCTCCCCTCTGTCCGCTCTGGTCTCTACTTCTTCCTCTCTGTCTTCTTTACTAATTCTCAGTAACTTTGATCTATATATATATACGTGTATATATTCTCCCTCCCTCCCTCCCTCCCCCACTCCGCCAACAGCAACAATAATAAAAGGAGATTTCTAATTTAATTCTCCTCTTCCTTCCCGCCCCTCGCTCGCTCTCTATCTCCCGTCGCGCTTGTGGTTCGAAAATTCTGAGAGATCAAAGGTAACCCACTCGTATTCTCTTTCCTTTCGGTTCTCTGGATATCAATGTTTCACACTCCTGTTCTGGATCTTATCTCAATGCACTCAGCTTCATTTTACTCAATTTTTTTAGTCCCTTTCGTATCACTCTTTCGGTTTTTCGCAATTCCGACAAGTTTCGGGTTTTATTGTTTGTTTTTGCTGCTCCTAACTGAATAATAAATGTCCTTGCATTGCATGTTTAAATTAAGATTCATTCAGAATTTCATCCACCACCCCCCCCCCGGCGCATCTCCTTGTAAATGTGCACGTAACGTACGCTGCGTTCCAACGTTTTTGCCCTGTCGGTAAGTGTATGTTTTAGATCGAGGGTCGGTATCCATACTTTCCAAGTTCTTGAAATTGATTTCTGTGACTGCTTTTATTTTTATTTTATTTTTGTGTGCGTTTCTGTTGTGCACGTTCCTTCGATGATGGCACTTTTCTAAGATAGATCCTGTCGTTCGTTGTCTTCCTTACCCTTGGCCTTCACTTGAGTTTCTCCTTGTTACATGTATGTTTTTTTTTTTTCATCTCTCTCCTTTGTACTTGCATCGATCTTAATTGATCGGTCCATTAACTACTGAGAAAGCAGACATTGATAATGTTTATTTCTCTGCGAAATTTTTGACTTACTGAAGTTGTTCTTCCTTTAATTTTGAGACCTGGAGCCAAAACTGGCTTTCGGCCGTCGGTAGTATTTCACCATTTAGCTTGTTCCCCCTTTTTCTTTACCAAAATTTTTGAGATCCCTTGTATCCGGATGGCTTTTGTTTATCAACTCTTTGAAGAGACACGAGGAATGCACTTCTAGCAGACCAATTCCCTTTTTTCTATTACACTGGCCACTCTTACCATTGCATTTTGGATTTCAGAAGAAATGGAAAAACATAGCGGTAACGTTTTGGGTGTGCCATTTGGGAGTTTGGTTGATTTCATGAGAAGATGTATGTTTCACGTTCTGTCTATGGGACCTATTCCCGGTCATTTCGCCTTCATAATGGACGGAAATCGGAGGTACGCAAAGAAAGAGAACCTGGAAGAAGGGGCTGGCCACAAAGCTGGATTTTCAGCTCTTATGTCCATACTGAAGTACTGCTATGAATTGGGAGTGAAGTATGTGACTGTTTATGCCTTTAGCATTGAGAATTTTAAGAGGCAGCCTGATGAGGTTCAAAACTTGATGGATTTGATGCTGGAGAAGATTGAGGGGTTGCTCAAAGAAGAAAGTATTGTCAGACAATATGGCATCAGAGTGTATTTTATAGGCAACTTGAAACTTCTGACCGAGCCTGTCAGGGCTGCAGCGGAGAAGGTTATGAGGGTTACTGCCAACAATAGCAAATGTGCACTTCTAGTCTGCATTGCCTATACTTCATGCGATGAGATCGCGCACGCTGTTGAAGAATCCTGTATAGAGAAGTTGAGGAGAGCTAAGTCGTTTGACTCTGATGAAGGAGGAACTAAAAATGGTGTAATTAAGCATGCCGTCTTACGATTCCGTGAAGATTATTCTGATGCAGGTCAATTGTCGAATGCAACTCCAACTGGAAATGACACAATTCCAGTTGATGGGAAAGGGAAGATGCCGGGATACTGCTCTACCATAAAGCTGTTAGACATTGAGAAACACATGTACATGGCAGTAGCTCCTGAGCCCGACATCCTAATCCGAAGTTCGGGGGAGACCCGCCTGAGCAACTTCCTGCTTTGGCAGACGAGCAACTGCCCATTGTATTGCCCAAATGCATTGTGGCCAGAGATGGGCCTATGGCACTTTGTGTGGACTGTATTAAACTTCCAACGCTGTCATTCTTATTTGGAGAAGAAAAAGAAGCAATGCTAACAATTTTGAGAATTTCTCTTGTGACTATATGAAGTTGAAATTGCCTCTTTTTTTCGTGTGTGTGTGTGTGTGTGTGTGTGTGTGTGTGTCTGTGTGTGTCTACGCGGGTACTCTAGCATGGGGTCCAAAAGCTGTACGCTATATAGCGGCGGCAAATTTCAGCTTGCGGACAACTCTATGTTCTTGCTACCTTTTTCTTTGCTCTTCCTTTAAAGCTACCGCCATCTCTCACCACCACCGTCACTGCTAACAGCGTCTCAAGCAGTGTTTTAAGAATTAGATCAGTTCAATTGAAAAAAATCAAAAATTGGTGATGTAGTTCATCTTTAAACTAATCAAATTAAAAATTAATAAACTATACTCAAACTTTTTTGGTGAAATAATAAAAAAATATTTTTTAATTCATTAGATTGAATTTTTGGAATAAAACTGTAAAAAAAAAATTTAAACGATGAGATTTTCTTGTTATTATTTTTAATTTTAAAATATTTTTATTTTCTATATTTTAATTGTGATGTATATTTTTTTATATATTTTGTGTTAGTATTAAAAATTAATTTTATTATATTTTAATTTTTATATAAGATATAATTATACATATTAATTAATTATTTATTTAATTAAATACATATTTTATTATTTTAATTTTAATCATATCAATTAAATTTTTTTTAAAAATTAATTTAATAATCGAATTTAATTTTTAAAACTTTCATTCCAGGTCCCGTCATTTTACTCTCAATCAGCATGAAACCACGACCAAACCAGGGTATATTATAGCGCATGTAGTGGCAGGAGTAGGCATCAGTGAAACCACAAGACCTTTTTCGCACCTCTTACGTATTTCAAGGCCCCATGACCCTTACAGCCAACCGACTCGAGAGCTGTAGCCTTCTTGGCAGTGCAGAAGAAATGTCCACGGCGTTCTAGTCTTGATGGGCCAAGGAACATTTCTGTTGTTAAGATGACTTCGACGTTTGTAGCACCACATGGATTCAATATCCATGGCTCGGGGCAGAACTGAATTGAGATCAAGCCCGCCGACCATCCCGGGTTGGGGGGGGGGAGGTCAGGTACAGGTGACTTCACGTTCGTGCGTAGGAACGTGGCCTTTTCCCTCTTGGATATCGCAGGCCTGGCAGTTGTCTACAATATTGAATTTGACTTTTACTGGCCGAATCCAGAATCCAGATCCCGATCAATGATTGACTTTTGCCGTTCTTTTTACGATGTTCCGGCTTAACAAATGTCGTGACCGCTTTTGCCCCCTGCCTGCTTTACTCCTCTCAGAAAAATAATGCACACCCAATGTTGTCCTTTCTCCCCCGACAGATCAAATCATTGTGGGTAATGGTAATTATAGTTCGGCTACAAATAGTCCTGTAAAAAAGTAAATGGTTCGCAATTCCGTGGTTGGCAATGTACAACGCACGAAGGCCACGGAAACAAGGACCCGTGAACAATGAATAACCTTTCAATCAACCGTTTCAAATTGGTCGGAACTCTTTTTAGGACCTTTCAATCATAGAAGAGTTGAATGGCAAACAACAGGCATAACAATAGCAGTAAAAGTAGTTGGGACCTTTCTCCTGAGCATGGGCATAGGAAAATCTTCACAATTTACAGGAAAGAATTCAGTAAAGAGGCATGGGCATCAATGCCAGGCAAATGCCCCAACGGGTATCATTGTCCAGAAGATATATTTGGTCAAATATTACAAACCATGAGGACTACAAGAAACCAAAATTTGTACGACAGAATGAAAACAAGCAGCAAGTTGGGAACTTCACAAGAAGTTCGTCTCTCGGAGCTTAGAATCAAGATCGAGGTTTATTCAAACGGGGCCTATTGCAGAATATCCGTCCATTGGCCCTCACAAATGCTGCGATAGCCACACTAAGGCTTGCCCACATAACCGAGAAGAATAAGTGCCGAAAATCATATGGAACTGCATTAGAGATGGATACCCCCAAAAGAAAAAAAAAAAAAAAGGTGAAATTTGTCACACATCATTCTAATCCAGGCAACAAATTTGCTAGGACTGGCAAGCTAATTCATCTCTTCTTTTACTAGAATGGCTCCATCTTGATATTGATATAGGATTCTGAAAAATGGTTAATATGGAAGAGGTTTTAAAGATTTGGTTATTTAATGGCCAGTTTCACAGTAGCTGCCTTTTCCATTCAATGGACCTATTGATAATGAATAAGGTAGAGTTGATTCTCAAGCTTGCAGTCCTCTACCCCTATGAATGGTAATTTGCTCCACTGTAAATTAGCGTCAGTTAACTCACCTTGCCTAAGTGACATCATGGCAAAAAGGAAGCCGATTGAAATCAATGATAAAGCCAGCCAAAAGGACTGCAAAAAAGGGCTATGTCTTAGTGTAAAAGTAAGTAATGTCCGCATATATATTCAGCCAAAATTGCACAAGCAGGGAGCCTTATATATACTCACAATCAACTCATGAGCTTCAAACAGTCAAGCACAAGTTTCAAAAACCATTATAATCAAAATGCAGTTAATTGCTAAGACCCATCACCATGTTGAGGTACAGGAAAAAAAAAAAAAAGATTATGCCATTCTCTACATTGAAGGATCACATATAAAACTTGCAAGCTCTTATGTTTTGTAAATGATATTTAGACCAAGAATTTTTTGCCATAAAAAATATAAGATTTGTACTTACAGCTACACTCTCAAGGCCTCCTGGTGGAGATGGAGTGGTCATATCTTGGCTAACTGCTACAATGTAATGGCCTTGTAAGATATCAATTGCATCCTTCACATGCAAGCCACCAGGAGGGGGACAAAAGCACAATTTAGTATCCATTTGTAGAAAATGAAGAGACAATTCTATATGAAAGATTGAAAATTTGCATTTAATGGATAGATTTTTGATAAAAGAGCAATACACGGAGAAGAAAAACAAGCAAGATTATAAATTTGTCTAAAGCAAGTTAAAGATTTTGTAGAAAAACAAAGAAACTAATGAATAAAAACACATGCAGAACAGGCTAGTAGAATGCATGTCCAAGGTCAAATTATTAGTAGTCACCAACTGATGGATGACAAAGCAAAAATCCTAGCACCATTGACACCAAAAGAGAAAACAAGCTGACAAATGATGATAACTATCAATCCTCCATATGCTAATTTGATGCTTTGTGCAGCCACATCCGAATCAGGAAGTAAAGGATGTCAACCTGTTTTGTTCCATCACGGAAGTTATTCAAATAATAGCGGACAAGAGCATTCCAGCCATCTTTAAGGATCCCTTGTGGTGTACGCTGACCACATCTGCAATTCAACAGAAGAGAAGGATTTATGTACACTAAGGCATATCAGTAGTATAGAAATGATTTATCATGTTTGAAAGCTGCGTGAACCTGTCCAAGTTGGATAAATGCACAAACTAACATGAATGATATCACTGTGGAGTCAGGATTGCATACATTGCAGTGTACATGTAGGAATGAATGTCACTAGTAGATTCTGAAAGCAAACATAAACTACAAACACTGATATATTTTAATTGCATGAAGTCTCAGCCAAAAAAACTTATAAGCAGTTACATGAAGAAATGTACCTTACAAAATCTCCTTTTAAAGCAGGAGTGCCTGAATATTGAATGCTTATTTCGTCCCCATGATTAGCCCACACTGAATATATAAAAGGACATCAGAACACACATAAGAAAGCATTGCCAGCAAGCTGCTTTCATTTGAAAGCAAACATAAACTACAAACACTGACATATTTTGAAGTTTTCATCAAGATTTGGATGTGAGCTAATTGTCTCTTCAGCATTGAAAACACCAATCCTTCTAAGTTGGAGTTCTAACATTCTTCGACCTATCATGCTCTGCAATCAGAACTTGGTAATTATGAGGAGCCAATGATTCAGAAAATAAAGAATAACGAAAAAAAGGGAAGCCAGAGAGAAGAGTCAGAAAATTTTAGATGAGCTAAAATCTGACGATAAATAAAGAATTGATGAACTCCCAGTGGGGTTTTATACTTCTCCTAGACCTCAAACCAAATGGATGCATCCTCATAAAATCAATGAGGACAGGCTGCAAGCCAAAATTATAGAACACAAAAAAATTGGACTTTAATTTGCAAATATCCTCCTTTGATTGCCAGGAACACTAGGTGGAATATTACATGTCTAGTAGAAATTAACCTACCTGGGTAACATTTGTGCGGTCTAAGCAATCGATACAATTGGTCCTCACAACTCCAGTTTGCTCTTTCATTTTCTCACTCTTTTCATTCATCAAAAGGTACCTGCCAAACATGGTAGTTATAAAAGTAACACATATTTCTAGGATTCAAATCTTTAAGCAGAAAACCTCTTCCCCTTCACATGAGCAGATACTCCAATTATGTCCTTGAATAAGACAAGTGTAAGAAATCAGTAGTATTCAAATTAACAATACCCGTTTTTCTCAAGGAAATCCACAATTTGTTCATAAAGGATTGAGAGACGCTCAAAGTGCACATGCCCACAGATTTGATGAAAATTGAAGTGCAGATATCTACAAGAAATAATCTTTTGCATTAGAAAGCAAAGCATTTTGACAGCAAAAGATCAAAATGTTATAATGAATGAAGGTTCTACCTTACATCATCACTAATCACATGCTGCATTGCATTGGCAAATTTTTCACTTAACCGTCCCTCGCCTCCATGCTGATAAGTGAAGAGGATAGATGGACATCAAACATCTCAAATAGCAGTTTTAATACATACGTGATCACTTATATATAAACATAAGCTGCACACTCACAGCACACACTGAACAGGCTACATGAAAAAACTATGCATTTGTGAGGTGCAGCAGGTGAAAATTGACAAGCATGCTTGTACAAAAGCATGTCAAATTCCTTAAACAGTCTGCCCAAAAGATTATGAAGCACAAAGCAGCAGAAAATCATGTTATGTAACCCATCAAATTGATTGCAAGTGAAAGATAGTATACACCTTGTTGACCAGATCAACAGCCAACACTGTCCCATACTTTTTTCTCAAATCCAGAAAATGTCGCTCCAACACTCGAGGCTGGATAACAGTGTAGTAAATCAGCAACTCAACTAATGACACAAGGTACCACAAATTTATGGATAGCATTACCATGCAATCAAAAAATGACACTCACCGCTTCCTCAGGTCTCACTATCTCAAACTTAGGTTTATATGTCAAATCAACAATCTGCTCCCAAAGGAATGGAATTGACCCCCGAACCTATGGAAGAGCAAAAATACAAACAAAGTAATAAATAGCACAAGATAACTGTGGTGTACTCACACCATGATCCAGACTGCTCATGAATACTCATTTTCAGCAAAGAACTAGTCAAACAATGTCAGGTCATGTTGCAGGTTACTTTAAGCATTCAAGTCTGTTGTCTGTTGTCAACGGTTTTCCAAATAAATAAAAATTCTATAATGAAATCCCCTGCACAAGTAAACTAACTTACAAACAAAGGGAAGAAGTGCCTCAACTATTACCTGAACAAATGAAGCTGTAAATCCATTCATCTGTACAATTTGCTCACTCTCCACGAAATTAGCAACATAACCATCAGAATCAGCTCCTCTTCTCCACATGCGAGTGCCTGTACAAGAGACAAATTTCATCATCAACAACTTTAGACAAAAAAACAAGATTAGCAAGCAGTTCCTCCTGCGGCACCTTATTGATATTACACTTGCTGAAGAAAATGATGAAGAACACAGACTTAACAGATCAGAATTTATGCTAGAACCAGTAATGTGGAATGAAACATTCTTCATTACCATTTCTCCTAGTACATCTCCTAGCAACAAGAGTAACATCAATAATATCTTTCCCAATGGCTGCTTGAAAGTTCTGAAAACCTGATCACAAGTTAAGGATGAACCCCAATAGGAAACCACTTCAAAGTGAAACACTCACAAGGCAAAAACTATAAGTAATGATCTTCATGTCAGACAACAAAACTTTAAAAGGATATTCCCTTGAACAACAGGAAGTAGGAATGGATCAAGCTGCCGAAAAGACAATCACAGATTATCACCAGTCCATTACTACAGACTCCAAAACACTGATAAAAATAGTAAATGAATAAAAGAGACCCAACCTTGTTCTCTATGAGTTCTTCCAGCATATAATTGTTCCAGAGAAACCTGGGTTCTGCCTGTGATAAAAATTTGGTCAGGTAAAATAATATCTTTTAAGCCTTAAGATGTTAGACAGGAAATATCAAAGGAGATATAACATAAGAAGCAAATATATTGGGCAAGACAGTGCACAGTTGAAGAAATCAGCTCAGTCATGCTAGTCAGTTTGTATATAGCACACGCAATGACCATCACTATATTCAAAAGGAATCTCTTTTTTAAGAGACTGGGAAGGGGTTTTCAGCAATTTTTCATGCCAAAGTTGTGTTAAATGACAAGCCAAATAACACATACAGAGAGAGAGAGAGAGAGAGAGAGAGAGAGAGAGTGAGGAAACAAGTTTCAAGTCTTACCTGTCTCCATAGAGGAAGTAATTTAGATTCATCACCCAAATCATGTAATCGCTGTGCACTGTCACAAAAGACATTGCCCAAGTACTTTTGAACACACAATTATAATGCAAATGGAAGTATAATGCAAGATAAGAACGCTGTGTTCCATATTCTGTTAAAAAAAGTGCTTTTTCACTATATTTATACAACATACGCTCAAAATAACATATTTAAGAAGATTTTTCACAAGGTTAAACAGCTAAGTTGTATCCTGAAATTTGTTTAGTAAACAACATTCTGTTAGAGATTATGATAGTTTCCAATAGCTTACTATTATTTCTCCATTCATTATCCATGACAACTGGGTGGAGCAAAGACTTCAGTGTTGAAGCAACCTGATCCTCAGTATGCACATTAGTAATTTTTCTGATTAGTCAAGAAGCTAAACCTTCACTAACAAACATTTCTCTCGAAAAGTTGGCTGTAGTCAGTTGCTAGAGGTTTTAAAATTTGCCAGATGTTCATAAAACTAAATGCAGTGAAATAAACCTTCACCTCAATGTTAAATTGGTGTCATATGAGAAATACAGGCCAGAAGTCCTCTCCGCAATGTTAAGCAGTCTGGAGAATTCTGTTTCTAGCCTTTTCTGCAGCGGTTAGAAAATTAAAAAAGAAAAAGGATCAAAATTACAGGGTTGAAATCATTTGTTGGCCACACAGCCGAAATGCTGATAGTAAACAGAAGGAGAGTTACTTGTTCTGCAGGGGAATTTTTTAAAGAATGGTCACAAGGAAAGGTCTTCAACGATGTAACTTTGAAAATAGGATGTCCCAAGTAGGATCCAGCACATTCACGTTCCACTATAACTATCAAGTATGAACCTAAAATACACAGCAGAAAAATGGGGCTCCATTTTAACTCAAATTAGTGTTTACTTCCTTGCTTTGTTCAACAAGATATATAAATTACCAACATTGTTACCTGCAACAAGCTTGAGCATCCCGATCACACCAAAGATCGTCCGAATTTTGGGGACTCGGAGAGAGTTGGACTCTGGAACTCCATCTAGTCGGCCAAAGACATCAATTGCCATTAAAAACTTGTATTCAACCGCTTACCAAATGAAGAAAGATAGAATACCATGCATAAATAAATAAATAAGTGAGTCTTGTTTTTTTTTGGGGGGGGGGGGGGCGGGGGTTCAAAATAAAATAAAATGAATGAGTTAAAGCGAGCAACTTTTGTACCAATAAGATTCATGGAAGCATCAATCCGACTGATCGACAAAGGGGAACCGGAAGATCCATCAGTGGGTTCAATGACATACTGATCCGGAAATTCCCAAAGCCTCATACGAGTGTACAGCTTCTGCCCCGACTCTGCTCTCTCCATCATTATTGGAATTCCAATTTACTGCCAACCCAAAAACAAAAAAACAAAAATAGCCCTGATTTGGGCTGACGAAGGGAGAAAAAAAGGAACAAATCAGAATCAAAAAATTCTCCGCACAAAATTGAATTTCTGTTGGGGTTGGTTACGGTGCAAAACTTCTCGAGTACAAGGCGAGCAGTCGACGTAAGATCCTAAAAGAGGAAAGGGGGCAGACAAAAAAAGCTTTCAAACTTGACAACAATAATGATTACTGGTAATAAAGATAGTAAGAGAAAGCTACGTGCGCTTGAGATCCAAATCCAGTGGTGGGAAAGAGCTTCAAACCCGCAAAGATAGCGTCTTTTTGCTTGCTCTGACAAGGTTCTGCAAGAGCTGAAAGACATATATCCTGTCTACTACGCGTTAGCCCTGAGAGAGCACATCAGCTCTGTAGTTTCGTTCTCAGATTCTTCTTTTTCTTTTTCTTGGATATTGGTTTTTTTAATTCTTCTTCTTTTTCTTTCTTTTTTTTTGTGTGTGTATGTGGGGGTGTTTGAGGGGGGGGGTGTTGTTTCGCTTCAAATCAAAAGGTTAGGGTGGCAGTGGGGGGGGGGGCAGTTTTGAGGCGGAAGTTTCAAGCTTCAGCCAACGGATGCTATTGTGTTGTGCTGAAACGAAACAGGAGGCAACTGCGGCAGTATTTTCGCGGCGGTGGATACCTGGAAGATGCTCAGTGGTCCCCTTGTTCGACGTTTTGGGACTCGTTGGTTGGACATGTTCAATACTCCCCCCTCCCCCCCGGCACCCCCAAACTAATACCTTTATTTTATTTCTGTTAATTTTTATACACATTGGAGATGGCCAGCCCATCTTCGAAAAAAAAAAAAACAACAAAAAACGGAAGGCAGGAATTCGTCCAGTTAGAGGCGCAAGTCTCCACCCACTGCGACGAGTTGAATCCTCGAAGCCAATACTGTTTTTAAGTTTTTTAAGTTTTACCAAAGACTCTCAGTTTTGGGTTAAAACTGCGTTGAATGCTTAAATTAAAATGCTTTTACTCCCTTTCCATTGTCCGTTTTCCAGATTTGGGCTTTCTTCATAACTAGTTTACTTGCCCGGTTCGAGTGGTACGGTTTAAAATACTTATGTTATTTTATAAATTTATT
This sequence comes from Bruguiera gymnorhiza, assembly GCA_020883675.1. NCBI lineage: Eukaryota > Viridiplantae > Streptophyta > Magnoliopsida > Malpighiales > Rhizophoraceae > Bruguiera > Bruguiera gymnorhiza. The sequence continues at coordinate 7,133,169 of JAIRCJ010001054.1, read as the reverse complement.
AAAATATCAGAATAAATTAAGTCATAGTTAAAATGTTAAAAAAAATATATATATATATATATATTTTTTTTTTATAAGTTTAAAATTCAAGATAAGGAGAAGAAATACATGCACATTAAGTTAGTGGGACTTTTACCTATTTGGTTTGGTAAAATCAATCCACAATTCAACTTATAAAACTCATTGCTTAAATTTTTGTTGAAAATAGTAATAACTTCTTTTTTTTGGGTTGAAAAATCAGCAGGCAATCGCAATGATACGAGTGTCACGGTTTTATAATTGAGAGATCCAAAAGAAAATTAAAAAAAAAAGGCTCTCGCTTAATTATGTATGTGCTATTCTATTCTATTATTATGTCTACTTAATAATAATTCAACTTTGATCTTCCGCACGAAGTAACACTCTCTCCCTCTCTCTCTCTCTCTCTCTCTCTCTGTCTCCTCTTATAAAACTCATGATTGTAAGAATTATAAGTACTTTTGCAAATATCTTTCCTATGGGAACGGGTTTCACAGGTACAATTAGCTGTACCTGCTTTTCGGGCGAGACAGAGACCAGGACGGTGAGCGAAAAGCACAAATATCAAAAGTCTGGTGTAAAGTGGAGCACATCGAGCAGTACAAATCAACAGAAGCAGCAATGATCCATTCATGCGGTACATTCTACACTCAGAGTTTGTTCATTTAAGCGTTCCAAATCAATCCCGTTACTATTACCGAGCTTGCAATTGTGCCAGCCAACCATGTCTGCACCTTTGTTCTTTTTGTCTCCTCGATAGATGCGCTGATCCTCCATTGTAACAAAGCAGTAAATTGAGAAGGCAGACATGGATTAAAAAAGGGAAGATCGAGGTTGTCCCTTGAAAGTCAACACGCAACATAACAGGAGATGTTGCGATACATATATTACACAATGACAGATGCCTTATTACAATGGCAATATATATATATATAGATGACGCACCAGGACACACCTTATTGCCATGACCATTCATCACCAGTATATACATATATTAGACAAAGACAAATGGTCTTATTGCAATGGCAGATAATATAGATGACACAACAGGAAGCGCACACAGTAACCAGATGCAACCACGTCTTTCCCGCAGTATTGTGGAACCTTGCTTCTCCTTTCTTGCTCTGCTCTCAGCAGTGTAAACGTATTCAAAAGCTTGGCCTCATATTGAGATGAGAAGCAAGCTTCTGACCCAGAGACTTATCAGCCTGTCCAAAGCACAAGATTCAGTATATCATTAGTTTGTGTCAAACTGAGCATAAGCCGACGGCACGGATGTAGGGATGCAATGACAGAATCAGATTCGACGATGAGAAAGAAAAATATAGCAGAAAGCTCATTACAGTTTTAACCCCATTACAATAGGGTGTGACCATGCATCCAAGCATTAGATCAATACAATATAAATGTGGGTGTGTTTTTTCGTATATCATAAGATAAAAGCTCCACCTGAGACCAATATGATACCCAAATGCTGCGAAGTTCATATGTAACCCTTGGGTCAGACAATATCTCAACCCAACGGCGAATGAAGCGCTGTTGCCTGAAAATATTCAAAAACAAAAGTGAAAGAAAATTTACATCAGAATATTATAAATATACATCTTAAACCCCACAGATCACACTCACTGTGCCACAGAACGTGACAGAAAGGATACCTGTCTGGTGCAAAGGAACGGAATCTCTCCCCAGCCTGCTTGAAGTTATTCTCTTTCTCAATGATGCACTGCCATGATGAACAGAAAGTGCTAGCTCAGAATTGATCTCAGCTAAATAAGTTCATTGGAACGTGAAAGAGCTTAAAAACAACCCAAGTATCAAAAATATCAGTTCAGACTGGCTGCCATTAGTTTTATTTAAAAATTCAGATACTTAAATTATGAGTTTGACTGCTGAAATTGACTCAATCTCACACTACTCGCTTCAAATTCTAAACGCTACAGAAGATAACCAGACGAACAGACCTTCTCACGCTTGCCAGCGCATACTCCAGTAGGAATGGGAAACATTTCGGCATGGCGAACAGGATCAAACCTTGAAGAGAAGTAATTGACCTAAACAGCCATTATTGGAAAGTGATTAAGCCATAATATGAAAACTCTAGCATAGAAGGAGAAGGGATTAAAGAACAAGAAACAGCACTGATATGCAATTTGCATTTTCCTAGAGGTTCTTGAGTGACCGTGTGCACGAAAGTGGACGCATGTGCTCGTAGACAAAGATTGGGAGAAAACACACCTCCTCATCCCTGTGCATGAAATTCATGAATCCCTCATGGTGATTGTTGTGATAAGCACACTTGGGTGCATTTGGTGGCAGCTGCAGATAATTAGGTCCAAGGCGATGCCTCTGAGTATCGGAATAGGCGAAAAGTCTACCTTGCAGCAACTTGTCATCTGTATAATAGATGCCGGGAACAACATGAGCAGGGTTAAATGCTAGCTGCTCACTCTCAGCAAAGAAGTTATCGATATTTTTGTTCAAGACCAAGCGGCCTACAGGCTGCAAAGGCAAGATGTCTTCAGGCCAAATCTTGGTCACATCAAGTGGGTCAAAGTCAAATTTATCTTCATCAGCAGGATCCATTGTCTGAATGAAAAGCTTCCACTCAGGGTAGTTTCCAGCCGCAATCGAGTCATAGAGGTCCTGAGTGGCGTGACTGTGGTTGGATCCACCAACCCTTATGGCCTCATCTTCCATCAAACACTTAACCCCACAAGTTGGCTTCCAATGGAATTTAACATAGCGTGACTTCCTGCTCTTGCTGACAAGAGTAAAAGTGTTGACACCAAAACCCTCCATGTGTCTGTAGTCCTGTGGGATACCCACATCATCTATGAAAAAGGCGAACGTGAGCAAGCTCTCAGGGTGGTATGAGAAAAAGTCAAGTATCCTCCAGAATTCCTGAATTTGCGTCTTAGGATTTGGTTTGAGGGCATGAATCGAATCAGGGAACTTCATGGCATCGCGAACGAAAAAGACTGGCATATTGTTGCCCACCAGATCAAAATTACCCTGACAGGAGCAGAAAAGCAGAATTAGTATGTCATCAGAGAATGACTACAATTGAACAATTGCCATGGATTATGCTGGGATCTATCTTATGCCTACACCACTACTCCACTGGTAGGAAGAAGAAGGAGAAGAGGGGGAAACAGCAACATCTGTTTCCGAACCTTACACATTTTTTCAACGGAAAATAATCTGCACAAAGAATAGGTACAAAGAAAATGAAAGAGAAGCTTACTTTAAAGTAGATGTTGTTAATGTTACCTCTCTGGTGTAAAACTTGACAGCAAAACCCCGAAGGTCTCTGAGAGTTTCAGGACTGCCACGCTCATGGACAACAGTAGAAAACCTGACCATAACAGGGGTCTGGACTCCGGGAGCGCGAAGAAAATCAGCACATGTGAGATCAGAGATGTCATGAGTGACTTCAAAGAAGCCTTTAGCACTAAAACCCCTGGCATGAACAACACGCTCTGGGATGCGCTCCCTATCAAAATTGGCAATTTTCTCCACCAAATGATAGTCCTCGAGGAGAATTGGACCTTTTATAGAAAAAGAAAACAAAAAACTGTTCTTGAAAATGTGATTTTGTACCGGACATAATTTTACATGAAACGTCGAAAACAACACAGCTTGTAGAACCAAAAAAAAAACTGCTCAGTAATCACAATTTGAATGAAAAAGTCTTCAAATTTCCAAGTGAACATACATTAACAGTTGTTAACCAGTCTGAGACCTATATATATTAAGGGTCCCTCGATCGAAAACATTAACATAGGAACGAAATCCACTGCAATCAAATCAGATAAATCAAACGAGTCCAGAACTCGTCAAACACCGATTGAAACTTGAAAGTCTGAGAACTAATTAAGCTCACATAAATTTCAACGACACAAAAAAAAGTGATAATCAGTGAAAGTAAAGTAATGTAAGATGTGCAACCTCTGGACCCGACAGTAAGCGAGGAATTGTTGTTCCAGACAGGACCCCCAGCATTTGTGGTGAAGAAGGGCGAATCGTAGGCACTTGAAGGGCGATACTGCATCAAAACAGTAAGAACAACATCAACAAATAAGTGCATACATAATAAGAATTTTCGATACACAGAAAACCAGGAAAGAATGTGAGCACTAGGACGGGGCCCGTGAACTAGGATCGTTGCTTAAGCTACAAGGAATATAAATACAGCAAGAAGGAACTGTAAGGTGGTTAGAGTAAACCGCAGTGCAGTGTACTAGAACTATACCTTGTAAGGATCCATGATGCCTGAGGAGGAGAAAAATAGTGCAGCCTCTGAAATTCCCGGGAATGAGTAACTGAGGAAGGAGTAACATGGAGCTCTCTATTTTATAATCATGACCCTCCAAGTGCAAATGTTCGTCGGCCTTGCAGTCGCAGCGGGCACTGCCAATTTGGCCCACAAACTCAATCTACCCGGGTTAAACGTAAAAACAACACGGGGAATTTACTGTGCCTTTATGTTTTGAACAATGCAAGTAGAAACTCAGAGACATAAAACATTATTAATATTAAAATCGATTAGTTAAAACTTCAAAAAATTGAAATCGAGTTCCATTTTTCTCTTTCTGCATAAATTTTTTCCTCTCCGTCTATTTTTAAAGACCAACACTGTCCTTTTCACTTGCGGCGAAGTGATTAGAAGCATTGAACATTTCGAAAACACTCATGGGATATGGGATGGAGTGCCCCCGCCACACTCCTCTTGCTTATTATATATAATATATATTAATTTTGTATATATAGTTTTATCGTTAACAAGACCACCGTTATTTCACATATATGTAAAAAGTAAATCATAAAACAATTAAGAGTTGAAGTGACATATAAGTTGTTAAATTGGAAATTGATATATCATATGTCTTGGGAGACCTCCCTCCAATTTTCCATATTTTTGGAATACTTTGCACTTTTTAGTACGCTTTCGCATCTGTCATTTCTTTTTCTTTTTCTTTTTTTTACACGTTACTATGTTTAATATATATATATGTGTGTGTGTGTGTGTGTGTGTCAATTGGCTTAGTTCATTAAGAAGATCCACTTCAGGCCATAATTAATCCAAATTTCAGACTCTCAAATTGAACCCTTTTTAAATTAAAAAAAAAAGGGGGCTTTTAACCTGTTCTTCTCTTCTTGAACATTTGTTGGAAACCCGCCGCATAGATAAGAATGAATTTTGGTCAAAAATAAGATAAGAATGAATGTAGTGGCATCCAGATGGTTTAGGCGGAGACGTCAGGCATTCCCTACTTCTTATCCGATGGGTCCCTTAATATATAATATAGGAAGATTAACCTAGTGGCCGGCCAATCTCGGTAAAACTCTGACAAAATTTCACATCACATTCATGGACATTGGCCCCCCGTGGATGTCTAGGTGGGGAGGCCACACCTACCGGGGAGGGAACGTACTGCTCCTGTCCGCTTATACGCGGCTTGGACTACTGCGCCTGTTAAAGGAGGAAAGGGACACCGAGTGAGGAGCCGAATGAGCAACCAAGCGCCCTTTACCGATTAAATGCCCAGTTTTCTGAAAAACGAAATCCTGATACTGTCACTTTCGTATATGGCAAGTTGACAGCGGGGGTGGCCAGTGGGCTGGCAACAAGTACAATAATTCACCTATAGTGCTGCTACCTTCGCGAATGACAAATTGACAGCGGCGCCCGGTGGGGGCAGAAACAAAGTACAATAATTCACAGGTAAATTGGAAGACTCCAGATCACGTGCTTGCTTTGTCGTGGACTTTTGGAGAACGATACATTAATTAATTTTGCCTTCCATATTTCCTTTTTTAATTTCGACAAAAACAACAGGCGTCCCCGTACTTACCTCAATCGCATCATATCTGTAAGCTAGAGTTGAAATTATTTACTTAATTTTGTTATCAGGTGTAATTTTAATTTTAAGAAATATATAATCAAATCTCATATGTTTAATATAAATTTTATTCATTAAAAATAATCAAAAATTCAAATTTAAATTAATATTTTTATAATTACTTTTATTTTTTTATATTTATAAAAAAAAAAAAGTAGTATATTATCAATCCGATTATTTCTTCGAGTCTTGTTGGTCTTCAATACTTCCGTAGCCGCCTCCGTTGAAAGGAAATTTGTGGCCTTAAAATAGCTATATCACTTTGTAATTTAGTTATCGGTTTCAAAGCTACCTGATTTTCCACGGTGAAGATAACTAATTACCTGGACAACACGCGTATCTTCCATCTGCACTGTTCGGGTCGTTGGGATATTTGGAGCGGTGGGGCAGCAACCCCAAGTATGGTACGTGGACGTAAGTTACCATCACTTTGTCCAATTTGACCGTCTGATTGTTTTCTTTTATGGCAAACGGAAATCCATACTTGTTCGTATGTTTCGGCAGGCGGCGCCTTACCATTAAATTTGTAGTCATATTTCAAGACATAATTTAGCCAGGCATGCATCGCAATTGTGCTGGGAAACTCCAACACTTCGATCATGGCACTTACGTACAACTCTCTCCCTCTGTTTTTTTTTTTTTTTCTTTTTCTTCCTTCCTTCGAATAAAAGGGCATTTTTGATACATTTTATCATCGTCAGTTTTTTTGTTCATTTCTATTCTAGGTAAAGGAGCTTTCAAGTGGGCTGGAAGAGATTACGGTGGCCCAGGAGAGATTACAGGAATCAGGAAACTTTCGTATCCTGATAACCATATGAGACGACGTGAGGTCCCGGTATGATTTTTTTGTCCATCATCAGAGTGCGGGCTGCCCTCAAATATATGAAACTAGTTCGCCTGTCTCGATCCTAATCAGAAAATAGAAAATGTGTGCGGTGTTCTCAATACAAATTTGTTTTCAATGGGAAAACAGTTTCAAGACTCTTTTGATATATATTATATTTCCCTCAAATTTAAACATTCGAGATTCTTCTGCATTTTTTTTTTTCTTTTTATGTTTGAATTTGTTTCTATCCAATTGTAAAAATTGCCCTCGCCCTCGTAATAAATACCCTTTAGATCCATTGTGTCCCCTCCAATCTGTCTTTCAGATGGAGGGCGCGAGAGACCCAGAAGACCCCGATGATGCTTTCCCATCCAATATGCTTGGTATTTACGGTGACTCCTTGATTCTTGATATGGATGGTCTTCGCAAGATTTCTTTTCCACCTGTCCTATTCTTATGCGAGAACATTCAATTGGTTTTTTCTCTTTTTTTTCCTGAAAAGAAAAGAAAAGAAAATCTACGTTCTCTCTGATTGTCCTTTTTCTTTCGTTTTGATCAGCTGGAGAGGTTCGGCAACGGAAAGGTGGAACCAAAAGCCCAAACTTTTGTGCGTCGAAAAAATTATGAGAATGAAATGAAAATTATAATTTTTTAATAAATTATTTGAATAAGTAGAAAGTAATTTTTTTTTTTTTTTGTTTAAAGGTAATGAAAAAAAATGAAACGATTAAAAGTTGTTAATGTTTCTAACAAACAAAAAAAAAAAAAAATTATACTCTTGATATAATTTAAATAATATAAGTGGTTAAAAAAATCAACCTGTAAGTCAACTAAATTACCGAACTTTTTTTCTAGAGCCACAAGTTTCTGGTTCCATGTGCCAAAGGCAAGAAAAATGGGATACCACAAGACAAGACTACGTGGTCGCGTCATCCGATCTCCACGTGTATTCCATTATTTGCCTATTTTTCATTTCTTTCTTCTTATCTTTTCGGTCGAGGGCATTAGATCGCAAAAACAGCTTTCATTGCGCATTTTCTCGAGAAAGCTGAGAGTGGTGGGTGGGTGGGGCTCTACAAATTATTCTTCGCGGCTTTTTCCGTGACTTTCTTTCTCACGTGATTCCCAAACAGTGAAAAATCCTATTTCTCACCCATTTTCGTCCTCTCAAGACTTTTCTTTCCCATCTTTTTCTCTCAAAACAAAGCAGATTGTGAAAATGAAAGCTCATATACTTTGCATTGCAAACCAACAAAACAGCATTATTATTAATTACATAATCACTGACAGTAACAAAATCATGTGACCAACAACACTCTCATTTATCTATGTGATCCTAACTGGGCCATGCCATATCCCATTGCCTACGCCCGTCGAGGCATGATCGCACTCATAGGTCATGTCCTGGCGGTGCCAACTCCATTTCCTCGCCCCCGTCAATTTTAACACACACACACACACACACACACACACACACACACACACATCTTCTTCTTCTTCTTCTTCTTCTTCTTCTTCTTTTTTATTTTTGGGGTATTTTTGTTTCATTTTAAAATCATATCCGCTTCAAGTATTTGTCATTTAATCTCTACAATTGTGATCTATCAATTATTATTTCGGTTACATGATGGCTAAAATCATAAAAAAAAAAAAAAAACGTACTAGCTCTTAGTTTGAAAACACAACGACCCTTCCAATTTCTCAAGCTCTTATGCTACTTCCGTTATTCTTCGACAAGATCTATATTCATTGAACATGATCAATGACGCGCCGTAACAAGTGCATTAGAAAGGAAGGTTTACGGTGAAACGTGAACACTTGAAAGGGGAAGAGGCATGAACGTTTAATAAACTCAATAACTCTTTACGGTACTCAAGAATTAAATAACTCTTGTATTTGCTAAAATTAAAATTCATTATTCAAATTCTTACCCTTCCCGGTTCATTTCGCCTTTCTACTTAAATTGAAAAAAAAATAAACAAAAAAATAAAAAAATATATATAGTAGAAGAGGTGTCTCGTTGTTATATATTCTCTGTTTTTATGGACAAAAAAAAAAAAAAACATAAAATTTTCTCTTTTTGGGCATGGAGGGAACAACGGGGGTCTCTAGTATATCATTTCTTTTTGCACGATGACGGTATATTTAAACCGTGCAATGAATGGGTTGCGTTCATCTTCGACAGGCAGGAAATCCCCGTTCAAAAAAGCACGAAATCCTTGTACTTGGTGCAGATACGTACGACAATTGTTTACTTTTGTTCACGCGAACTTATAACCCAAACACAAATTCCGTCTTCATCGTCCCCGCCGTCCCAACTCAGCTTTGTAAGCTAAGCTCTCATTTACCGATATTAGAAGCAATTTCTACATAAGTTAACACAAAAATCATCCCAAAGGTAATTTTCTTTTCTATTTCCCCCCTTTTTTGTTTTTTTTAGACATCAGTTTAACAACTCACACTCTCAATTTGATTCATCAGAGTTCAGTTGTGTCTTTATCTTACTTTATGCCACTCAAGTATGTAAACAAGTCTCTATGTACTATCATAAACTGTTTGTTTGTCAATAGAATATCTTGAACATTTAATTTCTCACAGAGTATACATATTATCTTATACCGGCGGTAAACATCTAAAGGAATTTGTGTACATGTTGTAACCATTACTTTCTTCAATTTCCCACTCAGGATTCCTTTACTTCGGTAATGACTCAAGTTTATTGAACCATCGCGTTTATACGTAAGATAATAAACAAAGATCACAAGACCTACATGATTACAAAATGAAATTCAGCAGTTAAATTACTTGTAGGATTTTGCATTTTTATCCATTGACAATATAGGAAAAAAGGATTAGGGGTTATTATTATGGTCTCTTTTAATTCCTTAACTTTCATTAAAAATATATTAAATGATTAATAAAATTTCATGGTAATTTTCAGTCAAACTAAAATAATAAAAACAAAATACGCTCAGTAAATATTGAGTTAGTAATTTACTGTCGTAGCCTTAATCCCATGTAGCTAAAACAGCATACTCCAGCAGGGATGGGAACCGCTGCCATTCTCATATCTTGATGAGCCTCAAAACATACACGACAGACACTCTCATCGTCTTAGGAGCGAGCTCATGGCCAGTACATCACTTTATCAGCCCACAACCCTTTGCAAAATCAACAAATGAAAAGCTCATGTTTGCTGAAAATTTTGACAGCGGAGAAATTTCGTGGGACCTGTTTTATTTGCAACAAAGAAAATAACAGATCCAAGAGATGACACCATTTATAAATTTCCAGTTAGATACTTGAAAGATATATCCTGATATGATAAGAGAAAAAAAAGTACTATTCGTACGAACTCTGAAGTATCACGGATTTCACAAATCCTAACATAAAGTATGTACAAGAGGTTCGGGCCTGACAGATCTTAGTAGAGAATCCAGAGGAGAAACAACATCATCATCCAACTGTCATAGACACACCATGAATGTGAAAAGCCCTTGCCATCATAATTGAACTTATTAATACCCAAAAAGGGGGCTTGAACACGATTCAGGTGGAACCTGACCAAATTCAGCAGTCCAAATGGGCAAGCTAAAATATAAATGAACTACCGACCAGAATTCCCCAAAAGTCGCTCCACTGCAGCATGGACATTCCCTGCCGTGGCAATTAGTGCCCGTATATTCTCTTGTGTGTCAAAGAAACCCATTTCTTGTAACTGTGACAACTGTGTTGCATATAGTTCCTCGGGGGGCCCTGAAAGCATGGATTAAAATGAGTCCATTGATGGAGAAAGATAAGGAGAGACCAAAAAGAGAAGAGAAGGGTAAGAACAGCAACCATCGGGTCTGTTAGGAACTGCCAGGCTGCCTGCCCCAAGTCCACCAAACATGTTCATCAGCATCTCCAACCCCAAGTTTTGTTGTCCTACAATGCTGAAAACCATAAAAAAACAAAAAAAAAAAAACCGTACACAGGCTATTGAAAGTTGTAAGTCCAACATGGACCCCGACAATTACATGATTTCAGTGGTCGATGCACCATTACTTCATTTAAAAGGAGACCTAAATATTCAGCTGAATTAAAAATCAAATCCCACTATCCTAAGCAACAAATGGAGTGATGCATTTATGAAGTCAGAAACGAGTAGGGAAAATACAGATTAAAGATGCATTTATGAAGTCAGAGCACGGAAACTACAAATTAAATGAGGCAGTTACAGATTATAAAAGAGTAAAAATCCCTTCCATACCCGTGCCTGCACCAGTCTGACCTGGTTCCCTGCAAAAAAAAAAAAGATACAAAGGTTTAGGAAATCTAATCCCTGTGAACAGAAAAGGTGACATCAAGACAGCTAATCAACCTAAGCACATATGATTTCATGAAATCTGGGATCAAGCAGGTGTACCACACATTTTTTTTTTCCTTAAGAAAATCCAAGCCAAGAAACACTTCACAACTTACTGTGTTGATTGCTGCTGGCCAAGTTGAGACATGTAAGCTTGCTGAAAAGTCAGAAGTTGCTGCAAGAATGAAGATTGAAAAAGGCTTACATATTAACCATAGCCTGAAGAAAAAACCCAAGTAAACAATTCAATGGGTAGTTTGCAAGTTGCTAGCCAGAAGACCAAGAACTTGCAAACACATTTGTGAGAGTGGCTGTGGATGGAACAAGCTGTGTGCCATCTACCTATCATAGACCTAAGAGGACATATTAGCATAATTATGAAAATGAAAAGAGGAGCCCAAATAAGTCATTAGGAAAATGGAAAAAAGCCTGGGCAATTGAAAAGGGCTGAAATCCCATTTTCTTGGTACAATGTGCTTGCTTGGATTGACACAAGCACACAAATATGTCAGGCAGTACGGGGAAGGTGATTGATAGGGTGTGTACGTCTGTCCGGTGGGAGAGATGTTATGGGCAATTAAATCATCACAGAACAGCGGTACCTGCATTGTTGTGGGAGAAGTCAACTGTCGAAGAAATTCTGGATTTTGCATCATTTCTCTCAGTTGGGAATTGGAATCAAGCATGCTACGAAGTTGTGGATTCATACCAAGAATCTGAACTTGCTTGATGTTATTCAGCAATCAATTCCACTCAAGATTAGAGTATTATTACAGAGAAACATGATTCAAAGTAATACCTGGTTCATGTACTGAGGGTTGGAAAGAAGGCTTTGCATCATTTGCGAAATAGCTGGATTTTGCATCAACTGGTTCATTAAAGTCGCATCAGGTATAGAACCAAACATGCTATCAAAATATGGCAGACCTAGGCCACCCAGCCCTGCAGGTGCCTGTGGTCTAGCATCCGCAGCAGGACTCGACCTTGTGGTTTGAGCACCTCCGGCTGCCATATAAACATCAATAAGCAGTTAAATAAAAGCTTGTAATTAAAATCTCTTAGCCTGCATCCATTGAGAAAATAATGAAAAACAAAATGCAAATGTTGATCTAACCCTGAGAAAGCACCGTTTGAAACAAGCAGTGCATGACAATTTTCAAAGTTGATAAAAGGACAAATAAAATTTTACATGGACTAGCACAATGACCTTCTAAAATAAAAATGAATAAGAACTAAGTTATGGCCTGACAAAATAAGCAACATAGAATAGAATTCCATGACAAAATAAGTTACTCCCATACATACTCAAGCAGAAGAGAACAGAGACTTACATCCAGCAGTCCAAGGGTTAGGTAGTGGATTAGTATTTGGAGCAGGAGAACCAGTGGTACTTTCAGCACTAATGACAGACGAATTAGTTGATCCATCTGAAACTTGGTTCCCTACTTGATTCCCTAAAAGAGCTGCAAAAGGATTTCCATTATCACCTGCAGTATTACCAGCCATCGCGGTTGCATTCAAGAATGGCTCTTGAACTGTTTCATACATACGCCTAAGCATGTTGAATCCCTCAGGAGAAGATTCAATGTTGCTCATTGCTCTGTCAGTGTTGCGCATCATCTCCCGCATAAGCTCAGGATTTCTTGCAGCTTCAAGTGTTTGACGAAGAGTGTTGGGATCATTAAGTATATGAGCCAGCTCAGGATTTCGATCCATTATTTCTCGCATTTGTGGGTTGTTCATGATTAAATTCCTCATTATCTCCGGGTTGCTCATCAAGTTCTGTACAACAGGCATGTTCATTCTTTCCCTCATAATGTTAGGGTTCCGAGTCAACTGTTGCTGCACTTGCTCGAACTCTGGAAGTCCAGCTCCAAATAAACCACCACTACCACTGCCACCCAAGCCAGCTAAGCCAGGCCCTGGAAACAGTGAACCTCCCATACCAGATCCTCCGAGAGAACCTTCGTTGGAAACAGCAGCCTGCATATTATCTGGAGCTGGATTTGCAGCTGTGGTATTTGTTGCAGAAGCTGCATTGGCTGAGGATGGGGCAAAACCTCGAACCAAGTGAACAGTGTGATCTGCCTCCAAGCCTACAAATCATATGTAACTAGTCAAATACAAATGTCCCGACAATATTATAGTATGAACCAATAATACTAAAATTATGAGTGACTCTACTCGTAAAGATGAATGGCAAGCACAAAAAATATCTGGAAAGATAAGTAGGATCCAATTAAGCCTAAAAAAAAACTACAGGGTACTGATCATAATAGCTCTCTGATTGGTGTCAAAGAGAAATGATTAGACAAACATATCCCAACAGTATTCAGCTACACAGAGACATGTTACACTGATATTAAAAAAAAAAAAGGGCATCTTATCCCAGGGTATGATGCTCCCACACTGTGGGCTTGTGGCTTGAGGTTTGAGGAAGAGTCAGATGTACACAGCTTGTTCGTTAAGAAGAAGAAGAAGAAGAAGAAGAAGTGACACTGGCCTTTACAATTATAATATTAGAAGAGAATGCTGTACAGAATGCAAAGATAGTGCCACTCTACTCAATCCCTAAAGAAGCGAATGGGATCTACATACACAGCATACGCTGGCATTAAACAATTTAATCACAATAGCCGCAATATAATCCCCAAGTATCTTTCCACAAACTGATATTTAATCAAATCAAGCGTAGCAGATCGACAATTACGCCACCTCTAAGAGCCCCCTCCCTCCCCCCCCCAAAACCCCACCCAAAAATTAAAAAAAGGAAAAAGAAAACAATCTAATTATCTTTCCGAACCAAGCAATCACGCGAGGCATTCGAGGGGGAACTTGGGGGCCGTGGGGCATACCGTAGCTTTCTAGGGTTTGATCGCCCTTCAGTATCCGGCCTTTATAAATGAGGCGCTGTTGATCCGGCGGTATATCGGACTTGTCAGCGAGAAGGGCCTTGAAAGATTCAACGGTGGACGACAGGCTTGTCTGAACCGAGAACTTGGAGCCGTTGGAGCAGCGTATATTAACCGTAAGCCCATCGGCGGCGCCGCTGCCGCTCGATTCGTTGACCTCCCCTACAGCTCCGTCTCCTCCCATAATTTTCTGTTATATATTTTTCAGCTCCCCTCCCCAATGCGGGAGGCCACTACCGGAGACCTTAATTTAAGTAAAACAAAAAAAAAAAAAAATATATATATATATATATATATATATATATATATAGATGGAAACCAGAAATGTATTAGATCAAAGCTGAGGCAATTTGGATTGGAAGAACATGATGAAACCCTAGAAGACAAGAAGACAAGACGGAAGCTGGCAATGAGTATACGATAAGATGAAGCCAGCGAAACCTGCACAGAGGAAAACTGATAGGAAAATAACTCACAAAATGGAAACGTGTCACGCTCCCGCTGAGCGCGTGCTTGGGTTTTTTTCCTTCCTCTTTTATTAATAATATTAATCCCTTTTTCTTCTTCTTTTTTTTTTTTTTTCTTCAATCTGTCGTGATCGAGTGGATCCCCCAAACGGAATTGTGTGTTTTAATTTTAATAAATTATATATATATATATATATAAAAGAAATTAAAATATAAAATTTTAATTATTATGATGTCTTTTTTAAGCGGTCCGTGAATAATATTAGTACTGAGTTGGGTTTGGGCCGCTGGATCCATTTGATTAGAAGTGGATCCGAACACGATCTGCCTTTGCTAGTACTTCGACGACACAACGGCCCGACGAAGGGGGTATAGGTTAGTTCTACGAATGGCGGTGGCAGCAGCGTCGCGGTCCTTCCTCTTTTTTAACTCTTAAATTTGCAGACGCGCACTCACCCGCAGTTTGACCCCGCCGTGCCAGGGGCATGATTTTCCGTTGCCGTTGTCGTGGTGGTGACTGTGATGGCGGCGCAACTCTTGAAATTGAAACCCAAGGACTGCTTGTCGCCTCCTCGTCTCCATTCCCTTACGACCAACTTACTGGTCCTTTTTCATTTTGGCTTTCCGTGGGTGTGGGGTAGGGGGGGCAAGTTCTTGGAACTCTTGGCATCCTTCTCCTTGCTTACTCCTTTCTCGTTTGCTTGCACTTGCAGAGATTGAACCACACTCTGATTGCGGACGGGCTTGATCCTCGGTTATGTTCTGAAAGGGTGTCGGATTTTCTGGCGCACGAAAGTAGTTTCTCAAACTTCTTTGTTTCTTTTTTTTTCGCCGGGGGGGGGTGCCAGTGGCTGCATCTCTGCAGCTGGAGCAATTTTATTTCACAAGAATTGAATTGGGTGTCTTTCTGTGACTGATGCAGGCCGAGTTGTTGACATGTCCAAATGGAAAAAGCTAAATGCGAGGTTTTTTGGTATAACCCGCTCCATGATTCCGTCTCCTGCTTGGACCGTTTTGAACATTCTGCGCAATAAAGGTACATTTCTTTTCTTCCTCTTCTATGATGATCCTTGATATCGGTTGGTTTTTACGCTTCGGGACTAAAATGGGTTGTATGCCACATCGGCACTGCTTCTGTTTGACTCCTACTCATTTCTAGTAACTTTTAGTTTGCTCCTTATTTACGTGGATGCCCAGCATATCCGTGATCAGACCCTTTGCTTTCCATATGACGTGCAGGATTTGAAGCTTACTTGGTTGGTGGATGCGTGAGAGATTTAATTTTAAAGAGAGTACCGAAAGATTATGATGTGATCACTACTGCTGGTCTTGAACAGGTTTTTGGTCCTGATTTTGTTTTCCTTGTGCCTCTTTTTTTTTCTCTGTAACAAATAATTAATGAAAGGGTGGTTTGCTGATTAAAATATTTTTTGGCTTTTGATATTTTTCTCACAGATCAAGAAGCAATTTTTTCGTTCTATAATAGTTGGAAGGCGGTTTCCCATATGCAAAGTGCATATAAGGGGTTCAGTAGTTGAGGTCTGGCAGTGATTGAATATTTAGTTAGATGATTAGCAATGATACTGGCAATCATTCTTCGTTGCTAATTTCAGTATACTTGGTCTGGATCCTGTGCCCCTTCCTGACAGGTTTCTAGTTTTCATACGAGAACACATACTAGAGGAAAAGAAAACCAACGTTTATCTCAAAAGCCTTTTGGCTGTAAAGAAAAGGACTTCATACTTTGGAGAGACAGTATGCATCGGGATTTCACAATTAACAGGTAGATTTTCTTCCCCATTATGGCTTGTGTAATGTGATTTTCAAATATCACCACTATTGTAGTTTAAATTATTGGTTTTTTTCTTTTTTTAGCTGTTTTTGATTTAACAGTATTTAAACTTTGTTCATGATAGAATGGAATAGCAAAAACAAATTCATGTGATCAATCCCAATTAAATTTGGGATTAAAACTTTGCTGTTGTTGTTGTTGATATAGTCGTTGTATTTAGCAGTATCGGTGTCATTTTTACTCTAATTGTTGCAATCCTTAGGCAGTGTGTTTTACTTGTTAATATTGTTTGAGATGTGAGATATAAACTCTCGGTATATTTTTATGTCATTTAACTTGGAGTTTTGCTTTGAAAATCATCGAATCAGTTTGTACTATGATCCTTTCTCGGGTCGGATCTATGATTATGCCAATGGGATTTCTGATTTAAGGTCCTTGAAGGTGATTTCCCCCCTTCCATTCTCTTGTAAATTCAGCTTCGAGTTTAATAGTTCATGTCAATGTGGTAGAATCATTATGTCCATTGATTTTTATTGTCTCAGCTACAAACACTAATCCCTGCTCAACTGTCATTCCAAGAGGATTGTGGTAGGTGCTTCTACCTGTTATGTTTGCAGTCTTTTTGTACCAGAAGATGTTGGATCTGGTGGCTGCCTTTGTTACTGATTCAATCTGATTGAGCCTTTAAATGGAAATTATGTCATGCAGCGAGAATTTTGCGGGGCTTAAGAATTGCCGGTCGTCTAGGCTTGACAATATCAAAGGACATTGCTGTTGCTATGAGTAAGTTGTCACCAGCTGTTGGCGAGTTGGACAAGGTACTTAGAAGTGAAAATGCTTACCTTTTAATTGAACTTCTTCTGTTTTCAGCTTCTATGTGTTTTGGGGCTTTCTATTAGGGGAGATGTTTTCCAATGCACTTTCCATTTGCATTTTCTAAGTCTCTTATCGTCTTGTCACCATGTTTCATTTCTCTTTATTCAGTCCAGGATAATGATGGAGTTGAACTACATGCTATCATATGGAGCTGCTGAACCTACTATCTACTTGCTTCAGAGATACCAGCTGCTTGAAGTATTTCTACCATTTCATGTTAGTAGTATTTCAGTATCCAGCTTAACTTTATAATTTTGAGTTATAGGTAGTGGTTTATCCAATACCTGAGATGCAAGTGTTGATTGCAGGCAGCATACCTTCAAGCTGGCAAAAGATCTGCATGGAGCTCCATGATGCTGATGGTAAGCTTAGGTTTGTTGGAATGTTAACTTCTTGTGTTGTGTCAAACTTTATTGGTAATGAAGATGCCGAGGGGTATGCATTTATGGATGTTAGGTCCGGGTAAAACATACTGGAATTGATTAGACAACAATGTTGGGAAGCCTTTAGAGGAATTAGAGAGTCCAAGATGGTATTTCAGTTTGGATAGAGTGCTAAAGATTGAAGATTTGCTATCATCAAAAAATATCTGAAGACCATTGTAGACTTTTGCTGGTGCTTGAGACTGCAACTGTCAAACAGCAATTGGTCTTTGATATCATACTTTAACTTGACATTTGGGGGAGTGTGGGGAATTATCTAAAGTTGGGTATGACAATTCTGAAGAAATTGATAAACAATGGCTGGTAAAATTTATTAATATTGCACACAGGATTCTGTGGAGTTAAAAAGGCTGTGTCCAGATCAGGCATGGCATGTGCTTTATGGGCTATGATAATCATTCTCAGGAGGGAGAACCACCAAACAGAGTGCATGCCATATCTGGAACGGGGAATGGCGGCCATTGGACTGAAGCCAGTTCCTTTCTATTGTAGTCTTTTTGACATCAGGAATGTGGTTCTGCATGTGTCTATGCTGCTACCGTGTGCTTTATGGATTCTCAGTTGCTCCAAGTCAATCCAACTCCATACGTTAACATTTACTTATTTCGGTTTTCTGCTTAACATATCTTTTGATGGTTTGTATTTTGCTTTATTTTGGGCAGAAATTGCTGGTCAGTTTGGACAGATTGGTCAGCTGTGATCGACCCTGTAATTGCCCCCTTTGGTGAGCTGGCATTTTCTTTACTGCCCAATTCCTAAAGTTGCTGATTTAACCAAATCACCATCACCATCACCATCGTCTGTCATTTTCATTTCCCTCCTATTTGTTCTTACTTAAGCATTGCTTCTTCATTTTTATCATAAAAATCCTATTGTCAAAGGCAGTGTTGTCAAATGCATCCTCATGCATGCCAAGGTGCAATGTTTCAAAAGTGCTCTTTGTGATGCCCAAGGTGGATTGCAAGGCCTCTGAGTCAGTGCACTTCTGGAGCTCTGGGCAGTTTGCTTGAGTGCATGAGGGTGCACAAGGCATATTTCTACTGTTGTTAAAGTATTGAATAAGTACTTAGATCGTGGACAAGTTTAATTATCACCTCACTCACTCACTCTCTCTCTCTCTCATCGTTTCTTTTCTACATCTAGGCCGGTTTAATGAGTTGTGTGGATGGTAAAATTTAAAAGAGAACTAAAAAGTTCACACATGCACGGGAATTTTCTGCTGATTGTGCATATTGTATGGGACAGGGTTGGATTGTTAGCATTTCACCAAGCATTGGTAATTAAACCACAGGACGCTCTTGTAATCTGGGTATTTGCTTCTGTTCTGTACCATGGAAAGTGGCAGGAAGGTGTTAAATTTGCAAGAGAATTTGCAATAATGCAAGTAAATTTTGTACCCGAGATCTCAGGGTCCTCTGTACTCAAATCTGATGAAGAGCTTGCTGAAGAAGTTGCTCAGTTTGCATCTTTAGTTCAAGATTCTGCAGGTGCTTTCATTGATGGGGGTAGTCCTTTCAAGCCCACATCTGACAACCCAGCTTCCACATGCTCAGGTTTGGTAAGTTTATGCCAGTTTTTATGTCTGTGTAACTAATAATCATCTGATTGAAGTGGCAGTGGTTAATATTGTAAAAATATGTGATAAAAATAAATAATATGAGGCTTTTCTTAATATGAAGGAGGACTACATGAATTAACCATCCTATTCCCATTCGCGTAACCATACACATCCACTAAAAATTCTCTGTGGTACTTCAGGTATTTGTACCAAAGAAAACAGCACAAACTGTTGCTGAACTTTTTAATGTGCTGGTGATTGACATTGAATCTTATGATTATGGAAGAGGGAATTTCATGATAGACTATGCATTACTTGGATTGGGACATTTGGATGAGACTAGATTTGTCCTGGGAAAAGTTATCTTGGATACTTTGGGTATGGGTACTGTTGAAGGAGGAGAGAAGGTTTTCCAGAAGGAGCAGGAATTCGTTGACGCTAGATGCAGTAGGCCACTTTCTAGTCTAGTAAAGGATATGACGGCTCAGAACAACGAAGAACATATAATGTTGCCTTGTGATCCTGGGTCAGTGCAAGAAATGGACAAAAAGCAAAAATTTTTGAATGAGGACATGCTTCCTCAAGATGAGATTCAGGAGATGGCTGAGAAGCAACAGAAGAGAGTTGAAAATTTTCAATTACCTGAACAAGAATTAAATACCATGCAAGGGAGCGAGTTAGATAAGAATCAAGGTTGTCAGCCTCAACAATTGCTGAGTGATAATAGCAATGTTGCTATTAGGGGTGAGAACCACGAAGAAAGGGCCAGGCAGCATAAAAAGACCGTGGGGGAGGGTAGACAGCAGATTTTACATGACAAAAACATTAAACACCTGTTAAGTATAATTGATTCATCAAAGGACTGGGAAATAAAGAGGAAGGAGAAGAAAGATTGTCATTTATCATTGCAGGAGGTGGTGAAGAAGACTGAACATTACAAACAGATACTGGTTGAGGGGAGAACTGGTCGTCCTTCACTATCTGCTTTGTTCAAGAGATGACTTGACATTTCTCCTTGGTAGTAAAATGCATGCCAACTACTGCAGGACAGCATGACCATTGAAAATGGAATGGAGAGATGGTTGACACAAGATGACTTGACGTTTTCTCGTTGTAGTAAAATTCATGCCAATTACTGCAGAGTAGCATGACCTTGGAAAAGGAACCGAGAAATGGTGGACACTGCTGCATTTATGCATGTGGGCCGTGTACGTAATACACGTGTGTAGCAATGCCTCTTTGTCTATTGTTTCCTGCAGCGCGCCATGGGCTGAGGAGGCAGGTGGCAACTTGAACTAATTTTATGCAGGCGTTTGAAAAGACCATCCAAGTTTGTAATGCAAGTTTTAACTGTTTATAATTAAGATTAGAAATAGTCATTACCAGTTCCAGGGTTTATCAACCAACATGGAAATTGTGTATTACATGGTTTCAAAATGTACGCTGTAAAGACATGATAGGACCTTCTAGCTCTGGGTTTATGGCTGCTACATCTTGGCAGGCATATGATATGATATGATAGGACACGCCTGATCTGCTTGGTTAGAAATTTGCGGTCTCATTTGATGGTTTCTCAATGCTTGTTGCTCTACGGGAGCATGTGGGACACGTCATTATTAGCTGCTTTCTCTTTCATTCCATGGCCAACGATCGGTCCTACTCAAACAAGGTTGTGAGTGACCCTTCTAGTATTTTTACTCTCTCTGTGTGCACCGTATTTGCACTCGCAAACCCCCGGTCCCACAAGTCGCACTCCACTCCAGATGACGGTATAAAATCGTCTCTTTTACCGACAAAAATAATAAAAAAGGGGTGGGAAATTTTTTTTTTTTTTGAAAAAAGCACCGGAAACTCAAAAGAAAAAGGGATGGCCCAAACGGTCCAAATCCCCAAGTCCAACCCCTCATTCCTCAGCACAAATAGTAATTTAAAATCAGATGCGATCAAAGATGACCGTTGCTAACTTAGGAGGAAGGAAAGTCATCGCCAGACAGCCTAACGTAATGATCCAACCAACGGTCATATTTCACTAGCCGTTGCTATTTTGAAAAAAGAAGGGCAAAAGAAGGAAATAAACATAAAGGGAAAGAGCGATCGATGCAACTGTGCAAGACAGGCGCACGCCTCTCCCTCACCCCGGTTGTTGTTTTAAGTCTCTCTCTCTCTCTCTCACTCAGGCCTCTTCATTATTCTGGGTGGGTGGTGGGTCTGCGGGATATTCTTCTTAGACTCCTTTAAATGCCGCTTTGAAATTAAACAACCTCAGTTTAGGTGTGGCGGAATAGGGGGGGGGGATAATTGCATCCGGAGGGAGGGGGGTTTTGATTGTTCCTCCAAGACCACCGAGGCTTGATTTCAAGAAAATGAATATATCTGATGAGAACAATCCTAACTTTACCAAACCCTTGGATGGTTTTCCAGGTACAACATTGAACTCACAAATCACAATAACTGGTGTTTCTCGTTGTTAAACCTCTCAGATCTGACATGGGTTCTCCGTCCTTCTTTGTTTTTTTGTCTGTCCCTCTGGGGGGTTCTTGTGACGCTAGGAGGAGGAGGAGGAGGAGGAGCGGAAATTGGAAACAGAAAGCTTGGACAGGAGATTAGACACAACAGAAGAGGCTTAAGTGTGTCGAATCAGAATGTTGTCGGAGCACAAGCATATTCCCATGTTTTTCATAAGAGGGGATCAGGGTAACTTTCTTGATATTATCTGAAACTTCAAGTTTCTTCGCAGGCTTCCTTCCTCTCTCTGTTCATTGTTATGGTTTTCTTGCTCTTTAAAATTAAAGAAAGGTTGTTGCTTTTCTGCCCAGAAATTATGGACCATGTCAGACAAAGCAAATTAACCCTGTTCACAGACCAATTACGAGGTTAGAATATGGTATTACCCATCATTTTTTGGTTTCTATCTTCTTTTCTTTGCGTGATTAGAGAAGGCTAGAAGGATAAAAAGAGAATCTCCAAAACCCAATCTTGGATCTTTCAGAATCCTAGAGAGGGAAAATAAGACAGACCCCTACTTACAGGACTCCCACCTTTCAGTAACCCTGTTGATGCCGCCCTCCCACCTTTTTTTTATATTCCATTTTCCATTTTTCAGGAAGTTTGCTGCACAATTTTTAATTTCAAATCAGCACTGCCCCCAGGTATTCTGTCGTGTTTGCTCTCAAAGTTTATAAAAGTTTTGTCATTCCAGTAGTGGTAATAATAATAATAATAATAATAATCATAATGGTTCTCTGGAACATTATGTTGGCAGGAAAATAAGAAGCAGAAGCCATCACTCCCAAGCACTAATGCATTTGGAGACTCTATATTCATAGATGTCGATGTGGAAGAAAATAAGACACCTGCAGACCATCCTGAACCCATGTTTTTAGAACACACGGAAGTAAGCCTTCATGAAATGGATCAGACGGTATTTTCTCCCTCTCCCTCTCTCTCTCTCATTCTTCAACTCTCGTTTATGCATAATCACAATTCACCTATGCAATCTTTCAGGAGGAGATTGAAATGGAAGATATAATTGAAGAGCCCATTTTAGATATCGATGGGTGTGATGCAAAAAATTCACTTGCAGTTGTTGATTATGTTGAAGATATGTACACCTACTACAGAAGAATGGAGGTAATTTAACCTCGAAAAAACTATTTAAGAACGTTTGATCCCTTTGAAGATTATTAGGAAAGAACCTTACTTACATTGAAATGGGGTCTGTTGACCTAGAATGCAGCAATGGATACATTTAAACAAGGGGGGTCTATAAAGGACGCACCCCAGTTTTTTTTTTTTTTTTTTGTTAGGTGTGAATACAATTATAGGGAGCAGAAATTGCATAGTGAAATCTAAACAAAATGAGAAACATAACAATGTCATCCTTGGTCAAGTCCAAATAGGAAACCCACTCATATTTGTTTGGTGTGCCACTGGATTCAAAATTAGGTAATACTCATTATCCTGATAAGAAATGGCGTGCTAAATGACGCGCATTCTACATCTAAGTTTTTTTTTTTTTTTTGTTAGGTGTGAATAACATTACCAGGGAACGACAATTGCACAGTGAAATCTAAACAAAATGAGAAACATAACAATGTCATCCTTGGTCAAGTCCAAATAGGAAACCCACTCATATTTGTTTGGTGTGCCACTGGATTCAAAATGGCATGAACCTCTTGGCATGATAACCATGAGTGTCGAGACCCAATTCAAGTTCCATCCGATTGTTTGATACTTTTGTCACAAAGCATAACTGCTGTTGATATTGTGATATACTTTGCTGTCCTTTGACCAAGATGGACATTTTTTTGGCTCTATTTATGCATCCCAACTATGCGATGGTTTGGTGGACTAGGATCGATTGATCTAAATGACTGGATGGCTCAATTCTTAATTGAGTGAGATCCTTTTTGGCGTTCAGTCCGCCTCATAGCTCGACTCGGTGTTCCCCACAACGGGACCAAAATTTCCTTGCTTCTCTAAGTTTGTGTGAGGTCCTACTGCTGACAAGCTTTCAATTTTATCTTTGTTTGTGACAAAACACTCATTTTATCTTTGCAGACGTTTAGCTGTGTCCCCTCCAACTATATGGCGCAACAGTTTGACGTTAATGAGAAGATGAGAGCTATACTCATTGATTGGCTTATTGAGGTAAATTATATGCTCCTTTCAGCTATGCGTGCAATGTTTATTATGTTGGTCCATTCTCTAATCAATTGCCAAATGCTATTGTATGAAGTACTACACTAAATAAAGAGCTTCATTGAACTCCTATTTGAATTAACAGGTGCAGGACAAGTTCGATCTTATGAAGGAGACACTGTTTCTAACTGTCAATCTCATAGACAGATTTCTATCGCAGCAAACAGTGGTAAGGAAGAAGCTTCAGTTGGTTGGCCTAGTTGCTATGCTCTTAGCATGCAAGTATGAGGAGGTTTCTGTTCCAGTGGTTGGAGATCTGATTCTTATATCAGACAAGGCCTATACGAGGAAAGAAGTGCTTGAAATGGTAACTATTTTTTAATCTTGTGCAAACAAATAAAAATAAAAATATTGCCAAAATTCTCGCTGCATACCATAGCCCGAGCAAATAACTAATTGTTTGTTCTTTGTCATTTTCAGGAACATTTGATGGTTAACAAATTGCAATTTAACATATCATTGCCAACCCCTTATGTTTTCATGCAAAGGTTCCTCAAGGCTGCTCAATCCGATAAGAAGGTTGGTAAAAAATGTTGTTGTGGCATGCAAGAAATATTTCCATGTCATGGGTTATATGGGAGATTGTATCTTCTCAAAGCAACTCATTTTATTTCTTATGCTGAGAATCTGTTGGAATGCAGCTTGAGCAGATGTCCTTTTTCTTGATCGAGCTTTGCCTTGTGGAGTATGAGATGCTCAAATTCCAACCATCTTTGTTAGCTGCTTCAGCAATTTATGCTGCCCAGTGTACTGTCTATGGTTTCAAGCAGTGGAATAGGACCTGTGAATGGCACACTAAATACACAGAAGACCAGCTCTTGTGAGTTTTCCCTTCTTTTGCAGTCTTTTTAAAATTTCTTAAGAACTCTGAATAGAAGAATAATTGACAGATTTGGTGTTTCTCTTGCGTTTAATGATTGTGGCAGAGAATGTTCAAGACTAATGGTAGGTTTTCACCAGAATGCAGCAACAGGGAAGCTTACTGGGGTACACAGAAAATACAACGCATCCAAGTTTGGATACACATCAAAATGTGAACCGGCACTTTTTCTTTTAGAAACCAAAGTATAGCAGCAGCACGCCGGGGGGGGGGGACGGTGGAAACGTATACAGCTACTAACTTTACTTGATTGGGTTGGCGGTGTGGGGTTTACACAAAATAACCAACCAACTTACTTGGGTTGCATTTGCGACCTGGAAACTTTTCGAAGCTGCAGCCTTCACAGCCTCGATTCATGGTTGATCTTATTGTTCTTGTTGATCTTATTGTTCACTCACTGTAATTTTTCCCTGTTCCATTTGCAAATGCCAAGCAATAATTGACATTGACACAAGGTGGTAGTAGTAGTATATTCCCTTTCTCTCTTAACTTTTAATCAACTCTTTTCCTTGCCCGGGAGAAGTGCAGAAGAGTAAATCAGTTTAATTATCATCGAACATTAATAATATGACGATTCCTCCTCCCCAATTAAATTTGATACTAAAACTTTGTTGTGCCTTTCGGGTTAACATCACCAAATTTATACCCATTAACATCCTGCGTCTCCCTTTTTAAATACACAATAAAGGCAAAATTTCCCCCCTTAGTATAAGGAAGAGGGGGAGGGAGTAGCAATAGAGTTTAAAGTAATGGAGGGCAAAACTGGCAGCAACATGCCAAAGTTTCAGAGTGAGTTTGCAAAGGCAAACACGGATTTTTCAACTTGGGATTCCGATGCAAAGGGTCTCTTTCATCAAACTCCACAAAACCAACCAAACTAATTTAATAATAAGTATGAATTTGGATGTGAATTGTAATTTGAAAAAGCTGCCATCCGCAGTTACAAAGTGAGTTGCAAAGGCAAACACGAATTTTTCAACTCGAGATTCCTATGCAAAGGTCTCTTTCATCAAACTCCACAAACCAATCAACTAGTATGAATTGGATGTGAATGGCAATTTAAGAAAGCTACCCACCTGCAGTTTGGTTGCAAATTTAACCAAACCTTATTTACATAGCACTCAAACCGCAACAAATTTTATAGATTTTTAACTCATTTTATGACAGCCGCAAATTTTAAAATTAATGAAAGCGACAAACTGATTCGATTGCGTCTATAGCTATCTAACTCCCCTCATCCTCACTAACTCCATTTTGTCCTTTTAGTTAAACCTTTATTTTAGTATTATTATTATTTTTTAAATAAAAATATTAATTTTATTTATTATATTTATATTTATTTTATTTTTTTAAATACATTCAATACTTTAATTTTTTTAATTTAATTTACTTTATATTAAAAAATTTTATTAAATATTATTTTATATTTATCCTATGCACTATGAGATAAATATAATTTTATATTATTATTAAATTATTAATATTGTAGATTAATGTTAATTTTAGTTTTAAAAAAATTAAAAGAATAAATTTTTTAAAAATATTATAATTATATATTTTTAAAAATATTTCAAATATTATTTTGAGAAATTACATAATATTTTATAATAAATTTTAAAAAATAAATTATTTATTTATTTATTTATATTTTAAAAATATAATTATAATAATTTATTTTTAAAAAATAAAATTAATATCACCTATTAATGTTATGGGTAATAATATAAAATTTATAAAATTTTATCTATCACATATCATATATATTATATAATAATAATTAGCAAAAAAAAATTAATATAAATTAAGAGTGAACATAATTAAAAATAAGGAAAAAAAATTGCAAATTTAATTTTGTTTCCTTTTTTGTTCACTTTAATTAAGTTATTTAAACGCGCATAGAGTCGGCCGCCCTCTTCGTCAAAGACACACACAAAAACTACGACGGAAAGCCATGGCAGCAAGAGTGACCTCCTCCTCATCGCCAAATTCTCTCCTCCTCCAAAACGGTAATCGCCACCAGCTCCTTAAACCGGCCACCACCTCTACCGCCACTTTCGCTCATCTCACCGCCAAGAACAAGCCCATTTCGATCAGATGTGCTACCACCTCAATGGCTCCGACCTCCCCAGTCCATGCCTGGCCCCAAGATCCCGAAGACCGCGTATTCAATTTCGCCGCGGGGCCCGCCACCTTGCCAGAAAACGTCCTGAAGAAGGCCCAGGCCGAGCTCTACATCTGGCGGGGATCCGGCATGAGCGTCATGGAGATGAGCCACAGGGGAAAAGAGTTCCTGTCCATCATTCAAAAAGCCGAATCCGATCTCCGAGCTCTCCTGAACATCCCCGATGATTACGCCGTTCTGTTTCTCCAAGGAGGCGCCACCACCCAGTTTGCCGCGATCCCGCTGAATCTCTGCAAGCCCGATGATGCCGTTGATTACTTGGTTACTGGGTCGTGGGGCGATAAGGCGCACAAGGAGGCTCAGAAGTTTTGCAAGCCCAACTTGATTTGGTCAGGTAAATCTGAAAAGTACACAAAGGTCCCGTCTTTTGATGGTTTGGAGCAGAGCCCAGATGCCAAATATTTGCATATATGTGCCAATGAGACCATTCATGGGGTTGAGTTCAAGGACTATCCAATCCCCAGAAATGGCATTTTGGTTGCCGACATGTCGTCCAATTTCTGTTCCAAGCCTGTGGATGTTACCAAATTTGGTTTGATCTATGCTGGGGCTCAGAAGAATGTTGGGCCCTCTGGGGTTACCATTGTGATAGTCAGGAAAGATCTAATCGGCAATGCTCAAGAGATCACTCCTGTTATGTTGGACTTCAAGATCCATGCAGACAACAATTCTCTCTATAATACCCCTCCTTGCTATGGGATTTACATGTGTGGGCTGGTCTTCGAGGATCTTCTGGCACAGGGTGGGCTAAAGGAGGTTGAAAAGAAGAACAAGAAGAAAGCAGAGTTGCTGTACAATACCATCGATGAGAGCAATGGTTTTTATAGGTGCCCAGTTGAGAAGTCTGTGAGATCGTTGATGAATGTGCCTTTTACCCTTGAGAAGTCCGATTTAGAAGCCGAGTTCATCAAAGAAGCTGCCAAGGAGAAGATGGTTCAGCTTAAGGGGCACAGGTCAGTGGGAGGGATGCGAGCCAGCATTTACAATGCAATGCCTTTGGCTGGTGTGGAGAAGCTGGTTGCTTTCATGAAGAATTTTCAGTCAAGGCATCATGCTTGAATCTTGACGATATTATATGATTTTTAATTGATGGGAACCCAATTTTACTTTCCAGTTCTTGGGACTATTTCTAGGGTCTCTCTCCCATCCTATGTAACTTTTTCGGCTTTTCTGCTGTCTCCTCTTTTATCTTGATGCTCTCTCGCAATGGGTGTGTTATGATTCCATTTTCTTAGAAAATTCGATTCGATCATGTAAGATATCGAAAGGATGCTCAATTTGCTGCGGATATGCAATAAATCCTGTGTTGGAGTGGAACTCCAATGTTCTGTTGGATCGAGGCTTCGATGTTGCAACTTATTACTCATTTTTTATTGTTTTTACTGGTAAGCCAGAATGTTGGTAAATGTTTCTGAACTCGACACTGATCAATATCTCATCTCTAGTATGATAAATGTGAAAAGATGGAGTCAGAGGTCCATCCAGGACTGGAATTTTAGCATGGAGGCCCTGGAATTTTCAGTTGGCTCGCACTCACCGGAGTCGAGAGTTGCCTGAAAGTTGAAGAATTGAAAACGAGAGCGGCTCACTTTTGCTTGGCTAGGATAAAAGGCTTCAAGCGCAAGAAGTACGGAGAAGGAACGCGACCCGAACAGCGGGTGTCTCCTTCAATTCTTTTCGAGTCTAGGGTGATTTACTCGGCCATCGTCAGTCTAGCCATTATTAGCTCAGCCGAGAAAACCAAATTCAATGAGGTTTGAAAGTCAAAATCGAGCGCACCAACTCATCGACCCAACGTTTGTGCGCAAAGTGCGACTGCATCACTTCAATCGATATACTAGTTATCGAACTATCGTTTATTTCTTCATATAAAAATCATTTTAAATGCCGACAGAAAATGCAAGTGGGTGTAAAGTATCCTTCACAGAAATAAACAAACCCTTTCTTGTGCGTAATGCCCGTGCCTTTTATACCCCCTATTTAATTCCGACGACCTTACAGTTGCCAAATTTAATTCACCCTTCTCTTTGTTGTCAAAAGTCAATTTCTCTTCCTCTTCTCTCTTTATATTATTCTGCCATAAAACCGCCCATTTGAATTGCACTGACCAGCCACACGTCACTCTCTCTCTCTCTCTCTCTCTCTCTCTATATATATATATATATATAAGCACCGTAAATTAAATATAGCTGGCATAGCTCGCTCACCCAAAGTTGCTCCTTGCTCCCCCGATTTTACCTACAGGTCCTGTCAAGAATCTTTATCACCCTTTTGGCTCCTGTAGGTCACAAGCTGGTACAGGCCCGAGATAATAAATTAAAACGCGATCAGTAAGTTTCATAAAAATAGTTAGTAACCCCCCGTGTATGGAAGACTTAATGGGAATGATATGCTATTTTCCATTTATGTTTTCGCGTCCTCAAATTCGTTGCCTGAAAATGTTGGTTATAACCAGCACGATGTTACGCTGGTCCGAGGCCTTGGACCGACTGGAATCTCCCTCATAATTTTGCCTCTCGGCATAAGGGCTGAAAAGGAAGCAAGGCTGCAGATCCCAACCCGTTTAATTAAGACAATCACAATGACATTGCTAGAATAGAAATAATAGAAGCCAACTCGACCTGTGCACAACAAGTCCATTAATCGCCAAAAAATTGTATTAGACCAGAGAATGAAGTGAGAGAAATTGAGATATGAATAAAAGAACACCTGGAATGGACATTGAGCAACAAACAAAGCATCCTCGATGATGCTGCCTGTAATTCATTGAGTTGTGCGTGAAGGCGTCGGATCGCTGAGGCCGCGCGAGGTGAGGTGTGCCAACATTCGAAACGGTGTCGGAAAATTCGATTTGGAGGTGTTTTAGACTTCCTACTTGATCACTGATATTTTATTTTGGGGGTCTGGCAGTTCCAAGTTTCCAGTAAACCCAGTAACCCAACCACCATGGGCTTGGGCCATGGTGCCGTCACACTTCACTTATTGGTCATTTTTACCGGATAAATTGATAAGTCGGATATTCCCAGCCCACCAAGCGAACCCTGTGGTTTCGACCGGCTAAAGCTAGAGTCCTGTTAAGCCGCGTGCCGAGGGGTAAGACCTCCTCGGGGAATATAAGATTTTCTTGAGGTTGACCTTTTGATCGTTTTCTAACTTTTTACCTTCTTGAGGAGCAGAGGCTGCCCTATCCCAACTGGTGAGCAGCTTCATTGGAAACAATATTTGTCGAGCTCTGCGCTGCCTAGGCCAATTTCATTTGATAATAATTTAGAGCACCTTAACATCATCTCGTTCTCAGCTAATGTTTTACGGTGTTGAAAGCATGACCCGTTACAACTACAAAAATACAATCACTTTTATCCCTCGCTACTCTCTCAGCAAGTAGAGCATCATCCATGCTGTTTATTCAGCAGAGTCGACAGCTCTCCTGCTCAACAACAACAACAACTACCACTAGCATCTACAAATCTTTCATGTACCCTCCACATTTTCATTTTGCCTCTGGCCCAGAGCTAGCTGCTGAGAAAACCAATTTGATTTCAGTAACAAACAGCTCGTATTCACAACAAAATGAAAATTGCGCGCTTACCACTGGGTCTCCCCTCTTTAAAAGAGGCAGCTACGTGTTTGAAAAATTCTCTGGTGGCGTCTGCTTATTCCACACCATAAGAACAAATGGGAAAATAATGAGACAAGTATGCGTGTGTTTGTTCTCTATAAATATGTATGAAGGTTGCCCTGAAATTATTCACCCCCCGATTTCCTTCCCAACAGTTCTTTACTGACCCCCACCGAACATTTTCCCATGTTCTGCTGATTTCACGGAAATGGGCTGTAGATAAACCCTAAACAAGTTATCATCTTCCTTTTTGACCCAAATACAATATTATTGAGTGCCCATTTCCGCATTCATCAACTCCCATTAAGCTATATAAATTACTAAAGTTTAAACATCTTCCAGATCAACAGGGCCCACGGCACAGGCCCGTCTCACAATAAGTTCTTCCGCATGTTGGGGAACAATATCCTCGAATGTTGAAAAGAAGTGCAAATACCTAGTGAAACGTGCATAATAATTCTATGCATCACAGAGAAAAAAGGTTCCATGCCAGAGTAAAACGCATCATTCGTCACACTTTGCACCGATATGCAAAGTCATCACCCAATTCCAATTTGACTGCCTTTCCATCAATAAACTACTATCGTTATTGAAATGTCACCACTCCATCAGATGCAGTTATAATCCTTTAATGGAGTAGTGACATGACACACCAAATGCACAACCATGTATCACTTATAGTCACGTCAGCACTTAGGAGGATGGAAAAGGAATCAAATTGTAGTTGGGTGGTGGCTTGGCACACTAATGCAAAGTTTAGTGATAAACGGTGTATTCTACCCCATTTAATGCTCATTAAACCTACGTACCGTGCTTCATTGTGAGAGATGGAACTTTCTCATCCATGCATCCAATCACCTTTGCAGGTGTTCCAGCCACCATGCTTTACACAACACCATGGAAAAAAATTGCAGAAGTAAATAATACTACTTGCTTTAACCGCAGATCTATTTTATCCTAACATATGGAAAACATTGACCAACCTATGTGGGGGAATATTTTTTAGTACAAGAGAACCAGAAGCTATCATTGCCCCTTTACCAATTGTTATATTCCCAAGTACTGCTACACGTGCTCCTATTAGTACACCATCACCTACTTTTGGGTGGCGATCACCAGTTTCTTTACCAGTCCCTCCTAAAGTTACACCCTGCCAAAGAACTTTGCTATAAGCATGGGCAGTCTTTAGTTTAGCAACTCAAAACAAACATATGGCCTAGAAATAGTTTTCAAGGGATCAAGGCATTGAAAGAAAGTATTGATATGCGAATCTTCCTTTAACAGAGAAATCTTGAAGGAACAGAAAAGGTAAGACAAATAAAATAAACTTGATTATTGGCCACAAGGTTTTCTCACTTTTCAACACAGAATGTGCACCAAAACAAGTCAAGCAAAAAATAATTCTCACACAACAAAAGGAACATGGTAAATAATGACAGAAGGGAAGAACCCAGCAGCCTCACATGCATTATTGAGACTCTATTTCCTACCACAGCAGTCTCGCCAATAACCACACCTGTTGCATGATCCAACAATATGCTTTCTCTGATTCTGGCAGCTACACAACAAATGAAAATGCTGAAATGTAGTCTCATGTCATAGCCAAACACATTATGCTCATTTTCGGACACAAAAATAAAAGGCATCTATGGAGAATAAATTGCTCAATCTTCTGTCAGTTGTGTCCTCCCCCATAAATATGTATTGCCCAATTATGGTTTAGCATATTTCTCCAATCCTAACCAATGTCACTTTAATTTTTCTAATGCTGTTGACAAGTGTCTAAAGATTATCAGTGGCATAGAACATGTTGTAAGGTAAATGAGTATACCTGGATGAATGTCAACTCCAAAAACCTGGACAAAACAACAATACATATATTATGTGAGATAAAACAGAAAACAGAATCCAGAAATGTCAATACAATAATATTATGCATGAACATCAGCTAAACATGGAAGATGAAGCTACCTCACTGATTCTACTTTGTAGTGCCAAGGCTAATATTTTCCGTCCATGGCTCCATAATGCATGCGCAACTCGATAAGATTGCAAGGAATGGTAGCCCTGTACATCATCCCACCAGTTCATGTCATACGAGAGATCTTAGACCACAAGAATAATATTATATCTCCTACCCCCAACACGAAAAAACAAAAATTGTGCAACTGAATAAACATCTTGTTACAAGAGTACTAATGGGTAGTTTCATGCCAACCATGAGCAAAAAGTACCTTAAGATACAATAGGGCTGAACAATATGACAAACATGCAGGATCTCTGTCTTTAAAAGCCTGGGAAAGGAAACCACATTTTGACAGATCATGGTTTGCTTCAATACTCCAATCAATTAAAAAAATTTTTAAAACTAGCCATATAATCTGCAATTATCAATAAGTTACCTGCAAATCTAAACGAATTGAACGCTGGATGGCTCTATCATTCATTATTACGTCAAAAATTGTGTCAAACAATTGAGTAGCTAAAAGAGTAGGATTCTGGAGTCGATTTGCAAGAACAAATGCCAATGCTTGCTCCAAGCAATCGTGTGATAAGATACTGGAGTAGAGAGAGCTACTTAAAATTGGTTCATTATCTGCCTGTGGTACAAATATCAGGTACATTAGATCTCACTAGGCAAAATAATACCATCACAAAACCTATAAACAAGATACTTCACATGCTATCTTAACGAAATTGTGATATATCCAGCAGAAATTGCCAGAAGGAACTTCCTCATCTTTGATTCAATTGCATACTGAACCAAGTATGTTTCCACTTCTTTTGTGCATGGAAACTGAAAAACAAATACGCGCGCAAGGCACAAAAAGTTGGTCATAAGTGTTTGCCATAGCTGAACAGATTGCCTAGTTTTGTTCTCCGAAGAGATAGGAGCGCCCAAAAAAAAAAAAGGGACCATGAAGCCTGGTGATATCCGAAGCATACTTGTAATAGATATAAAACTTCCGACTAGGAAGTAAATTCGAGAAATTTTGATAGCCAATATTTACATTTGAGTATTACACGCTAATCATGCTGAAAGGGGCATTCCATGCTATCTATCAATCGCAAATTGAAGCTATGGCCAAACAATTGTTGAACCCCGAAGCCATGGAAGGAAAGTCTTGATCTTTTTCTTATTCAATATCGGCCATCATCACCAGATAAATGGGACAAAAATGACAAAAAAAGAAAAAAGAAAAAACAAAGAGAGAGAGAGAGAGAGAGAGAGAGAGAGAGAGAGAGGGAGGGGAAGCGTACCACCGCCTTGGCCTCTTCCCTGACAGAGTCCCAAACGGGGTCAGTGGAATTCTCGGCAACCGATACAAGAGGGTCCGGCTGCGACAGACCTCCCATTGCATAAACCGGAAAGACCTTCTCGAACGGAAACTCTACGGCGTCGCCCGAGGCAACCGAAATGGTTCCATTTTCTTGCTGCTCCTCGACTTCTGGGCCCCTCGCCAGCAGTTGTGGAACAGAGCCCCAACTCTCGTCGCTCAAACAGGCCATGAGAGAAGGAGACAAGAAACTGATTCAGAACTCTGGTTTGACAAGCAGGACGACGACGCTTCACTTTCTGTCTCCCACAGAATGATAAAGAAATGGAGCGCAACAGAAAGATAGAGAGGTGGCGGCGTGGCGGTCGGGGCGGGGGTGTTGGGGGGCGCTGATGGGAGAAAACAAAACTTGTCAGCGTATCCGCTTTTAATTTTTAAAAAATAATAATAAAATAAAAGTTACACTATCTAATTTAATTATTAAAATAAAATATATTTATTGATTATATTTTATAAAAAAAATTATTACCGGTATAGTTTTTAAAAATTCTTAAATTCCTTAGTTAAATTTTATATATATCTTATATATGTACCGTACACTTTAGTAAGAAATATTATACTCAATAAATATCATATATAATATAAATACATGCATCTCTTTAAAAGTATTTATATTTTTAAAAGTTAATAAATTAAAATAAAAATATTAATTTAATTTAATTTATTTATATAAATAAAAATTAACAATAAAATTTAATTGATAAATTAATTAGAATAAATTGTATGGTACAAATTGAATTAACTTAAATTTAATTTAAAAGATGATACAAGTCAATAAATTAACGAAGTAGGGTTCTTCATTTTTGGTGCACAGAATAACTAAAGAAATATTTTTTTATTCATAAAGAAACTCACAATTAAAAAGTTTATTTGCTAATTGGGATTTTTTTTTTTTTCCTTTTGTTTTCGGCTCTTTGATTCGCTTTCAGTGCTTCACCTAAAAATGAAAAGAAAAGAAAAGAAAAGTAAAGCATTCGGTAAATGGCTTCTCGGATGGCTTAATCGATCGGATCAAAATAATTTCCTTGAAAACCGACCCGACCCGAACCGACCCTGCCCGATAAGATCTCAGCCCGATGGCGAGACGATCCGGAGCCATCCTTAAACAGCTCTTCTCTTCATCGCACCATCAATGTCTCTTGGAATCATCATCATGCTCCTCCCGATACACCTCTCACCGATCCGTCACCTACATGCCCCGACCCGGAGACGGCGCCCCGCGCGCCGTCACGCTGATCCCCGGCGATGGAATCGGCCCAATGGTCACCGGCGCCGTGGAGCAGGTTATGGAAGCCATGCACGCGCCGGTATACTTCGAGCGGTACGAGGTGCATGGGGACATGAACAAGGTACCGCAGGAGGTAATCGATTCGATCAGAAAGAACAAGGTGTGCTTGAAGGGAGGATTGGCCACTCCCATGGGCGGAGGCGTGAACTCGTCGAACATGCAGCTGAGGAAGGAGCTTGATTTGTACGCTTCCCTC
The DNA here is from genome assembly GCA_020883675.1 of Bruguiera gymnorhiza. Lineage (NCBI taxonomy): Eukaryota > Viridiplantae > Streptophyta > Magnoliopsida > Malpighiales > Rhizophoraceae > Bruguiera > Bruguiera gymnorhiza. Next base: position 7,097,819 of record JAIRCJ010001054.1, on the reverse strand, counting down.
GTAAATTGCTTCAATTTGCCCGGATTGCCCACCCGCCACGAGAATGTCGATATTGTTGTGATTCGTGAGAACACCGAGGGGGAGTACTCGGGCCTCGAGCACGAGGTCGTTCCCAGCGTCGTTGAAAGCCTTAAGGTAAGGTCCTTCTCGTTTCTTTGAATGAAAAATCATCAACCAGAGTCAGCAGATATCGGTTTACCGTTTCACAGGTCAGAGGGAATAAAGTTTCTGTTTAAGTGTTCCCATTTCATTTCTTGCTTGTTTCTATCATTCCTTAGATTTTATTATTAGATCTTAGGAGTAGTGAGTGTTGATGGGGCCATCACTTTATCATTCCGTTTTTCTCACTTTGCATATTTTTTTGGGATGGGGGGGGGGGGAGTTCATTTTTGCATCTCTTACTACTAATCTGTTTGGTGATAACAAAGTTCTGCTCGGAGCGCATTGCAAAGTATGCATTCGAGTATGCTTACCTGAACAATCGGAAGAAGGTGACTGCTGTGCACAAAGCAAACATTATGAAGCTTGCAGATGGTTTGTTTCTTGAATCTTGTCGGGAGGTTGCTACAAAATACCCTGGGATCAAGTATAACGAAATTATCGTGGATAACTGCTGCATGCAACTTGTTTCAAAGCCAGAGCAATTTGATGTCATGGTATGGGAATAATTGCATTTGAACAATTATTCTTTTTATATGCATCTTTCATGGGTCTTTTCTGCTGAATATTAGTCAGATAAGAAATGGAAAAGCAAACAATTGCTGCATCACTAAATCTGCCATGTAATCTCATATCTCTTCAGGCTTTATGAAAGGATGATTTGAATCAGGATAGCTAAAGTGAACCAAAAATGTGAATTAGATGGATGATTTAAGCGATTTGTTTTGTCACTGGTTGACCAAGTTTCTTACCTTTGGTTCCCTTTTTTCCTGGATTAGAGCATAGTTGTGTGTGCAGTTTATTGATGTCACGCAGCTCAAGCTATTCTCATTCCGTCAGCTGCAAATCAGCCCTTTCAACTATAACTGGATTCTGAATCAAACTACTTGATTTTGAAGTGAAGAGACTAAATCCTGAGTTTTTGCCCAACTACATTGATCTTAGAATAGTCCTGACATTGAGTTTTAGGGATGTCGTGACATTGCTTTTGGAGAGGTTTTCATAGGGGATTATCACCCTAGTCCGTCAAATAGAGAACTTGAGTATTGTTGATGAGGGCAGTAAGAAAGATAGCTACCTGCTTTTGGGAATTTCCATGTAGGAAAAAATATGTCGGTAGGCCATGCCTGCTGGTTTTTAAACTCTAACAAGTGCTTCTGTCTTGAAACGTGACCCTTATTTCTACATGTGTTAATTACAGAATGGGAGAAAAGCAAAAGGAGTTCTTTAGCTGATAAGGATAGATTTACTTGTTGCAGGTAACACCAAATCTTTATGGCAACCTAGTTGCTAATACGGCTGCAGGTATTGCTGGTGGTACAGGAGTCATGCCAGGCGGTAGGTCTAAGGCTACTCTTAATTCTCTGACCTCTTGTTTTCTCACATATACATATATAATGTCGTGTGGAATGACTGATGATTAGGGAAACAACAATAGGTGTTCTCCTGAGTAACTGATGATAAAAATAAAACTGCTAATTTGTTGAGCAATTAATGTAGTACTTGAACATAGTTTTTCTTGATATGTTGCTAGATTTTGAGGGCATGTGATTAAGTAAAGTTTAGTTTTGATATGCTGTATAGATTACTTTGAATGCATTTTTATGTCAAAAAATTGGTGTAGTAGGGATGGGAATGCTTAAATGAATTTGTGATCACCGTAGGAAGGATTGAATTATAAATGGAAATATTTATAGTAAAATAAGTGTAGTGCTGATTGGAAATAGACTGAGGGATGGCATTTGTGTTGGTTTAGACATGTCCAATGTAGACCTATAGATGTTTTGATTTAAAGAAGGGACTAAATCTAGATAGATGCTAAGAGGAGAGAAAGAGGACAACTTAAGTTAACTCGAGAATATTAGGTGAAGAATTATTTAGAACTCTTACATCTCACACCAATCATAATTCATGATATAATGGAATAATAATAAAAGATTCACATAACTGACCCCTTAATTTAATTTGGAATTAGGTTTTTTTGTTGTTGTTTTAGTTGTGTTGTTATTGGGTCCAGGTAATGGCTATGTTTTTCTCATTTTGGAAGAATTGACTTTTTGGGTGGCTTAAAATTATTGTTTCTATTAAGTTGTGGACTAAGGATCAATATGGAAACACATTTATGCAAAGAAAGGAGAGAGGTTTTTTTGTTTTTTTCCTTTTCCTTTTTGCATTAGCTTTGTTAGTTATTTCAATCAGAATCATTGAGAGAGGACAAAAGGGGGAATGTCATTTCAGGGAATGTTGGGGCTGATCATGCTGTTTTTGAGCAAGGTGCTTCAGCAGGGAATGTGGGTAACGAGAAACTAGTGGAACAGAAGACAGCAAACCCAGTGGCGCTGCTTCTCTCAGCTGCCATGATGCTAAGACACCTCCAGTTTCCTTCATTTGCAGATCGCTTAGAAACTGCAGTGAAGTGGGGAATTCTAGAGGGAAACTATCGAACAAAGGACCTAGGAGGAACGAGCACCACCCAAGAGGTCACTGATGCGGTCATAGCCAATTTGGATTGACAGGGTTGACAGACATCAGCAGCTGCTCTCATTAAAGCATTCGCTGATATTGCGTGGAAGTTCCCTTCCTATATTCTTTACTCCATTCTCGGAACATCCCCCATATTTTTTGCCAGCCAGTCAGAATTTATCCTTTTTGGCTTTAATAATATGAGCACTAGATAACAAAACGCTATTGTTACTCGAGTCAGTTGCCTCGGATCAAGTACTTTTCAATTATTGGGACCACATTGCATTTGAATCTTAGTTCAGTAATAGCTACATGTGAGGAAAGCGGGTCTTGAATATGGATGTCTTGGCACAAACATTTTGATTTGAAGAGTTTTGGCCTTCAGGTTTTGTCTCCTTTGCCTGTTCAATTTTAAATTACACGTCGGTTCGTTTGGTATTTCAGTGCTTGGTGATCAGAGTCTCGCGTGTAATTTTAGTCTGTCGAAAAAGCCGACCCTACAGGGTTTTTATATTTTTCCTTCTTTTTTTTCCATTTTATTCATGTAGTCGTAGTTTTGGATTAATGGTGTCATATCATATCTTTGATTTCTCTTTTTTCCTTTTTTGGTTTTTGAAAAAAAAAAAAAAACGGTGAGCTTTCGTTGGTCGACTAAAGCTTCGACCCATAGGCTATGGCTACTTTTTTATTTTGCCTATTGCAAGCTCTGCAACAGTTGTTTGCGAACTTTTCTGGACCGTGGGATTGCTTTTCCCTCGACGAACCTGAGTTTCTGCTGGTATAAAGTACACATTAACGGTGAGGACGATGAATCATCAACCTTACGTTCATGGAATCCAACGGACAATAAGTTGCTGAAACGTAACCTCCACATCAAGAATTGCATTGACAGCATTGCATATCCACCGAGCGCCGGTTAACCTTGGTGAGGAATGTTGACAGCCTCTGGTACTTGGGCTCATCAATGAATGAAATTGAGACACCAAGGAGGAAGAAGAAGACCCCAAAATAAAAATAATAATAAAATAAATAAATATATATACACACACACCAAGGTTCTTGACATAAATTAGTTGAAGGTCAAGCTTTATTTATTTTCCTTTTTCTCAATAAATGCATATGTTGAAGTTAAAATAGTTTTAAGTATAGGTTACATTTAACATTTAATTTAGTAGCAGACCCGGAGAGGAGTTAGAATATGTACCTGTGTTACTTATTGGCCTGCCTGACTGCCAAAAAAATAACAGTTTAATTCATGGTTCCCCCCGGTTCTTGGGAGTGAGGCCAAGTATTTTTAGTACGGATTCCCCGCCACCATGAACCAATTTAACCCGAAATTATGTTGGACTTGTTTCATTTACAGGTTCCATCGATTTGGTTTGTGTTTTGCCCGAGATTCTCGGGCATTCTCACACCATGCAAGAGAGTTTGAACAGGGATCACGGCCACCTATGGAGGGTCTCGTACGTTGCTCTGCAAATTATGCTCCTCTGACTCCTATAAGCTTCTTGGAGCGAGCAGCTAAGGTTTACAGTGACAGAACCTCAGTTGTCTATGGCTCTGTCAAGTATACTTGGGGAGAGACTCATCAACGCTGCCTCAAATTGTCTTCTGCTTTGTCCCAGTTGGGAATTTCCCCAGGGGACGTGGTAAGTTGGCCTTTCTTGGACTCTTTGTCTTTCTGTATTGTGCCCATCTGTGTGTGCATTTGGATGATCATGGTTAAGCTAGATATGCTGTCAGAAAAAGACAACATCATGATCATAAATTGTATTGGTGTTTAAATCTGGAAAATTGAATTAATCAGGTCGCCACGCTGGCCCCTAATGTTCCAGCAATGTACGAGCTACAGTTTGCGATCCCTATGGCCGGAGCGATCCTTTGCGCACTTAATACACGCTATGATTCAAGCACTGTGGCTGTCCTGCTCAAACATTCAGAAGCCAAGGTTATTTTTGCGGACTACCAGTTGCTTGATATTGCTAATGGGGCAATTGATCTGCTCACAAAGACCGGAAAGAGACAACCAATGCTGGTGTTGATCTCCGATTCTGATAGTTCATGTTCTGCAGGCCCCATTGCAAACAGTTTTGAATATGAAAGTCTCTTAGGGAGTGGACACAAGGGATTTGAGACTAGGCATCCGAAAAGTGAATGGGATCCCATCAGTATAAATTATAGTTCTGGCACAACATCAGGGCCCAAAGGAGTTGTTTACAGTCATAGAGGCGCATATCTCAATTCTCTAGCCGTCAGCTTCCTTCATGGCTTTGGTTCAATTCCCGTTTACCTTTGGACGGTACCTATGTTTCACTGTCATGGATGGAGCTCCATTTGGGGTGTCGCAGCACAAGGTGGCGTCAACATATGTCTTAGAAAAGTCTCTCCAAAAACCATCTTTGACAGCATAGTTTTGCACAATGTAACACATATGGGAGCTGCACCTACTGTCTTGAGCATGATTGTGAATTCACCAGTAAGTGGCCGAAAGCAATTGCCACATAAAGTGGAAGTAATGATAGGAGGTGCATCACCGCCTCCCCAAATCTTTTCCAAACTGGAAGAGTTGGGTTTTGGTTTAACTAACTTTTATGGCCTCACAGAAACTAATGGTCCAGTAGGTTATTGTCAATGGAAACCTGAATGGAATTTGCTGCCTTCTGACGAGAGATCAAAGATGAAAACCAGGCAAGGGATTCACCATGTCTGCGTGGAAGATGCTGATATTAAAGATCCCGTCACAATGGAGAGTGTAGAGGCTGATGGTAAGACCATAGGTGAGATAATGTTCAAAGGAAATACTTTGATGAGTGGATACCTTAAGGACCTAAATGCAACAAAAGAAGCTTTCAAAGATGGATGGTTTCGAAGTGGTGATCTTGGTGTGAAACATTCTGACAGCTACATGGAAATTAAAGACCGGTTGAAGGATATTATAATCTCTGGAGGAGAGAATATAAGCACGATTGAAGTAGAAGCCGTTTTATACAGTCATCCAGCTGTCGTTGAAGCTGCAGTTGTAGGGCGACCAGATGATCACTGGGGACAAACACCTTGTGCATTTATAGAGTTAAAAGAGGGACTGAACGCCAATCCTGAAGAGATTATTAACTTTTGTCGCGATCGCTTGCCTCATTACATGGCTCCCCGAACGGTCGTATTCCAGGAACTGCCGAAAACCTCAACTGGGAAGGTACAAAAGTTCGTTCTCAGAGAGAAGGCAAACGCTATGGGCAGCCTCTCCTGAGAAGAGGAAAAGCTCACACTAATCGGTATCATCCCTGCTGAAAAATGTCTGCAAATCGGTCTCTGTCAATGGGCTCATTGATCACTAGGTGGTTCTAACAAGTCACAGGCAGAATTTCCGTTTAGCCGAGGCCTTTTTCCTAATATGATACAATGGCCTTGGAATTTTTCAACATTATACCAGAAACCATATTGGGACCCACGACCAGTTAGGAGTTTTACACGGACACTCTACCAATATTGAGACGCATCCCAACTTGAGAGCAGAAATAAAAGGACTCACCATGTAAAGACAGGCTCCAGAGAGCAAAATTACAAACAGAAAAGTACGAGTTCCCCAATTGCTCGGACTTATCCTTTCTTATCAACAACGTCTTCTCTCTTTTGTTTTTACTCCGTAAAATGAAATTTAGATATAACAATCGAATACAAGATATTGATTATCGCTGTCTGACTAATGTTCGAACGTGTCCACCTGGGAAATGCCATCTGGACGAAATTCCCGGTAGACAAAGTTCCGAAAAAGTTAAACGTCGCTCACTCTGTCAGTGTCTCTTTCCCCGTCAAAATACAAACTACAAGTCGCATGATTATGGGCTCATGACTTCCAATCCGGCACCTTTCGGTTGAGCAAGCTCTTGCCTTGGTTCCCCCCTGATGTCTCGGAGGCTTTCAGGAGCCCTGGTGCTTCTGTTTTACTTGCCACCTCAACGCCTTATCCCTTGTTGCTCTTTTCTCTCCATGACACCGCCTGTTACGACACTTAGGGAGACTTGGAGAAAGAAGTTTTGTATCAGCTTACTTGTGTTGAATTGTTTTAAATATAATTTTATATTTAAATTTAAATTTTTTTAAATTATATACAAAATATAATTAATTATAAACTTATATATTGTACTTAAATTATGAATTTTAAATTTATATACCTAATTATTTTATATTAAAGATATGATTTAATGAAAAATAAGTCATTTTAATTTAATTTTATAGTTTTTTAATTTTTTTACATTTTTATATTAAAAAAATAATTTAATAAAAAATAAGTTATTTTAATTTCATATTATAACTCTCTAATTATCTCTTTAATTATATAAATTTATATAAAAATAAGTGATATTTAAATTTTAATTATAAATTTTAAATTTATATATTTAAATTTTCATTTATTAAAAAGAAATAATTTAATAAAAAATAATTAATTTTAATTCTATACCATAATTCTTTATTTTTTATAATAATATAAGATTATTCAGAAATAAATGATATTTAAATTTAAATTATAAATTTCAAATTTTTATATTGAAATTCTCTTATATTAAAAAGAGATCATTTAATTTTAAAAAATCATTTTAGCTCTATATTATAATTCTTAAATCCTCCTTAGTAATATAAAATTATATAAAAATAAGTAATATTTAATTTTAAATTTTAAATTTATATATCTAAATTCTCTTATATTAAAAAAATTATCTAATAAAAAAATAAATAATTTTAATCTCAAATTATAATTTTTTAAATCTTTTTTTAGAAATATAAGGTTATATAAGAATAAATAATATTTGAATTTAAATTATAAATTGTAACTTTTTTTATTTAGATTTTTTATATTAACAAGAGATCATTTAATAAAAAATAAATTATTTTAACTTTATATTACAGTTTTATAATGTTCTCTTTAATAATATAAGATTATATAAAAATAAATAATATTTAAATTAAAATTTTAAATTTTAAATTTTTATATTTATACTCTTTTATATTAAGAAGACATTATCTAATAAAAAATAAATCATTTTAATTTTATATTATAATTTTTTAATTTTTTTAATAATATAAAATTATATAAAGATAAGTAATATTTAAATTTAAATTTTAAATTTCAAATTTTTATACATAGATTATATTATATTTAAAATAAAGATCATCTAATAAAAAAATAAATCATTTTTAACTCTATATAATGCTTCTGTCTGATTCTCTCTCCTTTTTAGCTCATTCATTGGTGTTACTTACGCTGCAAATCAGGAAGTAAACCAATTATCATTTCTCTTGATTCCAACACCACCATGAACCACTTGGTCAAGAAAACATACTGGACCAGTTTAGTTCGATTTGGCCAGTATGTCAGTCGAAGCTCTCAACTGTTGTCAAACTTGGCAGGTGATATTGAACCAGAATCATTGAAGACTATGGATGGTCTGTTACGGTGCTCTGCAAATCACGCTCCTTTGTCTCCCATAAGCTTCTTGCAACGAGCAGCCAAGGCGTACAGAGACAGAACCTCTGTTGTGTATGGTTCTGTGAAGTACACTTGGAGCGAAACTCATAAACGCTGCCTCAAGCTGGCTTCTGCTCTGTCCCAGTTGGGAATTTCTCCAGGAGATGTGGTAATCTAGTCATTTTCTCTTCTATACTCTAATCTTGTCAAAACGATTAGCACACTAGACCTATGTGTGTGAGTGTGTTTGTTTTTTTTTTAACTTTTTTTCTGTTTGTTATTGATCATTTTTATTTTATAGTTCGGCTAATTTAGAAGTCCTTTTACTGGGTAGACTTAATCAGTTTCTCTCCCTAGTTTCTAGCTAATAATTGGTTTGGTTTGCCAATAAAGGGCTCCTATTGCCAATATCAACAGTCTTGGAAGTCTAGTGTTGCATCTAGGTTGAGTAAGCTGGTGAGTTGTTGGTTTTGGGGTTGGGGGATTGGGATATGCGGCATGTGTCTGTTTATGTACCGATGAATTGCCGTCATTTTGCAATATAAGTCACAATTGGTATGTCTTTGATGTTTGAAACTAATTAAGATTTTAGCAGGTCGCAACCCTGTCACCTAATGTTCCGGCCATGTACGAGCTACACTTTGCAGTCCCCATGACGGGAGCCATTCTTTGTACGCTTAACACCCGCTACGATTCAAATATGGTATCAATCCTACTTCAACATTCAGGGGCCAAGGTCATTTTTGTGGACTATCAGTTACTGGATATTTCTAATGCAGCATTTGATCTTATTCAAGAGGCCAAAAAAGAACCACCCACGCTGGTCTTAATTTCTGATCATGACGTTCCATCTCTTACCGTCCTCACTTCAAATGTTTACCACTACGAAAGTTTATTGGCCAATGGTTGTCATGAATTTGACAATAGGCAACTGAAAAGCGAATGGGATCCTATTAGCTTGAATTATACTTCCGGCACGACATCAAGGCCCAAAGGAGTTGTTTATAGTCACAGGGGAGCATATCTGAATACTCTTGCTACGATTTTACTTCACAATTTTGGTCCAATGCCTATTTACCTGTGGACTGTACCAATGTTTCATTGCAATGGATGGTGCCTTATATGGGGGATGGCAGCACAGGGCGGCACTAGCATATGCCTCAGAAAAGTCTCTCCAAAAGCCATCTTTGATAACATATCTCTGCATAAGGTCACACACATGGGAGGGGCACCGACTGTCCTGAACATGATCGTGAATTCACCGGCTAGTGACCGGACGGCACTGCCTCACAAAGTGGAACTAATGACCGGAGGTGCACCCCCACCACCTCAAATTTGTTTCAAGATGGAAGAGCTTGGTTTTGGGGTATCTCACTTGTATGGCCTTACAGAAACTTATGGCCCTGGGACTTACTGTGCATGGAAACCTGAATGGGACACGCTGCCTGCTGAAGAACGATCAAAGATGAAAGCCCGGCAAGGAATCTATCACGTTGCCTTGGAAGATGTTGACATAAAGGATCCTACCACCATGGAAAGTGTACCGGCCGACGGCAAAACAATAGGAGAAATAATGCTCAGAGGGAATACTGTAATGTGTGGATATCTTAAAGATATGCAGGCAACAGAAGAAGCTTTTAAAGATGGATGGTTTAGAAGTGGGGACCTTGCTGTGCGACATGAGGATGGATATATAGAAGTAAAGGATCGTTTGAAGGATATTATAATTTCTGGGGGAGAGAATATAAGCACGGTTGAAGTGGAAACAGTTTTGTATGGCCATCCAGCAATTTTTGAGGCTGCAGTGGTTGGAAGGCCAGACGATCATTGGGGACAGACTCCATGTGCATTTGTGAAGCTAAAAGAAGGATTCAGTGTTGACGCTCATGATATAATTGAGTTTTGCCGAGCTCGGTTGCCTCACTATATGTCTCCCCGGAGTGTCGTTTTTGATGATTTGCCAAGAACCTCAACTGGTAAGATCCAAAAGTTCTTTCTGAGGGAGAAAGCAAAGGCCATGGGCAGCCTCACGTGAAAAAGGGAAGAAAGATTGCTAGTCCAATGTTCCATTCAAAAGACAGAGACTTCTCCTTCCACAAAATATTTTTGGTGGTTATCGGAAGAACGATACGGTTCCAAGCAATTTACTCAGGATCGAGTTGCCTATGCCGTGGCGGAGTACGGTAATGGTCGGTCACATTTGGAGCAATAAGAAGAGACTCATGATCCGTCGCAGTTTATTTGTTAACCCTTCTAAATATGGAGGCCCAATGCTGTTGTGTCAGCTGACAAACAAGCAGACACTTTCTGTGCTTGTAGTTCAACTGTCCAAGGAATCTAAGTTACTTCCTTTTCTTATTCTTTTTCTATTTTTCCCGAGAAGCCGGTGAATCTATTTCAAGTGTCTTTTACATCTTAAATGTTTCCTCTTCCTTCTTCGCCACGTTATTTAATTTTTTTTTTCTTATACAAAAATAAAAAAACCAAGGCACCCACCTTATTCTGCTCATCGAAACTACTAGAAACCAAATCAAAATTACCAGAAACAAGCTCAATTGATTCACTCAATAGATTCCTTGAGAATGCTATTTGTTGCAGCATTTACAGGGGTCTTGAAACATCAGTCTAGCAACATACATAAGAGAAGAGTAAGATCGATGCCACGGATAATTCTCTGTGGAGTGGAAAACCTGTCGCTCTCTCTCTCTCTCTCTCTCTCTCTCACGCGGTGGCTTGTGCAGGATATTCCACCAGATTGAGACGAAGAATGTAAGGATGGATAGTGGAACCGCAGTATAGATGAGTTCCAATCTTGACCCCAGTTGTAAGGAGTACCAATCCAGGATCATGGTAATGTGCAGTTGGTTTTCCCTCCAAGTCCACCACGAAAATGCCACTATTCTTGCCCGCCGATTCTTCCCCTGTGTACCTTGAAACCATTGCCACAACCTTTGCGATGAAGGGGTACCTTTGTATTACTTCCCATCCCGTTGTGATCGCCTGTCACATTCACACAATGAACACGAAAAATCAAGTCGGAAGACAACATTTTTCTTTTCTTTTCTTTTCTTGAAAAAAAGAAAAGAAGAAGAAAAAGAAAAAGAAGAGAGGAGATTTTGAGAGATAGAGGTATGTAATGATGTACTGTGACCAATGCAACCCAATAGTGTCCATGTCCATCGTAGTGGATATTATCCGGCAAGCCAGGCAGATTGTCAATAAATGTTTCGGTGCGGCCTTTTTCTTTGCCACTAATGTAATATCTTCTACACCTTCTCCTGCAAATTGTTTGCCAGGCTTGAATCAGCCAAAAGTCGAAGCCAACCAAAGGAATTAAAAGGTCAATGCGGAATCGTGCAAGGTCTACGTGCGTACATGGGGGTTTCGCAGAAAACGACATAGTCCTGGTGCGGTGAGATTGCAATGCCATTAGCGAAGTAGAGGTCACGCACCAAAACTCGGGTCCTTTTTGTGACGGGGTCAAAGCTTAATAATCGGCCATGGGGCTTGCCCTCCAAGATGTCCCGCAAGCCATCGTGCAGGTTGTACTTATAAGAAGCGTCGGTGAAATAGATGGTGCCATCGTCTGCTATAGCTGCCGCGTCCGTCAGCTTGAACTCTGTACCCTCCGCCTCTTTCGTTAGCAGCTCCACGGCGCCGTCCCCACTTATGCTCAACAGTCCCTAAAATAGCCGCCAAAAAGTTCCAAACATGCATTTTACTTTGACTAGGTTTGGACCCTTTTTGGCTTTACGCATGCATTTTTTCCAAACCATAAATAAATAAATGAAAGAGAAGATTTTATAATTCGAAAAAAATTGGTAGACTGAATGATATAAATGGAGCGCCGGTGCTTTTTTTTTTTTTTTTATATTTGGCCAATAGATAATATAGAAATTTATATAAATAATCTCTTACAAATCATCATATATTAAAAAAAAAAGATGAATGACGAGCAGACCTTATGAGCGTCGGCCACGATGACATCATCGTGAAGTCCGAGAACAACGCCGAGGGGCCTGCCGCCGGTGTTCACCCAGTCTTCAATAAGAACAGAGTCAGAGCCCGAGTCATTGAGCTTGACTCGCTTGATCCACCCATCCGCAGTGCCCGTGTAAATGATCCCCGACCTTTCATCGAATGCAATGTCTTCAGGTCCTTGTAACAGCCCGGAACCCAGAAACTGTGAGCCTCGGAGCATGCGATCATTCGCCGTGGGCGCGGACAGTGGGGGCTGAGCCAGCTCGTGGAGGGGCAAGGGGACTGGGTCGAACGAGTCAAGATGGTAGGCAAGCACGGCGGCCAAAACAGGAAGTGTGACTGACAAAAGAATGGTGTACAAATGCCGTGAGCTCGTTCTTCTTCTTGATCCCGAAACGAAACGGGATGCGCCTGCTCGGGAAGCTGAGTTTGGTCTTGACTCGGGCATCGCCATCGGTGGCTCTCTCTCACCCTGCGTGATATCACCAGGAGGGAGACGCTCGTTGAGAGAAGAAGGCGTCCCCATGACGGGAACCTTTAAAAAAACGAAAAAAGAAAATTCCAGTTATTAAGCCCTAGGTGGCATTGACGGAGCCACAAGAAGTGCGTGGCTCCAGTCCCCCCTGCCCCCGCCACCACGTGCATCCACGTGAGGTTCCCTCACTCTATCCAAGAGCCCCGCGAAGTTGAGTGGGCGCCAAGTCCCCCGCCCCCGCAAAATATCCAGAGTATTGAATAATAAATAAGTAAATAAATATATATATATATATATATATATTACAAATTTATTTTAAATTAAATATATATATATAATTTAAATAATAAAATACGTAACAGGCAAAAAAGATTATAATAAACTATAAAAATATTAAAATAAATCTACAAGTTTTTTTAAATTTAATTTAGTTATATATTTTATTAATTTAATCGTACATATATTATTCTTAATAAAAAAATAAAAGTTATAAAAACAAAAAAAAGACTTATTCAATAAAATTTACATTTCGAATGTTTTTTAGGTAAATCTCCAGTCCATAAATTTTTTCTAATTTGCTAATTACGTTTGTCCCCACTAAAAAATAATTTTGCTCTCACTTTTTACTAGATTAAAAATAGAGGGTACAGCTTACTTTAAAAGCTCACGTTTTGAATCTCTTCTTTCTCGTTTACATATACTACTCGCATTACTCTTTGTTCATGAAATGGTTCAAAACCCGTTTACAATCTCATTTAAAGTTTATTTATAAATTTATATAGCATATATTGAAACTAAACATATTTTTCTTTTAATTTATTTATTTTATTAAAGTTGATTTTTTTGTCATTTTAATTTTATTTAATAGTAATAATTTTTTATTTTTAATTATTAATGTTAATAATATAGTTTTAAAATGAACCATTCATAAAGAGTTCAAAAATTTTATATAATTCATGTTAGTTTATTTTTAAAAGAGAATAAAAGAAAGAGAGGGACAAAGTCCTATCTATATATATATATATATAAACACTTTTAAAAAGAAGTATAAATTAAGACGAATGACACATGTCTAATTAGTTTAAAAAGAAATGGTAAAGGGAGTACTCTGCACCCAGCAGCCCAGTACACATCAAACTAATCTTAGCTGAAAGAGCGTAACGTCACGGAGTTGCTTTGATACAATCGGAAAAAGGAAAAATGTTGTTTGTTTTGATGCGTAATTCCAAAATCTCTTCCGAGCAAAAGATGTTTGCTTTGATACAATGGAAAAGGAAAGAGATGTTTGTTCTGATTTTTTTCGTTTTTCTTCTTCTTTTTAACTTTTGGTTCTTTTGTTCTGGCATCCTTTGTCTTGAATTTCGAGGCGTACGAGGCTGTCTTGACAACGAATCAACGAAGTGGGTTGCCGAGGTTGCAGATGCCCTGGCGGCCCATTCTTGGGTCCCAGCCGAACCAAACCAAACCAAACTATGAGCATTGACCAGCATGGGCCGCAAGGATTGAGCCTTGGTCATTGAGCCGCCAGCCTGAACCATCGGTTTCCTGGTTGTTTTCGGCGAAATGACTATGAGATGTGGGTCGAGATTATATGAATCCCCAAAAAACTACGAGCATGAAACGATCGACAGACTCCACCCACCACATGGGAAAGCCTTGTAGACTGGGAAGGCCTTTTTTTATTTATAATTATTTTTATTTTTTATATTAACCATCTACAAAGAAAGAAACCCTCGAGCTAGCCAAATAATTGAGAGGTATGAATCATTTTCAGAGCATGATATGTTGCGCACGCACACACAAACACGTATAAAGGGGCATTGTAGGACCCTTTTGCATTGGGGAGTTTAAGTTGGAGGAATGGTGCAGCCTTGGGGTCACGTTACAGAGATGTCTCCATCTCAATGAGCTAAAAGGAGCTTAAGCTTACGTCAGCCAATCTCAAATTGTCACGGATATCTTCCTGTAAGAACCGCCACGGACCATTCTTCGACACTAGTCTGCAATGAAATGAAAGCGCAGTTGAAATGCTGAATCGACAATATCTACTGACAGGTTGATTTAGCACCTAGCAAAATCACAAACTTGGCAAGCAATGCAATGATCCGATTATCATATTTCAATTTCACGCATTTCACTACCTTGCATATCCAGCTACCGTCCGCAAGCCCATGAAAAGAGTCAATCCAGACCAAACTCCAGAAAGTCCAAAAATGGAAGGCACATAGAGCGTAAATGCAGAAGAAATCGCCCCAACCACCATCTGTTGCACATTTGTATACCCAAACATTAGAACTAAAATCAACCAGTTAGAAATCATCTGTTGTGTTGGACAAAAAAAAAAAAAAAATCATCCATCATGTAAAATTTTTATATTGCAACATGGGATGACAGCTTACTTACCATGGAATAAGCAGCATATGAAAAGTCTGATATACCATAATGGAGACCATCAAAAATATAAGCCAGAGCATTAATGGGTTGACTGGCACTAACAAACTGCGGTAGATTTTGACAGAATTCCAGAGAATAATTAGGAAAAAGATAAAGAAACAGAATCCTATAGACATAGTCAAACTAGTTGAAAAAGCAAAGAGCAAGAAGTAAACTCAAATACTTACCAGTAGTCCAGATCTAACAATCGCTAGTACCTCAGCATCCTTAGTGAACAAAGTTGCCAAAGAACCAAATGATACACCCAACATGATAGCCAAGGAAAGGCCAGTAAATAATCCTGTCTGAAGAAAATTACAGGACAAGTTAAGGTTGGGGTTGTAGTTATGGCACCAGCAGAAGACAAAACAAACTTAAAACTAGCAATCACCTTCAAAGCGGAGAAAGTAATTTCTTTCATGGTACTGTAGTCACCTTTTGCAGCAGAGCTTGCAATAAGGGCCTGCAAGTAATAAGTATATCTTCACTGATAATAAATTTCTAAAGATAGAACATTTAACAAGAAGATAAGTAACAGGAATTTTGTAGCGTTTGATTTTGTCGTCTTCAGAGGTTCCAGTTACTAAGTTGCTCATGTCACTATAAGGCAAGACCCAAGGTTACGCAGGCCCAAGACCTGCTGCACATCAGAGTCAGCAGGTCGGTTTACTCTAATAACAGGAGTATGTCAATCAAGTTATATAGGTGTCACTTAAGCCAAGTAGAAAAAACCAGAATGGAAGAGGAGTTCAATAGAGGTTAAATAGAATGTTAAGATCCCTACCTGACCTGATGCAGCTTGAGCATCTACAAGGAGAGAGACAGACAACCACACCTGCAAACATATCTGATGAGCAGCCACTGCTAAGGCTCCTTGACGGGCAGCCATTGATGTGCTCAAAGTTATGGTCATGACAGCAGCCAGAGTTCTCCCGAGAAGAAAACCACCTGAGAAGAGTGAATTTTGCATGTTTATGCCCTATATAAATGTGTGCTAATTTAGTTGATGGATTAGATTAAATTCTAACAATGGTAAACTGTTATGAATACAAATTAGATGAAGTCCTAACAATGGAAAACTGTTACAAATACAAATTATCAACAAAATATCTTAACAAACTTCTTCAACTTTTTCTTGCATAGGTGCTCATGTCAGAGCATCAAGCAGATTGCACCCTCAGTATTTTCGTCCATAAATGAAGCATGACAATGTCTGCATCACAAGTAATTTAACTATTTTGGTGAGGCATTTAACCATATAATCGGATACATATGACAAGTGGAATACAAGAGGACACGTCTAAGAGTGCCCACAACATGGAACTAGCATAGATAAGATTCAAACAGGTTTGCAAAGTCCATACACATTTTCAATATTAGATTCAAGTTGGTTGTTATGAAACTGCAGAAAAAAGCACTCAAAGAACATTCACCACAATATTAGAATGCTAAATAATCAGCTTTTCAAGAGACAAAGAGGAGTGGAGAAATTCATGTCTGCCTTTTGGTCCAAACTATTTAAAAGGAGTCACTAACACTTACCAGATTTCAGGTAGCCACCAAACTGCATATTTTTGAGATTGGGAAGTGACAACACTGTCCTTTTGTTAAGATGCCAGATCATCATAAAGGTGACAATGTATCTGCAAAGGTTGAAACATGTTAGCTGCTGCAGCACTGTTCTGTTGTTTAAAGAAGCCTAAAGAGGTGGACAGGGGAGGCACATACTGAGATATAACAGTAGAAATAGCAGCACCAGTTACGCCCAACTGAAAACTGTACATTAATATGGGAAATAAGAATACGGCTGACAAATTGCCAAATCCTGCAAGTGAATCAGCCCCAAAACATGTGAACAGACTAAAACACAACAATAAACAAACTCAAAGATCTGTTTGGATGCATGGTTTATGACATTTTTCTGTAGTTATTCTCCGAGGGTGTTCACGTTTATGACCAGACACACCCAATGACATTAGTAATCCTTTCTAGTATGCACAAGAAAAGCCGGATACTTGCCTAGACACATGACAGGAGTCTTGGTATCCTTAAACCCACGGAAGATGCCCTGAATGGCCAGATAAATAACAACAGCAGGAGCACCTATTGCTCTGAGTTTGAGGAACTTTTCTGCTGGAGTACGCATGGGTGAAGCCTGTTCAGGGGATGAGTCAACCTTAAAAACAAAATGATCCTCACAATGCATAAATAAGAATTTGCTTAAGAAAAGAGTCCAAATTTAATAGAACGATTTAAGTACAAAAGACCAAAACTGGTGTCCTCTGAAGAGGGGAAATGAAAATGATAAGCATACACTGATGTCACCATGACCAAGTTATAAGGATTACTCACAGATGATATGCCCATCATGTTAAGAAATAGTCCAGATCCCATATACATCGCCAAAGCCTCAAATGTACCAATTCCAACTGCTAAAATTAAGGCTGTAGATACTGAAGGCAGCAACTCTCTTTCAACTTTTCCATCCTCATGACAGATACCACCTATAAATCAAGCAATATCAGACTGAGATGCAAATGCAAAATTAATGGCCATATGGCATTTTCTCTTGTTGGATACATATTCATTGTAAACCTAATAAATATCTACTGAAAGCAGACTCACCGGCATTCCTTGCTATGTCTTCAGCCACAAATGAAGTTGCCACACTAAGAAGAGGTATATTGAAAACTTTTGATACGATGTTGAAAATAGACATGGACACACCTGCTGCTGCCAACTCCAAAGGCCCTTTACAGTAAAAATTGAAAGCCTCTTAAGCAGCTAACTCTCCAAGGTGACAATTGTGTGTCCAAAAGAAGCAGACATTTGATTTTATTGCTAGCATATTGTCAATGTGAGATGGCAACTAACAAGATTTACAAGCCCCTTAAATCTCATGGGATCTTACTTAAACAAATTTAAGACAAAATATACAAAAGAAATAAGACAAAAAAAAAAAAAGTTGAAAGAATAACGTGAAACTTCTACGTAGAGCCAGGAAAGACTTACCCAATCTACCAACAAAAGCAGTTTCCATCAGTTGCGCTAAGGGCTCAATTGCTTGTCCAGCAATTGCTGGTAAAGAAAGCATTATAAGCTCAGTTTGGACACTTTGATGTTTGGATTGACTGGTTATTGATGGTCCTGATGAGTCACTAAGAGTCAACCCATAATTTCAGTAAGCAGAAAAGAGGAATAATAATTTTATCATCGAAAGAGAGAGGCATCTCTTTGAGAAATTATAGAGTCAGCAAGCTGGCCAAATTGACTCATTAAACATAGAATTAGAACTCCTTTTGATGTACACAGTGGTGTATAGAAGCAAAGATTTACAGGGGGGGGAATAAAGGCAGTAAACCTTACAAGAATCCCTTGTCGACTGATCTTCCATTGGTAGGAGCTAAGCTCCCCTTCTCACCAGAAAGCTTCACGCCAGTTTGCTGATCATTGACTGACCCACAACACTTAACACTTACTAAACGCAATGTCTTTGTATTGTGCACAGCAACAAGACGACCCTTGGCTGCATTTTTCCATGCAAAGGCTCTGTCCCATTTCTTCAGTTCTCTCCTTTCAGTTTTTTTCCCAGTAAGACCACAAAAAGGCCTACCTGTCAATTGATTAACCTTCGCGTATGGCTTCATTTAGCGCCAATGAGTCGTCTAATCTATTGCCTTCAAACCAAAAGCGAAGATCACGTTGTTCCGTTTAACCTGACCAAAGAGTAAACCGAGTACGTTCCTATAGCAAGATAATGTATTTACTGACAATTTGAGGACTTTATGCATTTGTTAAAGAAATCATGTAAAGTCAGAAGATTCTAACACTATATTGTTAGGTCTTAATAGGTCAGCGTCATAGAAAAGCATCCTTGAAATTTATTTCATGTCAGTGACATGACGGTGGCCCATTCAAATTGCGGTCATCTGTCATAGCTAAATATTCGTAGATTCATCTCCTTCGCGCTCTTCTTCTTCTTCTTCTTCTTTTTAAAAAAAAAAAAAAAAATCTGGCATTGACAAAACCCAGTAATAAAAAAGAATGCCCAAATACATTTGAATGCGTTGCTCACAAAGATAGCACCTTTCCTTTATCCAAAGTGAGGAATGGAGCTGACAGGGTTTGCGATTTTAATTCTTGAAGGACATAACAATGTGGAGCAGAACAGTGGTGAGACTTACCCGAACCAGTAAATCCACGAACGATTTGGAAAACTTGCCCCAAAAGAACTGGGAAAGAAGCCTGGACTACTGCGGAGAATATGCTTTTCTTTTAACAGTTCTGAAAAGAAGCGATCGCTCCGTAGAATTTGGACAGCAGTTACGAGACACTCTTGGCTATGATGCACGTTGGTTGATCTGTTACTTGGGATAGTTCCAAATCCCAAGGCATACATGTGTAAAGAAAAGAAGAGACCGCTAGATCAATAATACTACTGTCTTTAGTCGTCTTCTCTGCAATAATGAGCATCCCCATTTTTGTCCTGCAACTAATGCCACGTGATTATTGCTTTTAACGTTAACCCCGAGTGATAAAGCTTGCATTTTTGTAGGCTGTTGTAGCCTCGAGTTCAATCCTCTTAGGTGGTAATTGGTTACTACAAGAGTAAAGTATTCAGTATTTACTGATGGGGGCAGGTCCCGAACATTCATTCAATCAACCAAAAACCCAACTACCCTGAAAGCGATACGAGGTTGACGCGCGGAACACCGCGGTCTGCCATTTCTCAACGTCCCCTGTTGTCGTCCCCAAAGTTCATCTGGTCATCATGGGCCCTTGCAGTTAGTGGCCTTTGAGCGCTTCAAGGTTCAATCAGTTGAGATTCTGGTTGCACATCAATAGTATTGTGGAATATATCAATATAAGAGTACATTAATAGAGTTATATGAATTCTAACACAAAGCTTGTTCAAAAAAAGAAAAAAAAAAAAGAATTATAAGACAGAGTGGAAGAGAGTTTCTGATGTTACGACGATTGTATATATAATGTATGGAAATTGAACAAAAAATGATTGATTTTTCACCCCAAAATTGCTGCGTTTTAAAATTTGTTCGCAAATGAAAAGAGGTTTTTTTTTTGTTGGGGGGGGGGGGAGGGGTCGAAATGCCAGCAAAATGCGTAGTGGGTGGGTTGGATTGAGGAGCCCAAAAAGCATGCGAGAACCTGACCAAGGGCCTAAACATGGGAGCAACCTCCACCAATAGATCTAACAGTGCCATAGGAAGGAGAGCCAAAAAAAATATGGTTCCAACTTCCAAATACTGCAAACGTTCGTAGCTTCGCTTTTGATTTTCTGTTTTTCGTTTCTAAAAATATTAAATGTTTTCCGTACATCCTAAATACCCTATTGGTCCAATTACCCGACCTGCTGCTAGAGTAGGGGCGGGGGTGTGTTCTACTTGTACTTCTCGTTATTCTACGTACCTAATTAAGGGAGAAAATCATCGGCGGCACGTCCTTTACGATGCACAGTTCGGCCCATCCTATTCCTAGAAATAGAAAATATTACCTTGTTTCCTGCCAGTGCAGTCCCTATAAAATAAAATAAAATAAAAACGCACATTGTGGAGTCTTCTCTAATGCTTATGGATGCCTATAAAATGCTCACTAATTTTGTGATTTGATCATCTAGAATAATACCAGATCTTCGGAAATTGCCCCCGAGTATCCCACCAAAGACCAAGAAAAAGGGCATAAGATTTTCTGCCGATCCGTATTGTTCTGCCAATCATCTGGTAATTAGTAATGGCATCGCAGGATACTGGGAGGCCTCTACCAAAATTCGGGGAATGGGACGTCAACGATCCGGCCTCCGCCGAAGGATACACCGTGATATTTAGCAAGGCTGGAGACGAGAAAAAGAAGAGTGCTGGAAACAATGGCCCCTCCCAGTCCCAGAGGAGACGCGACTGTTACAGACAACGAAATGACACGAGCAAATCGAAGAAGAGTTGGCTTTGTTTTAGCTTCGCATGACACTAATATTCTTCTCGATTCAATGTCATGTCATGTCATCGTGTCGTGGCCGATGTCCATTCTACATCCCCCTTTCCTCTCCTCTCCTCTCCTCTCCGTGTTCTGTTTTCCTGCTTTCCTCCTCCTTCTATTTTAGTACGGAAATAGATCTGTTAGGACCACCCATGCAAATGATCATAAAGAGAGGTCTTTAATTAGACTGCAAGAAGGATTGAAGATGTATTATTATCATTATTATGATTTGTAATTCATCAACATAATGTATGTAGGAAAGGATTAAAAAGATTATGTGACGGGCTATTTCGGGGAGCCTCGTTATCGAAATGCATACTTGCCACCTCTTTGTAATTTATTCCAAAAACATGCAAATACTCCTATGTTTATTTCTTCGGATTCGTGTTCCCCTTTATCTTTAGTCCATTTGACAATTAACCTGGTGATTAATTCTGGAAAATGCTTGCGAGCTCTCTATTTATCTACTAATCTATGTATAGCCGAAGGGAGAAACAATACTGGACTTTTTAATTGTTTCCGGCTAAGATTAGTTTACAAACTCGGATACATTCATCCTTCTTCCCCACCGCAGTTTGTACAACATCCAAATCATAAAACAGAAGGAAAAAAAAACAAAAAAAGGAATGTAGGGGGAGAATCATAAGCATAAGTCACGACTCTCAAGACCGGCTAGTCAGGAAAAGAATTTTGTGCAATTTCCTGCAATAAAACAGAATGATCCAAAAGGACCAATCTAATCCATGGGGATGATGAAGTCGGCCAACTGCCCTTTTCGAATCGAATTGACGAAAACTTAAAACCAGAACAATAACATTCTCTATCTATCTATCTATCCACACACACACACGCACACGCACACACACACACACACACACACACACCATCTTTCCCATCCTAACATGCATAGCAAAACATATTTATTTCGCAGGCACACAAAAATGTTGCGCACCCTCTGTGTATTCTCTTCAGCTCTGTTGCTGGGAACCTCGGCAAACGTATTGTTCGTCGAGTGAATTGAATGGCCGTGCCCTCGCGTTAGGCAATATTATGGCCGAGGATCAAATCAACTCACCCAATAAGAATAAGAAACAAAGCACGTTCTCTTTTTCCTTGCAATTTGAATTTGAGTTCTGTGCCATTAATCTCCGGAGTCAATTAATTAAAGAAAAAAACATAATAATAATAATAATAATAATAAATAAAATATTGACCCTGACTGTTGAATTTTGCAGCAATTACAATTACGGGCAAGGGGGCAAAGCTATTGGTATAGGGGCAGATCTCATAAATTATCCGGATCAGGTGGCAAAAGACCCAGTATTAACGCCATGCCGGAAGGCAATATGGTTCTGGATGACTCCAAAGGCAAACAAGCCATCCAGCCGCGATGTGATAATTGGACAATGGACGCGATCTGATGCAGATAGATCGGCTAATAGGGTGCCAGGATACGGCGTGATAACGAATATCATCAACGGTGGATTGGAGTGCGGGCACGGACAGGACGATAGGGTGGAGAGTAGGATTGGGTTTTATAGGAGGTATTGTGGCATGCTGAGGGTAAGCTATGGGGGCAACTTGGATTGCAACAATCAAAGGCCATTCGATTTGCCTAATTAAACTCTACTCTTTAAATCAATTGGGTCTAAATAAATAATCTCCCAGCAGCATACATCTTCCGTGGCTGGCTGGAGTGTACTAGTTCCATTCCCAATATGTTCCTACTGGAAAATTTTGATTTTACTTGAAATAAAAGAAATTTTTTTTTTAAAAAAATAAGCATCACATTCTATGTCTACCCGATTTCATATATGAATTTTAATGGTCAATTAAGCGGTTTTTATTTTATATTTTTGAAAAGAAGATACGCGATTTATTTCCTGATCCCAACTCCATTACTACGATATGAAGGATGTATTTCGATTGCGCACTGTTCCATATTGAGTAAGTCGCACTTTTTTTTTTATTTTTTATTTTTATTTTGACCCTTTTAATGCTTCCTTCCGAGTTCCCAGTTCCAACTGGCAAACAATGACACTGACTGACCGAGTCTTTAATTCCTATAGAGTTTACCTTTCTTAAGTGCAGGCACATGACCCCAATGGATCTTCCACATAACCACGCTTTTTTTTAAGACTTCTCGGGGATGCACAAGTCACCGGTCAAGACCCGCGAGGCAAGGCAAGAGTGTTCAGATTAAAAAAGACAAATCTCTAGTCCATTGTCATGAAGTCAGCCAGCCAGCCAGCCATCCCTTTTGAATTGAATTGTCAACAGCTAAAAACCAGAACAATAACACTCTCTCTAATTAATACCATAACATATATGTCTATCTATATAAACACCATCTTTTCCATCCCAACGCATATAACATAACATAACACATATTTACTTATCTCACAGACAGCAAAAATGTTGCGCGCTCTCTTTGTAATATCCACTTTAGCTTTGTTGCTAGGAACCTCGGCAGCGCAAAATTGCGGAAGGCAAGCGGGAAATGCCGTGTGTCCAAACGGCCTGTGTTGTAGCCAGTTTGGATGGTGCGGCAACACGCCTGAACACTGCGGTACTGGCTGCCAAAGCAATTGCCCTCCCCCAGCTGGCTCGACCCCAACACCTTCTACACCAGCCCCGACTCCTAGCGGCGGTGTTGGCAGCATCATTACTCCGGCTCTTTTCGATCAAATGCTAAAGCATCGTAACGATGGAAGGTGCCCGAGCAATGGCTTCTACACTTACAATGCTTTCATCACCGCTGCACGGTCTTTCAGTGGCTTTGGCACCACCGGTGATCTGGACACGCGGAAAAGGGAGCTCGCTGCTTTCTTAGCACAAACCTCCCACGAGACCAAAGGTTAAATTTTTATTTACTATTATTATTAATATTATAACTTCATTAATTTAGACGAGGTTTTCGATGAGACGCCTACTTGATCATCACAGTAATCGTGAATCCCAACTATCAACTTGAAATTTGCCCTCTATACAATATTCTTTCATCTTTGATAATTATATGCCAACTGATTATAATTAATTACTAACCTAATTAAGTACAATGGTGGGATGCATTTATATATATATATATAGGAGGATGGGCAAATGCACCAGACGGTCCATACGCATGGGGATATTGCTTCGTAAGGGAAAAAGATCGTCAAACTTATTGTTCGTCAAATGAATGGCCGTGCCCTGCCGGCAGGCAATATTATGGCCGAGGACCAATTCAACTCACCCAGTAAGAATGAGAAACAAACACGTTCTCTTTTTCCTCGCAATCCATTTACTGAAAAAAGGAAAAAAAAAAGCAAAAACAGAAAGAAATATTGACCCTTGACTGTTGGCTTCAATTTGCAGCAATTACAATTACGGGCTAGCGGGCAGAGCTATTGAGGCAGATCTCATAAACAATCCTGATCTGGTGGCAACGAACGCATTAATATCATTCCGGACAGCAATATGGTTCTGGATGACACCGCAGGCAAACAAGCCATCGAGCCACGACGTCATAATTGGGAGATGGACCCCGTCTGATGCAGATAGATCGGCTAATAGGGTCCCGGGGTACGGCGTGATAACGAACATCATCAACGGTGGATTGGAGTGCGGGCATGGACGCGACGATAGGGTGGAGAGTAGGATTGGGTTTTATAGGAGGTATTGTGACATTCTGGGGCTAAGTTATGGGAGCAGCTTGGATTGCAATAATCAAAGGCCATTTGCCTAATTCAACTCTTTAATTTGGGTTTAAATTAATAATCCCCCAGCAGCATACATCTTCCATGGCTAGCTGGAGTGGGGTTGTACTGACTCCGTATGCAACCTCTTCTTACTGGGGAAATTTGATTTTATTTGAAATCATAATGAGAATTAATAATATATATATATATATATATATATCACATTCTATTTGTACCCGATCTCATATTTAATGGCCAATTAAGCAGTTTTTATTTTATATTTTTGAAAAGCCTCAGATGCGCAATTTATTTGCTGATCCGAACTCCATTACTATGATACGAAGGATGTATTGTGCACCGTTTCATATTCAGTTAGTCAAGTCGCCCTTTTTATTTTTTATTTTAGCTTTGGTGGGCTCCCTTTGCAAAGTGGATTAGTGACATGGCGCTCATAGACTTGGGATTTGCGGGTCTCCGTTTTATCTGGGCTAGGGGTCTGACACGTAGGACCCGCGTATTAGAACGTCAAGGCAGAGCCCTCTGCAACGCTCAGCGGCGCACCACCTGGCCTGAGGCACTTGTTTGTCACCTGCCACGATAATTGCCCGCTGCTAATTAAATTAAGTGGACACCAAGCGTTGGGGGCTCATGGGCGACCTTTCCGTTTCCAAGCTGCTTGGCTACTTCATGATGACTTTCGGAATATGCTGCAGGAAGAATGGTGTAACCGGATTCCTATCCCTGAAGCTTCGGCAGAGCTTACACCGAAATTGTGAGAATGGAATCGTAAGGTTTTTGGGAATATTTTCAGTCGCAAGAGGTGGCTCCTAGCGCAAATTGCTGGTTATCAGAGGGCACTAGCCTGCTACTTTTCATCTGCTCTCGCTGCATTGGAACAGAAGCTGCAAAGGAAATAGGATGCAGTTTTACATCAAGAGGAATTACTTTGGTTTCAAAAATCTCGAGCCCAGTGGATTGCGGATGGTGATTGGAATACCAGCTTCTTCCATACCACTATTATAATTCGTTGAAGGAGGAGTCGTGCTGAGGCCCTGCGTGATGAGTCGAGGGGGTGGGTATGGGATGAATTTGCTATGCGGAGCTTAGCCTCGCATTATTTCCAATCTTTATATTTGGCGGACGAGTCTTGTTATGGAAAGCTCCCCAATAATGATTCTTTGGGTAGGCTGGGCCCGTGGGATTTTGAGCATCTTATGAGATCGTTCACGGCTGAGGAAGTAAAGCAAGCTGTCTTCAGTAAGTCCCCCTTCAAGGCCCCAGGTGTGGATGATTTTCTTGTAGATTTTTTTTCAGCAAAACTGGAAGACAGTGGAGCATTCATTTGAGAAATTTGCGTTACAAATCTAAAATGGTGGTCCTTGGCAGTGCAACATCAACGAGACTCTCCTCATTCTTATTCCTAAGTACCAGAAGCCAAAAAAGTTGACGGACTTTTGCCCTATCAGGCCGTGTAAGTTATAAGGCTATTACGAAAGGTTATTGTACAGCGTCTTAAAGTTCTTATACTTCACTGGGTCTCCCCTACACAAACAAGTTTTGTGCCTAGGAGACAGATCACTGATAATATTGTTATTCTCCAAGAGGTTTTGCACTTGATAAGGGGTCCGCAAGGGAAACGGGGATACATGGTCTATAAGATAGACCTTAAGAAATCTTATGATCGTCTGAGCTGGGACTTTGTCCGGGACACGTTGCTGGCATTGGCTTTGTCAAGCTCCTAGGTCAGCTTAATTATGGGCTACATCACCACGGTGACCATGTGGTTGCTATGGAATAGAGATGTAACAGATGTGTTCCAACTGTCACGGGGTCTCAGGCAAGGGGATTCCCTCTCTCCCTATATATTTGTGCTTTGTCTAGAGCGATTATCTCATATCGTCAATGGAGCTGCTGCTGGTGGTAGGTGGAAGGCCTTTCATACGTCAAAACATTGTCCAACCCTTGCGCACCTCTTTTTTGTTGACGATATCGTTCTTTTTGCGGAAGCGAGTTTGGAGCAGGTGGCAATTGTGTAGCAGTGTTTGGACCTTTTTTTTAAAGGTTCTGGGCAAAAAGTTATTCTATCGAAATCCAGGTTTTTAGTTTCTCAGAATGTGCCTCATCACTTGGCTATGCAGTTAGGCAAGAGGTAGGATCTGACCTTGACGAAAGACCTTGGTAGATATTTGGGTATGCCCACCCTTAATGGTCGAATGACGACACTGACGTACCAGGAAATATTAGGCAGAGTGCAGAGCAAGTTGGCTGGTTGTAAGGCAAAACATCTTTCCTCTGCAGGACGATTGACATTAATTAAACTAGTTGCCTGTTCCCTACCTACTTATGCCATGCAAACCACAGCTCTCCCGGTTGCTGTTTGCAACAAACCTGATAAGCTTAATTGTCAGTTTTTATGGGATGATATGGAACAAGGAAAGAGGGTTCATTTGGTCAATTAGAGTCACGTGTGCCAGCTGAAGGATGCAATGGGGTTGGGCATACGTGCCTGACGATTGGCGAATACAGCAGTCCTCACTAAACTAAATTGGCATTTTTTGAAGGGAGAGGAGAGCCTGTGGGTACGGGTTATCAGGAGCAAATACTGTGGCCAAGGAAAATCCTCATTTCTGTATAAAAGGGTGGCCTCTCATACGTAGAGAAACATGGTTCACAATCCATCATTCTTAGACGAACATCTTATTTGGAGGGTTGGGGATGGCACTCGTGTGCTCTTTTGGCTGGATAGATGGCTTCCCCTTGGTCCATTAAAGCAATATGCCTTGTGTGAGCTCACTTCCGTTGAGCTTCAAGCTTCTGTTCGGTTTTTTTGGAATGTCGTTTCAAGGTGGCAGTGGTCTGTGTTGACTGAGCTCCTTCCTAAGCATGTACTGCAGAGCCTAACACCAGTAGTTTTGAGCTGTAGACATGACCAGGCTGATGTGTTGGCTTGGAGTGCATCACAAGATGGCAACTTTTCTGCAAAATCGGCCTATCATAAATTACTTTCACGACCTCTGAGTCTCTATAACGAGTGAAGCAAAATAGGCCAGCTATCAATTACAATTTAATAAATAAATTTCAAGAAAATGATGTAACCATTAAAGATAAATTTTTAAATATCCCCTAATAATTCTACAAATTTCAGTTCAATTAAACTATTAATCAATAATTATTCATACAATTTATTAATTCTACCACAAATTAAAGAATAGTAAGTTATCAAAATTAAGAAATTTCGATTCAAATAAAAATTATACCCTTACAATTCACATAAATTCAATTTAATCGTTCATAAATAAGATCTATATGTCTTTTACCTATTGACTAAAAATCAATTTAATTAGACTACAAATAATCTTTTAATTATACAGTTAACTAATTCTGTCACATATAAGAAAGTATAGAATTATCATAATTAAGTGTAAAATTATTAGAATTATAAGGTTTCAGTTTAAATGAAAAACCTGCTCTTACAGTTTAGAGATACCTAATCCAATTATTTACAAATAAGATCTATGTATTTTCTAACTATTAACCAAAAATTAACTCAATTAAATCGTAAATAATTTTTTAATTATACAATTAATCAAAATTATATATAAAAAATTACTTAAAATATAAATTTATAAAAATTAAAAAAATAAAACTTATAATACTTGAAACTTAATTTTTACTATTCAAAAATAAAAACCAAATACCTTTTATCAACCATCTAAGTTTTAAACTGATTATATACCAATATTTCTTCTAAATATAAGATCAAATAACTTACCTTTTTTTTTTCTCTTCTTTTCGGTTTTTTTTTCCTCGGACAACGGCTCTCACCTCTTAAGTTTTCATTCTTTTATTTTCTTTTTTTCTCACAGCGGACAGCTCTCTCCACTCTTTCTTTTAAGTTTTTTTTTTATTTTTTATTTTTCATCCAAATCCACTTTAATTATTTTGAATTATATCTCCAAAAACACATTTGGGTTATTTTTAAACGTAGGAGGGACTAATAAACCCAATAACCCCTTCAGGCGATTAGATTAAGATTAACACAAATGTGCTTCTCGTGGGAATTAGCTGGTGCTGGAGGGATTTTACGAACGTACATCGGTTCCTGGATCAGGGGGTTTGCTCATTGTCTTGGACGCTGCTCTGCATTTACCGCAGAACTTTAGGGAGCTTGCTCTGCCCTACAAATAGCATGGTAGCACGAGTTCAAGAAGATCTGGCTAGAACTGGACTCTAGAGGTGCCGTGGAAGCTCTTCAGAATGGGGTCTCTGCCACCCATTGTGCGGCAAACCTGGTCCAGTTATGTTGGGTTATGCTACTTCGTCCATGGGAAGTCAGGATTTCTGTTTGCTACCGCAAGGCCAATCAAGTTGTGGACTGGTTATCTCATTGTGCTTGCACTCCTGGCTGGGAGCTTTACATCTTATCGCACCCTCCGGCTCCTTGCAGCGGTTACTCTGTCAGGATACCATAGGGGTCTCTTGGTCTTGATAAATTGTAAATTAACTTTTGCATTCTCTTGGCGTTAAGCCCCCCCTCCCTCCCCGGCGCGAAAAAAGAAAAAACAAAAAATTTTAAAACGTGCTTTAAGCAATTAATTCTTTACCTAAAAATTTAGTTTCTAGCTTTAAATATTAGGAAATATAAGCTGGAGTACGTAATTTAAAATGTAATATTTATTGTTTTTATTTATTTTTTAAATATAATCTATGCATTATTTTATACTATATAAGTAATTGATATAAAATTTAAAATAAATTATATTAAAAAATAAATTAAAAAAGAAGTCTCCTTAAAATGTTTAATGTCAACAATGACGTCAAGGGAATCTTAGACTTACGACGGTATGAATTGAGTGAAAAAGGTGCATGCATGTGATGCAATTATGGGCTACACTGTGTGGCGCGAGAGAGAGAGAGAGAGAGAGAGAGAGAGAGAGAGAGAGGCACTTTTATTAGAGCAACCGCGATCGAGTAAATGGGACACGTGATAATAATTGTGGCCACAAATTCTTTGCATGATTGTTTCTTTTTTCGCTACTTTTTTTTGGGTTGCCGACACCGCCCTCAGCCTTCCGAACCCTGACATAAGAAAAATTTGAAAGATGGGTCATTTTATTATCGTCTCCTTTGTCTCCAAAATGGAATTACTCTGGAGGTACATCCTTAATCCTGAACGTGGTACACAGTCTGGCATTACCAAAGATGATTATCGAAATATATCCGATATTCAAATTAAAAAAAAAAAAAGAAGAAGAGAAAACTCCATAGTTTAAACTAGATGCCTCGCTGTCCTATTGGATGTTATGAAGTAGACGGTCATGCGTTACCAGTACTTCCTTATTCATTATGTATTGACCAGCAAATGATTGAATTGTGGTCGAGACGATAAGGGGACTACCAAAGATGATTAGGGAGACAAGGAAGCATAAGGATTCCCCGGCCTGTCTGCGTCCAGAGGACAACGACAAAATTCTAATCGGGCAGGCCCATGCAAGAGCACATCTCATATTCTCATTGATTAAAGAAAGACAGACACAGACTTCAAAAATAAATAAAGATTCTAGGGGTTGCAGGTTGCTGGCTGGAATTGTTACAAGATCTTACAATAATGGGGTGACCCGATTTGCCATCACATGCCTAACGATCAGGTCCCAGAGTCCATTGCATTCATATAAGTGGGCTTCAAAACCATGAAATCCGCAGCACCAGTTGTGATTTGAGTGATATTACAGTGTTTGTGAAGCAATTGTATAGATGGCAGGCTTATCTGCGATGCCTTCTGCAAACCTGCCTGTTAGATCAATTAGCTTGCCTTCTAGGCCACACCCCGATTCTCTGAAAATTGAAGCGGCGCTGAACAAGCTGAAGATTTGGGAATCATCAGTCGTTCCTGGTAAAAACTCACCAGGAGCTGAAGACATTCGGATGGGTCTAACTAGGCTTGCAGAGTTGTTCAATTGCATGGAGGATCTCATTTACACTCCACTCAGCCAACAAGCTTTCCAACATCAGCATTCAAATGTCGTAGAAAAGGCACTTGATGGATCGGTTGAATTGTTAGACGTCTGTAGCACTTCAAGGGATTTACTCTTGACAATGAAAGAACACGTCCAGGACATGCAGTCAGCACTACGTAGGAGAGGGATGAATTCAAGCATCGAGAGCAACGTTCGCGCTTACTCCAATTTCAGGAAGAAGGCCAAGACAGATATTGCCAAATCTCTTCGATTGTTGAAGAGGATTGAAAGCAACGTCGAATCGTTTCCTCTCCTTGAATTCGATCATCATTTAAATTTTATGCTTAAAGTTACAAGAGAAGCAAATGCCTATGCAATTTCTATCTTTCGAGCTCTCATGTTGTTCCTATCTGCACCAGTAACAACGACAAGTACTGGTGGTTGGTCTCTGATATCGAGACTGATACGCTCAGGATCACTGGCTTCCGAGAGATGTAACAAGATTATCAATGAAGTGGAAATTGTTGACACCGCTCTCTGTTCTGTTCATGGAAGAATCTGGAAAAATGATGCCAAAATTGATGTGCAAGAACTGCAAGGGAGACTAAAGACACTGGAGGTCGGCATTGGTGGCCTTGAGACTCTGCTAGATTCCATGTTCAGATGCCTAATTCAAAATAGAGTGTCTCTCCTCAATCTTGTTACAGCTTGAGAATCAAATTTTGTAAATCAAACTAGTCATGGCATCCACATTTTGAAGGATTGGTCCATGTAAAAATATCCCCACTTTGTATCTGATTCAAATTACGGAGTGAATTACATGAAATCCGAATGTTCTGATACATGGATGTATAATGATCCCATTTTTTATCCATATTCCATTTGCCTTGTATTGAAGATGAAGTGCTTTGGCTTTTGATTGAGCTCCAGATGGTAACAACATCACTTGATTCGTTCATCGATGGTAGTTGCTGCCATATTTGATGCCTGGTACAGAATGAAAAAAAAAAAAAAAAAAAGAAAATCTACACAAAAATCAACTGGTCCTTTTCAGGCCATGTTTAACAATATACGAGCAGAATGACAGAACTAATACAAACCTTAAAGTGAGCACGTTCATCTCAAAAGAGAAGCCCTTTTCTTGCAGAACCCATGACAGCAAATCACTTGCTGTTTTGTACTGAAGCTCACTAAGTATGCAACTGAATCTAAAAATTAAATATTTTGGCGTTCTGAGTACAGACACGAACCATTAGATCAAATAGGTTGGCTGTTGAAGTCTCCAAAACCTACATACGGGGAAAAGGAAAATCGTTCCAGCCAAAAAAATGACCATTTTAATCACTCTATCTCCATTGCTCATGATGTTGATTTTTACTTGATTTGTATTCTAACAGGCGTATATATGCAGAGAGAGGAATTTTCTTTTTCGGTCCTGAGGAGGCTTTGAGCCTTCTATCCAGAAGGACTATACTAATATTTGATGGGGCCAGGAGACTCCTACAATATCCTGGTTGAGTAACGGCTAAACAGGAGTTAGAGGTTATGACAAAACATGAAGTCCCCAACCAAGAGTGCAAGTATAGTTAGATAACCAGTCAGTAACTTGATTGGCTTTGTGGTAACGATGGGAGACCCTTGTTTCCCAGGTTCGATGCAACATGTCTCGGCACAAGTGGACCAAATGCGCCTGACAATGGGTGCCAGGAACCCCGTTTTCAATTGCATCCACGAAACGTTGGAATCTAATGCCAGCCAGACCTTTTTATATCCAAGGCTCTATGCTAGTTGTGAACCAGAGCATGCTCCCCCAAGTTCTGCAGTAAAAGCAGAGCAATGATTAAGACTATGAGTAAAACCCACAATCCAAGAACTTGTGCAAGTCCGTAAGAGACCCCCAGCACCAGCCACCCCTGAGTTTTCACAAGAGGCACCATCTGTATTAATTTTAAGCCAGTCACCAGAAGGGGGATGCCACACCCTATAAGCTGCGGTGTCCGTGTAGGAGAGAGGCTCTGTCCTATGGCAAGACAATTAGCATTGTTGCATTCCGCAAATTGAGTCAGCAGAAAAGCCGTGGAGTAGTGATTAAAGGGTTTATTCGAGAAGACTCGTTTACATCTCCATTTCTAAAGCCATCACACGGCAATCGCATAAAGTTCCGGCCAGTTATCAAGTGTAGAGGTCCTAAAGTTGTACTGCAAGTTAGCGGATAGTCAGGGGGAAAAAGCTGGTTGGAAGAACGCCACTTACACTGGTTAGGGAATTGAGAATTTCCACAGGCGTGCTACCAATGGACAATCTCGGAGTAAATGGAGCAAATACTAAACTGTGCAAAGCCACGCTTGTAGCCCTCCGCATTGGTCAACACCTTCTCTTGCACTACCTGCCATTACAAACAACACACTCTTTCAAGGACCCCGAGCTTCCAGATCAAATTGCAGCTTGGATCCCAAGAGTGACCAGGAAATCGTGGGAGTAGTTTATGGTAAGCAGGTTTGGGAGTAAAGTTGCCATCCGGTAATGCGCCCCATACTAACACGTCGGCATGATCATGCCTTGAACTCTAACGGTACTAGTGCTAGACTTTGAAGAGCATGCATAGGAAGGAGTTTGATCGACACAGATCATTGCTAGCCTGAAGTAACATTCCAGTGAAACTGAACAGGCACTTGTAATTCAAGGGAGTTAAGGTTAAGTAGAACATACCACTTTAATGGACCGAGAGGTAACCATTTATCAATCTCAAAGAGGACTCAGGCCTCATCCCCTAACCTTCAGGTGAGATGCTCATCCAAGAAGGTTTGATTCCGAACCATGCTCCCCTATATATGAGAGGCCACCTTCTTGTACCGAAACTGAGGTTGTCCCAGTGCAAAATATTTGCTCCCGATTACCCGTATCCGCGGACTATCTTGCGAGAAGAGGAATTAAAAGATTCTCGGGCAGAATGGACCCGGACAAACTTTTACTGATGGATCTTCTCTGGTTTTGGGAATCACTATACAAACACACCCTATTGGGCTCGATTTACGGTGGGCAGTGCATGAGAAGTAGCAAAGGCCGGGATTATCCTATCAACAAGACAAAAACTGCAACAGTGAGATACATAGTACCCAAACAAGAAGCCATCTGAAGCCACCAGCTTGTATTTAATGAGACTTTAATGATTATTTTGGCAGTAGACTTGAGAACGCGGTACACTCGTTAGGATTACCCCAGCTCTGCCTTCACATGCCTCATACGTTTGCAGGCACTCAGGACATGCTAGTTCCGCTTCCATCTCTAATAGTATCACACGGCAACTATAATACCGCATATACAAAACAATGTCAGAGTAGATCGTATAACCATTAGCGTACTTCATGCATATGCATATGATGCTTTTTTTTTTTCCTTTTTCTGTTTATAGTTCATCCGCAAGGCAAACACTTCAGAGGACTCATCTATACAAAAATAGCCTCTTAACGCGCAAGCAAACTATACAGTGGAACTTATGTCCCGCTTCTCTTTGGTATTACTTTGTCTTTTTTTTTTTGTTTACACATCCAACTGAAAGATCTATATAGCACGAAACACATCTACTAGAACCACTAACTATGAGTTAAGCGGTCACTAGGTATAAAGTTTGGAGTTTGCTGACAAGTTAACAAGAAAAAGAAAAAAAAAAAAGCATGGGGATGTTTCTATGTAGCTCTTTTTAGAAGAGCAAACAACGCGTTCGGAAAATTTCGCAAGAAACCAATGA
Source organism: Bruguiera gymnorhiza (assembly GCA_020883675.1). NCBI lineage: Eukaryota > Viridiplantae > Streptophyta > Magnoliopsida > Malpighiales > Rhizophoraceae > Bruguiera > Bruguiera gymnorhiza. The sequence continues at coordinate 7,063,468 of JAIRCJ010001054.1, read as the reverse complement.
GTACAGCTGGCTAGAAATCCACTATGCGATGTGTTGGGAGAACCACCCCTCAATTTAAATATTTGGAATATGTTATTATTCGTTGATTTTGTGGATCTCTACTCTCTCGGACTTGTTGGGTCTGTATACCAGTGTATAGGGCTATCCGCACAGATTAGGTTCTTGTCTGGTTATCCCTTGTCCATATGACAGTTCCCCTTCATGATTTTTCATCTATATAAACGATTGATTAATGTCGAAGTGTTCAAAACACAATCGGACAATTATAAGGAACGTAGCTAGCTAGCTAGCCAGCCAGCCAGCCAGTTTCAGGACTCCTTTCTTGTCCTCTATGGCTGAGAGCTTCACTTCATCTCTGCGCCTTCTTTACTTGTTAGCAGCCATCAATGTGGCTGTTCCTTTGGCTCAGGCGTCTGTACCGGCAGCGTTCATATTTGGTGACTCAACTTTTGATGTGGGAACTAATAACTTCTTGAACCAGAGCCTGGCAAAGGCAGACTTCCCATATAATGTAATTGATTACCCTTATTCCACTCCGACCGGGAGATTCAGCAACGGTTACAATACAGCAGACCAAATTGGTAGGCATTAATTTGCTATATATTCCACCGCCACTTTTCCTTCTTTTTTTTTTTTTTGTTATTTACATAAAATATTAACTCACTTTTATTTTTATACTCACAAATAAATTATTTTTGTGATTTGAAGTTTGTGACAATGATAATAAAATTCATCTCTAGTGAGTTTTAGTCAATAGAAAGTGTTTTGATTTATTTTTTAATAGTGTACATATATATTTGATATTTGTAGTCAATGTAGTGATTGTCAATTTGAATTGAGCAGTGAGGCTGTTGGGTTACAAGAGGAGTCCACCACCTTTTCTCTTTCTTGCCCAGCATTATTCCAGTTTCAAGCAGAAAATACTTTCTGGCGTTAACTTCGCATCAGGAGGTTCTGGCATTTTGGACCACACCGGCGACTTAAAATATGTAAACACTTTTCCTCTGCGTTCTAGACTGTTAAAAACTGCTTTTTGTTTTTTTTTTTCCCTGATTATAGCATTAATATAACTGCGTTATTAATATTTCTTTTATTGGCTAATGGGGCGTCGTGTAGTTTAATTAAATTCCAATACTCAGTAATCCATTAATTGTGGTCTAACTTCAATTGCCAAATTTTTGTTCATACCCAAAGGGGAAAGTCATATCATTGGGAGAGCAAATCCAACAATTTTCAACCGTTCGACGCGATATTTCGGAGACACTGAATCCGAATGCCGCTGCCCGATTTCTCTCTGAATCGTTGTTTCTCATTAGTGTTGGAAGCAATGACATCTTCGAGTACCAATTTGCTGGCCGTGCCGGTCACATTCCTGCCCCACTATTCCTGAACGCTCTGCTGTCAAAATATCAGAATCACCTTCAGGTTAGAATCCCCTCAGTATTCTCTTTCTCCTCGGTAGAGCAATTCCTAAGACTATGATAATCAAATGAGATTTCTTCAATTTGGCAGAACCTTTACGAGTTGGGGGCTCGTAAATTTGGCATTGTGAGCCTTCCGCCAATTGGATGCTGTCCGAAAGAACGTGCTCAATTTAAATCTGATTCGTGCATCAAGGAACCGAATGACTTGGCCTTGGCATTTTTCACAAACTTGAGGGAACTCCTACAAACTTGGACTGGGAAAGTTCACGGGGTGAAGTATTCACTCGGAAATGCTTATCTAATGACATCTGATACCATAGATAACCCACTGGTTTTTGGTAAGCATTTGATTAACCTGCGGACACCAATAACAAAAAATTTGTGTTTTTCAACGACAACGCCACCTCGAAAACACCTTAGCAATTTTGTTCTGATGTCCCCGCAGGTTTGAAAGACGTGAACAATGCATGCCGTGGGAAGGGAATGTTTAACGGAGAGGTCCTGTGCGAACGGAATGGCGATCCCAACCTTTGTTCGGATCGAGATGGTTACCTGTTCTGGGACATGTTTCACCCAACCGAGGCGGCCTCCAGGCTGGCTGCTCTGTCTCTTGTTGCTGGATCTTCAAGATACGTGACGCCCATGAATATTAGTCGAGTGGTGGGAATGAATATCTAAGTTAAATTTGATTAGATATATCATTCCAAAGTCCTTCGGTTTCACTTTCTACGATCGATTTCTCGGCCTCACTCAAGAAATTGTCCCCCGGTTTCAATTTCACGGGGTGGCTTAATTAGTAGTATTTTACCTTTTCTTTTGCTAGTAAATCGAGTCCCAAACACCGATACAGTTGTACTATCTACAATTTGACAAGAGGATCGTTGCCACAGAGGTCTCTTTCCTTTATAGCAACTTCCTACGAACCTTGATTTATTTCATGCTTGTACTGCCTTCTGGAAAATAAAAGGCCTTCTGATCTTTGCTTCATATAATTCTTACATTCTCTTTGCTCTTCGTCCATCCCCGTCAGCCCTCTTACATGCCCCTTTTGGTTTTTTTTTTTTTTTTTGGGGGGGGGGGTCGGTCATTTCTTCTACTTAAATCCTCAACCTTACAATAATAATCAAATACCACAACAAATCCTTAATTTTAAATTTAATTGAAAATCTTTATTTGAATTTTTTTCCACCGCATGAGAGTGTCAAACTTTTTTCCTCAACATAAAATATAAAAATTACTCCATACATTTTTATGGTGTAATTAAAAATATATATATATATATATACAAACTATCAATAAAGAGGGACAAATTTTATGTTTAATCATATCAATTGACAGATACAAATTTAGTATTGATAACAAAGTAAAAAAAAAAAAAAAAAACTGAATTTGCAAACTCATCTCACAAGAATGTGGTTAATTTTAGCGAGATGATCAATACAAAAGTTGACTTCTGAGTAACAATGAGACATTAAATGTTTGAAATTCTTAGTTATATAGCAACGTGACAATGTCGGTAGCCTCTGATGGGCTTAACTCCAATTCTCTTTGAACCCCCCCCCCCAAAAGCAATCAAGTAGCTGGGCTCGCTAGACCCAAACTTTCCAGCCCTTTCTCCCAGACCCAACACTAGCAAAAACGACACCGATAGGCTCCTAGGCCCACTAAGCCCAATAATCGCCCCCCAATAGCGAGCCATTCATGTGCGTCGTCTTTTGTTTGACCAAGGCAACACTCGCTTGTTGACTTGTCAACTGGAAAGTAGGAATACGTGTAACGTGACCACCTCGACGAACGGGGGACGACCGCGAGAGGGGAAGCAGGTCCCATCAGCGGATGGGGTCCACTTTGCCTCTAGTCCTTGCAAGCAAGAAATTGAAACAGAGACCGGGGAGGGGAAGAAAGACCGGACGAGTGGTCAGTTTGTGCTGTCTTATCCACCAATTACTCTCTTTTTAGAATCTGCGGGACAAACAAATCGAGTTTATGTGGAGGGCAAACTTATAGAACTAATCTAAATATACAGGATTAGAATTTTAATGCTCTTATTTTTTCTAGGCCATTCGATCTCATGATTCAGCCTAGGAGTTTTCTTTTTTTGTTTTTTCTCTCTCTTTATGGGTCAAAAGCCTAGGAGTTTTCTGTTTCTTTCCAGGATGGTGCATTCCAACAATTAATTGTCCTGTGAATACACAATGGCCTCGTGTAGTAGCAGAACCCAGAAAGCCCAATTTTTCTCCTCGTGTTCCTGCCCTTTTACAAGCTTGGAAATGCCACTCGCCGGTTGCAGTGTAGCCGACACAACCAGCCATCCAGCCAACCCAGAAATTTGGTGTTGTTTCCACGTAATTTCCACTTAAATTCGAATTTTTTTTATATAACTTTGCCCCCCCCCCCCGCCTAGATAAAAGAATTATAAGTGAATGTATTGATAGGTTCTAAATTTGATAAACTATAATTGAGTGCAACGTAAAGCAATCCAACTTAAAGCTAAGTCATTTTTATAAGAAAAATTGAACCAAAATGCAAATAATCATTATCTGAGTGATAAATTATTTTTACGAAAAGAATTAAATTAAAATAATAAGTAATTGTTAATTTAAATTTATAAAAAATAGCGATTAATATTTTTACCGAATGTTTGTCTTGTCATTTAAAATTATAAAAAGAAAAAGAAGAAAAAACAAAGACTGTTGCAGCGACACTAAAAATATCATCGTCCGATTCACACTTTTATAATGGCTCAGAAATTAATCAAAATTAATGACGAAAAGTCATGATATTATCACCAATGAAAGCTCACCCAGATCCGTGTCAAAGGGCGACAATAGATAAGTTTATTCTCTCAATTTTTTATTTTTATTTTTCTTTATTTCCATTGACCTGCCGAAGGACCTAAAAGTAGCAACGTGAGTCGATGGCCGAGGACCAAAGGAGCATCCTAAAAGTGGATTGTTAGAGAGAGAGAGAGAGAGAGAGGAGAGAGAGGAGATGAGTCAGACAGGGCAACCATGGGCAGATCTCCCAAAGGAAGTGCTGGAAATCATCGTCGGCCACCTCGATTCCCGCGTCGACGTTCTCCGGTTCCGTTCTGTCTGCAGTTCGTGGCGATCCGTGCCTGACTTTCGACCGGAAACTGCTCGTCCGCTCCTCAAGCTTCCTCTCATTCGTCCGAAAGTCGTCCTCTCGCAGTGGACCATATGTCGTCTAGAGCTGCCTCACCAGAATCCAGCTTCTTCCTCTTCTTCATCACAATCAAAAGGCTGGCTGACTAAGGTTCGAGAGTCGAGACACGGAAAATTGAAGCTGATGCATCCTTTTTCAACCCAGAAAATCATGTACTCTCCTATTGTCCTCAACCTACTGGACGTCAGCATAGTTCGGTTAAGTGCATCATTTCTGCTCAGCGACCCCGATGGGTCTCCGCTCATTGAGGTAAACAAAGCCGTTTTATTCCCAGCATCTGCAAAAAGTTTCAAGGAAGATGAGGTTGCTATTCTGGCCATTTTCCATGAGGGCAAATTGGGGTATTGGAGGTATGGAAACGAGCGCTGGACACTCCTGGATGACAAGAATTTTCAATATGATGATATCATCATGTACAAAGGCCAATTCTACGTGGTTGATCGGTGGGGCACAGTTTCGTGGATTGATTCATCTTTAAGGGTGATCCAGTACGCACCTCCCTTATATGGCTGCGGTGGCAAGAAGAATCTAGTGGAATCGTGCGGTGATCTTTATGTTGTTGACAGGTACCTTGATGGAAAACGGAGGACCTGGACATCGGATGACAGTGACAACACCGATCCGATTCGCCCGCTCAGAAACAGGCATTTCAGGAAGAATGCCCCTAAGGCAGTTGATTTTAGAGTATATAAGCTGGACGAAGAATGGGGTACATGGGTTGATGTTAAATTCTTGGGCGATCGAGCTTTCTTTCTTGGTGTTGACTTCTCTTTCTCCGTTTCTTCCAAAGAATTTGCTGGAGGTAAAGGCAACTGTATTTACTTCACAGATGATGATTTTTATGCCAGTAAAGGATTAAGGTGCGAAGTTGTTCTTGTGTTCAAGTTAGAGGACGGTAGCATCGAGCAACTACTGTTGTTGCCTGGGTACCGCGAGATATTCTGGCCACCCAACTGCCCTCCCAACTCGAATATGTGCTCGGTTGGATGTTCAAAGTAACTTGGGCATTTCTGTTTTCCAATCTGATATACAATCTAAAGGGGCCGGCCTTTCAATTGCTTCCAGTGATTGTAGTTTTGGAATCTTATGTAGATTGTGTCATGTAAGTGCTCTGATTGTATTGCCCTTTGATCATCAATGGTGTGATTCTACCCTAGACATACCGATTCCTATGTCTTGACACTATTTATTTCAAAAACTAGGATAAAGGCTTCTGTGCAGTATAGAAAATTAACAGGGTGCAACTACTTCAATAATTAGAGGCTATACTACGAGATACAGAAGCTGAGACAAGTACACTTAAGATGTTGCTGCCTACTTAAGAATGATTGCTAAAATACAGGACATATCATTGAAGCCAACAAAAGGGTGTTGAAATCTATGTTTGAAAAGGCCTGTGGCTACATAGCAGACACATAATTCAAAACCGCGTTTGCAGACCGACGAGCAAAATACTTTTGCCTCAGTTGCACGTAAGGGTAACCGACAAAGGACAGAAAGTGAGCAGGCTTTGAGAATGAAAGTACCTCGTACCACACCTGGTTGTTCTCATCCAATTCAATTGAAAAACGCTCTTCGCCAGCCTGTGTACCAGTACAGAACAAGTAAATGAGTAATTAATGTTGACCATCAAGCCATATATCTACTAAACTGTGCTTTGCAGGCTAATCCAATTAATCAACAACTTTGAAAGCTAAATGCAAATACCCTTGTTTCAACCCTGCAGTTCACCACACAACAAGGAAGCTGGAAGCCAGTAGAACCATTTAAAGAAGACGAACCACAGTATCAGAAGAGAGGCAGTGTTCATGGCAAACCAAAAAAAAGGAATAGATACAGTTTTCTATTTTTCTAAGCAACTACAGGGACAAGTCAAATTAGTCACAGCGGGATCGTACACTTGAAAGCCAAAATAGTGTGATTAAAATTTCTCAGGTGGAGAACACTGAGCACGGTCCTAAATAACAGGGATTTTGGATTTGTAATGTAAATTTGAATAAATGAAGTGAAGCGGGCAAAACAAGAGTCCCGAGCTTTGCACTAGTGGAATAAGGGGATCATCATCTACCAAACTAAGCAATGAACTGTGGACCAAGGTTTCTCGATAATGCAAAAGGAAAAAAGCAGCAGAGTATCTCTGAATACCTAGCTAAATAATGTGATGTAAAAAGGAAGCACTAACCAGTAGGTGACCTTGCAGGGTACCACTACCGTAACCAAATGAAGCCATAATGTTTTTAGCATTTTTGGTTTCATTCACATAAACTACTTGCAGAGGCATCATGACCCATGGAAGAAACTCCTTTAAGCAGACACAGAACTTCACCCCGCTTCGGATTGGGGTGTTGGGATCAACAAACGCCCAATTGAATCCAAAATGCCTGCAATAAGATTCTAGCAATAAAATCTCAGCAACATCATTACCTGTCTCTGCCATTCCGTATAATTTTTTTTATTTTTTTAAAATGGTGGAGGAGGAGACCTCCAATTTTGAAGAGCCAACTTTCCCTTTTCGAAAGCCTCAGGACCAGAACCAACTGAAATGCGAGCATGGTTGAGGAAGAAACCATCCTTGGATAGCTCAGAGTCTTGTTTGAGGGAAGAAGCAGGCCTAGCAGTAGCCCCCCAGAACTTGGAGTCATAGTTAAAGGAACTCGACCTGTTGGTGAGAAGCACAAGCCGATCATAAGCAAATTCTATGCATGCCGCCAAGCCAAATTAAAGAAACCAAGTTCAATGAATCTACAATACAATCGTCAGGAAGATAGATAGAAAAACCAAAGTCAGTCGGAGTGAGTCAATTCCTCTTATTACTTGCTTAAGCAATCCTTCTGTTCTTGTGGAGGTGGCCGAGCCCAGCACAAGAAAACCATCGCCGCTGCTGTCCAAAAAACCAAAAAAAAAAAAAACAAAAGAAGAAACCAGTATAATATAATGATTAAAAATTTTCAAGAACACTTCTTCTTCTTCTTCTTCTTCTTCTTTTTGCCCTTTCCAAAACAATTATTAAGCTGAGCCATCGAAAGGCAGAAGTAGAACGAACAACAGTAATTCAAGCAATTTCAGCGACAATCACCTCTCCTCACTTAAAAAGACCAAAAAATAAAAACCTACATTTGGATTCGATAAACAAGTTGAAGACACCGCATTTCGATTTCGTGTTCCTTAATTGCTCAGATAAACGAACTTTTGTCTTTTTTGGTTCATATAAACGAACCTATTTTACAGAGGAAATTAAAAATTAGAAATAAAGAAAAAGAGAGAAGAAGCAGCTTCAAATTCGATAGAGTTCTTACGAGTTTCTTCCTTCCGGACAAAGGTTTGAATGTGCAATTCCGACGCTGATTGCTACTGTTGTTGCTCTTTGGCCGGGGGGGTGGTGGTTGGAAGCGGATGTTTGAATCTCTACAGAAATTTCAGAAAAGTCGAACAAGAAAGAGAAAAAAAAGCTTAGGGAGAGAGAGAGAGAGAGAGAGTAAGAACAAGAAGAAGTTTGGAAGAACGACCTGTCGTCAGCTTCAACGCGTATATTAGAATATACGACGTAGCGTCGCGAAAGGATTCAACATTCATGGGAGTAATACGACGCCGTTTTCTGACCCCCCTCGTCTTGTCTTGAGAAAGGCCCCCCCTCTTCCCTCTCGCCGCCCCCCCCCCGGGCGCCCTGCCTGCCTGTCTGCTCGCTCGTTGCGACGCCTTGTTTTAAAAACTAACAAAAGCTGTAATTCAAATAATTAAAATTGTTTCGCTGCAGAGCGGAGAATATAACAGAAATGAAAAAATCGCCATTGCCATTGCAAAATGTAAGCGTCAATGCTGAGGAGAGGAAGAAGAAGAAGAAGAAGAAGATAACAGGAAAGGAAGCATTGGTGAAGCTTCTTAGATGGCATTTCGGCCATTCTGATTTCAGAGGCACACAGTTGGAGGCTATTCAAGCTGTTCTCTCCGGTAATCATGATTTTTTTAATATATAAATATAAATAGGTTTCCGATATGTTAATGTTTAACGATGTTTAGATATTGGATATTGGGCTTGCAGGAGGAGATTGTTTCTGTCTAATGCCGACTGGAGGAGGAAAGTCTATGTGTTATCAGATTCCTGCGATTGCAACGCCTTCAGGGATCGCACTTGTTGTTTCTCCTTTGATAGGTTTCCTGACTCACTCTCTCTCTCTCTCTCATTTTTGCTTGCTAATTATTATTTTCAATTTTTTCTTCCTTGTTTTGTTTTTTATTTTTTATTTTTTAAAAATTATATATATGTATATATACTTTACAGCCTTTTTATTTTTATTTTTTGTATTTTTAATTTTATGTGGATTAATTTCGTTTCATGTGCCATGACACGGCTCTAACTTCTACCTTCGTTTCTATTTGCCAGCCTTGATGGTGAGTGAGTATGTTATTACTCTCTCTAATTACCTCCATTGATATTGTGTGTGTGTGCGCGCGCGCGCGCGCAGGACCATTGAATTTCTTTTTATATGTTTTCTCTTTGTTTATGTGATGGAACTAGGAAAGCCAAGTGATGGCATTGAAGGAGAAAGGAATTGCTGCTGAATTTCTGTCCTCGACCCAAACTTCCCATGTCAAAAATAAAGTGAGTCCTTGCCATTTGTCGGCCAGCCAACAACCGTATATTTGCTAAAGCTTGTTACTAAGAGTCTTAGCCATCCCATTCACTAGGTTTTTAACTAGCTATAGAGGAAGCTGGCCTCGTCTTGTGATCCTGTCTTTGACACATAAAGCCTGCATCATTTAATTGTGTTTCCCAATTTCTCGGACATGTTTCTTCCTTTTGAATTGCTAGATTCATGAAGATCTTAATTCTGGAAAACCATGCACAAGGCTGTTGTATGTAACTCCAGAATTGATTGCAACACCAGCATTTATGTCAAAGCTGACAAAGATTCATGCTAGGGGGTTGTTGAATCTTATAGCCATAGATGAGGTGTGAACTCAATGGTGTATTCATTAGTAAAGGCAGATTTCTTTTTCCTTGCGGAGGATTTTCAGGTTTCTGTTCCTAATTGTATTTCCTTTCCCCTTTCTATAAATTTCAGGCACATTGCATCTCAACTTGGGGACATGATTTCAGGTGTGTGATGAGTTGTAGCAATGAGGGGGAGTTGTTTTATTTTTCCCATCTACCAGAAAAAATATTTTCTGTTCATATTAATGCCTGTGGTGGGTACCCATCTCTTTAAAGTGACTGTTTTGATGGCTGAGGTACTCACATCCCTTTGCACTCCCTTTGCTTGGGTGTATCAAGTTTTTCATAATATACGAGTGTTCATTATTTAGCTATTTGTTTTGCGTTTGAGAGTTTGACATTTTTGTGCAGGTGAAACTGGAGTTCACTGAATTCATGTGTTCTTGGGATTACTTTTGCTAAGTTCTTATGATCCTTTGTTTCATTATTGTTTGCTTCAAACAGGCCTTCCTACCGCAACCTTTCATCTCTGAGAAGTCACCTTCCAGATGTGCCAATATTGGCATTGACTGCTACAGCTGTTCCTAAGTGAGCTGACACATGCACTTCTCATACAGCCAACTCAATACCTGGCCTGCGATGGCCTTTCTTCTTTTGGATCTTAGCTAGAGAATTGTGGAGTTTTACGGAAAAGCAATAGTAATTCTTTGTTTGCCCTTTTGGTCTGCAGAGTTCAGAAGGATGTCATACAGTCCTTGTGCTTGAGAGAACCTTTAGTTCTGAAATCTTCATTCAATCGTCCAAATATTTATTATGAAGGCAGGTTCTGCAGTCTTATTTCAGGAAATTATCTTCAAACTGACTGTGAAATTTAAGTTGATTCCCTTGAAAATGAAAAGAGATACTTATCGAGCATGTTCATTTTTCTCTTAATAATCCTTTGTGTTGACACAAGCAGTGTATGAAGTAATAAATCTGACCAGTGATCAAATATTCAAATCTCTAATTGAAGAATGAGCTACTTTTTATTCCTATATCAATGAACTTTGATTTTTTATGAATTCTTTGGAATAAAGATTTTGAAGTGAGAGCCCTAAGTTGATTTCTTGACAGTGCAGTTCGCTACAAAGATCTTCTTGTGGATGCCTATGCTGATTTGTCCTCTACACTCAAATCCAGTGGGGATGTGTGCGCTATTGTTTATTGCCTTGAACGAACAACTTGTGATGGCTTGTCTGCTCATCTTTCCAAGGATGGCGTTTCTTGTGCTGGTAGTGGATTTTTATTTTTATCTTTATCTTACCTCTTTTAGATGTTTGTTTTAATATTCAAAAGAAATACCATATAACATGTTAATGTATTTGTGCCTTTTAGCTTACCATGCAGGATTAAATAATAAGTTGCGAAGCTCTATTTTAAATGATTGGATGTCTTCAAAAATACAAATTGTTGTGGCCACAGTAGCTTTCGGGTATGATCAACTATTAATTTTTAATTACCGACCTTTTCTCCTCATTTACATCCTTATTAAGCTACTAGAGTGTGACTAGCATAGTCTACTCTGTTTTGATTCCAACTCAATATATTAAGTCCACTAGACTTTCTTTTAATACTGCTTTTCATGTCTAGAAAACTTTGCCAATCAAGGCTCAGTTTGCTCATTTTGTCTTACCTAGAGGGAAGTCTGTTTCTTCTAAGTTCTTTAGACTTTCAATTTTTCTTTCATTTTTAATTTGTTGCCATAAATTGTGACAATTTTGTTGGCTTCCCTTTGATTCTTCTGCTTGGAGATGATTTGGTGCATGCTCGGAAATTGAGACAATGACATTCCTGCAGGATGGTATGCTACTAAATATCTGGTTTAAATGAACCTGTCTGGCAAGCTAATATTATATCATGCCCCAGCAATTAAATGTTTTCAATAATTTGTAGGGTATAGATAGAAAGGATGTCAGAATGGTTTGCCACTTTAATATTCCAAAGTCAATGGAAGCCTTTTATCAAGAGTCAGGTAGAGCTGGTCGTGATCAACTTCCCTCTAGAAGTCTGTTGTACTATGGAGTTGATGATAGAAAGAGAATGGTATTTTCACCAACTTCACTACTTTTATTTGCCTAAGTGCTTATGTATAGAGGATGGGGGATGTAAATGGCAGATTTACATAATTATGTGAAATCATGGTGCAGGAATTTATTCTAAGAAATGCTGAAAGTAAGAAGTTGCAGTCCTTGAGTTCACATGATGAGTTGTCAAAAAAGTCCATCTCAGATTTCAATGAGGCGAGTTTCAATTTGTTTGTATAGCATGAACTTCTTTGCTGTTGTTTTTTAATGGAAAACACATGCTACATTCAGATGGTTGAGTATTGTGAGGGTTCTGGATGCCGGAGGAAAAAGATTCTTGAGAGCTTTGGGGAACAGGTAATGTGATCGAAAGTGAGTTTTCAAGCTTTACTTACTGTGGGGTGATTTTCTGTGTAAAACATTTTTTGTGGCTTTAGGTACCTGCATCCTTATGCAACAAATCATGTGATGCCTGCAGAAATCCCAACCTAGTTGCCAAGTATCTGAAGGAACTAGCAACAACTTGTGCCGCCCACCAGAGAAATAATTTTGTCCAAGTATTAATTAACAGGTGCTTTCTCCTTTCCCTTGACAATGTTCTGAGACACAACTTCCATTGTTCCATGTGGGAATGGGCCCAACAGATAATTGAGTGGCTAATATAAAAATATTAATAACTGCCATCCTTGGGAAACTTTCTCGCTGTAGCTTTACCTTTTTTAAAGAATTTTTGGGCTCAATTCTCCTATCTCTACAGGCCAAAGTTCTCAGTTTTTAAATGTTAATAATATGGTAGCTCCCGCAATTTTGAGTTCCTTGATGTCCTGTCAATTAATTCATTAATTTCTCTGTTTTAGCTCCACAGACATGATTGATGGGGAACCTTTCTCAGAATTCTGGAATCGTGATGAGGAAGCCAGTTGTTCTGAGGAAGATATATCTGATTCTGATGGTATGTCATTTTGTAAGTTTGCCTCCTTTAGAACTTGAAGTCTGCTGGACTTTTTCCCTGACAAATGGCTGAAAGTTATGAAGTTTATTGTTCATATTTACTGTTTATTGCTTATCTCTACTGGCAGATGGTGTTGAGGTTGTCAAGGGCTTAGCCAGATCAAAGATGAGAAAACCAGGAATCAATGAGAAGATTGAACTATTACAGCAGGCAGAAGAAAATTATTATCAGAATAAGAATGATGATAAACAGGTTTTCTCCAATTTCTCTTCTCTGTTCATAGACAGTTAGGGCACATATACTACAACAACAATAACAAAACCTTAATCTTAAATCTGACTGGGGCTGGTTACACGAGGCTTTTCTCATCATTTCATTTTATTATGAACTGAGTTTGATGTGAATTGTAATTCTAAATTATTTCTAAGGATTCCCGAGTCAACTTGTGTCACTCTCCCCATCTCCTCTCACAAAAGATTTCCAAGAGTTAGGACATATAGAGTGCATCCTACACTGTGGAGTCCAAGAAAGGTTCTTCTATAAGCTTTCTTGGAAATTGATGTTGCAATAATGGTTACAAAGATTGGCATCGTTTCATTCAGTTTTGGTTTCGCCAGAACGAAGTATTGTTTTAATGTTGTTGTCAGATTATTTACCCAGTAGAAATGTTTTACTCCCAGTAGACTTGTTGACCTACCTGGAACCTGTTTTCTCGGCACAATTGCATAATAATCTGCTAACAGGTCAAGAAAATGGACAAAAACGTCGTATCTGAAACAGTGAGAGAAGCAAGCAGAGAAAGATTGGCAAATGCTCTGAAGCAGGCCGAGCAACGGCTTGGGAACATTAAGTATGTCTATTTCCCATTTATAAGATTGCATTTAATCTGTTATCTGATTGTCATAAAGTTAAAATTTTCACAGAGCTCAGCGTTTGTGGTATAATTATTGCAGCTCTAGTCTTGTGTTGTTAAATAAGGTTACCAGTTGTCAGAGAGAAAAAAAAAATTGCTTCTCTTTAACATGTTTTGATGAATTAGAAAGATGATTACAGAACATTTTAACTGCTCAAACTTATCATTTTGCAGCATTGAATTTAAGACGTCAGCCTTCTTTCTTGAAAGTGAGTGCTACAAGAAGTATGGGAAGAGTGGGAAAACATTTTATTACTCTCAAGTGGCAAGTACAGTGAGGTGGATATCAACTACAACTTCCACTGAGTTAATGGACCGGCTTGGCATTAACACTCCTTCCAGTTCTGGGAATATTGCATCTGAAAATGTACCCGGTGGTACACTGTCGCCAATGTTGGAGCAAATACCACATGAACCTGCTGTCCCGGAACTCAATAGATGCATTTTGTCAAAAAGTTCTTTGGCGGCTTCACCATCACGGTACAGTTCGCCGAGCGCCGAGCTGCCAGAAATTCCATCCTTTTCAGAGTTTGTGAATAACAAAAAAACGAAGGAGACTTATCCCAATCCGAATGCATCACAAAGCCAGTTGCCTAAGAGACCGAACGAGAATTTAGACAAGAGGATTAGGTTGCAGTAACTCGATCTGTGTTTACTCTTTCCACTCGTAACGAGGCTTCTCCGGCTTACTGTCTTAAAAGGCTATAATCAGGGTCTGACACAATAGGTATTGTTTTTGACATCAACAGGCAATGGTCTCTTTTTACGGCATAAACTTTCACTATCTTCTTGAAATTTGATGCTCTTTCGCTTATGCGTTAGGTAGTTGCCTGTGAAATATTTTCCCTGCGCCTACCTAATTGACCTTAATTGGATTGTCAGAGACAAAATGATGGGCGTGCGAGGCTTTTTTGATCCCTTGTTCTTCTACCCCGACGATATGGGGAAGGGAGCTTCTTCCTCTTATCAGGTCAAAACCAAAAGGAATGTGCATTCGACCGTCCATTAACTTGTCTCAGAGTGGGTCTGAACGTTTAAGCTGTAATCCATTTACTTTAACACAGGCTCGGACATCTAAGTTACTTCTTCGTTTCAGAACCTCGTGTATAAAAGGCTTGAGCAACTTCTTCAGGCACAGCTCGTTTAAATTTAATTTCTTCTTACTATTAGTATTATTATTATTTTGTTTGTGAGTCCTCATATCCCTCTCTTTTTTATAATTTGGTTTTTGGAATTAAAAACCCTATTTAAAAAAAAAAGAAAAAGGAGAAACAAAGGCAATTATAATTATATTCTTCAAAATTGTTCATTATTTTATGAGATACACCTCATGGAGTATGTCAAAACAGGGGAGTCTATGGTGGGTGAAACGTAGACCCTCGGATGATCGCTCTCCAATCCATAGTCCATCATCGGACGGTACTCCAAATCCTCATCATGATCATAAACGAACTCTGGAATTTCCACCTCGTTTCTCCTTACATGTTCCCACAGATAATCCAGCCTGTTGATGTACCTCAGCTTACTGTATAGCCTGCCCCACACAAACAACACCACACACCCTTCCAAAGTTTCATTTCATCGCCACGGTGTACGTAGTTCCGGTAACAATATATAAAAGGTTATAAACACTATGAAATTCAATTGAAGATAATTAATCAGTTGAGAATTGAGACGATGGGATGGCAAGTATTACCCGCTGCTGAAGAGGAGACGGCCAAAAGTGGCGAGGAAGAGCCGGGACTGGAGGGCCGGGTGGAGAAAGTAAAGAGCCCGGAGATTGTCCTTGACGTTGATGGGAATGGCGTCGTAGAGAGATCGAAGGGATGAGATTCCTGGGAAATTCTCGCTCCTCTGAACTCCAGTGTGCACGTACAGCACCGCGAACGGTTTCTCCCCAAGCTCAGGAAACACCTTCTCCTCCAAATACGTTTTCAGCGCATCCCCACTCAAGAGTCCATCTAACCATGATCGCAGGTTTGAAAAATAGAAGCCAATTAACAAAGATGTACGTCAATCTCATGTACATGTTGAATGCCCTCCCCATCCCCCCCCCCACCAAAAACAAAAATAAAAAGAGAGAGAGAGGAAAAAACCAATTTATGGAACACGGCTGGAAGGAATTAATTATGAAGAAACGTGAGCAGCCCAAGAGTAGTCGTACCAGAAAAGAATTTGCCAAGAATGCGAAGGACCTTATTGCCACGTTTATCTCTACCTTGTATCTTGAAGATCTCATGAAGTTGCTCCTTTTCCCACTCTGGAACATGGGTTGTGCTTCCGCTCCCCATTTTCACCGTTCCTCCTCCTTACCCCCCCACCCCTTTTTTTTAATTTTTCTTTTTTATTCTTCTTTAGAGAGAACAAGCAGAGTAGAATAAAAAGAGAGAGAGAAAGACTAAGCAGAGTGATGGGTTGGGATGAGAAACTAACTGTAAGGGAATTGAAGAAGACGAGGACAAGAGGCATTTAGTGGCATTCATTTAATGGATTAAAATGAAAGTTACGCTGAACACAGGAAGAGTCCAAGAAGGCAACCGTTGGAATTGGAAGGAACCTGAAGAGATACGTCAGGAGTCGGAGGATATTCCAAGGCATCTTCCTTTTTGGACCCATACTCAGAAACTCGCTCCCTGGCTCATGTGCCGATAATGTAGCATTGATTAGTTTCTGTTTGCGAGATCTCGACCGTTCATCTAGAACCCCCGCCCCGACCCCGACTCTCCCCCCACCCCCACGCCCACCCCCACCCCCGGGGGGCCAATGATTTGTATTTGTCGGAAGCGACCGCCCAACTGTGTGCGCGTGACTATGAGAATAAGGGCAAGGTCTGCTAGCCCGCCACCATCCCGCACCTCTTCCTTTTCTGATGGGCCCAAGTCCAAGTCCAAGCCCAGCACATCTCCCACTTCCATATCCTTGTGGCCTCCCATCCTGACTCCGGTCCGTGTACGTGCTTCCTTCGACCATCCTGTGAAGCTGAAAATGGCTAAATTAGATCCAAGCCCAATGATGAGATTGACCGTTAGTTGTGTTGTATGTTATTATTAATCATGTAGTCGTCTATCTTCCGATTCTCTCTCCAAATAGTTTTTATTTCATTAGTTGTTCTACACGTCGCGCTTTTTTTATTATTATTATTTTTTTTGCAGTGATCTGAAAACAAAGATAGACATAGACTTCAGTAATAAGGACTAAGCAATTGAAAGGAAGGAAGGAAGGAAGGAAAGCGGAGTTCAAAAGTGATCAGGTAAACGCAGCGGCTGACACTATAGTCAGACTAATTGCCGTGCACATTTCCTGCAAAAACCATCCAACAAAGCCAAGAGAAATCTGTCAGCATGATTTCCTACCATCACAACAAATGAAAATGAATGCAGTAATTTGCCGTCTAGCTTAAATGTTTCGATGGAGCCCACTGCCTGCCATTAGGATTCCACAAGACGTGTCGAACTATTTCAAGTAAACTTAGACAGACATGCTGCCACAGTTGAGCTTTTTGCCCATTAAGTATAGTGCTTTAGAATTATACATCCGCATGGAAGTTAAAAATAAATATCCATCTAATAAGCAAGCGTGTGCAGCTCTCAATCTTCAACATTTTTAGTGTTCATCTAGGTTTACGAAATGAGAGATGTATGCCACATGTACCATATCTTCCACTGAGATTCTTGCCAGCGATTTGGAATGAACTGCTTTCGAAGAACAATAGATAGGCTATCATGTTAAAGCTCACAAAATATACAGAATGCCTCCATGCGACATATTATACAATAAGCTTACCTTTATTAGCTTCAACAAGCAACGTGTAGCTCCAATAGACCAAAGAGAAAAGAAAGCAGTGTTGCCCCCCTTCTCATAAAATCAACAAAGGAAACAGTGAATAACAAGAGGGTGGTGGTGGAGAATTAGAGACTGAAGATGGCAGGCCTAAAAGTTCCTTTCCTACCGCATATAATAGCCAGTAAATTAGTACTTGCCTATAGTGTCTAATCAGTATTCAAACAATGACGGGACAAGGAGATTACAATATATTTTTTTTTTTTGGTAAATGAGATTATAATCCATTAAGAAACTTATTATAACAGATTTAAGAAGTAGAAAAGGGTATGTGATACAATCCCAATAAAAGTTACCTGTATGAAGCAAGTATGGATGGTGTCCCTCCAAAACCTTCAGGAACAATAATTTTGCTCAATCCATGCTCAGTTTTATGCAGATCAAGAAATCAAAGTAGTAATATATAAATAATCCGAGGGCGAACAAGTAAATCATTGTTGAAAGAAGAATGTAAGCATCTAATTAAAAACCTCCGACCCACATCTCCTCTTATATCCCTTTCTCTGCAAATACTGGACTGTAAGCCGTGGGAGAAAGTAAATATAGTTCAATGGCTAATCAAGTCAGCCTAATTTCTGGCTATACTTAAACAAGCCTTAGAAAAGGACGAGCCAAAGATTCATAACTAGCACCAAAATCAAGATTTGTTGGCGCAAAACTATCACTTTAAAAATAAAAAGAGAAAACAGTAACAGAAAGTGCCAAAAGGAGATATAGGCAGCAAGAAGGCCAGTCCATATCTAAATACTTAAAAACAAAAGAAATTAAAATTTTAGTTAGAAGACAACTTATTATGCATAATTCCTCACAATATATTAACCTTTTCATGATTTACTGTCCAAGTTTTAAACAAAATGTCTATAAGCATTTAATAGAACTGGATTCCACTGCCGGTGTCCAAGAAAGGAAGAAAAAGGGAGCATTCATTATAACCTAGCTGAAGCAGAACTGATCAACAATGCCAACTTGTGTTCTAAAAATACACAAGATAGAGATATTCTAGGACGAATTTAGAGTGTATAATCACACCCTGATAATTACTGCTTAAAGCTACTGTATAATTGTTTTTGGTACCATATGCAAATTGTAGGTTAGTGAGAGAGAGAGAGAGAGAGGGAACTTCTTCTTTGTCGCCTCATGTTGACCTGCAATTTGAAGGAAAGAACATGTTCAGAAGCAATTAAATAAATGCCAAGCCAAAACTCATCTACGTATTATTGCAACATCAGCTGATGTACTTCATAGTTGTGCAGTACCTTGCTCAGGTGTCAAATGTGATGCTTTACCTCAGAGATTGCAAGAGTGAAATATTGAACATTATCACCCACAGCAGCTGATAGGAGGATGACAAAATACTAGTCACTTCCAAGCAAGGCAGGCAGGAATGAATATAAGAAGCATATTCCATGCATATGCAGCATAAAAACTGGTACTATAATTGAGATGCTAGTTTCCTAGGATCAATCACAAAGTAGTTTCCTAAGAACAGAAAGTTGAATAAGAGAGAATAAATTACAAGAACCTGTTATCATCAAAATCAGGATCATCGTTGTAGCTCTCTTCCGGACTCATGTATTCAGTGCTGCTTTCACCCTTCTGCTGGCTTGAGAAGGCAACTCCTTGCCCTTATTTTTGAAACTGGGAACAGAACAGAGAACACATTCCTTAAGCATTGCAGAAAAGGAGGAATAGAGACGCTGCGTTTTTTGTTCAGGGAAGGAATCAAAATATAATTAACACTTCCCTTTTTAGTAAGGATTGGTGGAATTACACAGTTGTCCTTTTTCTTTTTCTAAATGAATAACCTCAACTTTATTTTCAAGGACAGTCTCACCCAGCCTGCCCTCTAAGATCTCCAAAAACTGCCCTCACTCTATTAGGCCAGGTTTCACGTTTTGGATTAAGCCTGCCTGCCTGCCTGCCTGCCTGCCTGCCTACTTGAATTGAAATGGACCATGGGCCTAACATAAATGACTCAATTGTAACAATTGATGGATGGTTGGGCTCAAATTTAAAGATTTTAAGCTGAGCTGCTCAGGTTTTTTCGTGGTTCCAATTAAGATCCGCTATATAAAAATGGCTTGGACTTACCATAGTTGACAATGTGGAAGCTCTTTCATGAACACCAGCGTCGCCACCAAGTGTGTAGTGTAGTTCTGTGAGATAATCCAAAAACAAGAAAAAGAGTGAACTATTGGGTTTATCACACTCAACGAAAAATCAAATATATGAGACATTACCAAAACTCTGTCGTTCACTTTTCAACTCATCCACCAAAAAACTAATTCCCAATAGTATCCTTCCCTTTGAGCCTGCCTGTTAATCTCTGCAAATTTTCAACATGAAAAACATGATATGTAATTGCTTGCCTGCATGCACCAAATATTGCAAAAGCCACCCACATTGATATCCTTTCCGCCCATTTCTTTTTCGAATTATTGACACCTGGCAGTGGCAGAGATGATCAAACAACTGCTGGTTGCTGTGAAAAGTGTTTGCAAAGAATTCAGTGAGAGACAACAACTTTATAACATTTTCAGAAGATCTTAGGCACTCCTTGAGTGCTTTAATAGATAACTGGAAGTAGTGCCAAACAATCACCCCATTTGTTGGCTCAGCAACACTTAAGAATCTTAATCCTCTTGCCTCTTAGAAATCACAGCTGGAAAAGATTGGTCAGTGCCAGTGTGGCAGAGATGTCAAAAAAGGAAAAGCAAAGAGGAAAAACAAAATAACAATGTGAAACTTGAAGCAAATAAAACAGCATATGAGAAGAAAATAAATTTTGTTCATCTTGACAAACCTCATTAAATGCCTTCGTCATTGCCTTGAGTCAGTAAAGTGGTTCTGCAAAATGATGTAGCAACAGCTGAGTAAAGTAGAGAATTCTTATCAGATTCCCATCCTTTTCCTGAATTTCTTCTTGATCACTTTCCTGCAAAAATTAATTTGCAGTGGTTAGCTCTAGCTCCATGGACCAAGGAGGATGAACAAGAACATAGTGTTTCACATATGTATTATCAAAATGAAATACAAGATAAAGAAACTATCCAACCTCAACATTCTGAGGAAACATGTATGGGAACGAAAAGTCCAACACCAGCCTGAAAAGGTTCATATCCTTACACTTGTCAGCTCGAGAGACAAGAAATTGAAAAAAATTCATTTTCCACAGTAAACAAGGAGCAGCAACAATCCTAAGACTAAAAATCATTTCTTTCCACGGTAAAAAATTAATTTTATGCAGCCAAAAAGAAGCAGAAGAAACTGAACCCCTACACATATACATGATACCTTTCTATGCATCATCCTTTCGAATCCTTGATTCCTTTAATACAAAAATGTAGTCTGGATTAAAACGACTCAGATTTCAAGAAAGAGTAGCTACCCCTACCAATCTCACAATTTCTTAATTGGTATTCTTGCTACGGAAGTTTGCATTGGAGCTAAACACAGCATGCAAGGGGAGGCAAAGAGAGTTGCACACAAAATTGAGAGATTAACTGACATACAATAGCAAAAGAAGAAACGGCTGTGACCAAACAAGAAGCAAGAGGAAACAGGACCCCAAAACAAATCCCAAATTTAATAAAAAGGTACCAAGTATATGAAATAAGCATGAAGTCAAGAAAGGCTATTTTTAAAAAAACAAAATCGGTAAACAGAAACACCCAAATTCAAATTTCTTCAACAAGGAGCAACAAAGAGAGTGTTGCTAGCCAAGGAAAATAACAATAAGGACTAAAGGGTGATAAACCATAAAGGAAAATACAATAATATCTAAACAAATATCTCCTAAAATATTGTTTTTTTTTTTTTCTTTAACTTAGAGGAATCTGTATCAGCACAGCCTGAAAATCATACTACCTCTTCACTTCTTGTTCCTTGGAAGAAAAGAAAATTAAATTCCATATTTGACCACAAAATAGAGTGACAAAATTATTTAATCTCGTTAAAATATTTACAAGTCTCAGGCAAACAAAGCAGAGATAAGAAACATTTGTCCCAGATGAGCTAACCCAATGGGATGGCACAATGTTTTAGATAGTTAACAATTCAAAAAGAAATATAGAACAAAGTTGGGAAAACATCTAGATACTGCACAAGCAAGGTAGAAACTGACCATGAAGCTGCATCAAGCAAACTTCTGATTATGTATACAAAATCAACATCCCTAGCTAGTCTGTCTTGTCCTCGGCCAGCTACAAAAGCAACCAAACATTGTGTGGTATTCTGGCCAATGGCACAGCAAAGCAGAAACCATTTTATTTTGCACGTATTATACTATAATGGGAAAGTGTTTACCACATATGTCGAAAGAACTTAACCTGAAGGTCACTCTGATTGTCACTTTGAAGGATTATCAAATAACAGCATTGAAACAGGCATCAAATGCTCTGCTTTAGTCACGTCTCTTAGAGTAGAACGATGTCAGAAACTATAATTAGTCAAGCACATAAAACAATTATGATGCTGTTTATAGTTAGAAGCAATCATCAACAACAAAATTTACAAAAGAAAAGCATATTCTTCATTAGATTTAATAGTAACTTTACTATAATGGCAAAGTCACCAGATCCAAAGATTAAGCTATCACCTTCAGGCTGCTGGAGTGTCTATAATCACAACCAAAAGGCATCCTAAACAAGTAACATCAATTGCTTTAGAGCACGTCAAATACAAGATATTCAAACTATTCTAGCAGCCATACTTTATGTAAGACTTACCAAATATGTGGCAGAATTTGACAAAGTAATGGACAAATAGCACAAGACCAATTTTCATTCCTGGGAAAGATATTTAAGAGCAAAGGATAATTAAGTCAATTTCTAATGAGAGCTGAAAGTCAAATACAGGAATATCAAAAAATTAAGGTAAAATCAATTGAAAACGTAATTCATCACATAGAAGATAGTCCAAATTAATTATATATGAATTGATTTGATCATTAATTTGCTGACCACAAGATTTAAGATTATGTTCAGAAATATGTGGATATAGATAGATAGCAGATCCAACAATATGACCTGATAACTCCTCATGATTCCATTCTCTCAATTGTGTCCAGTCGCATAGGATTCATGATTGAAAACAAAAACAAAGATATTAATACCAATGAAATTAAAACACATTTCATTGCAAGCATAACAACGCCAAACATAGGTACCTTGAGAACCTCAATTGCATTTATGCTGATAAAAGGATCAGGAACATGTGATGCCCAGACATTAAGAATTACAGGGGAGGTAGTGGACTCGCGATGCTGATGCTTCATGATCTACGATTTCTAGACAAACACCAAACCAAGAGCCATAAAAACAACACTAAGATAGGAAACAGGCAAGGGAATGGAAGTGCCACAGGCCACATAAAAAAGCAACACCAACCTGCCTCAACTTCTGCTTGCAGCATTTCAAGTAAAGGTGTAGTGTTTCATGAAATACCTATTAAACATAATCACACAGTAGTTGATAAGTGCAAATTTACAAATAATATTTGTGAAATTAAACATGCACAACATTGCTCAATGAAGAAAATCTGTAAGAGATGAAAGTAAAAACCTGAATTGAGGTTGAATATATCTTTGATTGGCTTCTGGCTATGGCTAGGCAAGTGCCAGGCAAGCCCCAACTTTCACCCAGTGGGTGCTGTGAAGTCACCCTTCATAAGATTTTTATCATTCTTGACAAGTCACATATACTTCTCGAAATAATTAACTATACCTACATGTCCATGCCGATTGCCTTGATGGCAGCAGAAAGGAAATACTATGTCAATCCCTAGTTAATCTGAATTGCTACAAGTGTTCTAAGCAAAAAGGTTTAAAAACAGATAACACACAGACACTTAAGGAAATATCAAGTCACCTGAAAATCATTCACCCCATGCGCCACATATAGAAGTTGTCTGTGTCCAACTAAAAACTAGGTCAACCAAGTATAAAAAAAAAAAAAAAAAGAAGCTGAAAAAGACCTATTCCAATGTGTTTCTGTGCCCAATTGCTCTTCTAGGTTCCCTAAATTTATGCTGGTTAGCACCGGAGCCTGCAAATGGTATTAGATAATTAGAAAGATAATATAGTATCATAAGCAAAGAAATGAGCGATCAGCCATCCGGCTAACTAGAGCCCAATAATAAGGTGAAAAAACCCTTGCCTCATGCAATTGGTCTGACAGTGAAGCCAAAGCATGTAGTATGGCCTCCCTTATCTGCAGTAAGTTAAGAGAAAAGATTCACATAAGTAAATTCCAGTAAAAATAGTGGAATAACATATGAGATCAAACCAGATTCTTCCTAGAATATTTAAGAACAAGTGCAAACTAGAGTCTGTGAAAGAAGATAACGATCGGATCCAAAATTTACCTGCGATGGGAAGCTCTAGCCCCACAGGGCAAGTATGAACAAGAACATGACATTTCACATTTGTAGTACTCAAATTGAAAAGAAATTGGATCAAGAATCACAATAAGAGGATGAGAGATGGCTTCCAAATTACCACCATGGGCACACAGGCTTGATGTGAAGTAAATGCGTCCTTTGAACTTGATCGGTGATGATATGCAATTCCGAAATCTCCTTCATGAACAGCACCATCAATGCCACCATATGTGTATTCTGCGAGACAGAAAGAACAAGTGTAGCCTCATCACAGTATTAAGCCACAAGTCAAATAGTAAAAGAAATAAAGAAAAGCAAACAGAAGCAATTGCACAAACTATTACTGAGAAAGTAAACCGAATTCAACGGGTCTTGATTCCTCGACGCCAGAAATTGGATCTGTTTCGCCACAGCATTAGCCCACAAATCAAAAGGAAATAACAATAGACAAATAAACATAAAAATGTCAAAAAAAAAAAAAATGGAAAAGAAAAACCAAAGACACGAACAAGAAAGTAAACTGAATTCAACGGTTCTTGATCTTTTTCGCCACAGTATTAACCCACAAGTCAAATGTTATAAAAGAAATAGAACCAAAAAAGAAAAATGAAAAAAGATGATCAAATAGAAGAACCATTACCAAGAAAGTAAACTGAATTCAAAGGTTCTCTGATTCATCGACGCTGGAGATCGGACCTTTTTCGTTAAACTCTCAGGATCGTTGAATTTTGATTGATTCTTGAAAATCAAAAGTGGGAGAAATTAACCAAGAAAGAAGAAGAAATATATTTTTTTATAAAAAAAAGGAGAGAGAGAAAGTCAAATAATTTTTTTTTTTTTTTTTTAAAAGGCATTACAAGAACCTGTATCATGAAAATCAGCATCATCATCGTCACTGCCTCTAACCTGCGTCCTCGAAGAACCGAAGAGCCAAGCCTAAGAAATTCTTCCTCTCCCTGCCTCTGCCGGACTCTTGCATTGGGCGGCAGTGGCGCTTTCACCGTTTCGCTTGCCTGAGGATGGATGCGAACTCCACCGCCGTTAATTTTGAAACTGAGAACAGAAAAGAAAACACATTCCTTAAGCATTGCATTGCAGGACAAGAGGAAGAGAGCCAAGAGGAAGAAAGACAGAGAGACATTGTGTTTTCTTTCATAATTTTATATACGACTAACATGTTTCCTTCCCGAATGAGGACTGCCCTCGTCCTTGTCGACTATGGCATTTTTCTCATCTGGACATTTACATAAACAACCTAGATGACCCGATTGTGATCGACGGAAAATTAAACATTTTGGAGCGGGGCTGCCCGTTTCCATTTCTTCTTCCAATTGCGGAGACCTGGAAGTGGCAGAGACGATCTAACAACTGCCAGCTGCCATGAAAAAGTGCTTGCGAAGAATTCAGCGAAAGATAGCTTTAGCAAATTTACCTGCCAGAAACATTTTCAGGAGATCTTCGGGCACTCCTGGAGGTAACTTTAGTGCCAAGCAATCCCCCATTGTTGGATCAGTAACACTTAAAATCATCTTCGTCCTTTTGGCTCCTGAATTCACAACTGGGAAAGTTAGGTTAGTGCCGGCGCAGCAGAAAAGTGGAGAAAGGAAAGTAAAGATGACAAAACAAAATGATAATGCAGCATTTCAAGCAAGTAAAACAGCCAATGAGAGAGAAATTAAATTTCTTTCATCTTGAAACAACTCATGAAATGTCATTTCCTTTGCCTTTAGTTGGTCGTGCGGTTCCATATCCTCTTCTCGAATTTCTTCCCACTTAACTCTCCTGCAAAATTTCATTCACAGCTTCAAGTTAGTTGCACCTCTCAAACTAAGACCCCGCCAGAAAAAAAAAAATTAAAATAAAATAAAAAGAAATGATAACCATCTCTGCAATTTCATCCCTAGCATTTCTGATCTTGGATTTCCATTACAACTAGCACACTCCAAACATTCACAGGCCAGCCTTGAAACAATATTCCTGCCCAGGCTTTTCCTCGTTTAACAAAAGATTTTCTGTTCACACAATTAGTATCACAGTACCTTTGAATTCAAAAGAAAATTATCAGTTAAGAGATGTATGCTTAGTCAAGCAAAACTTAGAAGTCTCATGACGAAACTTAGCGTTATGCATCAGAGGTTCAAAGCTGCTCACCATAGATGTATGCTTTGCCGCTAAACAGATAACTGGCCAGATTACGACTCTAAATGGGTCAATGACCAGCATTCATTAATGTCAAATATCAGATATACCTTGTCTTCAACTAATAAAGTAGGTTAGGCAAAAGGGTCCTCATCTCCTTGCCAGTGTTGTGAAGAAGAGTGCAACAGGCAGTAATTTATTACCATTAGCTTTACTGTCTAACCTGTATCCACACCATACAGGGTTTAAGGAAATTATAAGCAGCACAATAGTAGATCAAAGAAGTAGAAAAGGATATCTGATGTAATCTGGTCAAAAGTCCCCTGTCCACCACAATTTGGATAGTGCACCTCCAAAACCCTCACAAACATGTAATTTTATTTTAGTCCATGGCATTGCTCAATTCAGTGAAGATAAAGATAAACAGATACAAATGTTCAAAGAATGAGTGCAAACACATGAATCTGTATCGAAAGAAGAATGTAAGCATATGATTAACTCCTGCCCCCACTTTACATCTGCCTTCTCTCTATCTCCCCCTTTCCCCTCCGCTCCCTCCACAGCCCCCTCCAAAAAAACAAAAGACCAAAAACTCATAATTTTGTTTCCAAATTGTTCTGTCTAAATTAAGTCACGTTTCTCTTATGAAGGGGTTTCATAGTTCAAAAGATGCAATCACTACCAACACAAAGGCCTTTGCCGGGTCCTAATCGGGGGAACCATTAAATAATTCGAGTTGACGGTATTATAGCAAGGTAATAAAAAAAATGCATTTCTAGTCACTCAGCCGCCACCGCTTTATTTCTGTAACCACAGCATTGTCAAAAACAACAATAAGAACCTGGCTGTATAGGTAGTCCTTCTCAGTATCCTTTGTATCTTCTTCAATAATAATCAACTATCTAAATCCTTGTGATAATCTACATTTTATTCTTGTGATCTATGTTCTTTGTGTCCAAGGATCCCTAGAAGCATTTCAATCAAATCAACTTCCCAAAGCATGTATTTCCATCTATCAATGTCGTTCATAATTATCAGAGACTGGCAAAAACATAATTCTCAGTTAAGAGTCCCAATTAGGGAGTGAAATGACCCGTTTTTGAACCAGGCAGTCAACAGTTGCTAGACACTAGATTTGGTCCCATTCAAATGTTATGCCCCCCAAATGACTGAGGTAATCAATATAAACTACTGCTTCAGGGCTTCCAATCTCCAATCACTAAGTTGTAATCTGAAATAGATATGAAACTGCAAAGGATGAGAAAGAAACAAACACGTCTAGTCAAGAGGAAAATTTGCTCATGCACTATTACTTCTAAAATCCCCAAAATAAATATAGACAAGGAAATGAATTCAATAGCATGGGTAAATTATAGTAACTGTCACCGCTTTCACTCAATGGCATTGAAGTCTTGTTAAGATATCGGTTCGAGTCTCAATCGAAACCAATTAACTAGTTATAGGATAGATTGAACAAAATAGCTTAAGCTCACTTGGCTCGGCCTCCAATATTCTAGTGGGACTTCCTAGTTTCAAATGCAAGAGCCCTGCCCCACTGCAGGGAGAAAAAAGATAAACAGAAAGACAATCCAGGCATCCAACTTTTATTCTAACCTTGAAATCAGAGTCCATTTGGCCGCCAAGAAAAAGATGCGTTACAACTAACTTCGAACATGAATTCCAATTCCAACGTTTTTAGGTGTCTGAAAAACATTCATTCAAGAAACAAAGAAAGAAACAAAAAAAAAAAAGGCGACAGAGAGCATCCCAAGAATTCAAAAGAAAACTAAAATGAAAAGAACTCTAAATACGGAAGAGAAAAAGGAGTATATTCTTCAGTACCCATGGATAGCAGTGACAGATGACCGATCCCTCCGGATATTAGACAGAATTTATAAACCTTGAATCTTGAATCTCCTTTATGTTCTTTTGTGTTTTTCTTAATGCCATTTTATAGACTTGAATCTTCATTATGAAGATACTAGAGGCAAAACTGGAATTTCTGCCTTCAAACGATAAAAGAGATATCAAAAGAAGAAATGGGTCTGATTTAAAAAAAAAAAAAAAACGTTGATAGCCGAGAAATCAAATGTTGAGACTTGAGAGGATTCGTAAGGAAAAATTAAACAAAGGAAAAACGCTATTAAATTAAAAGAGGAAGAAAAGGGGAGTAAGAAACCGAGTTACAAACCTCCACCTCCGTCATTCTAAAATTTCTTCTTCTTCTTCAAATTCTGTTTTCCGTCCTTCTTGATCCAGGGTCCTAACACAGTGGCTCCACCTCCATGCGTGTGCTCTGCAAGATAACCCAGAAGAGAAAGTACAAGAGGAATTATGGGGTTTTTCCATAATATAAGAAAAAAACAAAAAGAAATAGAACTAATACGAACCATTGCCAAAAACTCTGTTCTCTTTTCATCTCATCTACCAAGAAAGCGAACGAATTCAGAGGTTCTTGATTCCCCCAACGCTGTAAACTGGACCATCGTTTGCTAAACTCCCGAGATCGTTGGATCTTGATTGATTCTTGAAAGCCAAAAATAATCAAAATCGAAGAGGAAATGGAGAAAACTTAATAGAAAAAAGAAGTACATTACACGAACCGTTAAGAAAGTCAGTATCATCCATGGCTCTCTCTACGGCCTCAAAGCACTGAAGAGTATAGAATAGAGATTCTTCCTCTCCCTGCCTCCGCTGAACCCATGTTGGGTGCCCGCCTTCTCCCCTTCCACTGACCTCAGGAGGCGAGAACGAACAAAGAGGCGCGATACTTTGCAGAGAGAGAAGAAGAAGAAGAAGAAGAAGAAGAAGAGAGACGTTGGCGCGGGGGGGGGGAAGGAGGGTTGGAACGTCTATTTATATTTAAGAGGCAAAAGGCAGAGGGGATTCGACACTTCTAGTGAATTTACACAAATGGCCTTTTCCTTCTCCCACATGGATACGGATTCTTTTCCTCTTTGAAATTTGAAAAATCAAGTAAACTTTCTTTGCAAGAGAAGTGACTTTTTTGTTTTTTTGTTTTTTTTTTCGCTTATATCTAAATAATTCTATGAAGGGACTTATATTTAATCTCCGCGTGGGTATCTTGCCGTTCTCCTTACAATATCAAGAAATCAGACAGAATATTGCCGATAACGGCAATATTTATCCATCTCATTGCTGCAAGAATCCCCCGACACTTATTATTATTATTATGTCAATTTGAACCGAACATCGTTTTTATAAGCGTGATAAGAGGATTTGAGATAAAAGGAGAGCGGAATGGACCCCAATACCTCTCTACCTTTGCCCGCAACTGCAAGTCCAAGAGGCCATTATTTTAAACAATCAGTTGGTCCCAACGTTTCATTGGTAAGGATCCAAATGGAATTATACTGAAGGAATTACAGATGCATTTGGTAACATTAAAACATTTGGGCTTTCTGACATCAATGTTTCCTTTAGCGGGCAAGGCATTGGGCTGGCTCACTTTTCGTTTACATCCATGGCCCCACGCTCTTTAATTGTTGCCTTCCCAAGCTGTATGGGCCGAACTTTGTCAGTGCCCAGACACCCATTTTTATTCTGGGTGATATTGCTCTCTCTGGTGCACAGGGCTAACCTTTTGGTAAGCCATCGGTTGGTTGACCAAAAGCTTGTAAGCCATCGAGGTGCATATGTACGGTAACATCCTCTTGTTGTCCTGCAAAGCTTGAATCCTGTCCCCTTCTCTTCCTGATTATCTCCCAAGTAGCCACTCGTTACGACGAACGCATGCGTGACACCATCTGCAGCGGTTTTACTACCATAGGGGGTGGCTGGGAAGTGGTGTTTGGTCATTAAAAAGGAAGACACGTAAGAAGCCTCTCTTGTACTATAAAGAAAAACAAAAAACAAAAGGCAACAGGCACAGACAAAGCTAAAATTCTGTTAACCAAAGGCACTGTACAGTTGAAAAAGAAAGGTCCCACGCGAAATGACTTGTCAACACACCAACTTATTAATGGTATCCGGTTCTCCAAATCAACTGTGACCCCTTATCAGGGATGCAAAGAATCCACCAGATGATTTATCCTTGCGTCGATCTTCCCTCTCAAATGCAACCTGCATTAAGAACATGCTTAGAATTGTTTAGCGAAAGTGTGGAACCAAAGCCTAGCCCAAGTAATTTAGTACCTCCTTGGCCATCTGTTGAAGGATGTCTATAATTTCAGAAAAGCTGGGTCTTCGAATTGGGTCCTGCTGCCAGCATCTCTCCATAAGCTCTGCAAGCTTTGGATGAGTGTGCTTGGGGATTGTAGGCCGTAAACCCTACACACAGTAACGCTTAACAAAAGTTAATTGCCAAATTAAAACAATTATGTTAACTTCATGTCAATATGAACGAGCGTGGGCGTACCTTTTGCACCACACCTACTGCTGCTTGCAATGGGGTTAAATATGAATAGGGGAGCTGGGAATTCAGAGATAAAATAATCATTAATCATTTTGTCTGCAAGGAAGAAAAAGCTTAAATATGATGGCTTCACCCCTATTCAAGGCTCCAGATCTTACCTCTCCTGTTAGGAGCTCCCAAAGCACTATTCCAAAGCTGAAAACATCTGCCTTGTGATCATATGGTTTGTGCTCTATAACCTTTATTCGATTGAAAACCAATGTGTAATTAGCAATTTTGGCAGCAGATTTATGGAATTGACAGTCAATTATTTCATTACTTCAAAACTGTATTTGTTTAGGAAATGAAGAAAAGTTAGCAACTAAGAAAATTCATACTTCAGGTGCCATCCAGCGGTATGTTCCAGTTTCAGCTGTCATCACACCAGATTGAGTCTGCACTCTGGCTACCCCAAAATCAGCAACCTTGACAACCTGTCCACAAGAGTCTAGGATTTAGAAGAAAAGTAAGTCCAAGATGATAGAAACACAAGATGGTATGAACATCATCCAGAACATAATAGCAATGGCATGAAAAGAGCTGTTTCTCTTTTACCCAGAGAGAGAGAGAGAGATTCGGGGGGTTTTCCTTTAACTTAAAAAGAATGGAGAAAACATGTCCTTTTTCTGTTTCATGGGAGAAGGAAAAGCAATCAGAAGCATTAAAGTACTGTAGGCAAGACAGAGAATATAGCAAAAGAGCCAAACATTATGGTTCCAGTAGCCTTTTAGAACAGGCTATCAATTACCAAGATAGAGTCACATAATTCAACAGGTGACTGTATGAAAGAACACCAATAGTGCATTATGAGATGGCACAAAGCTAAGACACTTGAGTTTTAATGCAACAGGCAGATAGGAACTGACAGAAGTTAGAAGAACAATATTCATGATGAAACATCCCTGTGTACAGAAAGTACAATAGTTTCAGGTTTGCAAAAATCCTATTACCTCATTTTCATCCATGAGAAGATTGGCAGTTTTCAGGTCCCTGTGAATTATATTGTTTTGGTGCAGATAATTCATTCCCTTTGACACATCCATTGCCACTCTGATTAAGGAAGGAAGCTTAAAGACACCATTCTGTTTGTGCAGAAAGTCATATATGCTTCCTTTAGTCATGAACTCTGACAAGGCAGAAATATAGCATCAACAATAAGTTGCACTGAACACAAAGATACTGGCATGAAGGAAAAGGTCCGATTAAACTCAAAATTGACCGCCACTGCCATTTTAGTCATTGGAGAATAGCCCAAAATAGGTGAAAGAAGAGTTCAGGCCAAGAAAGGAAAGAAGCCTTTGACAGTATGCGTATCTCAAGAACTTGATTAATGGAACTTCTTTTAAACAAAGCAGAAATGAAGATCCAAAGAAAAGAAAAAAAAAAAAATCAGATTTACCTGTCACAACACACAAGTTTTGAGGTCGGGTGCATGCACCTATGAATTGCACAACATTCTTATGCCGGATTTTCCTGCAACCAACAAAAATCATTCCAGTCTCCATACAAAAACAGAAACCTCAAAAAGGAGAGAGACAAAGGGCAGAAATATCATAGAGGAAAAAAAATAAAGAAAGAAAAGCATCACATGCAAAATCATCACTGCTTTTATTAAAGCAAGAGATATATCAGGTTAAACCAAAGTTTTCTTAAGGTAAAACTAAGATAAATTAACAATTAGACCACTGCATGCAAAGTGAACTTAATTACTTATTAAAAGAGCATCAAGTTAACTCTTTAAATTCACAGCAATGTTATGCATATTTTTTACATATCTTTTTCCTCCATTCCAATGAAAGCATGTAAATATTCTAAGATATGGCAGCTGAAATTTCAGGAAAGGATAAGCTGGCAAACCTCATGATATATACTTCTTGAGAAAACTCTCCAAGCATTTCTGCACTAACTCGCTCAGGCTTGAGAATTTTGACAGCCACTTCTTGACTACAATATATTCCTTTGTACCTGAAGACATTAAATGATGCCATTCAACTGAGAACTTGCACATCATCCAAATGCAAATTTCGGGCAATAGAACTTACAGATCACCGTAAGATCCAGATGCAACTTTGTTTCCAATTTTTAGTTGATTGACATCAATTTCCCAGACATCAGTTCCATCACTAGGTATTTGTATATAGTCAATGGCAGAATCAGTCCCTGCTTTGTCATGCTTGCTGATAGGAGAAACAGAAGACTGTTTTGAACAATACTGCTCCTGCACAGCATTGCAAACTATCAAAGTCTTGCTAGTTCACAACAACTTATGTTCTTAAAAGCAAGCAATTGTGCACGTTTGTCAAAAAAAATTCAAAAAAAAGGAGCAAAGAGGGAAGTTCTGCACAGGACATCATTACAAAGGATAAATTAACAAATTTATTCAGCTGGAGCACTCTTATAGCCTGTTCCACTCAAAGCCAAAAAGAAGACAATAAATCCACAAATTTATCCTCAAAAGATGCCATGAAGAGCAAAGGAAAACTCTGTGAAGAAGAATGTTTGGAGAGAAGTACCTTGGACTTCCAGATTTCCTTTTCCACAGCATGTCTAAGCTCCTCAGTCTCCTGAAGTTTCATGAAACACGTTGCTATGAATAAGATCACACAAAAAAATGAAGAAAGGAGGAAAGATGAAGAGGGTATCAGCCATATTAAGATGGTTTCAGGCCATTCTTTTAGTTCCCTCATACACGTAGTTTAATCAACTCTACTCGTTAAGCAACCAAAGGACAGTGGGTCAAATGGCCATGTATAGTTTTAATTGTCTTGCCTGTCAAGTAAGATAGAAAGTGAACTTGGATCAAACAATAGCTAAAAGGAAATGAGACAAATAAATGTACATGTATGCACAAACAGGAAATTAGAATGCAAAAGCATAAAAAAGAGAAAGAAACAAAAAGACTCCAAAAATCACTACCCATAACACAACAATGACACTGACAAATTGATGTCACTTGCTCAATGCTTTCAAATTGGGCAGTAAGTACTTTAATCAGATGAAATACATTGCGCATTACCTCATGAGGCCAACCATCAACAACAAACACATCCAGGGAGAATCCATCTACTGTTGAAAAAGCATGAGCTTCTTGAATGTTCAAACCAATGTCCGCAAGTAGAGAAGTCAACTGGAGAATAATCAGTGGCACAAATTAAACAATGCATTGTATGAACTGAACATAGAAACAAGAAAGAGCAGGAAACTGATACTTTGCTTGGTGTTGTAGACATTTTTAGCCACCACTTTGCTCCATAAGATGAGAATTGATCTTTCCCCTTTTCCAGTTCTTTTTTTTTTTTTTTTTCTGGTCTCTAAATGTTATGATAGTGCCATCTTTAGATTCTTTGCAGTCTATGAAAGAGTAACATATGAATTTTCTTTTTTACGCTTAGCTATATAGACATATGAAATAAATTGTAGCCAAACTCAACTTGCTGAAACAAATCTGAATATCTTTTATGATATCCACCATAGAAAACATAGATACTACGTGTATATGCATTCATTAACTCAAACCGGTTTTCAAAACATAGGAAATATTCCATGCAAAAGAAACAAATATTGATCACCTACCTGACTAAGAAGTTTTGGCCTGTCAACTGTTGAAAAAGTGATCTCGTGCATAGGCCTACAGGATTCAGCTGTAGTTATATTTATCTTGAATTGAAAAATTTAACTTCTCTTGTGTGTGTGTGTGTGTGTGTGTGTGTGTGTGTGCACACGCATGCATGCTTGAGAGAGAGAGAGAGAGAGAGAGAGTTTGCAATTGGATGGTAACAGGTGCATAAACTGGTCAAAGGAAATAACCTAACTCAGACATAATACTAACCACAATATAAACCATGTTATGAAATAAACTAAAACAATGGAAAACAAATTTCAGAACTTTCTAGCCAAAAAGGTGTACAGGGAAAAAGGGAAAAAATACCATTGTGCATGTATAGCCATTTGTAATCTACAGCCAATCAGTTACTAGTATGTGGTGCTTTTATGGTACTAACTGAAGAAAAGAAAAGCAATCTTTAAGGAGGTGGACAATTATCCCAAAGAGTTTCAGATCTCTTACCGGGGAAGGATTGGTGTTGATTCTGGAGCATCACCTCCTTCTTCAACATGATATCTACCAGCTTGCAATGCAAGTGCATCAAGATTTGGTGATGAACCAAAAGTAGGCGGAGGATGGATACTGTTGAGAGAAAGAGAGACAGAGAGAGAAGGCAACAACATAATGTCAGACAAAAGTGCTTACAAGTTACGGCATCCATATGGAATATGTGCCTAGGGATGGCAATTAAGCCATAACTGGTGGGGATCTGCTGGTTGTTTAACTCGTTTATGTGGACATACTCCTATGTTATTTATTAATATTACCAAGGTCGGTGAAAAAATATCATATAAACTTGATTAAATGGCATTGGAAAAACCTCTTTATGATGCTAATAATGTTGGGGGCATCAAGCATTTGATAGGAGGAGACAGCAGGGGTAGGGTTGGAAGAAGGAAAATTCTTCACTGGCAGGGAGAAGCCAGGGGCGAGGGGGAATTAGAAAGGCAGAG
Source organism: Bruguiera gymnorhiza (assembly GCA_020883675.1). Taxonomy (NCBI): domain Eukaryota; kingdom Viridiplantae; phylum Streptophyta; class Magnoliopsida; order Malpighiales; family Rhizophoraceae; genus Bruguiera; species Bruguiera gymnorhiza. Next base: position 7,028,669 of record JAIRCJ010001054.1, on the reverse strand, counting down.
GCAGTGGTAGGATATGCAATTCCCACTGAGCTGCCCCACTGTGATTCCTTTGTGTGCCTTTGATGTATTTTGGAATTGAAGGAATATAATTGCTTGAGTTTTGAAGAAGTAGCCTACCCCTGTTTGCTTGTAAAATAAGAACTCTGTGCATCTTCTGTCATTGCATCATCTGAATGGGATGAGTCCAAAGGCTTCCCATTCGACACAGGGTACACCTGAAAAAGAGAAATGATAAGCAAATGAAGACAAAAAACCAAGTTTCAATACCACGCTGAAGCAACCAAACAAACACCTAAAATATTAACTGTCCCACTGGGCAAAGAGACTCAACAAATATACAAAGCAAGCAAATCTCAAAGCTAAGTTTCAATTATTTTCCCAAAAGTAAAGCCTATGGCTGGCAACAACTACATGATTATAGACGCATTTACCTGTACAAGACGGACTTCGAATGCAGGCCGATTAGCAGGGTCCTCTGCCAATTTCAGTAATTTCTTGTGCACAAGTACATCTTCCGCTCTCTCCACGTTCACATCCAATGCATACCTAGCAATTCAGTAACAAGAGACATTCATCAACTTCAAATGCTAAGGCCAAGACCTAAGAAGGAAGAAGAAAAAGGAAAAAAAAGAAAAACAAGAATAGAAGAGAGAATATGTGCAAAAATTCCAAAGCAACGAATCCAGTGAGCGACATCCAATCGACAGTTCCTACAAGTAATCACGAAAAAGAAGTTGGGGGGGGGGGGAGGAGGGGAAATAAAAAGGACATTGCAGAACAACTTAGCTTGTTAGCATATTCAATTTTAAAAAAAGGTTTTGGAACTACAGAACAAAAGCTAAAAAGAGAACAGGAAACTCCTCCCGATAGAACTTCCGTTTGATAGGACTCCATCCCCATCCAAACAGTATCAGTAACCGAAACTCCCTTACAACAATTCCTTCCTCAGTAATCGAAGCAAGAGACTATTGGACGACAGAAGAAGGAGACGAAAAGGGGAAATCGAGAATACCGAGCAGGCAAGCGATTGAAATGGAGCCAGAGGTGATCGTCGAAGCCAGGAAGATTGGCCTCCTTAGAACTGGACTCCTGGACTCGCCGGAGCACCTCGTTATACACCTCAAGCTTTTGCCGTTGATGCCGAGGATTCCCCTGCGAGAACGATTCCACCGCTCTGCTTCCGCAGCTCTCCGCGTCCTCTTCAATCGCCATTCTTTTTTCTTTTTTCTTTTTCTTTTTTTGTTCTTCCCAGCAGAATTTGGATTTAAACCCCCCCCCCAAAAATCAAAAAATATGTATAAATAAAAAACAAAGAAACAACGAAACACAATCAGAATAGAAAAGAATCGAACTATTGCAGATTCAGCAGCAAGCCAAGCTCAAAACAATACGACGGCGGATCGCACGTGGTTGTTCGATGATCACGACGATAAATTAGAACAAGACCGACCCGATCGATAGAGAGAGTGTTTCTGTTTGTTTTTTTTCGTTGTGCGTTCGGGCCGTACTCGCTCTCATGGTTTCCCACGTCAGCAGTGGGTCCGCCGAGTCACTCGTCAACTTCCTCCAGATAAACTCCCTCGATTTAGATGAGCGAGACCCGAAAAAAAAACACCGAGGACAGGCAGGCACCGAAAGATAAAACAAAAAACAAAAAAAAAAAAACAAAACGGAGGCTGTTTGATTGACCATTTTGACGCATTCCCGCGAAGGTAAAAGCTACTAGTTCAGGTGAGGTGTAGGCCAAAATTAATACACATATTCAACTAAAATCCAACGGATTACAAATGAGAATTAATAGATCGTCTGCTTAAATTAACTAATATTTTTTTTATATTAAATAAAAAAAATTCAAATTTTATCTCTCTTTATATATATCTATATATATACGATCCTCCTACTTTCAACCAAAAAAAAAGAGAGAGAGAGAGAGAGAATTAATAATTATATGACATTCTTTTCTGACAATTAAACAAAAAAAGAGAGAGAGAGGATTAATGAATCGTAAGTGAGAATGATTGAGGAATGTTTGTGTTGAAATATTAATTTTAGCTACTTTAAAATTAGATGCATATTGTTGTTGCTTGTTCTACAGGTGAAGATAACAGACAATTGTTGTTTATTAATTCCTGTGTTCTTCAAAGGCGGGATTGGGACGTGCAAGTGGACTGTTGGGAGGCATAATAAAGAATCCAGCTCCACTCCCAACAATCGCAATCTCCCCCGCCCACAGTAATCTTTGCGATGGAAAAGCCAGAAGGGTCTGTGTTTTTGCTTTGTAGTTTCTTCTTCTTCTTCTTCTTCTTTTTCCCTTTTTAATATCCTATTATTACTTGGGAAGTTGGAAAATTGCATCTGGCCGGATGGTTGGAATTGGAATCCCGGTGGGGATTCGTTTTATATCATTTCCAACGTCCACCGAATGGATTGAGGGATCCCAATCTTCTGGGCTAATATTGGGTGCGCCCAAGTGTTGTTGTTTCTCGACCTAAAGCCCAATCGTACGGACGTCGTGCAAGCTTTCTTAAGGTCGGGCCCACCCTGATCCAAAGCTTGGACGGCCCATGCAGACACACGTTCAAATATTGAGCGTGGATCCCCCGTAAATTAAACGTGCCCTTTAATGGGCTTAACTCGACAATACTGTAGCAGCAGAAAAAACATCTTTTCAATGCCCGAATTTGAACTTATATCAAAATTCTAATTTTGAGTTTCGATTAAAATTAATTCATAAAAATTAAAAGAAAAAAAAAAAAAAGAAAAACATCTTTCCAAATTTTGCTGTAAGACAAAAGGTCAAAGTTACTCTTTAGATTTAAATCTATTATCCTTATTAATGTCTGAATGGACCCTAAACTTTATTTCTATTTATTTAAATAATCACATATTTAAGCTAATTTACTGTTAAATTGGGCGACATAGACGCCCTTGGACACTTGAGTTACTACGTGCAAAGCCATAATATTTTTTAAAATTTAATTTTTATTTTAAAATTAAAATCCATATTTACTGAAAAATCAAAAAAATTTTAAAAAAGTACTATTTCTGCCAAGAAAACATTAAAATGAAAAAAAAAAAAAAAATCGCCCCTTCTACTCAGCTCTAACGGAAAATTGCATTTCCGACGTTTATATGGTAAACGGCGCAAGAGATAACACGCGCGGAAACAAACCCAAATTTCATAGGATATGAATAACTAAATAGACAAAAAAATTATTATAAATTAAAAATAACAAGCACTTTTTTTTTTTTTTAATATAAACACATCCTTATGTGTTCTAAGAATAAGTAACATGTATTTACCATTTTTATTCATATTTTTTTTATAAATATAATTTTATATTATATAAATTTATTTAATTTTTTTATGTTAACTAAATCACACTTCAAGTTTTCTTTTTTAATTTACATTTAAAGTTGGGTTAATTTAGTTAATATTTTAAGTGAATGAAATTAAAAACCTCTAAAAAGAAAATCATACCTGAAAACAAAACAAAAACGTTAAAATAATAACATGCCCTCATTCTGTACCATTTTGGGCTTGTTATTCTCAGTTCTCGCCTGTTTTGGAGGTACATTCCTGTTTCATATCTTGATTTGGTGCCACAATCACTGCACGAGATAAGCATATACTAAACACACACACCCACACACACACACACACACACACACACACACCCACACACCCACACGCATATGCATGCATATACATACAGGAAAACAATACAAGACAATAATGTACATGACAGACATATACATGTAGTACAGGACAGTTGTAACGATGATCGTGCATCAAAACAAAATTATGGTTAAGGAAAGGAATGATAAAGAGAAACCTTTCAGCCCAAGAAAATATGGCAATGGACACCAAAGAAATGAGATAGCACTGAGATATTGGCACGGCTCAATCAAATCATCAAAAACAGCACAAAACGTCGCGTGCTTCCAAGTGGTTGGAGGGTGGGGGGTTGTGTCTGAGTGAACCAGGCCAATATCACAATCACTATTTCACCTTTTTTTTTTTTTTTTTCTCAGTTCTTCTTCCTCGCCTGCACAAGACCCGTAACGAAACTAAGGGGCTACGGTCTTTTGAAGATCAAGAGGGAGATTGAGATGGGACTGAGTTGATAGGAGAGAGCGAGAGATTAATAGACATATATAGAAAAAAATGAAAAAAAAAAAGACAGAAAGGTAAAGAAGAATTGAAAGAGGGTGTAGAGGAGATGTGAGGAGAGATGAGAATGTCTGGGTTAGGATTTAAGAGGAGCAAGAGGGCCTGCAAGAGCATTTAAAACCGCGACTACCAAAGCAGAAAGCAGGGCCAGTGCATTTAAATCCATTATTCTCCCTCCCCACTCTATCTCTCTCCCTCCTCCTCTCTACAATCTCCAAAATTTTACTAGTCTCTCTGCACTGTACTTAAGGCCCCAAAAATAACCGAAACTGCTTGCTTTTGGTAATATGGGAACATCGTTGCCCGCATATTGCATGGGGGCAAGACTGTCCAGAACATGGGGTTTCATGGATGGGTGCTCAGAGAGTATTTATGAAGAGCCAAAATAAAAAATAAAAAAGAGGGACGGGTGAAGAGAGGATAAGGAATTCAAATCTCCCATGATCGTGATGCTCATCACTCACTGTCTTGCAGAACCAGGAAGGCCACAAAACATTAATGAAGGGAATCTCTCTCTGGGCAACAACAGGTCGCAACTTTAATAGGCGAGGTACCCGTGATACTACTTTTAGAGCCTCTAAGCCCCCCCATCCCCATTAATGGCTCCCATATGCTGAAATGTCTTTCTTCTTTGACTTGTCTTGCTCTAGACTCTTATTTTGCTTCACATATAAGTAAAGTAAAACCAAGTTTTCAGTTTGTAGCCAATGTCCTGAGCCCAACAATTATACCACAAGAGGAGCTCGGCTATATATATTTACTCCTTACAGTGGCACATACCAACCAAGACGGATTTCTGATCTTTTGGGTAATTAAGTAATGACCCATCAATTCATCATTAGAGGTTTACTCAAAGAGAACGGACAGGATTTCGTTTGGTTACTTCGCTCCGTTGGGACTTACTTTTTCAAGTTTCTTTCTAATTTATGTATACTTGCTGGTTGCTACTTGCTGCTAACCCACAGAGAGGGAAAAGGAAATGGGGAATCAATGTTAATGGAAGAAACCATTTCACGTTAGTAGTCTGAAAATTTTTCATTTTTCCCTATAATTAAACTGGCAATCATTACTGAATCCATCCCAAACCCCATGCTGGTTTAAGAGTTTGAAGTTCCAATCTCAGTTCCCCAATTGGAAGGAGCGGAAATTTACAAGATAAAGAAGGGATACTCCCTATTGCTTAGATTAAAATCTAATGATTTTTTTTTTCTTGGTTTTGTTTTAAAAATATAATTAGAAAAGTTGTATGTCTGTGGTAATTGCACCGCTGATGACAGTGCAATGACCCCATTAACGATTTAAACGACGCATTAGATTAATTAACATGGATATTAATTCAACTTTGGATCGATTGACTCCTAAATCTCAATTAACTACAGGAAGGAAAAGGACCCAAAAGAATGAATTGTTTAGGCATAGATGCACACAGTTGGCTTTTTGATGAATCATTTCCATTACGATTTCAGAGGCAAAATATGTTGCGATATCTGTCCAAGCATTGGTGCATCTTCCTGCAAGTTGCTTCCTGACGATGACCCATCTTCTCATTAATTTCGACATAGATGCACTGAGACCGCATTTTTTGCGGGAAGTCTTGACTCTTGAATTAAACAAGTACGTGCGATTGTGTCTAACACTCTGAGCTGAGCATCCTTGAATTGATCGGCAAATTTTGACTCCAGAACACATTTTTTGGGTCTATAATTACCTTTTCCGTGGGGCCTCGCTTTTAGAATGTCCACCCAAGAATGTGATACTGAATAACGAATCCTCTCTGTGTGTAGTAACACTTCACGACGAAAGAAAGTTTAACTAGAATGCCACTATAACTTATAATAGTAACATCAACCACCGATGTCTAAATAAGTTCTTCCCTTTTTCTTTAATCATCATCATCATCATCTAATTAATGTGACTTCATTTTTTTTTTGGGGGGGGGTGGTCCTTAAGACGATGGATCACACCCATATAATTCACTTACAAAATTAGGTCACGGCATCAACCTGGCAAGTAGTATAACAGGAGTACTTTTAGAACCTAATAAATGCATAGTTTACTTATTTTTGGTTTTTTTTTTTCTTTTTGTTTATCCTTTTCTAAAACCTAATTTTGTTATTTGTTGCCATTAGACGTTTGGTTGTCATGTCTTTTTCAAGGGTAGAGCTTTTAATTTGTTATAGATGCTTCTCACGTCATCGTTGCTTCCACTATACCTTACCACAAGTACCAACTCATAAATGGGTCAAAAATTATAGATTCCAGCTTACCCCCAGCGTTCCATTCTTTAGCAACAGAAACTTAAATTAACTTAAAATTAGCAATCCAACAATACCAACCCCGCAAAACCGCCTTCCTTAAAGAGGGTTGCATTGAGAACCAATCAAACAAGGACAAAAATTAATGCATGCACGATCCAATCAGGGCCGTGCGATGGTGGACTAAAACAACCCCCCCCCCCCCAAAAGGGGGGGGTGGGGTGGCTTCATGTTAGGGACAAAGGCCTATAGCGACGTATTCTTACCCGTAGAAACAGAAGCATGGAGATAGAGAGGCAACATATATGAACAAAAATATTAATTAAAGAAACAAGTGGTCGACGTGAAAATTTGTTTCTTTGTTATATATTCTTTTGGTTGGTTTTCTTCCGGGGCAGCAAGAAAAAGAAATGGAGGGTTTTAGTCGTCGTTTTCCCTTGATTCCGAGAATTGAATGAAGAAAAACCTCTCCTGCTAGGTTTTTCGAGAGGGAGTTTATATTTGGGTTTAAGAAAGGAAAAAGAACATTTCTTCTTGTTGGTTATATAATAGAAAAAATTATATTGTTGACGTGAATGGGTCAATGTGTATCTCGACAAGCGAAGAGGAGAAGGAAAGTTTGGGATGGGGGAGATAGCTTTTCTGCCGGGTCAGGGAGACACGGGTGTATGGCTCTGATGAAGGAAAAGAGATCAAGGTTGTATCTTGCTAGGAGATGTCTGGTGATGCTACTATGCTGGCACAAATACGGCAGGTATTGAATTTTTTCTCCTTCTTCTTCCCCTTGACGGTGGTCTTCTTTCCGTTTTAAATGTTCTGCTGGATGGATGGCATCTTGTACTGTACACGCCTGGCTGGTACTTGGCAGTAGTCTTAGAAGAATTTCCAATTTATGACCTCGTTTTTGTTAGAACAATAAAATTTTTACTTCTTTCTCATTTATTATGGCTCGCTCCTCTCTCTCTCTCTCTCTCTCTCTCTCTCTCTCTCTCTGTGACAAAGCCATGAATTGAAGTTTGGTGAAGATTTGAAGCGAAAAAGTAGTTTACTTTGTTGCGGTTAAGATGATTGATGCAAATATAATTTACAGTATTAGTTAATCGTTGATAAGAGGAACGATAAACGTGCCCCAACAGCGAAAATATTTTATTTTGGGTGCGTTACGGCTATAGCTCGTAAAGGTTGTGAAATTCATGAATGAGGAATCAGTTGGAAAACTTAGCTGTTCCTTAATCAGGCAGTTTTGTTTAGGCCAACCAAAGCTTAGGAACCGGCCACAAAAATCATCGACGGTTCGTTTAGGAAAGTGTCGTAGGCCAGATTGGGCGGGCTAGGTTTGGAACATATTTGGAAGGCACTAAGACCAATGTTGGTGACTTTTATGGTTAATTACCGGTTGGAGTTGTTCTTCAAGCCCAGGTCAGGTGTGCGTGTTTGGTTAAGTCTGGGTTAATTAGGCTTCGGCCAAGTTGGCCGCCCGGCGAACGAACGCCGCCGCCCCCCTCATGCGCGCCGGCGGCCCAAAAAACACCAAAGGAAGAAAGAGGACTTTATTGCACGAGAAACATTGTGTGTAGATACGGTCCCGAATGAACATGGTAAATGAAAGGATGCTACAAAAAATGATTAGTTTTCTTCCAGTCACAATGTTACAAAATGATTTGAATCCCCTCAAAATACATCTGAAAAGCTTTACATCATTCGCTGTCATGCACCCAGCTAACCGAAAAAGGGTTGGACTTATTTCAAGAAGAGAGTGTCTAAGCCTTTGGATCTGTTGGAGAATTTTGTGTGCTCCCCATTCATAAACCCTTTAAGGCAGAAAGTGACGGCAATCATCAGAATAAAAAAAAAAAACCAACGAGCAGCTAGTAACTCTTTCATATAACTCCATTCAGAAATAGAAAACAAGAACCTGGGGGGAGGAACAGGGAGCACGAAAAAGACTAGGAACTCTTGCTTTAATCAGCTGTATTAGACAAAGATTTATCTCACATCCAACCAACGAAATGAGTCTGTACATATTCCAGTTTAGTATGCATTGAACAAGCGCAGAACTAACAACACCATCTCCCAGACAAATTTCGTCTGTATCTTTTGACGCAAGTCATCAATCAGAAGTTACATTTCATTCTGAAGACAGTATCTCCAAGCAGTGAGAACTGATTCTCTGTGTGAATTTACAATTCAATGGGCACGACACTTTTACCCTAATTTAGGTAATATTAGGTACATCATTCCTGGAGGAAAGTTGAAGCTATACATACCATTGTTTTGATTGCTTTGACTTTTGTATGCTCCTTCTTGAATATGTTGAGCTACAGAAGGGTCTCAGGGCCCCAGAAAACATTGTTAGGATTCATCTTAGTCAAGCATGCCCTCCAAGAACCTACATATAAAACATCATGCTACAAACTCTTGAAATCAGGTCCTGAGAGATATCGGATAAGCTAAAACAGCCGAAGTTGAAAAATTCATATCAATAGAGAAAAAATAGGAAAGTCAGTCGACCTTGAAAATTGGCTAATGCTCATGTCTTGACTTGCGAAGTTCTGTTATTTTGTCCCTCCACATGGCTGCATAAATTCATAAACAACTTATATAATTCTAGGATCCAAAATGTTTTTTCTACGTCCAAAAAGTGAATGACATATATGCAAATATTGCACAGCTTCAAAGAAACTGAATTGTTTTTTCGCAGATTGGTTCTGTTCTGGTAGAAATACCTGCATCATTGTACCTTTCCTCTTTAACAGCTAAATTCATATTTCTAATGAGATCAAGCTCCTGGGTTAGCACATCTGGACCATCCGCAGCACTGTAATTTCAACTTACGCTGGAATCACAGGAAGAGAGATAAAACAGAAAATGACACCTCAAAATAGCAGTGAAGCTATCACCTGTCAAGGGATACATCATAAGTAGGCTTTGAACCATGACTTCTTCCCATCCCATATCCAATTCTAATAGCATCTGTTAAGACAATTTGTTTATTTACATAAATTGGAGCCTGCAATAAACAATTCCAACCAAAATTAACAGGAGATATATTCACCTGAAAATAATTTCATATTACTAAGAAGAGATTAATGATCAGAGAGGCAAGTGTGTGGATCTCGAGATCAGTTGAAGTGGTGGGGCAAGCTCAAAATTCCCATTTATAGACCAAGGGCGAAAGAAAGTCATAAAAAAGTGCACCCCTTTCAATAGTCATTCATATCTAAAGGAAAGTATGTGTGTAACACACTCAAGTAAAGACCTATCCTCAAAGAATGCCTAAGCAGGTTATCTTGGGATAAAATTCATGTTAAAGCTCTAGGCACATTTGTATGTGAAATCAGAAAGCACACACATAATTTAGTTTTCAAAGAGTTCACAGTAATGGAGTGAAGGCAAGACTTGGATGCTGGTACCTTGCATCCATTGGCTACATTTATGGCATCAGATGGTCGTGCATCCACACTCAGGACATCATTTTCTCCTGGCTGCAAATGGAACAGTAATCATATGACATAAGTAATAACCTTCATAAAATTGCTTTTGAAGACAAGACATTATTCATAATCTCTTACTCACCTTGCTAAAGTATAATCTTGCAAAGTATGTATTAGACACTCTTTCTGTAATTCTCACCATTTTTACCTGGAATGAAGGAGGAAAACCAACAGTAACTTAGTAAAGCTAAATGCTCCTACATGTTTTCATTATCTGCATTCTTTCAAAGTATGACTTTTTAGAAGTTTTCTGTGCCTATTTCATGGTTGAGGAATCACCCAAGTATTGGCTAGGCAGTAGCACCTTAGAATGAATTAGGAAATCAAAAAGAAAAATCCCAAAGCATAGTAATAAGCACAAAAAAAAGGAGTCCCATACCTCATATCCAAGTCTCTCCACAATATTTTTGAACAGCAGGAACTGATCCGGGCAATCCTGAAGCAAGACCATACATATTAGTACTTCTGTGATGGAACTATGCAACCGACATTTGTAGAGGGAATGATTAAGAGTTTACCCCCTCAACAACTCCTTTAAGTGAATCTACAAGTTTCTCGATTGCAAACTCCCCTTCATCAGAAGAAAATAAAGTCGTCATCACATAAAGACAATGGTGGGACTCTGGAAAAGGGAAAAAAAAAAAAAAAACAAAAAGCATAAAGCTACAAAACAATTATGCATACCAACAATAATTGGCAGCAAGAAGTCCCCATCACAAGAGATTTTAAGGAAAATGGTGGGACTCTGAAACCGATGAAGAAAGTCATGTTGTATTGAGCTGACATCCGGTCTTGATCCTTTTGATTGTGCAAACAATTTACTCGATGATTCCCATCTCAAATCTTCTCGAAATCCTTGCCGTCGCATACGATAGTGTGTGAGAGTTTCTACATCAGCAACAGCAAAAGATCATGTCGCGACTCCTACGGGAACTGCAATTTGAATTCTTGACATGCAAATCAAATCAAGTTCATAAATTGAAGATAACTCTCTCAGAAATTGGGTTTCGGGGTGGAGGCAATCGCATGCCTACGTGAACTCGCGAACTAAAATTCTCTACATTTCTAAACCTTATCCAATCGTTGATGACATAGCATAAACACGATTATTATTATTATTATTATTATTATTATTATTATTATTATTATTATTATTATATTGCTACCTCTACCTGAGATGAGGAGAGAAGCCTGGAGATAGTCGCGATCGGGATCATCGTCGGGGACATTATCGGGACGGTCGCCGGAGGAGCTTCCACGAGAGGGCTTGGACTTGCAAGAGATAAGAATGGGCTTGGGACCGAAACGACACCGTATGCTCCTGCAACAACCCAATCGAACCGGCAAATGAAAAGAGCAGAAAGCCGGCGAATTTCGGGCTAAAGTTGAACAGCAACAACAAGAACTCGCATTTCCTTGATCCGTTAACGCCGATACTGCGCGTACGTTCCATTGAACTCCCAGCATTTTCCACTGATGGCGATTTCAAGAAACAAAGGGAGAAGCGAGCTAGCGAACGAGAGGGAGAGAGGGAGAGAGAGAGAGAGGGCGGGGGGAACAGTGAAGCAGAGCTGCTGGTGGGGGCAGAAGTATGGGCCGGGGCGGGCTGGAGGAGAACGCATCAATTACATCCGTAGTAGACACGTCACGTTAAGATTTCTTTTTTTTTCCTTCTGCCATTTCAGGTCGCAGCAAATCAATCAGTCATTATTATTATTATTAAAAATAAAATGAGAAGATAGTCACAATATTTGTCATATTTAAAATTATTAGTTATATCTAACATTGATAAGTATAACTCTAATTATTATTATTATTATTATTATTATAAATAAATAGGCGCGCTTCTTTATGGCTTTCCTAAATTAATTTCCTTGATGTACATCGACATGAACTATAAAGCAGGTTTTTCATTTTTAATATAAGTCTTACCTACATCATATGGGTTATATCGCTATTGTCTTATTCCTCCGTTTGATGAGTGCAACGGGTTTCTACTCTTTGTTTTCTTTTCCTGGGCCGATTAAAACTCTCTAGTTGTTGACAGTGAATTGACTTTGCTTTTCCTTTCTAACTATGCGAAGAAGAGAACGAACGTGCACAAGAATGAGGATTATTTGTTTTAAGAATAAAAACCAGAAACAATACAGTAGTGGAATAAAAAAGAGAGATACATACAAGCACGTCACCGTGTCTTCGAGTTTGTTTACTGTTACCCTTTTTTTTTTTTTATTTTGCAAAAGAACCATTTTGACACGGTTACCTTCTCTAACTTTGACCTTTGCTCTCTCTAACAAAAAAGAAATAAGTGTTTTAATATATATATATGTAGAATCTCTTGTAATTGGCTATGGCAGTTGCTTGTAAGAGTTGGCCATCTAACTGGCTCTCGGTTGGATGACCTGGTTGACGACACTCGCTTGATCCCTGCCATTTTTGTTAAACCCCATAGAAATTGAGAATACCCGCGGGCCAAGCACAATCCAAACCTATCAGTTTCCATTCGATTCCGGGTTCCGACCATTGATTTGAGGGAGCATTTCGTTATGGACAGTTCATGATATTGGACATTTCGAGGTGACTTTTTGTCCCGCGTGTGACTCGGATGAGGGCTACATCCAATATGGCGTTTTCAAAAAAAGTTGAGGAACTGAAAAGATCATGAAAATGGGGTTTGGCTTCAAGCTGTCGGCTTCTTGGGATACCGCTTCAACAACTTGATAAGCACAAATGTCCTTCTGCGCCTACCAGAATGAAGGCAAATATCAAGTGGGGTTAAGCCATCCTGACAAACAAAAGAGTTACCATGAATTAATAATCGAAACGGGAACAAAAGTCATTTTATGTAAAGCATTACTGTGTCAAACGACCGAGAGAATGGGGGGTCAGGGTGGAAGCCATTTTAAAGAGCCGCCACAGGACATATGAAGAACAGCAGAACACAGAGTTCTAATTAAGCCCCTGAGCTGAGTTATAGTATCAACTGAACACAGCTGCAACACAGAGAGAGAGAGAGAGAGAGAGAGATTAGTATATAACATTACCTTGTTTTTTAATGTCTTATCAGCTCCATTTATTAACAAAAGCTTAACAATATCAGCTCGTCGGGATTGAACTGCCAGATGTAGTGGTGCCCATCCATCCTAAAATAGCAAAACAAAGAGTGCTAGGCAATGAAACTTTGGCATTGAAAGATTGAAAGGAAATCCACGGTAGCTATGGATTGCAAACCATACATTGTCCTGAAGGTTAATATCCACATTGTACAGCAGAAGAAGTCTGATGACTGGAAAAGTTGCCGTTTGAACAGCATAATGCATCAAGGTGGCACCATCCTATTGCAGTGAGCATAGGGAGGAAACAAATAGTACAGAGAATGACAATAGTGAAAATTGAGCTACGAAAGTTTATAGCCAAACTTATCATCAGATATTAACAGCAATGTTACAATGCTTTGAAATGAGAAACATGGTTAAGGTTCAGAAACAATCAAGAAGTCTAGACTCACCATATCTCGAACAAAAGGAGATGCTGATTCTCTCAAAAGAAAGTTGGTAATGGCTTGCCTTTTATTTATCATTGCTTTGTGAAGTGCAGTCCAGCCATCCTGAGGAGAATGCAAGGATTCACGTTTAAAACAAGGGCAAATCTAAATGCCAGATTTCCAAGCATCATGGACAGTCAGTTGTTAACAAAAATTAAAAAGTGGAAGTAGAGAAAAGCGTACTCAAGCACACAATACACAAGTAAAATTTCTGAATCCCATCTTACTGTATCTGCAGCATTAATATCAACATTATGCTTCAATAAAGCATTTGCAAGGTAGAACTCCCCTGATGCAGCTAGTGTGTGCAAAGGCAGCCATTTCGTCTGCAAAACAATGAACTGTGAGCCATAAATCAATTATCCATCAATTAAAAAGATTCTGAACTGATGAATGCATATGCCTATAAACAATTGTGCAGCCCGTCATAGCTCCTTCAATGACAAAGATTAGAGAAAACATTCCAGCATTCTCAGAAAGGAGACAGCACAAAGATGAGTGATTGCGGTATGTTGTGCTCGATAAATGAGCTGGCAACCATAAAAGTTACAATCTTCGGCTACCATTTGCATATCTAAAAGGAAAAAAGGATGACTAAATTACGCATTAGAAGCTGTGGACCATAAATACACAGGTAATCAACAATAGTGAAAGGCAGTGGTGACATCAGATGGTAAACTCACAGAGGTAGCAGGTGCTAGATCAGGTATTTTCCTGTTCAGCATAACCTTTTCCTCCTCCGTGAACAGCTTGCGGGGGACTGGTTGTTTCAAGAACACCAAACACCAACCAGAAGAGGTATGTATGTAAGAAAGATATCAAGATGCCCAAACTACACAAAACTTGTGACAAGAAAGCAATACCGTCGGAATTCTTGGTTCCGGGCTTATAATCGCCACCACTGAAAAATTCATTAACATCGTCAAAGCCTTTACCATAGACCGCCCATCTGGGGTTCTTGGGTGCCACTCTCTCCGTAGAACTCATTTTCAATTCACGCTCCCCATCTTCATCTTCCGTCTTCGCGGGAGGAAAGCTCGAGGGATTATCGAGGACGAGGGGTTTCAATTGCGCCAACTTGGTCTCCCTAAATGCCCAATACTTCTCCCAATTCACAATCCTTATAGAAGCCAAGGCCTTCATTTTCTTTTCCTCTCGGGCTTTGAACTCCATCTCTTGAGCAGTCCTGCGCCGCGCTTTCGGCTCAATGGCAGCAACCTCTGACTGTATTGCCTTCCAGCCGTCCGGGACCAGGTTCTCCGCCTGAACTTCCGGCACAACTTTCTCCTTCCACTCGTGTTTTCTCGGGTCGGAGATGCCCGAATACGAATTCCCCGAGACATTGGAGTGGACCTCAAGATATGGATCTTCAAATATGCCTTCTTCGAAGACGACGCAGTCGCCGATAACGCGGCCTTCGTTGTCGTCGTCGTCTCGTGCGGAGAGAGAGCGCGAATGTACTCGGACGGAAGAGGGGAGAGAGTTCAATTTTCTCGCGAACTTCAGAGTTCTGAGAGATGTGAGATTGGATGGCGCCGAGAGAGCGGGAGGGAAGAGAGGCTTTGGGATTTGCGGGTTTACTAGAGCTTCCGCCGGAGACATTTTCCCCTCAATCTTCCCTGGCTTTTCTGGGGGACATTTTATTTTATTTTTTTATATTTTATTTTGGGGTTTTTTTTTCTTCTTATTTTTATTTTTTATTTATAAAAATTAAGGATAAAATTAAAAGTTCAGTTGATTTTATTACGTATTTTATTTTGTTGTTCTCTTACTAAAAATTTGTGAGCATTTAGGGGAATTGCGGGGAGATGAAAGCTTGATGGGCTCTATCGTTTTGGGCCCATGTCAGCTTCCCAGCCTTGCATAGCTAAATCGGTTCTGAGTTTAGTACTACGTCTTGATCTTGTAAGTTCAGAATTGTGGGAGTTGTCTTTTTCACAGCTCTATTTCCCTCATTTGTTTAAAGTTAAATATTAAATATAAACAAACAAATAAGAACAAATAACATCTATAGAGGGGTAAAATTATTTTTCTCTTGCAAGAAAAAAAAATATGGTAATTTATTATTATTATTTAATTAATACATACAAAATATTTAATCATAAATTATACCATTTAAAGTCAGTCAATTTTTATTTTCTCTTTTTATTTTTGATAAAATCTCACAAGTCCAAGTCTACAATCTTATACTTAAAGTGAGATCCTGATTTTAACAACTTGGCAGCGGCTTTTCAAGTTTTGGAGACTGAGAAATAATCTTCGTTGCTCGGCTACTCTACAAGGGAACCGACTTCACGTTGTTTTCTGCATTAGCTTTTCTTTCCGTTGTATCATCAAGAAAACCACAATGCCTTTATGTAATGACAAATAAATCAACTAGGGAACGGGGTCCTGACACGGAAAAGCCACCCGTACAGCGCATCACTCAGCTGAAATTTTCCATATTATGGCAGAGAAAAGTCCGAACGTGTAAGAATGCACATATACCATCTCCACATATGGTGCACTTACTGATTCATAAACGACTGCTTAAACAAAGTAGCAGCACACAACACCACAAATCCTCGAATACCACAAACAAACAGAACCATTAGACGGAACCTAGCCCAAAGCAAATATCATTACATCCACCGCAGTCCTCCATTGCGTGAAGAACCCACAAACAGCATCACCTTCAACGACGATACGGGTAATCAGGTGATCTGGACCTGCCCCTCCTTGATCTTCCACCATACGGAGAGCGCCTTGGAGAGTATTCACGGCCTCCATGGTAAGGAGAGCGCCTTGGAGAGTATTCACGGCCCCCACGGTAAGGAGAGCGCCTTGGGGACCTCCTGTAGTCATCACGATCATAACCACCTCGATATCTACCGCGATCACCACGATGGCCTTCACAAATTAAAGCATGTGCAATGATACAGAGTTGAGATAGTCACCATGATTGTGGACTAAGCAGTTTCCACTTCTACGAGGAACAGTGACACAAAAGATTTGGGCTTACCGTAGTCCCTAGTGCTTTTCAGCCCAAGATAATGTCCTGGTGTTGGAGTCCTTGCTCGTTTTCTTCGTGACTGAAAGATAAACATACCACCTCAATTCCATGAAACTCCAAGATAGTTTGGTCACTTGAACAAATTACGCTGTAAGAACCTACAGCCTCCACCAACTATAATATCAAGATGTCCATGGATGCATAGGACCATAAAAGAAAACATATGTTATAAGGAATATACTCAACCTAAAATTTCCAATGTGAAAGTGGAAAAGGCAACCAAAAATGGAAGAAAATGACCAGGCACAAGTAGTTAGTGTTCACAAAATAAGTGCCAGTTATAGAATACCATAAAGCCTGATTAGAAAGTTGTTGATAATGTCCGTTGATTAGTTGAGAGTTGAAATGAATGCTGAGGTTGTATAGTTGTTGGACAATATGGTTGCTATGTTTAGTTGATCACAAGCATTTGAAAAGCTGTTTAAGCTGGCCATTGATCAAGCTGTTTAAGTTGAAATGGATGAACTGATCATCTTTGATTGCTGCCAACAAAGCTGACGCAATGGGTTCTGAATATAACCAGAAAACCTCCAAGTTAAGAACACATATCCAATCAATACTAGTTAATGTTCACCACCATTAACGCAACATATTACCTTCTCCACAGTTATGTATCGGCCCTCTAGAACTGACTGGTTCAGATATTTAACACAACGGTTGGCATCCTCAACGCTGTCCATAGTAATGAATGCAAAACCACGAGAAATGCGGGTGCGAGGCTCCATAACAAGAAAGCAAGAAGCAACCTAAAAGATCAAAGTAGTCTATCAATAATTTTTAACAACCAGCTGGTGCTGATAACTAGCCAGAAATGCAACGAATACAACAACATGCCCAACAATCCCAAATTCATAATAACAGATAAATATTGCAGAACTGCTGTCAGCTGTTTCAGAAGGTTGAAGAACCTTTCCCTCCTTGGAGAAATGTTCTTCAAGGTCCCTTTCTGTGACTCTTGTTGATAGCCCAGTCACATAAAGTGTGTTCCCAGGATTTATGGCATCTTCCCTGTCACATAATGTCCAAATTTTGGAGAGCAATTCAGAAATCAATGAAAGGTGGCACAAGAATCAACTAGAAAAAAAGGTTTTGCAAAAACGTAAATTGAATGCCAACCTGTCACGGCTTCTGGACCTTTATTTGAACATAAATCATCAGCCATCCATGCAAAAGGGCAATTAGAATTATTGTGTCAAACATACCAGGAAGACAAAGTGTTCTGCCACAAGAGATGACCAAAGAAATGGAATGCAGAGTTAAGGTGATAATACCTTCCATGACCTCGAGACTGTGATCTATGTCTTGGTCTAGACCATGATCTAGACCTGGACCGAGACCTAGACCTGGCCCTGGACCAAGATCCAGACCTGGATCTGGACCTCGACTGCTCTCTCCAAGGGGAAGGTGAATGTGAATGCCTGATATATCCAACGCGAAAAAAAAAAAAAAAAAAAAGCACAAAGAGTCAGAAAATCACAAGACCAAATTCCAACCCAACCTGGTACATGCAAGCTTAACACAAGCAGCTCGTTGTGATTATCTTTTCTTTTGAAAATAGCAATAGAAGCTTCCTAATGATCCCTAAAGAAACCCCCCAAACAATTGCACTCCAACATGCTTCAAGAATCTCAACTTGCAACCACCACATGGAAAGACCACAAAAGAGGAAAAAAAGAACTTCCCACGGGTACTAGCTGATTGGTACACACTACACAAAAAAAAAAGGGGGGGGAGAAATAAAAAGGCAAAAGACCCTCCCAAATTAAGTGAATTCAGAACTTTCTTTGGCTTCACCGTATATATAAAATCAACCAAGGTTAGCAGGCAAGCGGGTGGCCTTCATTTTGAGAACAAATGATAGAGAACTAAACGCTTTCACATCAGAAACGATTATGACAAATAACAGGTGTAGATGTAAGAAAATCAAGAAACCCTAACTTTACTTTACACAAATTTTTTTTTTAAAAAAAAAAAACGCTCCCTCCACAAGGCAGCTTTATATCGTACCTCCTCCAAATCTAAAACCCTAAAATTAAAATAAAGAAGAAGCAAAAACAGCGCTGCAATAATAATAATAATAATAATAATAGCATTCATAAATCGAGAAGGAGGGAGGAGGGACGTTACCTTTTGCCAGGAGAATCCGCCTGCACGCATAGTAACCAAAAGCTCTTTCATTAGATAACAAGAACAAGCTATGCAAAGGAAGAGGAAGAGAGAGGGAGAGAGAGGGAGAGGGTACCATTTTCGCTTCAAGACGGACTGCTCGATCCAAGGGCGATGGGGTTTTTCTTTTCTTTTCTTTTCTCTTTTTTGTACAAAAACTAAACCTTGTTCTCTAAAAAGCATAAAAGGAGTAAAGTCCAGGCTATTTACGTAAATTCATGGACGAGGAGCGGGATGTAAATTCACGAAACCTTAATAGAGGAGGAGGAGAAGGGCAGATGTGTAATTCCACCAATTCCAATCAGAGAAGGAAAATGTATATATATAAACGAAACCCAACGTCTCTCTGGCTCTTGCACAAGGAATGTGTTTTCTGTTCTCAGTTCGAAAAATAACGCTCTCGCAATGATAACTCGTCCAACGCCGCCCCCGGAGTTCGCCTCCTCAGGCAAGCCGAGGGCGAAAGCAGCGGCGCCGAATACACGAGTCCGGCGGAGGCTGCGAGAGGAAGAACTTCTAGGCTAGGCTAGGCTAGGCTACGCTCTTTAGCTGTTCGAAGAACACGCAGAGCAAGAATGACGATGATACCGATTTCATGGTGCAGGTTCTTGCAATGCATCTTCCTTTCTTTCAGCTTTCTTTTCTTCTTCTTTTTTTTTACTTTTCTGGTTAATTTTGATTTCCGAGAATCAATCAAGATTCAACAATCTTGAGAGTTTAGCGGGAATAGGTCCAATTTTCGGCGTAGAGGAATCAAGAACCGTTTCAATTCGGTTTTACTTTCTCGGTAATGGTTCGCGTATTTTTATTTTCTTTAGAGTAGACGATCTTTAAGATTTCATCTTCACCGTCAGGTTGGCCGACATAGGGACATTCCAGAGGAATAAAGTTCAATTGATTTTTCAATTTTCACAAGAGGAGTCCATATCTATGTATGATGCGAGAGAAGAAGGAAAAGGTTGTTTATGTAAATTCACTGATCCTTTTGACTGATATCATTATCAGTTATTAGAGAGGAAGAGTGACAAATCCACATGAGAAAGGCCGGGGGGGGAGGCCGCTCGCAATCCACATCAGACAAGGAATAAGGTCGCTTTGTCTAAACTCACAGAAGACTTTCGCTTCTTTGTTCTCCTCCGTTTCAAAAATAACGGTCACATTGTGACCCCGAAATGGCGGAGACCGGCGAGGAGTTCTCGCCTCCTCAAGGAACTAGAAAGTAGAAGGCAGAAGGCGGCACCGTGCTGAATAGGGGTCTGGTGGAGACAGCGAGAGGATGAATTTCTATCTAGGCTCTTCGATTCTTTGAGGACACAGAGCAGAGCAATGCTACTGATTTTCATAGCAGTTCGTATAATGTGTAATTCGTTTTTACTTTCTTAGTTAAATTTTCTCCACTTCCTCGGTTAATTTTTCCTATTGTTGATGTTCAAGGATCAATCAAGATTCAACAATCTTCAGAGTTCAGCGAATGACGGCCCAGGTTCTTGATAGACAAGATGAAAAGAGAAGAGGGTTTGGCAATGGTTCGTATATCAGATTTCTTTGCAATTCATTTTTCAGTTCTATTTCTATTTTTATTGTGAAAAAACCCACATTCCCCTTGTACTTTCTCTTCCATGTTATCTTGCAGAGTACAAGCATGGTGGAGGCACTGATGCTGTTCTTGGAGAAACAGATTTGAGAATAACATATTTGTCATCGGTAAAGATCAAGTAGGCCCATGGTGGTATGGTAAGGAAACTCTTAGCCTTCTCAAATTATGTTTAGTAATTTAAACCCTCAAAAACCGAAGCAGCCCATAACCAGAAGCCTCCGTTATTTAATTTAGGCTCTCTCTAACCAGCAAATCCTCTTTTTTTTTTTTTTTCTTTTTAAGGATTTTGATATTGGATTAACAAGAATTGGGTTGTTTCATAAGTGGGTCTTTGAAATTTTGGCAGCGTGAGTATACCGTATATTTGAGTAGGTCGGTTCACATTATAAGGAGAGATCTTAAACCCAATGGCTCTTTTTGTCCAAGAGGTCGGTAAATCATGTTGCTTACTCGTTCTGTTCTTCGGCATTAAATTTAATAGTTTTTTTTTTTTTTTGTCTTTTGTTTTATTTCTTTCCACGAATCCTGTCAAGTCGCAACATTTGATTTCTCAGTTATCAACACTCTCTTAATTGGAATTTAAGATTTTCTGTGTCTTGATTTTGTTTTCTCAGGATAGGACTAATTGCTTTTGTGATTATTTTAGAAGCATCCTTTATATCTTTTCTTGACTTTGCGTTCAGTTTGCCGTCTGTTTCTGTTTCCCATTCACACCCACTTCTTCTTTTGCTATCTTATTTTAGTTTGAAGACAGGAATTTTAGTTTTGCTTCACAACCTTGGGAGCATCTCCCTCCTCCCCCTCCTCTCTTCCTCTGCCTCGTTAGAGTTTTAAAGGACCAATCTTTATACAAAGGATAAGTGATTGAGAGAGGTGCATTTGGAGGAGCTGACTTCTCTTTCTTGAAATATGGGTTTGTTATAATTGTTTTTCAAGAATAGAAAACATTTTGATATTAAAAGGGTCAGAATTCAAAAGGGTGTACATGGTAGGGTGTCCTGTATATTTGTCTTGAAACTTCTACTTATAAAATTGCATGATAAATCATGAAATCTTATTATATGGTGAGTTACACATGATAGGTTATTTTCTAACTAAAATTTTATCTTTCTTTATTGTTGTCAAGCATATAGATACAAGCGGGTTTGTTATGGTGCCTATATCTTCTTTTGCCACTTTCTGCCACTGTTTTATTTCCTTTTCACAGAAGGAAAATTATAGTTTTGCTGGCAGTAAACTATCTTTAGTTTGGTGCTAGCTCTTGTGAATCTTTGTCACATCCCATTTTTAATACTTTACATTCTGTAGACAAGCATGCTTGATGAGTCGGTGAACTCCTGTTTACTTTGGTTTAATTGGTACTGGACACCTGCATGGCACTTCTTAGTGCCAGGTTGAATGAAATATGATAGTGTACTACTATCCAATTGAATTATATTTGCCAAATCAAAATTGATAGTGTTCCCTTGGTTTTGGAGATTTTCAAGCCTTAACTTAATTTCTGGTTTAAGATTATGGCTGCTGCTTCTTGTATCATGTGGAAAATGAATCTTCTTGAATTTTTAGTCTCTTGAGCTGATGAACAGAAAGTTGTGAACTTTTTCAAGCCAGTGTTATGTGTTTCTGCTGAATGGAGAGTTCAAACTGTTTCTTTTTCTTGTATTTCACATTCACTAGTATAAATATGAAACTATGTTCAATTTAATCCACCTTGTCTAATGACACTAGAGCTTCCCACTAGAGGTAAAATTTGGCTCCAGTCCTTTTTTCTCTGAACTTTAGTCTATTATATGTTGATTAGATCCTCTTGGAAGGTTTGGGTTTGATCTCAGAGACTCACATTCTTCAACCAGGTGTATGGAAATTTGCTCACTTGAATCTTTCTCACAGGCTCTGGTTTCCTCATTTGCAGATAGAGGAGGGTATGCAATATGCTTTGGCTTCTTTATCAGACTAATTGCACAAATCAGAGGTTTTTCCCATTAAATCTATAATTATTGGGCTTTAATAAGCTTGGTCACTGGCCACTCATTTCCTCGTTCACAACTCTATAATATCTTTCTAAATACCTAACATTGTTTGCAGGTTTGGGGCCTAACTAGCACTGAGGTAGGAAACCTTGTAGGCATTTTAATGAGGTTTGTCAAGATGAACGAAATTTATCTTCTTCTCACTTGCTGTTTTATTATTTTGTTTTATCATCCTTACTTTTCTTTCTCTACTTCTCTGCTGCTGGCACTAACCAAACTTTCTGGGTTGTGAATTCTAAGAAGCAAGAGGATGAAGATGGTTAAGAGTTGCTGATGCAACAAATGTGGTGATTGCTTGGCACCATTCTTACCTTTCAGTTATGTATTAAATTTAAAGCACTCATGCCCAAAAATCTCCTGAGAATGTTCTTTGGCAGATAAATTTTTGCCAAGTTCTCTGGCAGAGTTCTTTGCAAGCTCTTTTAACAAAAACCGACAGTTATTTAATCATCTCTGCCAGTGCCAGGTCTCAGTAATTTGAAAAAGAAACGGACAGAATGGACTTTAATGTAGCTCCTCCTGTAATTTTTATTCATGCATTCGATTACATAATGTGTTTTTCATGTTGAAAATTTTCAGGGATTAATGCAGGCCTGCAGGAAAGGATGCTATTGCGGTGGTTTTTCTTCTTTGGATTCCTATTAGTTTTTAGGTGGATGAGTTGGAAAGAGAACAACGGAGTTTGGTATTGGCTGTTTTTTTTAATGTCTTTTTTTTAGTTAATTTTCCTATTTATTTTATGCCATGAGTGTGATAAACCCAATAATGACACTCCTTTTCTTTCTGTCTTCAGATTATTTTGCACTGTTCACGAAATAGATTTTGAGAGAGCTACATATTTATCACCAATCCCGAATGAATGATGATGCATGCATTTACTTCACATCATCAACCTTTTTTCTATTTTTTGTGTCTGGACTAGTCGAGGGGCACCTCGATTATTGTATATCAGTCACTATGGACTAGAGTAAGGTAAGTCGTCCTTTTCTTATTATCATGATGCTTAAACTGAACCATGACCTGAAAAAGTCAGAGCAGCCCACTCCAAAAGCCTAATTTGCTAATTTTTATTGCTTGCAGATCTTCTTCATCAGGTAGCGTTTACAAATTTGATTTTGTAAGTGTTATTATTAAATTCACACTTATCAACTACCATGTAATTCTGCATAATAGGCATCTGATAGAACCAACATCTTAACTAAAGTGTCAGTGTTTCTGCCACATGAACATGAAATTTGCTTCTTATATCCTTTCTTACTTTCCTTGCTGGGAAGGCACAGGTAGAATTTTGGTATACTCTTGTCAGATGCTGAGGGTGATCATGTCTAATATCAAAGTCTTGTAATCTATGTGGCTTTTATTTGATGGATTATGAATGTTCTTTGTTTTAAATTGCAGGTCTGCATGCATCACAGTAGGACACCAAATTATCAGATGTGGCAGCATTTTTAACTTCAATGGTTGTCCATGTTTAAAGTTTACATTTAAAAATGTTGCATGATCAAGCTTTTCCATCCCTGAGATTTAACTGAAGTGGTGTTATCTTGCCTATGGACATGACTTAAGAACTGAAGGCTGTAGAAGGCAAAGGATAATTCCTTGGGATTTCTAACATCTTGCCCTGGAATTGTGTAGATAAAAACCAATGTTTTTTCTGCTTTTTTCTGCACATGTCTACAAGTATGAAATACCAATATCTTTTGCTTCTGACAAAATTTACAATCATACACGTCAAATTTCTTCAATAACATTAGACATGTCATGCACACCCTTTCCTTCAAAATGTTTGCCTTATTCTCTTTCCACTTTCTATATCAGACTTTCCTTTTATACTTTTTCCTTTTTCACTTTATTGTAGCACTTTGGTTCAGTTGGTTAACTTTGCAAGTGAGCCTTTCAAAGAATCTGCATTTGTTGCAGAAGTTGTGCGCATTTATGCTCCTGCACTGGTAGACTACACATTATTTTGGCATGAACCCTGGCTTCCAAGCATTGTATCTTTCAATTTTATTTTTATTGATTTCTTTGGTTATATTGATTTGCTATAAATTTTTCTCTTTGATTCACAATTTATTGGAAAATCTAATATAAAACTGAGTGAAACAATTTTTCCCCACTCAACATCCTCATAGAGTGCAGGGAGATTCAAGGGTCCTGTCAAAATAAGGTGACAACCTCTGCTTTGGCATTGTTGCTCATCATCGAGGCATATCAAATTGGGAATAGTTCATGTGCAGGACCATCCAACTAAGGTTCATCTGTACCATTAAGCTCTAAATAGGCACTCTTTTGATATTCTTCCATGAGCTTACCTTTTGCCTATGTAGTCTTCTGCAGAAAAACAACTCATTCAAAAGCAAAAATTGGGTCCTGGATGTGAGTAGTGATCTTGTTTCCCATCAAGGTGATATGATACTAATTGTGTGATAAATGAATTGTATGAGCAGAAAATCTTTGTGATGAACTGTTTTTTAAACAAGGAAAACTCAGGACAGGAATATTGTTGCAAAGATGGCCTGTCAATGCTGGAAGCGTAGAAGTTGATGTAATTGAAATTTAACTGCAAAAATGCTCGTTGGTTTAGTGATCATTTCAGTTCTTTTTTTTTTTTTTTTGGTTTTTCATGGTGTCTTAGTTTCAGAGATGCAACTTCAAGCTTTAAACTAATTTTTGCAGGCGAGTGATCAGGAAGCAATTCAGGAAGAGAATTGGAATCTGATAAGAATCTCTACATTATTTGGCAGAACCACATGACCAACTCAAAGGCAATGACAAAGGAAGGCATCTAATGAGGTTTGTGAAGATCAACAAAATTATTTTCTTCTCATTCACTGTTTTATTTGCCCGAATTGTTGCACCATTGTTATACTGTTTTGCCATTTCCTTTCTCAGCCTCTCTGCTGCAGCAGCACTGACCAAGGATGAAGAGGATCAGGTGTTGCTGATCCAACAAATGGGTGATTGCTTGGCACTAAATTTACCTCCTGGTTTTTTTATTATCTCTGCCAGTGCCAGGTCTCAGTAATTTGACAAAGAAATGAACGGCAAGGATTTCAACGTGGCTGGCTCCTGTAATTTTTTGTGCATGCATGCATGCAATTACATATCGTGTTTTTCATGTTGAAAATTTGCGAGACTAATGCAGGTCCAAAGGATGCTTTTTGGGTGGTTCTTCTTTGGAGTTTCTTGGTGGTGAGTTGAAAAGAGAACAGAATTTGGTAATGGCTCGTGCATTTGATTTTCTTTTTTTTAGTTCTTTTTCTTGTTCTATATCTTTTCCACTGTGATGAACCGAAACTACACAATATTTCACTCTTTTTTCATTTTGTTTCTGGATTGTCTCACAGAACTACACATATGGTGGCATTGATGGTGATTACTTCACATCATCAACATGGCAGTCCAGACCATCTAACTTTCAGCTACAGTATTTTCATGAATGGTAAGGGGGGAAGTCCCAACCTTTTCTTACAGCGATTCTTAATTTGAACCCGGTGAGCCCGCTCCAAAAGCCTTGGATTTGGCTCAACCATCCATCAATTGTTACAATTGGGTCATTTAAGTTAGGCTGCAGTCCAGGGCCTTTTTTTATTTTTTCCTCTACTCTAGGATCTTGATGCTGGGTTAGCAAGAATTGGGTTACATGGTCACACCAAAATAACGGTTGCATTCTCTTTTCCCTCTTTCCTGTGCCAAGTATGTATGTGCTTTCTCTTTTTTTGTTTTTGATTTCAAAAAAAGGGTCACATTTTCACTCTCTAAAATGACTTCGAACAACAAGAAGTTTAGCTGAATACTGAGTCATGTAAAGACAGCCAGAGGAAGAAGCACTGAGTGATAGCAATGATAGTAATTTTGATAGTAGTTCATATTCTCTTTTTTTACTTAGTTACTTTTTATTCTATTTCCGCTCCAATTTTGGTTAACTTATTCCAGTTTTAATTCCAAAGAATATATTAAGATTCAACAATCTTCAGAGCCCAGCAAAAATGGTCCTGTGAGGAACCAAGGTTCAAGAACCGTTGAATTCTTTCAGTTAGTTTCTTGATGGAGGATGAGTTGGAAAGAGAACAGAGTTTGGGCAATGGTTCCTATATTTGATCCTTTTTTTTTTTTCTTTTCCAGTTAGTTATTTTTTTCTATGTCTTTTACATTGTGATAGACCCTATTGTACTTTCTGTTTCCTGGTTATCTTACAGACTACATATTCAGCGGCAATGACTGTGTTATTCAATTAGCAGAATTTAGATATATGCGAAGCAGCCATATTATCTTGATAGGCAGTAATCATTTCAAAATTAAAATTCGCAACCTTACAAGGGTTTTACAAATTGAGCAAGGCAGTAAGCATGAGAAAAGTAAACATAAATAAACATTTATGGATAACAACATTACACATGCTTACATAAAACAACATTTTTCCAATCTTTGTTGAATTAGGATTCCTTGCCTGTCTGTAATATATGGCTGATGTACCTTAATTGTATGGCTTTGCAGCAATGTCTACCTTGGCTACTATTGGTTTAGAATAAGTCACAATCACTTCATTAATGCAATCCTGACATCGTCCTCCTTATTTACTTGAGCCTTCCAGAGAAACTTGGATACTTTATAATAGCAGATGGCAGCTTCTTCTTATCTGGGACATTAGATTTCCTCATTTGTTGCTCCATTCCTTTGAAATTTGCAATATGCTTTTAAGATATGAACCCAGAACTGTGTCTTGTGGTTTGCTCACCATTTTCTGGTTCTGCTTCTTGTTCTTGATTTGGCCTATGCATGACACTTGTGGAGAGGCGGGTTCCCATGCATCAAAAGCCTTTCTTCGAGCTTCCATGGGAACAAGTGAAACAATCGGACTGGAAAGTCCTTTGGCAGAAGAAGTGGCTTTAACAGGGCCCGGGGGTTGACTCGGGCAAGTGACAAGGGGTGCAACTCTTGGTACAATAGTTAAGATGTTGGTCCTCTGCCGTTTCACCATCGAGACCAGGCTGGCTAGTTTAATTGCCCCCAAAAATCTTTACTTCTGAATGATGCAAAGTTGATAATTTTATATTGTATTAAACTATTTGAATGATATCAGGACTATTGGAATGCGTCTTCTTGACTCTGTCAAATGAAAAGTGCAGGGTGCAGGCAGATGTTGTCATATCGTAATATGTCAAGAGTAAATGTCTCATTGCCGCCCAGAATTATACAAAGAAGCACTCATCATTCTATCCCAATCAATCGCCACTGGTGTTGGCCCCTAGCCAACTGTACATAGATTTGGAGGAAAGTGCAAATGTTGATTATTGAGGCCGCGCACAGATTTGGAGGAAAGTGCACGTATTTTTCCCATCTCTTCCCTTTTTCGTGATTCATTCTAATTGAAAACATTCACAAAGTCATACTTGATTGGATATTGTTTCGTTTATTTATACAATCAAATAAAATATAATTAATTCATATTTTTTTTATTATTTTTACGTTGCTATTTAACTTTTCTCTATTAGTTATTGGTACTTCAAGAGTCGGGAGTTTTACGTCAAGCCTAGCCTACCACAAAGGATAGTTCTTAAAAGGGCGAGAGCAGGTCCTAAAGGATTTACAACTCACTCATCTATGATAGACAAATTCACAGTTGTAATATGATTCAGATTGAAGATGGCAGAAGAAGATAGCCGTTGAAGTAGCTGTTGGGGTAAAGAAAAAGGCGACCAATCAGGGGAGGGCTCGGAGGCAGCCGAGTGGCAGCCTGGACAGATGACACGTGGTCACGGGAGCGTTGAACAATCTGGGCGGGGACTTCATTAAGACGGTTTTAAGGGCAATGATTGTATACATAAAATGATGATAATCACAGTGCTGTGACGGTAATATCAAAGGATCTAGAGTTAATTGTAGATTGATTGTATCAATAAGTAGAACAAGGAATCTTTGTAACAAGTCAATCGGAATCAATGACAAAATTCTTCTTCTTCTTCTTCCTGTTTCTCTCTCTTCTCTCTCTCTCCACTGCGTACACTAAGTGTTTGATATTAGCACTCGAGCATCTTTCTTCTTCTTTCTCAGATCCTCCTGTAACGAACCCAAGTGGTATCACAACGTCCTTAATTGGAAAATGACAAAATTTTGATTTGAACAGAAGAAACATCATATGCATGAAACCCTCCCTTCATTACAGTGATAATTCAGTATCTATCCAAAAAGGGACAGAAATCATGGGTAGATAGTAATTAGTAATTACAATGTCAACTGGCCAAAATTATGTCAGATTTTATTAGCAGTGCAAAGAAAAGAGTGAAACTAGGATTAAACCAATCCGTTCTCATCCATTAAGAGCAGAACTACAGCTGCATTTCTCCAAACTCTTCAAAAGTAAACTATACTGGGGCTTGGATCTATGGTAGTTGATTTAACTGTCCATATTCCCCATAACGCCACAAACAACCTTTTAACATATTCCATGCCATGCACTTCCTCCCTGGCACCACTCCCCGTCCAAGGAACTGTCACCTGATAACCATATGTGGTAGCTACATACTGTTCGCATACAGAGTCCCCAGCTAACTACGAAGCAATACTTCAAAGAGACATCGACCCATACTACTACTTTTCGTCCCTGTCATCCTTGTTTTGCTGTCATCCTTAGAACTAGGTTGAGGCGAGTACTGACTCGTAGAAGAAGGCGAATAGCCCGGTGCACTTGGCGAATACCCAGCACGTAGACTGCAGGGAACAACAAAAAAGGGTGGCCTTCGTAAGGAACAAAGAGGAAAAGAAAGCAAGCTGCATTAGATGATGGTGTTCAGATTAGATAAACCAAAAACCAACTGTTCACAGAATTTGTATTGCGGTCTTAACATAGCTGTATTGCGGAGAACCTGGGCTATAGTCTGGACTGACACCATAATTATATGGGCCGCCAAAAACAGATTTTTGTTAAAAAAAAAAAAAAGAGTAAAGAATGGCGATCCACTAAAACAAGACCGTACAATGAAGTAAAGAAGCTAGTGAATCAAGAATTACCTGCTTGGACTATATGTTGGGCCTGATGGTGAATATGATGGTGATGTTGGGCTGCATAAAAGTTTTTCAAGCATTCAGCCATAACAAGAAAATGTCCACAGCGATAACAACAAATAGGACGGAGAATGAAAATATTCACATCTAAAATGACAAACTCGGATCAGATGCAATTGCAATGAAAATTCAGGATAAAAGCTACTGGCCCATGGCCTACCTATAATTTGGAGATGCAGGATTGTATGGACTGGATGGAGAAAATCTTGGACTGCTCGGCGAGTAAGCCTGTGATGGGCTGTATTTTGCTGACTGTGGATTGTAGCTTGGTGATGTTGGGCTATAGGTTGGGGAGCTTGGACTGTAGCTTGGAGATGTTGGACTGTAACCAGGGGAAGTGGGGCTATAGGCTGGTGAAGTTGGACTATAAGAGGGAGATGTGGGACTATAGGAAGGAGAGGTCGGACTATAGGAGGGTGATGTTGGGCTATACGAAGGAGACGTTGGACTGTAAGAAGGTGAAGTGGGGCTGTAAGCAGGGGATGTGGGGCAATACGCGGGTGAGCTGGGGCTGTAAGCAGGGGATGTGGGACTATACGCAGGTGAGATGGGGCTATATGCAGGTGAGGTGGCGCTGTAACTGGGTGAGGTGGGGCTGTAGCTCGGAGAGGTGGGGCTGTAGCTCGAAGAGGTGGGGCTGTAGCTCGGTGATGTGGGGCTGTAGCTCGGTGAGGTGGGGGAATACGATGGACTTGTAGGAGAGTATGTAGGACTGTTAGGATTATAAGTAGGAGAAGTGGGGCTATATGTTGGTGAGGTTGGGCTGTAGTGTGTTAGATTAGGACTGTAACCACCAGGGGACTTGGGAGTGTATTCAGGAGATTGTGGACTGAAATGGTGAGGAGGGCTGTATCCTGGAGATAAAGCGGGAGAAAAGGATATCGCACTGACATACGGTGAAAATTGAGCATCCGTAAGGGGGGAGAGTCGAACACTTGGGCTTAGCAAGTAATTTGGAGGCATCATGCCCCCGTGATATGGAGTACCAGAAACTGGGGAATGGGCAGGGGTAATGCCAAAATCCAGGCCATCCTTATAACTTGGAAGCTGGAGTTCAATGGCATTTTTCAGCATCCCATCATTCAGAGACAAGGAGCAGTCTCCTGTGCCAATCGGTGCAAGCTGACCCAGCATTATGTTCTCAGTGATCCCCCTCAAATAATCTGACTCGGCATAGATAGCAGCATCAAGGAGAATGTCCACAGTCTCCTCAAATGAGCATCTCATCAATGGCCCGGTATCATTGCGATTGATGCCATGACGAGTGATTGCCATCAAGTGGCCTCGATAGGTCATGGTATCACACAGTATAGCCAAATGCCGATAATTCACATAAGAACCATCAAAAGAAATAACAACTCGCAATTCATCCAGCAAAGCACGACGGACTGCCTCAATTCCAAGGACTTCAATGACTTCAATCAAGTGGTTGCTGCTTGTCCTCCTGGCATCAACATTTTCATGACACATAACGGCAAGTAGATTTACACCCTCAGTGTCCAACATCCATTCCTCACTGTCTTAAATCCGTCATTGTCATCAAACCTGCTAACTTTACCTTGTTTGATGAAGACTTTGTTGATATCTGGAATACCTCGAAGAGCCATTTCAGTCAGCATGTTACTCTCACTTTTTTTCAGGAAGACATCATCTTCAGCTGACTCGTCATTCAACTCCCCTTTTGGAGCTTCATCATTCATAATACGGATACGAAGAATCAGTTTTTCAGCATTGTCATCATTGAATATACAAGTCAAATCATCATCAAACTCAAGGTTGATCTTCTCAGCAGTGTCAGCCATGCTTAGCTTCTTATCAACCATCATTTCACGATTCAACTCTATGCGAAGCAACCAAGGAGAGATTTTCTCTTGTGCAACATCTTCATCTGGCATTTCATAATAAGACTTCACAAAATCAACATCCTCCTCAATTATTGTATTCGTGGGATCTGGATCATACCACACTTCAATAGATTGAGTAA
Organism: Bruguiera gymnorhiza; assembly: GCA_020883675.1. Classification (NCBI taxonomy): domain Eukaryota; kingdom Viridiplantae; phylum Streptophyta; class Magnoliopsida; order Malpighiales; family Rhizophoraceae; genus Bruguiera; species Bruguiera gymnorhiza. The sequence goes on along the minus strand of JAIRCJ010001054.1, from coordinate 6,997,308 downwards.
CACTTCGAAGAGTAGTGTATTCCAAAGTACATTGAACATTCTTGGCCTTCTCCTTGGCCTTGTTACATTCAGGTGTCAGAAAGACACAAAGAGAAGGTGTTTTGATTTTTTTAGCCACATTAATTATTTCCCTCAACCGGGGAACACCAAGGGTGACATTCTTCGCACTAACACCAGCATAGTGGAAGGTATTGAGAGTCATTTGGGTCGCAGGCTCTCCAATAGACTGTGCAGCAACACAGCCAATCATTTCCCCAGGTGCTACCAGTGACTGTAAAAATCGGGACTCTACCTCACCAATAACCCAGTCAAATGCTTCGCGAGTGAGCCTGTATACCTGCAACACCCTTTTATTGGCAAGAGTGCTTCGCAGCAAAATTCCAAAGAAGAGAGAAGCATTCTCTTGGGCTTCAATACTTAATGGATCTTCGCCAGGAACAACCTTCAATCTCTCCTGGATCTTATCAACGGCTTCTACAGCTTCCATCGGGTGAATATTTGAAGGCTTTCTTGCGTCAACCTTGAAAGTCTTTTGTGCATTCCATACAAGCCTCCCAAGGTTAACTGGCATTGGCCAGGAACTATCGCCAGTAGTAGCAATCTCTGTTCCAAGTTGATATCTATCTGCGTCAAGTTTCTGAACTTCAGCATCAAACACATCACGCAACTCCCGAATATTTTTCAAATCATCAATGTGGTCAGGGATCATATAAGTAGCCAGTCCTCATCATCAATTTCATATCTGAATACCCTATCAAATTCATATTTCTTCATCTTCAAAGTATCTAGCTTTTGGGATTCTATCCATACAGCATCCATACCATCTTCGCCATAGAGAAACTGAATTACATCCCCCAATGAATTCCTGACAGTAGCATCATATTTAACCATAATATCCTCCATGGCCTTCACTAGTCGCCTCTGGATGTAGCCAGTCTCAGAGGTCTTCACTGCAGTATCTATAAGACCTTCCCTGCCACCCATAGCATGGAAAAAGAATTATTGCGGAGTCAACCCCCGAAGATGTGAGTTCTCCACAAACCCACGACTTTCTGGCCCAAAGTCATCCTTGGTGAAATGGGGCAGAGTCCGATCTATAAACCCAAATGGTATACGCTTACCCTCAACGTTTTGCTGTCCGACACAAGCAATCATCTGTGAAATGTTAATGAAACTCCCTTTCGATCCTGCAGTAACCATCGCCTTGACACTGTTACTCTCAGATAAACTCTTTTGTACACTATTACCCGCATCATCACGAGCTCTATTCAACACCTACAACTTCATGTCAGTGTATGTGTTACCCCAACAAAAAGCAAAACAACAATCAATGAAACATTTCTGATTTGCATTTGTGCACCTGGTTCACTTTGTTTTCAAATGATTCCATCATGGTTCGTCCAGGTTCAGCCTCTAACTCCTTACGCTGGGCTTTCGTAATAAGGGATTTCACCTCATTTTTAGCTGCTGAAATAGTCTCGTTAATTTTTTCCATTGTTGCTGCATCAGCAATGGTATCTCCAATTCCAATACTAAAACCATTTTGTAAAAGCCAGTAGTTCACAAGCCACTGTGTGTGCCCCAAAAATTTGCGAGCTGCATCTGGACCAACCTCCGCCCTGCATAAATAAGCAAAAGAAACGATTAACCAAACAATTTTCTCAAAGATTATCAAAGCTTAGGCAATGATAGGTGTCACAAGTCATTTTATCAAATCAGTAAAAACAATCTGCACCAATTACGTTCCAATTTCAACGATCAAGCATATCACTTTGCCAGCTTAAGATGCAGTATATTGAATGCTTGTGAAGCTGGTAAAAAAGAATTCAAGAAATCAATCAATCTATTTTGAATGCAAGCCAGCAATTCTTTATGAAATTTAGATATGAGGAATCAACATAGAAGTCATTGACTTAAGTATCTGGAAGCCCAATAAAGCCAAAAGATTTATGCCACGAAATTTTGATTCTTGAACTGCATCGATAAAAAGAATGAAATGAATACCAAATGGCATGTATAAGACTTCCAGTAGAAGTCCCGAGCGTCCTTTTGCAAAGAGTTCCAGTAAGCAGCTCCCCTTTTTCTATCCGAACCAGAGTATCCCCCGGAGTAATAATTCCTCTTTCTGAATCGGAGTGCCAGGCAGCAGTTCTAATTATGTTAATCTGCTTTGGAGTTATCAGATTAAATACTTGTTTCCCAGTCCAAAGTGGTCGTGGCTTCAGAATGGCAGGAGCAGGAATTTTTCCATCAAAATCCTCCCACCACATTAAGATGTTCATAAAAACATCCTGCAAATGTGCTTAAGGTTAGTCTGAAGAACATACAAATAAATAAGAACCATAGAGTTAAAAACAAACAGAAGGCACCAAAATATAAGTGTATTCATATCACCTTCTCTATGAAGGTATCTCTCTTGGTGATTTTACGGCAACCTAGAAGTGTATCCTGGACAATTCCCATCACAGGCCGGTTTGATCGAGGTGATACAATGCACGTGGGAACCATCATTAATTCCAGAACTTCTGCCCTGGTTTCCAATGACTGAGGAACATGCATATTCATTTCATCACCATCAAAATCTGCATTGTATGGTGGAGTAACAGACAAGTTCAGGCGGAAAGTGGAGTATGGCATGATCTTGATTTTATGGCCCATAATTGACATCTTGTGGAGACTAGGCTGACGATTAAAAAGGACAAAGTCACCATCACACAAATGCCGCTCCACCTGCAACCATTGTGAAACTGCTTAGCACAGAAAATAAATGAATAATAACTATTAAAGTATAATATATAATCTATATATTAAGTTCTACCTAACAGTTTAAACTTTTAAGTCGAATAGTTTCTTGACATAGTATTATAATAGTAATCATGAGTTTAAATCTCGTTACCCTCACATTTGATTGTGAATTAATTATAAATTTCTGATTTGTTCATGCATTAGACCTAAGTGAGTTTGATTTGTTAATGCTTTCAACCCAAGTGAGCTAGACTTTCTTGTGAAGGGATTTGTTAAAATATAATATATAATCTATATCCTATACCTCACTTAATAACTTAAACTTTTAGGTGGAATAGTTTCTTGGTGGAATGGTTTCTTGACAATGACTATGTCAATACTAGTCAGTACATGAGACAATACCTTGTAGCCAAGCTCCAAATGATGGTCACTACTTTTCTTCAAGTAACGAAGGTCAAGTCTTTGCCCATCATCTCTAATGATGTACTTTGCACCAGTTTTGCCAGGTGGAGGATGCAGCCCATACTCAACAAGCTCCTTCAACCTGTTTCCAGAAAAAGATGATGCTCAATAAAATAATTTTTTACTCAAAGGGATAAAATAAAAATGGTGACAAGATATAGACCTTTCAATGTTGTATGGAGTTACAGTTTCTGGATATGTGAGGTTCAAAGAAATACTCCATAGCACTCCAAGCTCATCAATTTCTATGTTAGGGTCAGGTGTAATAACTGTACGAGCAGAGAAGTCCACACGTTTTCCCATCAAATTGCCCCTAATTCGGCCTTCCTTGGCCTTAAGCCTAGTGCATATGGATTTTATAGGTCTTCCTGATCTCTGAGTAGCCTGCACAACAGATGATACACAAAATAGTAAGCCAAATATCCACCAGCAGGAAAAAAAAAAAAGCTAGTAATGCACAAATGTGTGGGTGCACGTTGATGGGAGAAAGGAGGCGCAGCGGAGTATAAATAGCCCAAAAAAAATTTCTCCTGCTTGTTTGAACATGTGAGGAGATGATTAAATAATAAAAATTGACAATGCAAATGAACCATACAAGAAAATACACCAATTTTACGTAGAAAACCCCTTCAAATCGAAAGAGGGGAAAAACTACGGATACTCTGAATTAGAGGTCAGCTCCACTATAATCAAGTGAGTACAATAGAGGTACACAACCTCAATTACATCAAACAAATTGAACACAATTCAATTTGGATTAAACAAGAGACTTGTAAGTTAAGTAAGACAAACCAACTACGTTCTGTCAACTACAACTCAACAAGTAGATCTCAAGGCAGTAATCCAACCATTCAAGATGAACCTCCAGATGTCCCCTACCAGCTGTCCAAATTTCAGCTCAATCGGACCACGGATCAATAATCATCAACATGGTTTACCAATTCTGCCACAGATGAGAGAGCAGAGAGTTACCAGAATTGAAAGGCTTCGGTTCAAATGGAAAAACCTGACCTTACAGTTCACAGAAACCCAATCCAACCGTTCACAAACAAGATCTGTGTGTCCTTAAACTACTGACCAAAAATCAGCTCAATCGGACCACAAACAATCTTTTAATTATACGGTTGATCAAAACTGCCACAGCTGAGAGAACAGAGAGTTACCAGAATCGAGAGGCTTCGATTCGAATAAAAAAACCTGCCCTTGTAGTTCACAGAAATCAGATCTAACCGTTCACAATCAAGATCTATGTGTCTTCCAACTACTGACCAAAAATCAGCTTGATCGGACCACAAAAAGTCTTTCAATTATACGGTTGATCAAAACTGTCACAGATGAGAGAACAGAAAGTTACCAGAATTGAGAGGCTTCGGTCCGAATGGAAAACCTGACCTTGCAGTTCAGAGAAACCAAATCCAACCGTTCAAAAATAAGATCTATGTGTCCTCCAACTACTGACCAAAAATCAGCTCGATTGGACCACAAAAATCTTTCAATTATATGGTTGATCAAAACTGCACACAGAATATTGTCCAGAGTATAGACCTACAAAATCTGAAGAGAAATAGGACTTACAGTACTCGAAACTCAATTTCCACCGTTCAAAAATAAGAACCAAATGTCCTTTATCAACTATCCAAATTTGAAGTTGATCGGACACCGAGATCCCTTCCAAACGTAAGATCAAAGAGTTTTTTTTTTCTCTCAGCAGCCCTCTTTTTTTTTTCTTTCTTTTCCCTCCACCGACGACTATCCCCTATTACAATTAGGTTTCTTTTTCTCTAGGGCGACGGCTGTCTCACTTACTAGGTTTTTATTTTTTCAGCCAAAGGGGTATTTATACCCCTTTAATATTTTTGAGGTTATTAATCCACATAAAAAGGGACCAATTAAACCCAACAATTCTCCCCTTCCCGACTATGTGGAAATAATGGTCATCCCAGTCAATGTACAACACAACTCAAATTTTCATTTTGATAATGTCTTAGTCATCATATCAGCAACATTATTATTTGTATGAATCTTTTCAAGTGCTTGTTTGAATAATGGAGTTGAATATGAATATAGATGACAGTGATAGATATGAGAAAAAGAATGTGAGTAATGATCGTATTGCTACTGCATCCACTTCTGGTTCTAATGACCTTATTATTATTTGTGATGAGGATGTGATTAATTTGGCATCTCATGAGACTGATTGGGTCATAGATAGTGGTGTTTCTCTTCATGTTACTTCAAGAATGGAGTTCTTCACAACATATATTCCTGGTAATTTTGGAGTTTTGAAGATGGGTAATAACGACTTAGCAAAGGTCATTGGTATTGGTGATATTTGCTTAAAGACTAGCAATGGAGTACAACTGACATTAAGGGATGTTAGACATGTCCCTGATATCCGTTTGAATTTGATTTCAACGGGAAAACTGGATGATGAAGGTTTTTGCAGTACTTTTAGTAATGGTCAGTGGAAGCTTACCAGAGGCTCCTTAATTATGGCACGAGGTAAAAAATGCTCCAATTTATATTTCATGCAAGCTGTTATCTTCAAAGATGTTGTAAATGCAGCAGAGAATGATAATTCCATTGAATTATGGCATAAGTGGCTCAGTCATATAAGTGAAAAGGGGATGGATTGTTTGGTAAGAAAGAACCAGCTTTCAGACATAAAGAGTGCAGTTTTAAAGAAGTGTCCTCACTGTCTTGTTGGAAAACAAAATAGAGTTACATTTAAGAGTCACTCACCTTCAAGGAAATCAGAGTTGCTTGAATTGGTGCATTCTGATGTATGTGGTCCTTTGAAGGTACGCTCACTTGGTAGTGCTCTTTGTTTTGTGACTTTTATTGATGATCACTTAAGGAAGCTTTGGGTTTATGCGTTAAAGACTAAAGATCAAGTCTTTGATGTATTTAAACAATTTCATGCTTTTGTTGAGAGACAGACTGGTAAGAAGTTGAAATGTGTCCGCACTGATAATGGTGGTGAGTATAGTGGTCCATTTTATGAATACTGCAGAAAGTATGAGATCAGACACTAGAGGACACCTCCCAAGACACCACAGTTAAATGGTTTAGCTGAAAGGATGAACAGAACATTGATTGAGAGGGTAAGATGTCTTCTCTCAGATGCAAAATTACCTAGATCCTTTTGGGGTGAAGCTTTGAATACAGTGACACATGTAATTAATCTGTCTCCTAGTACTCCGCTACAAGGTGATGTTCCGGACAAAGTGTGGTTTGGTAAGGAAGTCTCTTATGACCATTTACGAGTCTTTGGTTGTAAGGCTTTTGTTCATGTCCCTAAAGATGAAAGAGGGAAGTTAGATGTGAAGACTCGGCAGTGTATCTTTCTTGGTTATAGTGAAGATGACTTCGGGTACCGTTTATATGATCCGGTTGAGAAAAAGCTTGTAAGGAGTAAAGATGTTGTGTTTATTGAGGATCAAAACATTGAATACATTGAGAAATCAACTCCTCAGGTTAATGATAATCCTACTGATATTGTTCCATTTCCCCAAACACCTCTGAATGATCCAGTTGATGTTCATGGTGATATTCAAGAACGTGATGAGAATGTTCAACAGGATCATAATATGGAGGGTGCAGGTGATATTGATACTCTAATAGAAGATCATCCGCACATACCTTCACCTCCATTTCAGCCACGGAAGTCCAATAGAATTCCAGTGCCTTCTACTCGGTACTCTCCTGATGAGTTTGTGATGTTAACTGACGGGGGAGAACCTGAGTGTTATACGGAAGCAGTTGAAAGTGAGCACAGACAGCACTGGATTGATGCCATGACAGATGAGATGAAATCCTTATATAACAACTCTACTTATGAGTTAGTAAAGTTACCTAAAGGTAAGAGGGTTTTGAAGAATCGATGGATTTACAAAATAAAGCAAGAAGAAAATACTTCATGTCCATGATATAAAGCCAGATTAGTTGTTAAAGGATTCAGTCAGAAACAAGGCATCGACTTTAAAGAGATCTTCTCACCGGTGGTGAAAATGTCTTCCATTCGAGTTGTGTTGAGTTTGGCTGCTAGCCATGACTTAGAGATTGAGCAGATGGATGTGAAAACGGCTTTTCTCCATGGTGACTTGGAAGAAGAAATTTATATGGAACAACCAGAGGGATTTGAGGTGAAAGGAAAAGAGGATTATGTGTGCAGGTTGAAGAAAAGCTTGTATGGCTTGAAACAAGCTCCGAGACAATGGTATAAGAAGTTTGAATATGTTATAGGGGAGTAAGGCTATAAAAAGACTACTTCTAATCATTGTGTTTTTGTTCAGAGATTTACTGATGATGATTTTATCATTCTACTACTTTATGTTGATGATACGCTTATTGTTGGTCGTAATTCTGTTAGAATTAACAAGTTGAAGTTAGAGTTGAGCAAGTCATTTGCCATGAAGGACTTGGAACCAGTAAAGAAGATCCTCGGCATATCAATCACTCAGGATAGGAAAAAAAAAGTTTGGACCTGTCCCAGAAGCAGTACATTGAAAAGGTACTTCAGAGGTTTAACATGGATAAGGCTAAAGTGGTAGGTACTCCTCTTGCTACACACTTTAAATTATCCATTAACCAATGTCCTTCCACAGAGAAAGAGAAGGAAGAGATGCAAAGAGTTCCATTTGCATCAACCGTTGGCAGTTTGATGTATGCAATGGTGTGCACGAGACCTAATATAGCTCATGCAGTTGGCACAGTTAGTCAGTTCCTTTCAAATCATAGTAAAAAGCATTGGGATGTAATGAAGTGGATAATGAGATATTTACGAGGCTCCACTGATTTGAGACTTTGTTTTGGGAGTGATAAGTCTATCCTTACTGGATTCACAGATTCAGATATGGCAGGTAACATTGACTCCAGAAAGTCTACTTCAGGTTATGTGATTACTCTTGTAAGGGGAGCAGTGAGTTGACAATCTCGATTGTAGAAGTGTGTTGCATTGTCTACTACAGAGGTAGAGTTTATTACAATAACTGAAGCGTCTAAAGAGTTGCTTTGGATGAAAAGGTTTATGAAGGAACTTGGTTTTCAACAATCAAATTATGTGTTATATTGTGATAGTCAGAGTATCATCCATCTTGGTAAGAATCCAACTTTTCATGCTAAGTCAAAACATATTGATGTGCGGTATCATTGGATACGAGATGTTTTTGATTCTAAACAGTTAGCACTTGAAAAGATTCATACAGATAATAATGTTGTTGATATGATGACTAAGGCATTATCAAGATGAAAATTTGAGTTGTGTTGTACATTGGTTGGGATGACCATTATTTCCACATAGTCGGGAGGGGGAGAATTGTTGGGTTTAATTGGTCCTTTCCTATGTGGATTAATAACCTCAAAAATATTAAAGGAGTATAAATACCCCTTTGGCTGAAAAAATAAAAACCTGGTAGGTGAGACAGTCGTCGCCCTAGAGAAAAAGAAACCTAATTGTAATAGGGGATAGTCGTCGGCCGAGGGAAAAGAAAGAAAAAAAAAAAGAGGGCTGTTGAGAAAAAAAAAAAAACTCTTTGATCTTACATTTGGAAGGGATCCCGGTGTCCGATCAGCTTCAAATTTGGATGGTTGATAGAGGATGTTTGGTTCTTGTTTCTGAACGATGGAGATTGGGTTTCGAGCACTGTAAGTCCTATTTCTCTTCAGATTTCGTAGGTCTATACTCTTGGCAATATTCTATGTGCAGTTTTGATCAACCGTATAATTGAAAGATTGTTTGTGGTCCGATCGAGCTGATTTTTGGTCAGTAGTTTGAGGACACGTAGATCTTGTTTGTGAACGGTTGGATTGGGTTTCTGTGAACTGAATCGAGTTAATTTTTGGGAGTAGTTGGAGGACACATAGATCTTGATTGTGAACGGTTGGATCTGGTTTTTGTGAACTGCAAGGGTAGGTTTTTTTTATTCGAATCGAAGCCTCTTGATTATGGTAACTCTCTGTTCTCTCAGTTGTGGCAGTTTTGATCAACCGTATAATTGAAAGATTGTTTGTGGTCCGATTGAGCTGATTTTTGGTCAGTAGTTTGAGGACACATAGATCTTGTTTGTGAACGGTTGGATTGGGTTTTTGTGAACTGCAAGGTCAGGTTTTCCATTTGAACCGAAGCCTCTCAATTCTGGTAACTCTCTGCTCTCTCATCTGTGGCAGAATTGGTAAACCGTGTTGATGATTATTGATCCGTCATCCGATTGAGCTGAAATTTGGACAGCTGGTAGGGGACACCTGGAGGTTCATCTTGATCGGTTGGATTACTGCCTTGAGGTCTACTTGTTAAGTTGTAGTTGACAGAACGTGGTTGGTTTGTCTTGCTTAACTCACAAGTCTCTTGTTTAATCCAAATTGAATTGTGTTCAATTTGTTTGATGTAATTAAGGTTGTGTACCTCTATTGTACTCACTTAATTATAGTAATTGAGGTTGTGTACCTCTATTGTACTCACTTGATTATAGTAATTGAGGTTGTGTACCTCTATTGTACTCACTTGATTATAGTGGAGCTGACATCTGATTCAGAGTATCCGTGGTTTTTCCCCTCTTTCGATTTGAAGGGGTTTTCCACGTAAAATTGGTGTATTCTCTTATGTTGTTCATTTGCATTGGCAATTTTTGTTATTCAATCATCTCTTCACAGGTTCAAACAAGCGAGAGAAATTTTTTTGGGGCTATTTATACTCCGCTGCGCCTCCTTTCTCCCATCAGAGTCAGCAGCCCTCTTTTTTTTTTCTTTCATTTCCCTCGGTCAACGACTATCCCCTATTACAAATAGGTTTCTTTTTCTCTAGGGTGACGGTGTCTCACCTACCAAGTTTTTATTTTTTCAGCCAAAGGGTATTTATATCCCTTTAATATTTTTGAGATTATTAATCCACATAGGAAGGGACCAATTAAACCCAACACACACGTATATACTTGTACTGCAAACATATGTCTATATGAGCAAGGATAATACCCTTGGCTGTCCAGGCAACTCGTTATCAAAATATGTTGCTACATGAAACTGCAACAACTGTGCGAACTCAGATATAATATGTGCAGGCGCACCACCCCTCTCCTGTCTTCTCAGATTCTCATTGTACCTAATGATCATCGCCAGTTGATGAGTCAAGTCATCCTGGATTCAGAGAAGGCAGGAAATATGATTCATTAAAAAGAAAAGCACTGACCTAAATTTTCTGCGAAGGAGATAACAGTATTAGCAGAACAACATACACCCCACCAGTATAGGACTTATTATCAACTATTATAGAAGTCTAAATCATACAAAAGATAATTGCAAAAGAAAATGCACTCGCCTCACTCCGGGATGATGTATCCATCATCACAGAAGGCCTCACAGGAGGTGGAGGAATTGGAAGGACTTGCAGAATCATCCAGTCTGGACGTGCATACTTAGGATTCAAGCCCAACAACTGGCAATCCTCCTCACTTATCCTTTTCAGAACACTAAGAACCTGTCATAAAAATTGGCTATCAGCATCATGCACAATTTGCATTCAAGATGGGAAATTATGAATGTAGAACAGGTTACCCTTTCTGCCGTAAGGGACTGCTTTCTCTCCACAGGCTCGGGCAGCTGTTCCTGGTCATCATTCCTCTTCCTTTGTGCCTTGTACTCTGCAATCATCTTCGTACCTTCAATAGTGAGCTTTGGCTGCTGAGCACCACAGCCACTGTGACTCTTCTTGACTGGCTCTTCATTACCTTGACCTTGAACCACAATTTCATCACCGCCTTCACATTTTGTTTTACTCTTGCAAGCATCCAGAATTTTTTTAAGCCGGTTTTTTGGGTTCTTTATTTTCAAGGCTTGCTTAAACTTGCGGTCTTCCTGCAAGTAAACAACAAAATAAGATATGTTACAGATACAATGTCACGAAGAAATGTAGTTTAGCATCTTTTTGACAGCTAAAACTCAACAAGCACATAAAGCACATCCTGAAAAATCCAGACTATGATTCTGCAATATCGATAAGGTTCAGGAAGATGCAAATCTCGCTTGAAGAAGCATTTTAGACATCTAACTAAATGAAACTTCCCGGTACAATTTGAGGAAATCTAGTAGGCAGAGGGAAGAACAATTTTTTTGTATCCACTATCAGTGAATGTGCAAAGGATATCCATAGCTGCCTTGCTTATCTCTCACTGTTCCTTCTTGTGTTTCGCAAATCAACCAAACTTTGACACTTGATATTTCACACTGAACATTGGTAGCACATATTTAGCATCAACTTTACATGAAGAATATGCTTCCTTTTAGTTTTCCTTTTGATAGCCCCAAGCTTATTCTACTTTATAACAGTTCATCCCACCCACAGACTTGCAGCTTCCCTACTTCTTAACAAACACTAAGCCAACAACTTGACAAGTTGGCATCACTCAAACAGTATCACAAGCAAATGGCACGCTTCACAAGAATTCAGATTGTCGTTAACTTGAATGCAAGAGATGCATTGACGAGTTTTGAGCAAAAATCCAATCTCAGAGAGAGGGGGGGCTAAATGGAGGCATGCAGTACCTCATCTGCCAGAATCTTGGAACAATTGAAGCAAACACATCTCATGATGCTAAGCACAGTCTTCATGAAACCAATATGGAACACAGGCTTATCCAGCTCCAGATGCCCAAAGTGACCAGGGCACTCTGCCATGTTGGCCGTACAGGTCTCAGACTTCATCTTCCTATCAATTGTACCAAGCCGAGGGTCGCTTAACCCTCCTGGCTTCGGCTTCCCAGTGCTCAATTTGCACCACAGACATTTGTCTCTGCTCATCAAAATCACCACAGACAAATAAAGAAGAGAGAGAGTTACTCTTAACCTTCTGTTTACTTGCGGAGAAAGCATAGCCAGGAACAGTCTAACTGACGACTAAATATCAAAGAATTCCAAATTTTCTTTTCTTTACCAATGATTTCTAGGCAACCAAACGATTAAAAAGAAAAGAAAATCACGTGTGAGGGGGAAGTTTTACAATCTCATCGGGGCTGAGAATGCCAAACTGGACCATCCCGACTCTGGCGACCTCCGCCGGCCAGTACGGGAATCGCGTGTCCATGGCCATCGGGGCCTCAACAAACCCTAGCCCTAATTTTGAAGTGATAAAGCACACAAATATACAATTAGAGTTGCAATTTTTTCTTTCTTCTTTTTTTTTTTTTTTGAAAGAAGGTTTTCCCTCTTTTTTGTGTTTCTTGTTAATCCTGTGTTTTGTCCCGTTACATTCAATTTCCTTTAACGTTATACACACGGCTTCGCCGCGCAGAACCGCGGCAGTTCCCCCCCCCCCCACCTCTCGAAAGAGAGAACCGTCCGATTGCAGTTCAACGCAGCCTAGCCGACTTTTTATAGACGAAGAGGCTGCCCAAAACCGACTTTCCCGGAAAGGCTAACGTACGCAGGGTGCGCCAGTTAGTAAGGCGGTTAGGGTTGACAGTGACACGCACTGTGGGCCAACGGGACAACCAAGTGGATCCGGTCCATTAACTCGGCCCAAATTAGACGGCGTTTGAGCGTTAGGCTGCAATCAAAATAGACTTAGCAAGACTGAGAGACGAGTCCAGCCCAATTTCAGAAAAATGGTTTGGAAAAACGAGAATTAGCATTTTATATTATATAATTAATATTTTATACTACATAAATAAAAAAATAAATATTATGAAAGATACTAAATCTTAGCTTTAATTATAATAATTTTAAATATTAATCATATTATAACGGAAAACAATTTTTTTTTAATTTAAAAAGAAAAAAAAGAAGAAGAAAGATTGATTTTTAAAATTTTTTTATTTTGGAGAACAAAAAGTCGCGAGAATGGAGCGGAATGTTTGGACACGCCCTTGAAACTTCCGTTCCACCGCCTGCCTGACAATTCGTCAACGTATTCGAAAGCAAAAATCCACATAAATTCGCGGACTGAAGCCTCCAACGAACAACAAAAATCCAGCGGCGATGGCGGCATCGATGTACACGTGCACGGAATGCGGGACGAACCTGAATCTGAGCAGCGGCCATCTGTACCCGCCAGACTTCTACTTCGAGGCAGGCAACAAAGGGACGCTGTCCTTCTCCTCCGTCGACGCCACCAAGTTCAGGTTCGAGAAGGAGGACAAGATCAGACCCTTCTTCGAGACCGTCAATTACTGGGGAATCCAGAGGCAACGTACCAAGATTATTTGCAACAGCTGCGGCCGTCTCGTGGGTTATGTGTACGATGATGGGCCTCCTCTCACCGACAGCCCCGGCCAGTTCCACATGGGCCCCAGCCAGGTGATCCCTCGGGCACCCCGATACAGGTTCAAGACCAAGGCTCTTGGGATCGCATCCCAGACTTGACTTGATGGAGCTTCCCCACGCTCCCTACTTCCTCGTACCGTACCTCCTGTCCTGTCTTGTCCTGGGGCTTTGATTTCCTTTCCCAATATCTTGAGGGTGAGAGACAGAGGAATTATATTTGTTTTCTTTTTTTTTTTGGGGGGGGGGGGGTTTGGTGTTTTTGGGTACCCTTTTTGGTTGTAAAATTCCTACTTGTGGTGGATTATTGTTCTGTTAATCTATATTTTTCAACTCACCAGCAGCTTATCCGATATCTTGAATTGGAGAATTGATGTGTTCTACAAAGTATAGGCTTTTAAGTGATTCAGAATCTACCTTCGCTCCTTTCCTGTTTATCTGTCTTCCCGAATTGAAATGGCGTACTTTCTATCATGATGCGATGTAGTCATTCAAGTTTCTTAATTTGTTCACTCCCATTCGTGTTGCTAACCTTGGTTTTGACGGTCAGTTCTGTGATTTTGTTTCTTCGTTAATGAATGTACTTTTTTAATTTCAAAGAGAGAGAGAGAGAGAGAGAGAGAGAGAGAGAGTTCATTCCTATGCTCTTGTTTTTGAGATGGCTTCATTAAACTGGTTACAGTTTTGTGTATTACAGTCATAATCCGATTGCAATGAACAGGAAAATATATGTAATAAAATTAATTAAAAAAATGTGATAAATCATGTTACCAAACTTCCTGAAAGCATTGCAGTATGTGGTTGAAAAAAAAGTGTACATACACAATACTACACGATGATGAAAATTTTGCAGAAATTTATATAAACTCCAAGATATGAGCGTGCAGCTACAGTAAATGTCATCGTATCTTTATTAATTTATCTAAAGCTTAAGTTTAGGACCTAAATTATTTATAACGAAATGTACGACAAAGGGGAGCTAAAGAAATTTGTGAGCGGGGGCCATGTTAATTTTTCACATTATTGTAAACTGAAAACATAGGTTCAACATAAGGGGTATTAAAAAAAAAAATGAAAATTTCGGTTGATTAATAAAATGTGAATTTTTATTAATTGAATTAATTTTATAATTAATTAATCAAACTAAATAAAAATTAAAATTTTTAATTTGATTTTAATTTTTAATACCAAATAACTGTGATTAAATTAATTAAAGTAATTTTTTTATATATTTTTTATTTTAATAATAATAATAATATCAATGATAATAATAAATAAATAAATGTTAATAAAATATTATTATACTTTAAATCATTATTTATTTATGTTACATATAATATTAATTTTAATCTTTTTAAAATGCATATATATATAATTAGAATTTTTAATTTTTAATTAAATTTAATTAATCGAATGGTTAACTGAAACTAAAGTAAAATTATTAACTAAATTTATGGTTTGGAAACCATTTTTAATTTAAAATAACCGAAATTTTGAGTTTAATTACGGTTTTTATAGTACAGAACCGTGCACAATTCTATCAACAACCACTACCTTTCTTAAGAATAATCAGGACGACTTGTCTTAGAGACTGGAAGGTCTATATTTATCAAAAAGAAAAAAAAAGGAAAACAAAGACTGTAAGGTCAGCTACCAGCCAGCTGAAAGTTAGGTTGGATTAGTAGTTCTTTGTATACGGTGGGTTATTGAAGTGGCTAAATATGGTTTTGCTATATGCTCCTCTCCTTTTGTAATTCCATACTGCTAGTAGTAGTAATAACACAATAGACGGTTGAATCATCCAGAACATGAAGCAAACAAAAGTGGAGACTGTAGCTGGTGAAACAAAGATGAAGCGGTCGATTCCCCCACCACCAGCCCCGCCGCCGCTTCCGAGATTCTGGGTGCGAAAGACTGTTACTCAGAGCGTGACAAATCAAGAAATTGCAAAGTTTTGGAGGCAAAAGCGCATTGAGGAAGAGGATCATCTCCTTGCAGCTATCAAGGCCGCGGCGCGTATCAGGGCCCGCAGACTCTCTGTAAGACCATGTTCAAATGGGTTCTTGATATTGATAATAATAAGTCTTTTCCTGCATAGGAATTTTGACCTTGCATTGATATCCCCTTTCCATGCCTTTCATTCCGGCTATTGGCTTTAGGCCCTTAGATCAATCCAATGACATGACTAGATAGTCAGCGAATGTTGTTTGAGATTGCAGTGAAATATGTGGCTGGGGGCTTCTCTGGGCCTAGGTTGATGTTGCTGTGACCAAATTTCATTGGTAGTATTTGAATTTTTACATTCATGTAGCTAAAACAATGTAATGGAAATTGGGCTTGTGTTGTGTGATGTAGGAGGAAGAATACAGGCAATTTGAAGAGTCCCTGAAGGCTGATGATGACGGCGATGAAGACGGCAACACTAAGGAAAGCAATACCACTGCCATCGCCACATACGATGAAAAGAAGGACGAAATTCGCGTGGGAATAAAAGACTGGTTAGTGGCATTTTTCTATAACTACTAAAAAGCTAATTTATTAAAAAATTTAAGTTGCTATACGAGAAGAATGGTAAAATTTAAATTTATAATTATTTAATTATATGTATTAATATTATATTAAAAGATTAATTTATTTAAAAATTTAAATTATTAAGTGAGATTAAGAATATAAATTGTACATTATATTTTATCAATAACCATTTATGTCATTGGACCGACAGTATTATTTCTACTATTATGTGCAGTACCATCTCTTTGAACTTGTAGTATAGTAATAAAAGCAATTGGCCGCGCCGGACAGAAGAAATTCGTATAAATGACATAGCTTTTATCAACATGTCGTTGTCTAACACAGATAGAATCATTAAATATTGCAATAATCATATGCATAAGCAGGTGGACGAAGAGCAGGTATGCATACTTGAACCAACCAGCCATGGAGTCAACGGATCCTCCCAAGAAACGGACTTCCAATTA
Organism: Bruguiera gymnorhiza; assembly: GCA_020883675.1. Lineage (NCBI taxonomy): Eukaryota > Viridiplantae > Streptophyta > Magnoliopsida > Malpighiales > Rhizophoraceae > Bruguiera > Bruguiera gymnorhiza. Next base: position 6,980,875 of record JAIRCJ010001054.1, on the reverse strand, counting down.
CATTCCCAACTGCATCTCATTCAAACCCACCACTCCCCCGTATCCTACGTCTCTTGGTGTTTTCTAGCGACAATAATTGTATAATTTCTAGCACTTGATGGATTACAATGTAGGATTTCCACTGTTTTTTTTTTTTTTTTAAGTAAGCTGCTTCTAAATAAGCATGCTTCGGGATGTTATTTTCGTATTTCTTTAGTTTGTAATGTCTGAGACGGTTTACAATACACATGAGATAAATTTGCCTGCGTGGGTTTTATTGCGTATGGAGCTGTCAATTGCAGGTCTCGATTTTCTTTTTTAATCCCTGAAGCCCCGAAAACTCAGCAGTAGCTTAACAAGCCAGGCGTTCACAAAAAAAAAAAATATATATATATATATATATATATATATATATATTTATATTCATAAGCTTCTGATTAGGAGTATAATCATGTTCTCATATGACCCAACATATGAAAAAATCAAAAAAAAAAAAAAAGACGAAAAAAGAAAAATTGGAGAAGGGTAGAAGCTCACCAGAAGCAAGCTGCTACAGAGAGGCAGATGCATTATTGTCCGACTGGGCTGGGGCTGGGCCGCTGCTTTGAAGGAGGTTTCGATATAGGCTTTCCTCAATTCTCATACAAGTGCCCTAACTTTTGTTTTTGCAATTGGTAGATCGTAATCCTATTTTGGTTTTTCCTTTTTTATTTATTTTATTTTATTTTATTTGGGTTACCAAAATGAAAAAGTCTACGCAGTTAACTGGAGACGTGATTAATTAATTTAATGAACCGGTCCAACTGTACCTAAAAGAAAACCAAAAAAACCAAATCGGTCCATTAAATATATTCCGATCCTCGCTGGCGAAAACCCACACCCTCAAAATTCAAAATAATTGAATAGAAATTCCCCCTTCTAGCTGTAACGCGGAATTGAAAAATAACATAAACAATTAAATACTCCCCAAATTGTAGCAAAAGTCACTCTCCATTATCGTCAAGAAAGCCACGTGGCAAGCAGAAAAACTCACAAAATTGATTTCATTGCGATGTATCTTCTAATCTGAAAATCATTAAGGCAATTGTCCATTTTATGTTTTAAGGATTTAGTTAGCTGGTACAATAATTATGGGCAGACTCTTTTTTCTTTTTTAAACACAACTTACTTATAATATTACATTAATTAAATTTATTTTATTAATTTTTATTTTAAGTGGATTATACTTAGTATATAATATATAAGATTATAAATAAACTATATTTGTAAAAAAAAAAAAAAAGAGTTAAAATAAAAATTTTCATAACTAATTATTTGTATCATATGTTTAAACTTAGCACCTTTTTAAAGTCAAATATGTAATGCTATTTGTAAAACCTCAAAGAGATTAATAAGCCCAACGACAAGATTAATTATTTCATTTTTTTATATCAATTTGTTCTAATTGAGGATTTTCAAAATAGATATTTAAGTTTTCTATTTACTAAAATGTTTTCTTTTTATTCGAAGGTTAACTCACCTCCAAGTCAACATAAAGGGATTAATTAGACGAGTTGCGCTGAACACGGTAAATTATTCTTCAAAATATTAGGAAGAGTACTAATAAATTTTAACTAAATAATACTAAAATTATCTCTAAAATTAAAAAATTTTTTAAGAATAGCAAAGCGCCGGGGAGAATGAAAAATTGAAAAACAAAATGCAACGAAATAAAATAAAAATAAGAAGGAGATGTAGAAATACTCGGATTTTAAAAAACGAAAGTATCTGAAAGAGCAAAGGTCTTTTGGTCGCGAGCACGGGAGAAGAAAGAGTAGAAAGAGAGAACCTCGTCGTGTCATATAAAAAGCGCGTTTCTTGTTCTGCTAGAACTTCTTCCAGACGGTCCGTTGCTTGCTCTGATTAGGAGGTGTTTGGATTTCGAGCTCGAAAATTAAGAAGGAAAAAATGGTGGCGAAAGCGAGATACTCCCGTCTTCCGCCTCGGAAATCGTCTTCTTCGACGCTGATTATGGGGTTGCTTCTGATGTTCACATTTGTGGTTCTCATTCTTCTCGCTCTCGGAATCCTCTCGGTCCCCAGCGGCAGCTCCGACCATTCGCGGCAAGCCATCGATCTCAGCACCATCATTCATAATCAAATTGACAAGAGGTACCTCTCTCTCTCTGTTACTAACTGCTTGTTTTGAGTTTTTTTTTTTATTATTTTTTAAAAAATTAAAGTTTTTCCGGTTTTATTGAATTAGATTGCGATCTGATAATTATTTGATTTTCTGAGAGATTGTCTTTTGGATTTTTATGCTAATTACAGGAGTGGAGTGGATGAGGGGGGAGAGGAGCAGTGGGTCGAGGTCATCTCCTGGGAGCCTCGGGCTTTTATCTATCACAATTTTTTGGTATGTTTTCTTTTTTGTTTGTCTTTTTTTGTTTCAATTCTCGTAGAGGGCTGGTAATTGGATTAACAATATGTTGCTGCCATGATCTGACGGGTCTTTGATTAATCAGCACCCAATTGTCATTCCTCTATTTGTTTTCAGCTGCCTCAATCACTGTTGGTTGATGATTTACCAAGTTCTGTTATGAACTTTATTTTTGGGCTCAACCAACGGATGACATGCAGTGTAGAGATGGCACTAAATTGGATTGATTGATTGATTGATTTTGGGCAGAGCAAAGAGGAGTGCGAGTACCTAATCAATCTTGCCAAGCCCCATATGCAAAAGTCAACAGTTGTTGATAATGAAACAGGGAAGAGTAGAGATAGCAGGTGGATCCTTTACTGTCCTGAGCATGCAGTTAAATTTAGTGTGCAGTTGTGCACTGTACTATTCCTTAAAAAGCACGTTGCTTTTAGATTGCTTGTGTTCCTTTTTACTGAGATATTGCTGCCTACAGAGTGCGTACAAGTTCTGGGACATTCTTGCCGAGAGGTCGTGACAAGACCATTAGGGACATTGAGAAAAGGATAGCTGATTTTTCCTTCATACCTGTAGGTATGCAGTTTGATCTCCATGTGTGCAGTATGTGCTTTGAATCTTTAACGTTTTGTTATTTTATTGCTCAATCTTGTGTTCTCCTATGTTGTAACCTTTGACAGCATTCAAGACTTTTGTTCATCCAACTTATTTGCTTGTATATTGCATCAACAGAAGCCACCAAATATGAGCCAATGGGCCCAACACAATTTGGAGATATTTTTTTTATCTAATTTTATTTTGCAGTTGATTTAACTGAATTTTGGTCTTTATTTTTACCGACTGTATTCTTTAATTGATACTTAAGCTAACGCAATGTGCAGAACATGGGGAAGGACTTCAGGTTCTCCATTATGAAGTTGGACAGAAATATGAGCCTCACTATGACTACTTTGCCGATGAATTCAACACCAAGAATGGGGGCCAACGTATAGCCACTGTTCTTATGTACCTGTAAGTGAGATCATTATCTGACATGAGAAAGATTTTTAATTCTAATGCATTCTCTGTAAGATTTCTTTTATTATTATTGTTTTCATTTTTCTGAACATTGTATTTACTCCTTCACCATTGTACACAGCTCAGATGTCGAAGAAGGGGGTGAGACAGTGTTTCCTGCTGCCAAAGGAAACTTTAGTGCTGTACCCTGGTGGAATGAATTATCTGAATGTGGAAAGAAAGGGCTTTCTATTAAGCCCAGATTGGGTGATGCATTGCTTTTCTGGAGCATGAAACCTGATGCCACTCCAGACACTTCAAGTTTGCATGGTTAGTAAACAGCTATGGTTACCAACTGCAAGCTTTTAATCATGTAGTTCAGGTTTCAGTTACAAGCACACTGATGATTATGATTTCTCTTCTCTTCTCTTCAGGTGGTTGCCCTGTGATTCAGGGGAACAAGTGGTCGTCTACCAAATGGATGCGTGTAAACGAGTACAAGGTTTAATTTACACTTTAAAGGTAATCTACAATATCAAAATAGGCAATTTGCAGATATCTGTGTGCAGCCTTTCTCGAGTATTACTAGTAGTTCAAGTCATGCCTATTGGCTGGGAGTAATAGTCGGTTTTGGCATAACAGTTGCTGGACAAGCTAATGAAGAATAGTTAAATAGTTTATGGTTCTGAGATTCCTATGCAAAGCATCTAATGTGGGAAATAGACTTGTTTTTGATCTAATAACTTGATCTTGGAAAACTTATGTTCTCAGTCATATTTCTTCTACTGTAAACTGAGTGTCTTTGCCCCTTGTGAGAGATTTTTTTTTTTTTTATTCGTATCATATTACCTTCATTCATGTTTTACATCTCTGTTCTTTTGTCTTCTTTTTCTTCCCCTTATTCTTATTCTCTTTCTTCTTCTCCTCTCTGACAGCAGATAATTACGGGACTTCACACCTTACCCTTGTAACCTGCACCTTAGAAGAGAAAACTTCAGCAACGACAGGCTTCAAGTCAATGTGAATCTTGTATACACTATAAACCTGCACACTTTTGCTGTTGCCACATAGTTCATTGTAATCAGTGACAGAGTAGTTGTGGTTATAGTGATGGTTGAAAACTTAGAGTTGCTGACAATGTTTGTGCCCTAGTCTTCAATAAATTCCATGGCCCTCACCTGGAATACCAGTTTTTTCTCATTGTTTAGATCTCTGACTTTAACCAGTTTTTTTTTTTTTTCCTTTTAATGATTTTTTATGGGCTGGATCCACCCATGAGCGGTATTTGCTATATAATATTACCGCTGATGATTCTCATAGCCGCCGACATGTAAAGTGAGTAGACTTTTGTGTCACTCAAGCTTGCGGGGTGCCAGATTGTTTGATCTAATACCTGTACAAGTGTTACCTAAGGGCTTTTTTTTTTTTTTTGGACTAATATTTTGAGGTGGCTAATTTGCAGCCCATGGAAATGGCCATGTGGTCTTAGTTTCCCATTTACCAGTTCAGCTGTGTTGAGCGTGAAATGCACGATCCTTACCTTTTCTTCTAATTTTCTGTGGAGAAAGTGAAGCTCAGCCCAGTTAGGAAAGGAAATCCTTCACTTAATTTAACTAATTCTCATCGATATGCATATTAGTGAATTTTTTCTTGTAAAGAAGTGAATCGGAATTTTAGAGTCTACATAATTGGGTTATCCCAAGTCTATTTGGAGAGCAAATGAATCGTCCTTATCTAATTAGTAGTGAAAGGAGGCTAAAAACTTACTAATTAAAATAAAAGCTAGCTATTAACCTCATCCTAATGGTTTCCGGCTGAAACGCTCCCAACCGAGAATAACAAATAGAAACCTGAACAAACCCATTCCTGCAGAGCCCGTGAGTCCTTAGCCTATCACCGTCCAGTACCATCCAATCCGGCCCAAGTCATGAAACGAAAACAAATAAAAGACTAATGTTGAAACGTAATACATTGGTCCCGTATAAATTTAAGCTAAGACCACATGTTGGCAACTTATTTCAATTTTTCCGAAAGAGAAACCCACCATCTGAAGACTCAGATGGTATCAAACCTTAATCCAGCTCGAGCCCCGTCCAACAGCACCCGCTAAATTCAGTGGTTCACTGTTTTCAGAATGGCACATGGAACAAGAAGAAGGTTAATGGGAGCGATGTTTTCAGATTCACATTAAAAAGGGCAGTCACAAAAGCAACCCGGGACCTCGAGAAACACTTGCTTGGTTTATGAAATACAAGATGACAACAGAGCAATAAATTGCGCATTCAAGCTCAAAGTGTGAACAAGGACCCTGCCAAGACGGAATTAATGTCAGGCCCCCGCCAAGCACTGAACCAATTGGTTCTCGACTTATTTCAGAGAACAGCTATGCTTGGCACCAAAAATTCATCCAATATTTATGTTAACTCATTTTACTTTTTCTTTTTTTTTTTTCACGTCCGCTTGGCAACGCGTAAACCACCTTGTCACAATTGAACTGCAATTGCTTCAGTGCTTTGCATGAATCAGGTTTCTAATCACGTATTGCAGAATGCCCCCGTGATCAAAATATGCCAGTTCCACCTGCACCGAGGTTATCAAAAGGTCATGCTAAGCGAAAAAGACGGGATGGAAAGGGATGTGCTTTTATGGGAGATACAGGAAAAAGATTTCTGCCTCATTCCATTACCTCGGTGTCAAAGCGCAAGGTACACGTGAATGACTTGCCATTGTCTGTCACCACAGTGATATCTTGACCAGGTCTAATTTCACTCACACTGCTCGGAAGATCAATGCTGTAGCGTTCTTGGCCAGTTAAGCCTAGCTTCTCGGCATCCTCTCCAGGCTTAAAACACAGTGGTATGATACCCATTCCCACCAAGTTACTGCGATGAATTCGCTCAAAGCTCTTTGCTATCACTGCTTTCACACCCTGGTCCAGTAAGATTTTCAAAGGATGACTATTAAAGCACAGCTCCTCTACAAACAAAATGGATAAAGATGCAGGTAAAGAATGTACCAGCAGCATTGGACCCTTAGCAGCCCAGTCACGGGAACTTCCACTTCCATACTCAGCACCAGCCAAAATAACTGTATCATGCCCCTCACTTTTGTACCTCTGTCAAAGAGCAATTTGAGAGCAGTGAAAAGAATAGGAGAAGAAAAAAGGGAAACATTTGATCATCAGTGAAGAAACGAGCTGCTTGAATGATAATGTTGGGAAACTGCTTAATGTCCATAAAGCAGATCCTAAGAGCAATGTTACGAACCCACATGAACCAATGGTCAGAACAATGATTCTTATATATTTCCACCTGGTCGTATTCAATAGAGTAAAAGGTAAACCAGAAGTGATATTAAAAAGGGGTCTTAAGCTCTCTCATGATATTTCTCTGTTTCATTATCAGCAGCTCTGTATCCTTACCTACTAGAGACTCTATGACTAAGATGACCATAGTACACCCATACACCACAATTCATGCATAGTAATTGACCAACTCAAGTTTTACTTTCCACTGTTTCAACCTCAAGGTGAGAAGTGCCTGATATTAACGACACGTAAGTCTTGAGTGAAACAAATTACCTTGGCAACATCAAAGACAGACAGTTTCTCTCCACTGGGGATATGAATTGTCTTAGGTCCAACTTCTCCTCCCAACAGTTTGTTGACAAGACGTATATTAGCAAAAGTGCCTCTTGCCATCACCTCATCATTACCACGACGACTTCCATATGAGTTGAAGTCTCTTCTATCCACCCCATGTTCCATGAGGTATCTGGCTGCAGGACTGTCTCTGTGGATGCTTCCAGCCGGTGAAATGTGATCAGTTGTGATACTGTCCCCAAAATACAGCAAGCAGTGTGCATCCTTCACACCATGTGGTCCTGGAGGTGACATTGTCATGTTTTTAAAGTAGGGCGGCTCATGTATATATGTTGACTTTGGGTCCCATGCATAGAGCGTGGCAGAGGGTACAGACAAATTGTTCCACATTGGATTCCCTTTGGTGATTGCTTCATATGTAGCCTTAAACATATCAGGAAGAACATTTGATTGTACGACCTGCAGATCAAGTAAGAAGCACCAGATGAATAATATCCTGGTCTGAACAGATGATTAGAAATCAGACTAAGGCAGATTAAGCAGCTCACTTCTGCAACTTCTTCGTTTGATGGCCAAATATCCCTGAAAAATATCTGCTTTCCCTCTTTTCCTACACCAATCGGTTCTGTTTCAAAATCAATATCTACCTGCAGCATGATTCCCTCAGAAAATCAATATTTAATGCTCAAAGTATGTAAATCAGCTAAGAGAACAAGCCAGATGATAGCCACAAAGCATGCATAAAGAATCATTCGCATTTGTGGTAAAACATGATAGGTTAATACCGTTCCAGCAAGTGCATAAGCAACCACAAGCGGAGGTGAAGCAAGATAATTAGCTCTTGTTAAAGGATGTACTCGGCCCTCAAAGTTCCTGTTCCCGGATAACACAGCTGCAGCTACTAAGTCTAGAAATGCAAGCCAATTCAATGACATTATCAGTTTACAACAAAGCTTGGAAAGGTTCTTCAGAGAAAAATACGAATAAAAAATTATCTGAAAAAAATATTCACCATTTTCAGTAATGGCTAATGCAACAGCCTCATCAACATCTCCTGAATTACCAATGCATGTGGTGCATCCATAACCGACAATATGAAACCCTAGCTGATTCAGATACTTCTGCAAGCCGCTGCACACATAGGGCACATCTCAGAGATATATTAACAACGTTGTGAAATGTTTTATTTTATGGTACTCAAACTCAAAAGGTTACCTCTTCTGTAAGTATTTGGTCACCACTCCAGATCCTGGAGCAAGGCTTGTTTTGATCCATGGTTTTACCTGATCAAAGATTCTATCAACCCAAGTACAGTCGACACCATTTTAAGAAGTCCATCAATCAACAGTCCAGCACAATATGCTTGCCATACAATTAGATGAGTGCTCAGGTTTTTTCCACTAAAAAGGTTCATATGATACAAGTATAAAGATTTGAAGATTCCAATTAATGAAGAAAATTCACAGTTTCTGCAATTATAACATGTTTGAGACAGAGAAGATCATAGTCATAACATTGCAAAAAACTGTTGGGAGCTTAACTGGTGTTCAAAAGAAAATAGTCTACTTCACATGGTAGTAAAATCTGATCATAACAATTTCAGAAGAGGCCCTTAAAAGCTCTAATAATGTATGTTCCACAACCATCAACTGCAACATTATGGCACATCTGAATCTTGCACTAGTGATCATTGTCAATTAGCTATTCTAATCACAACCGTAATTATGAGTAGACAAAAATACAGGATTTAGATGGAGAGACAACTAACCTCCAATCCTAACTCACATGCTTTCTTTGCAACCAAAGCAGCTCCAAGCATTACACTAGGATTTGAGGTATTTGTGCAACTAGTAATAGCAGCTATAATGACATCACCATGCCTGAGTTGGGCTGTAGTCCCATGAAAATTGAACTCTGCAACTTTGTTCTGAGAATCTTTTGGTATAGCAAATCCCTAGAATGACAGGCAAGTGCATGGGTAGGGAGGAGGGAGGCAGAGAGAGAGAGAGAGATTGGTTAAATGGAGTTACGGCCACAGAAAATGTTTTGGCAGATATAAGGGCATGGTTTAACTATATTCAAATGTACTCTGATTTCTTTGAGGCTGTTCTGAGCTTGGGAACGACATCTATGGTTTTCCCAACTTACAATACTTTATGAAGCCTTGTTTACATAGACAAACATTCTCACCTTAAAACCGACTTTGTTGTCTAAGCATGCATGCCAATCTGCTTTCATTTCTTTCAAAGGAACTCGATCATGTGGCCTGCAATACATCTAACTGTTGAAGGGGCACTCCAAGTGGGGAAAAGAGAATGGGAAAAAGTAAAAAATGAACACAAGACAAATGATGAATTTTTTAATGTTTGTAGAATTTGACCTCTTAGGCCCTGATACGCATGGTTCCACATCCTCAAGATTGAGTTCCAGAGAGGAAGAGTACACCCTCTCAATCTGAGGCTGCAATTAGGCAACAAAGAGATAGTAAGCAGAAGCATTATTAAGTACATTGAAAAGTACTGGAAAATTTAAGGTTAATGCAGGCACATTACCTCACTGTAATCAACAAACATCCGGTTAGCTCTTAAATAGGATTCTATCATGGAGACCTGCATCAGTTGTTTTCAAGTCAGTAAATGAACTGGCTGTGTGAGAAGGACTACAATTTGACAAACTAACTTACAGTTTCATCACTTCTGCCTGTCAATCTCAGATATTGGAGTGTAACATGATCCACAGGAAAGAAGCCCATGGTCGCACCATACTCAGGAGACATATTTGCAATCGTTGCACGGTCTGCCAATGAGAGTTCACTCATGCCTTCACCTGCATATAACAGCAATAGGAAAAATATGAAGTGTCACAATACAACAAAAGAGAGCAATCATAACAAAAGCATAACACAACAAACTGAAGATGGTGGAATCCAGAAGAGTACCATAGAACTCCACAAACTTGCCAACAACTCCATGCTTTCTGAGCATTTGAGTTACTGTCAAAACCAGATCAGTGGCTGTAACACCATCTCTCAGTTTTCCATTCAACTTGAACCCAACTACACCAGGAAGAACCATGCTCATGGGCTGCATGCAAAAGAAAATGCCATTTCATTCATTATTGATAAGAAACACCAAGCACGGTGGTGCAAAAATGTAATTCATATTGATTAGAATGACACATGGAAGCATGGTAGAAACTCTAATCTAGTGAGTCTTGAAGAAATTCATAGCATGTCAAAACTGAGTCAATGAATTGTTAAGATAGAAGCAGATTGTGTAACAGATTTCTTCACCTGACCAAGCATTGCAGCTTCTGCTTCTATACCACCAACTCCCCATCCAGCAACACCTAACCCATCAATCATAGTTGTGTGTGAATCAGTGCCAACAACGCTATCAGGATAAATGACACCACCTGTGTTGAACACAACTCTTCCTAGGTACTCCAAATTGACCTGAAAACCATATCATCAAACCCTATTTATTTTTAACAAGAGTTAGCACACAACCAAATGACAAAGAAAATAAGAATTCTTTGCTCATTATTCATGAGGATAAACCACAAGAAGATTTGTTGGGAAGATTAGAAATTGGTAAAACAGAAAAAAAAAAAAAATACAAAACAAAAAAAATGGCATGGTAGCAATATGACGATGAAAAGGCTTGCCTCACCTGGTGAACTATTCCAGATCCAGGTGGAACAACAAGCATGTTATGAAATGCACTCGAGCCCCATTTGAGGAAAGCAAACCTTTCATTGTTTCTTTGGAACTCAAGTTCCATATTTGCCCGTACTGCATTTTCTGTCCTTGCTACATCAACCTGAACTGAGTGATCTATGACAAGATCAACAGGGACCTGGATCGGCAGCCCACATGTTAATCACATAAACAATAATGTAGCCACTTGCCTAAGCACGAACAAAAGATGATACAGATATGAATATAGCATTACTTCCTTCAAATAACAGAACGTTGTATTGGATTAGCAGAACATGACAATGGCAATTGAGTAGCATAGCTCACCAATGGGTTAATTTTATTTGAATCACTTCCAAGAGTGTTCATAGCATCTCGCATGCAGGCAAGGTCAACAACAGCAGGAACGCCAGTGAAATCCTGAGAAAAAGGTAACAGCATGGTATTACAATCCAAATCAATCATTCATTGCAGCATTAACAAAAATGGAGGAATCCTATTTTCACAAAAGTGCTCGGGTAAAATAAGCAAATACAGGTTGTCTACCTGGAGAAGTACCCTGGCGGGCTTGAACGGGATTTCCACTTGTTTAGTAGAAGCGTTCTCCCAGTTAATGATGTTCTCAACATCGTTAATCTTGACCTGAAACTCATCGCAGTTACGTATTGCCGATTCCAACAGTATTTTGATCGAATATGGCAGCTTATCTGCAACACAGTCGCACAAAAACACGCACGCCAATCTCACAATCCAAAGCTCCACAATTCCGGGAAACCAAAAAAAAAGTAAAAATAAATAAAAAGAGAGAGAGAGAGAGAGAGAGAGAGAGAGATTTTCTACTCTTGCACACAAACAGGAATTCAGAAAGGTCTAATATTTACCATCTTTATCCAAAAAAAAACAAAAAGCCTTACTCAAATTTCGAACTACAAAAACATAAATTTAGCTTGATCCACATTTCCATAGATTTTTTTTTTCCTTTCTTTCCCAGTTTTCGAAGCGATCAAACAGAAAATGATAGTTAACGAGAAGAGAAGATCATCAGCTGACCGATCCTGGGATCATTGAGAGCAGGCAAGCTGTAGTAGTTGCCGAACTCGCCACCGTCGGGTTTCTCAAGTGTCTTCAATATAGTCTCGAAAGGGTTTTCGCTAACTGCAACCAATCGAGACCAGAGAAAAAAAAAAAGAAAAAGGTAAAAGAAGACTCAAAAGAATCAGAATCACTGTGCGTATGCACCCAACGTGCACTACTGTCAAGATTGGGATTGCAGGGCTGGAGTTTGTTGAGGGGACTTACCCATAGTTGAAGATAAAGATCTGAGCTTTACTTATCCAAAAAGCTAAAAAGATCTGAGCTTTACTTATCCCAAAAGCTAAAAGATCTGAGCTTTGAATCGCTATCCAAATGTGAACAAAAGATAACTAAAAGATGAGACTTATTAGGTCCGTAGTGTTTTTTTTTTTTTTTTCTCGTTGCAGCTGTTGTTGTTGTTGTTGTTGTTGACATTCACTTTAACGCTGATCTCTTTTCATCTTTTTTTTGGACAAGGTGATATTATTATAATGTTTTACATTGTAATAGATGGGAGAAGCGTGCGCGTGCTTCATCGTCTTCCAAAGTACAGAGAAAAAACAAAATTGACGTAACCGCCCCCCCCCACCCCACCCCAAAAAAAAAAGAAAGAAAGAAAACAGGAAGGATCGTCAAATCGTGTTGATGCTGTCTTTTTGTCCTTCCCCCCTCCCTCCTCCCCAGCCCGCTGGCCTGTTTGGCCCCCAACAAACGGAGTCTCTAGTTCACATGCAACTCTCTTGGAATATAAAATAATAATAAAAAGAAATCTTAAATTTTAGATTTTTTTAAATATTTTTAAATTCGTTTTAAATTAATTTGTTTTTAATGACAGTAATTAAAATTATTAAAAATCATAAATAAATTAAAGAAAACATATTATCAAATTTATTATTTTTTAATTAAAAGAGATCGATTTAAAATAAATTTAAAGAAAATAAAATTTTAATTATAAAAAATTTTATAAAATTAATATTGGGAGATATTCCAAATCTCAGCCAGTTCCGAAGAAAAGACAAACAGCATCACGTCCGGGCCCTGCCCCGGCTAAACCAGCGTCGATAAAAACCGGATTCCGCGAGCGTCCGGATACCGGAAACAACCTAAGTAGATTCTATGGGCGGACGTGATTCACTTGGAAAAGCCAAACCATTGGTTCAATCATCGAATGAATGATATTAAAACCAAATTTAAGTATATATAATTAAATTGTGCATCGTAAGTATATAAATTATAAATTATTATAAATAAAATAATTTTTAATCGAATTAAAATTTATATTTTATATTTTAAATATTTGACAATAGATAAAAATAATTTTAGTGGCAAATATTTTCTGACCAACATTTTAAAATAAAATAAAATTTTAAAAATTGAAAAAAAAAAAAAAACACATGTGAGTTTGGAATACAAAGTTGACCATCAATTTAATGAGATCAAACGGAATCAATAATTTAATTGAGTTTGTAAGAGATTCAAACCGTTATGAATTATAATTGCATAGTTTACGGATTAGACTCATGGCGATGGAGTTCTGCATCCATGCTTTAAATGGCCATCCCATCTCGAATATGGTAATAGAGACTGGGGTGTTGGGATATATATTTATAGACGTAAGGTTGTCTAGCTTTTAAGGATGGATTCTATGGGCATTGCATGTTTTTAGCATTTATGCGCGTGCGCTTTATTGAAGCATTAAAAGAGATTCAGAATCCCGACAAGAGTTCCCTCACAAGTTTATTAAATTAGACAGAAGGGCCCGACAGAGACTTATGGGCCAAGTCATTCATGTTGAATCCCCCCCCCCAATCTGTGCTATTTTAATTGATATTTTGGGCTGGACTGGCTTAAAATTTTAATCACTTTCACTCTCTCCATTTTTCCCTGAAAAACCTTCCGAGTTCAAATAATAATCTCTTAGAATCTCATGTTCACGTAAAAACCTAGTCTTGCGGGTGAGTTGAAAAAATTCGTAAATGTTATAAATCGAGCTGAGGTTTTATTTTTCTTAAATATAAGATTTATATATATATATATATATTTTAATACGATCCACACCATACCAAATAGAGAAGAAAAAAAAAAAAGAGTTAAATGCTATTATTTAATTATGGGTCATCGCCGCGTTCTCCCGGGCCTCCGGCAAATTCAATGAGAAACGTTGAAAAAGCAAACCAAGAAACGGTAAATATACATGAACCACCATATGTAACGTCGGGCCGCCAGTTTTGAGCATGATTTCAAACTCACTGATATTCTCATATAACGGCGTGTCGACAGGATCTGTGGTCCGAAAAATCGCACAGGCTCTCGATTTCTTTGCCTAAGAGACCGACGTGGATGGCTTTCTTCGTTGCCGTGGGCGTTCTGTTTCTTCGATTAAAGACCAAGGCGACCGATGCATTAACTGAAAATTTATAACTCGTGATGGTGTCTTTATTTATTTTTTATTCTTTTAATTTGTAAAATTTAAAAATGAAATTCTAGATTTAAAATTAGAGATTCAAAAGGGATTTTATTATTAAATTTCGTAATTAATAAATAATATTGTCTATGTTAGTTTAACTCAATTGCTCTATCATTAAAAACAACGTTGTGCCAGAGCTGATGCCCCGCTGTTGTCTTAAAGCATACGGAACAACGTTGATCATCCACCATAGTACGTATAACTACCTATTTCTATCGACATACATACAGTAGCTGTTCCTTCTCGGCTAAGACTAAGAGACTGTCGGCTTCATGTTAATTCGTGGGGCGATTGAGATAACTTAATACAATTTATAATTGAAAATAAACAGGAAAACACATTACACCAGAAAAAAAAAAAAAAAAAAGAAGAAGAAGAAGAAAGAAAAAGGTAGAGAAAGGGGACCAGAAATGGCAGACATTGAACTGCTATTTCAAAATCAAAGCATGGGGGTGGGTCCCGAGTGCAAAAATTCTTGACTAGTGTGCCTTCGTGCGTGGGCGACGGGCCCGTGACATTTATGTGCCAACAAGCTTCGTTGTTTCGACGATTGGAGGTGAGAGATTTTCATCGCCCAATGCCAAAAGTCTACGTCACAATTGAAGTCTGCGTGGGGCATTGACACTCGACAAAACCTGTCGATCTTGTAGTTCTGGTATAACTGACTGGCTCTCAATTATTAGTCGGTTAATGCCTACAATGGGAGTGCAAGGCAAGATGAAACAATAACATTTGAAATGAAAAGAATTGCAAAGGAAATGGACTATATAGATCTGTCATCTAACGTGGGTATACGTTGAAATAGAGCTATGAATGATCAAGCGGTGGAAAAAAACAAAGAAAAAAAGAAAGAAAAAGAGTCCTCAGGGGTTGACACTGTAACCATACACGGGCGATACAGATATCCTCCCAAGTGTTTGCACAATATGAACCCAAGAAAAGATTACCAACAACCATGACAGTAACTAATGAGATTGATTATATTTGTCTGTAGAGTGGTAATACTAACAGATTGGATTTGAGAGCTCTATTTTAGAGCCGCAAAACTAACTCTATTGTTGGGAAACATCGAAAATCTCAATGGAAACACAAACACGATAAAAGGGGACATGCGCGGCAGCAAATTACATTAATAACGAGGACTGTGATTATGATTGTCATTGGTCAGAAGAATTATTCGATTCAAAAATCAACAACTTAAAATTTTATCATAACTTGTCTCGAAATAATAATTAATTGAAATAACGAGGTTTAATTAGGAAATTTGATGCATCGAGAGAAACAAAAGGGTGGATGTGATGTATGTATTATATTAAACTCTAAAAACATTTGAACTTCAAAAACCTTACGTGGCCGTACAATTTGTTGAGGTTAACCCCCCCATACTCACGGATTGGACCGCAGGCATGCCATGATCATCGAATTTTTTTTCTCTGAATATACCCTCTATATATATATATATATTTATTTATTTATTTGTTTGTTTCTTTTCAGAAACGGATGAATGGTGCGAGAAGAGAGAGGAAAGAAAAAGGGTGGGAAGCTTTAAATGCGAGTTAGTTGATAGGGGCTCTGTCCTTTTCTTTGGGTTTTTTCACTTCTGCTATAAGGACTTGGGGACACACACCAAATAACCCCACCACCCATCCCTTTGTTTTTGTGTGTAAAGTTGCCCAAAAGAACTCTGCGGATCACCGATTCTTTAACAAAGTTGCTGCCTTTTACGATTGCAAGCCCGAAAGAATGGAAATTTATTCATGCCCATTACGGTTTTCCATGTCTTCATTGCCTTTCTTGGGCAGTCTCGTGGAAAGGGTTAAAGAAGCTTGCAATTTCGCCGTCTCTGCCATCATTGGGACCGTATTCTCTGCGATCTTTACCTTCTTCTTTGCCTTGGGTTGGTTTTATATCTCCTTCAAATTCTTTTTCTTCTTTTTTTTGGTTTTGCTTCAACTTTTGGTGCATATTCTTTGGATTTTCTTGTCTCCTTCAGTCAAACGATGATGGATACTTGATGTTCTTTGATTTGGATTTTAGCTTTAGGATTTCTCTTTGATTTTGATTATTCAATGGTTAGGGTCACCGTACCACTATTGGCTTTGATACCATTACTCCATGTATTTGGATTTAGATAGTCTTATCTTGAATAGACAACGAACTTTTGTTGTGAAAATGACGGACGACATTGTAATGTTTGGTTCTATTTATATGCGAAAAGGTTTGGGCTTGAGTAGAGGATGTTTGGATTCATTTTCTTTTGACCATATCAAGGAACATGTAGGCGGTGGAGTGATCTTTGTTTGTTTCCTTAAGTTTAAGGACGTAAAGGCTTAATTTTTAAGTATAACTTGAATATGTTATAAGCTTTTGCTGAAGAAATTGGCAATATGGTCTGTAGTGGGCACTTTGTTAGGAGCCATGACTGGAGCTTTGATAGGCCAAGAAACAGAAAGTGGGTTTGTTCGAGGGGCTGCAGTTGGTGCTATATCAGGAGCAGTTTTCTCCATCGAAGTCTTTGAATCTTCTCTTCTTCTTTGGAAATCAGATGAATCTGGGATTGGGTGTCTCCTCTACTTGGTGAGCAATTTATCTTGTATCTTTATTAATGTGCTTTGGTTAAAAAAGAAATATGTTTCCTTCACAGGAAGGGTTGGCAATTTTACCTGCAAATTCATGAGAAGCAAATTAAGACATGCTGGTCTGATATTAATGTCTGTGAGGGTTTGACATTGAAGCCTCAATTACTTTTGTCTGATAAGAAATTTAGTGCTCCCAACTAATTCAAACTTTTTAATGGGCTAGATTGATGTTATTGCAAGCCTTCTCAGTGGGAGACTTGTTCGTGAGCGAATTGGTCCGGCCATGTTGAGTGCAGTGCAAAGTCAGGTGATTTCGCCATGCAAACAATTGAATACATCAGATTCCAAGTCCCGTCCCCACTATGTTTTTCTTACAAGTTGATTGTGATAAATTAGATGGGCGCCGTTGAAACAAACTTTGAGGAGGTCCCCAACATTTTTGACACCGGTGGTGCCAAGGGATTGCCTGGAGATTCGGTGGAAAAGATTCCAAAGATTAAAATTACAAGTACTAACAATGTAGATGCTTCTGGGGAGAAAGCCTCTTGCTCAGTTTGCCTTCAGGTTTGAACCTTTTATTCTCTTTGACTTTTACTTCCTCAATTGCCCCTTCCCTGTAAAGTAGGATTAATGTAACTAATGCAATATTCTGATTCTTCTGGGTATGCAGGATTTTCAGCTTGGGGAGACAGTTAGAAGCTTGCCTCATTGTCATCACATGTTTCACCTACCTTGCATAGACAAGTGGCTTCTCAGGCATGCATCTTGCCCGCTTTGTAGAAGGGATCTGTGATGCGCCAGTACATCACAACATGCGGAATGTTCTTTTTGTTATTGGTGCTGCCTCTGCCTTCTGCGGCTCTTCTAATTTTGTCTTTTTTGCATTAGTGATTCCAAGTATGCAATGTCATGGATTTGATCCATGTACTATATTAGTGATTTGTATAGAAGTTTTGAGTTACTGTAGTTCTGATTGCTTTTCAAATGTTTGCTTCTTACCTATAAGAACAAATAATTGCTGAGAAAAAAGAAGCAGCATTAGCAAAGAGGGAAAAATCAAGCCATCCGACCGGCTAGCCAAGGTGACCTGGGTGAAATATAGACGATCAGAAGATAGGTAAAAGAAACTCTACTCTTGCATCAGGCAGTAAATACAACTGACTGTCAAAACCCCTTTTTGAGCTTTTTCCGCGGGAAGGTTTGTAGCTGACCAGAAATTAACTAAATCTCCCGATCTTTGAGGTATACGTTTCTGTTGAACTGTTAAAAAAGGGTTCTATCATTAACTAAGCCGCTGCTCTTGCACGCATTGGAGTTTTGGGCTGCTTTCAGGTACGCTAGTGCATGGCACCATACCCAGTAATGACACAACGTATACCTAATCCAAACCCCTCACTATCCAGACACCGAGATACCATTAAATTTGTTGGCTCGTTACCTCTTAAAGCAACATTATAGCTAACCCACTCTCCTTTAAGAAGCCTGCGAAGGCAAACTTGTTATTTGCTCGTGCAATAAATGCCCATACAATGAATGTGATAAGGGTTGGCTTCTTTTTTTTTATTATTATTTTTTATGTAGTCTTGATGAATTTATCAAAAAAGCATCTAAAGGCACCAGCAGGCAGCAGTTCTTGGTACCAGTGGTGTTATTTTCAAGCAATTGCTGTTTTTCTGGTCTGCAATTTTTTTTTTTTGTTTTAAATTTTTGAACATTAAAATGATTAGTGGATAAACTGTTAGATGTTAGTAGTTCTCTGCATAAAATTGGATACAGTGATTAATAGAACTACACTTAAATAGTATACATCTTCAGAAGGAGTAAAGTTATTGTTATCAAAAGTCGAAAAGATTTAGAGACATTTGAGCAATGCTGCGGTGAGGCATTGCAGAAGCAGTTTAAACTAATTGAGGGTCTAGGGGTCCTGCATTAAAAGATATATTGTTCGGGTTATGGCGAGTGAGCGAGGAAGCGGCCTGCAATAATGTAGCGTGGCCTCATTTGGCCCCCGAGACAGAAAATTAAAGCGCTTCGCACTTGGCTCAGTCGCATAATAATTAAGCTCAAAAACTAGGTTTGAGTTTCAGAAACATCGATTGCAAAAGAATATATTGGACGAATCATTAGATGGGTTGGCACAAATTATGAAAGTTCTTTGTAAATGCAGCTCCTATTTTCCTGTGGTAACACTTTTTCCTTAAATTTCGTAACCAGTTCGCTGCCAGTCTAACATGGAACAGTCCAGCCATGAACTTTACCCATTATCATATTATAATTTCTTATCCACAGCTTTAGTTAGTTGTATACTATTCATACCTCACTCTATGGCCATGCCGGTCAGATATTTTTGGTCCGCAGAGGCTGCATTACTGAACAGACAACCATGGCCAAAAAAAAAAAAACAAAAAAACTAAATAGACAATAAAGACAGCCTGCAACATTAGGTGCAACAGTGAATACTATATGACCTAATAGAAACAAACTAGACCCTACTCTGTGCAATACATGCTGTGCTGGATACGAAGGCGAGCTAGCAATTTAGGCACTCCAAAAACAGGCGCATAAATGAAACCGGATTTGATCGGATTTTATTTTGTCAGGGAGCCTGGGACTCAATCTGTGCAATTCAGCGTGACCAATCCCCTCCCACCCATTTTCTTGCTTTCAGACTGTGGCTCGAGAAACCCATTTCAGTCATGCTCTACTGACTCCTACTAACTAACCATTAGGAAGGCAGGTAATGGGTCCTTTTTGTGCTTCTTTTTATTCCTTTTCGGTTCGCTGCCCCGAGGGGTTCAATCCTTCTACTACATGTCGTGTCAATATGTACTCCCACCGAGGCAAGCCAAGCTTATGTCACAAGCCACGACCTACAAGCAACTACAGAACACAAATTTGGCATTTTTTGCACCAGAAAATAGCCGATGGCTCTGGAATTTGTGGGCTTTTTTAACTGCTTGAATCTCAACACGGTGGCTCGCTTTACAACCAACCACAAGTGCCCGTTTTTCCTCCCCAAAGAGACACCCCCTCGTGAACTTCTCACGTGCTTCATTTCATCGTGAATGAAATATACGATGCTTGCCTTCAGTTTACCACAAAATCGCAGAACAGTAAAAAGACCCAAAATTCATGTTCTTCTTGTGTCCGTTTGATTTGGACCCATCTGTCAACCAACCCAATTCACGGCATTTCTTTTCCAATATAATCCAATTCCTTTTGGATCAGGTCGACCTAGCTCACGGAAATAAAGCAAATTAAGCATTGTAATTTCTTCTTCTTCTTTTTTCCCTTTTTTTTTCCCTCAACTTGATTAGTGGGTTGTCCTTTTCTTTCTTTTTACTATTTTTTTTTTTCAATCAACATCAATCGTATTTATACATAATATAAATTTGCGTGTGGCTGTAAAAACGTTTCCATTAACATAATGTTTGCGTGAGAATCGTAATCCAACACATACTTAAAAAGGACAATTCGCGGGCAGCCATCATAAAAGCGTCCAAGAACAGGTCCGGTTGATTGCTGTTTTATGTGTTTGACATATCCCAAGTCCACAGGCCGGACCAAGTACGACAGGCGTGCCCACGTCTTGGATTCAATGGCAATCACATTTACAAGTAAATGTTAATTACCTGATCAATCTCGCCTTCTAGCAGCGTAAGTTTTCTTGGTTTCTGACATTAATAGTATGCATTTGTTTAGCATCTGTCATTAATACAGACCATTAGTGGTGACTTTCAGTCTAGGTGTTAGAATATAAGAGTCTCCATTATATCATATCTGTTGGATACTTAATAAACCAACGATATAGTTGTGTACGTCATTTTATTTTTCGAATCTATACCGATCGTCTTTAATGAGACGTATTGGAAGTATTGAACTTCATCATCAACATTTCTTTTTGCAACAAGAGGACATACGACAAAACAATATGCGACGAAAGCGATTGCGGAGACCTGGCTTCTCTTATCACTATTGTATTGGGATTTGGTTCTAGCTGGCCTACACCCGGTATTTTTAAAAATTAACAGCCTGCATTTTAGTCCCTTAATTCAATTAAATTATGCCTATTTGCCATTGTTGCATGGTATTTTTAAAAATTAACAACCTGAATTTCAGTCCCTTAATTCGATTAAATTATGCCTATTTGCCATTGTTGTATTGACTATTCAATGGTCCAGTGACAAATCTGTAACTGGGGACCAGCTGCTGCGAGAATTCCATGTTCCAAAACTTATGTGTAGTATGTTTGCCAAAAGGAAAGTAAACAGACAAATGGCAAGTCGCACGGAATCTTTTAGGAAAGGAGATCTTAAAACTTATCTAGCCCATTTAATAATGCTCTTAAAAAATAAAAAATAAAAAATAAAAAAAGCAAAATGATTTTTTTTTTTTCCATAGATAATATAAGTGTAGAAGATAGTATAATGTCTGACGTTCAGCAGAAACTGATATGATTTAACTAGTACAACTATAATGTCTCCTTGATATTGTTGTGAGGTAATAACATAAATTTCACCCCGTTATAC
This sequence comes from Bruguiera gymnorhiza, assembly GCA_020883675.1. Taxonomy (NCBI): domain Eukaryota; kingdom Viridiplantae; phylum Streptophyta; class Magnoliopsida; order Malpighiales; family Rhizophoraceae; genus Bruguiera; species Bruguiera gymnorhiza. Next base: position 6,959,538 of record JAIRCJ010001054.1, on the reverse strand, counting down.
TCCGACATGGATATGACAAAGTCAACAGGTTTTATTGCAATCTATGTTACCTCAAAGCCTGAAAAAGACATTAATGTTAAGGAGAATCCACAAGAAGCATCACATAACATACATGGTATCATTCGATTCAATGTACGGCGACGAGTAAGATAAGAAGCATAAATGTACAATAACGATTATGATATCGTCACGTTACTCTTGTCGGTGGTTCATATTCATTCGGTTAGATAATGAAAAGTAGGTTTGCTTCTACGATCGATGTACTTTTCTTTGATACCCGTAACTGGCCATTAACCGTCCAAGCTCCGAAGAGGCCGGTCTAACGGTCGACTCCAACCGGCGAGCGACGTACTGTTCAGCATACTTGGCTTTCCTAGTTCCCTTCGAAAAAAAAAAAGAAGAAGAAAAGAAAACAGGAGAGGCCGGCTTCTTTTTTTTTTTGGCTTAATGTTTTTTGAACTCTTTGATAAAATTAATTAATCAATGACTGAGCATCTATGTCTCTTGTTCCCGTCTTCATCTCGTTAATCAAGCTACCAAGATGTAATTTAGCCTCGAAGAAAACGCTATATAAAATGGATGTGCGTAGGTTTGATCAGAGGGTCTTTTTGAGCGGACTTCCACATTAAGATGACGAGGAGGTTGGGTTTATTAGAGGTAAGCTCACGGTTACTAACGCCTCCACTGCGATCGACCCACGATCTTTCTCATCCTCGTCATCCAGCCTACAAAAATGTGCAGGAAGTGATCATCAGCATGCTGGCATTGACCCTGGTTGCTGCCTCATGTCTATTTTTCCAGAAAAGGCTCGGTCATTTTGCTAACAAGTTGTGGACAAGGAAAGGTTAGTTCTTTTTACGGTTACATACAGACATCTGATGGTGATAAGCATTGGAATTGTTATTCTTGGTGTATTTTTATGGTACGGCCTTCATATTTCGTGAACTAATTATCTGGAGTTGTGGGAGAAATTTGATTAGAAAGCTTTAAAGCTGAGAAACTGTCGCTGAGACGATTCCAGTTGGAAGAGTTACAGAGGGCTACCAAGAATTTCAGTCCAGAGTGCTTGATAGGGTCTGGAGCGTTTGGCAATGTCTACAAAGGGACCTTTGAAGCGGAAAGCATTTTAGCTATCAAGAAATCCCACAATGAGTCATGCCAGAGCGTTGAAGAATTCAGGAATGGTAAGCCTCAGTGCGTATGTTTGTATCCTGACACCGGGAAGTTCAACATTTTGTTGGATTACTGATGCACCTTCAGGGCCTTCCTGAAACAGAAGTGAAGCTGCTGGCCGAAGTTAAGCACAAGAATCTCGTAGGTTTGGTAGGAATATGCGAGGAAGCCGGTGAGTGTGTATTGCACATTAGACATTTTTTAGCATTTTGAGTCACTGAAGGAGCGTGTTCCTCAGTTCACAGCTCCACATAAGTACACCAGAAACGTCGGTGTCAAATTTTCAATATTTGATTTGTGCCTCGAACAGGACCTAAAAGGTCTAAAGTATTGGTTTACGAGTACGTCCCAAATGGTTCGCTGCTCGATTTCCTTACATGTAAGCTTCAATGTGTTCTTACTAATGTGTATCCCAGTTTATGTACGGGTCTGCTATTTCGTTCACATTCTCAGTGATTATCATATAGGCAGAGAAGGGAGAAGTTTGACTTGGAGGCAGAGGGTAAACATTGCAATTGGAGCAGCTAAAGGTAAGTCTATGTCAAAAATACCAATCTCCAAGACTCCAACTAGTTACAGTGATGGGACATTATTCATTAGGTTGCTTTGCTCAACTTTCTGCAGGAATAGCTCATTTGCATGAGGGGGTAAAGCCTGGCATTATTCACCGTGATATAAAACCAAGTAACATCCTGTTAGGAGAGGACTTGGAAGCCAAGGTTTCAGATTTTGGGCTCGTCAAAATGGGGCCTACCGGGGATAAGTCTCATGTTAGCACCCAGATCAAAGGGACTCCGGGATACCTTGACCCTGCATATTTTTCAACTTTTCACTTGACCCCTTTCAACGATGTGTACAGCTTCGGAGTTATACTCTTGCAGCTTGTTGCCGCCCGGCCTGCAGTTGGAATGTCTAAGCGGCATTCTGGTTATCATATAATTGACTGGGTAAGCAACCGCTGACCTTTCACTATTACTTGTTTTTTATGGTATACCATTTTCAAAGGTTCAAATTTGTTAAAAGAGTATAAATCTCAAATTGATAGAAATCAAGGATGACTTATAATTTATATGAGCTTCACCACCTAAGGGCATAAATTTTCAAGTGGATGCGAGTTTTCAAGGCATTATTTGATATAGTATGCTTAGTTTGCGCTTACTGATCTGCATTGGCGATTCAACTCATTTTACTCGTCCAGTTTAAATCAGTTCAGCCTATTATTAGTGGGGACTAGAATATGAGTTCAGCCCATTATGCAGTTCAAATTTAGTTGTGTCGTGTACTAATTGGACCTTGGTGCATTGACTAACATGCACAACTAAAAATGCAGGCGAGGCCTAGCTTAGAGAGGGGCAATGTGGAAGAAATACTAGATGCCAATCTACTGATGGAGCCCTGCAACACGGAGATTATGCTAAAAATGGGACGACTTGGTCTTAGATGTGTGGCAAAAGGTGTCAAAGAACGTCCTACAATGACTCAGGTGTGGCAAGAGCTAGAAGATGCACTTCGTGCAACCAATAATACCATCCACAGGGATCCTTCAAGGGGCTCTCGCAGATCAACTAGCAGTTTTGGTCCATCAACAGATCAAGAGTCTCTCAGACCAAGATCAACTGAAGATGAGTATTCCCAGAGCTTTGTTAGCATAGATGGTATTGTGTTACAAAGATTTCACGTAGAGATGGATAGTTTATCATTTCGAAGTACAAGCCTGAGGTGTTTAGACACTAGCAGTATCAGCTTGAACATTGATAAGAATGATTTGACAGGGATAAATGAGTAAAGAGCAAGACAGGGACGGATCATTTGAGCATCTAGCCTTGAGATTTTAGTTAATCTTATCCGTTTCTGATTTTGCTGTTCTACTTGTTTGGTGTTTGTTGCTGCTACGTTTCTGTTTTACCCAAAATCTTGCAGGCTTTGGTTCAGTTAAGATTATGTCTTCCGAATCATGGCTCCAAAAAGATTGGGAAAAAAAATCAATTTATCCTGTATTAAGATTTATTGTGAGATATTCCAACAACATAACAACTACAAAATATATACATTTCATGAAATGGTATGGTAAGCACAACGATGCTGGTTTTAACTTTAACCAATGATGAGATGTCTATAGATAATTATAAACAGAACAGCACATTGCAGAACATTTAATATTTCATCTTTCATTGTTTTAAACTGCCTCGTCTAGAATCTAGAATTGATCATAAACTGAAACATTCGGCTATTTCAAACTGTTACATACAATCGGTACTTACAAGAAGCTGCCTCAAACAACCAGCTGTGGATCCACCATATTTAAACAATTACCTGCAAGAAAGAACTTGCTACAACTTATTCTGCAGAAGCTTGCCTTACACATTTCCTATCTTTGGAAAACCACGGATCAAATAGCCTAAGATCCTCAAGATTATTGCTTAATATGTATATATATACTTCTCATTGATTTCAACCAGGTAACCAAGGAGCCTATCCCTTTTCATTTAGGATGTGTCATTCTCCTTTCTATCTGCTGTCATTGCATTTGCATTGTGTGTTACAAGATTGGTGTAGATGATCACAGATTCCCTTGAAAACTTCGTCAATGACTTGAACACTGCAGAGAATCCTATTTGAATTCCATCTATGGTGACTCTCCGAGTCTCTTTCATGCTAGCAAGGTGCTTGGCCTTCTCTGAATCTAGCCTCTTCCTGAACATATCCAATTGATTTTTCCTTTCTGCTAGGTACTCAATGCGCTTGTGCACATTTGCCTCTGACTCATGGTCGCGAATTTTTGACTCAAGAATCCTCCTCTCTACTCTCTGAAATGCCAGAGCCCTCCTATCAAGCTCTTTGGTCAGCTCATCAACCTTCCTCTTCTGTTGTTGTTCCTCTCCTTGTTGAGCCCACAGGGAGTGGACATTCTTTCCACAGTACTTGATGGCACAAGTTACACTCTTATCTGATAACTTATCCAGGTATGCTAACCAATTGTGGCACGTTACAAGTAATGGTGGCCCATTGATTCCACACGGTGGAACCAAAGACTTGCCCCTGGAGTAGAATTTAAGTTCAGGAGCAATGGACTTGAATAGCCAACCACCGAGTGCTTCAATGTACGCCTTCTGTTTAGTGACATAGTTTGCAAAGCAGCAGCACCAACTGTCAAGTGCTGCCTCTAGTTGAACAGTTGCAAGTTGATGAGAGTTGTTAGAGAACTTTCCATAACCCAAGCAGTTGAAAGATCTCACTTCAAGCATTACTCTACTTTGGGTTTCGTATGATTCCAATGCTATCTTCCAGTTTCTCATTAGGCTGCAGTATACATGAACTCGAATTATATAATGCAACGTGCCACATGTGATACTTCAGCGTTCTTAAAACCTTGAAATGAAATTTTCATCTTATTTCATACCCGTGTAGAAGCTCAAGAAGTTGTGGCTGCAATTCTTCATCTGTCAGTTTCTGGATCCTATCTGAGATTGATTCCACACTCCGGACTGCAACTGCAATTCTGGTGTGTAGCTCATTTACCTCAGCTCTAGATTTATCCGTTGAACTGAGGCCATCTTTTATGATATCCTTTTTCCTAAATCGAGAGAATTTGCTCTCATAAAGCTTCCTGGTCTGCTCTCCTGCCTGAGTATATATGGACAGTTGCATTGTTTAACGAGTAGATTAATGGCAAAGAGAGTTTAAGTATAAGGTAACCAGCCTCATAGGATATACCAACAAGACACTGTATTATGATGCAATGCAACATCGTCCTTTATATAAGTATCGAGAGCAAATTACCAATATTAAACAAGAGAGCTATTACACTTTACCAATCAAAATGGAATCATGATTTACCTTGACCTCCTCACAGAGCTTCTTCTCCCAAGCATACAACCTTCCAAGGGTCAGTGAATGGCTCCCTGCTTCCATTCCATAGTCGTCAAAAAGCTCACCCCTGACATCTGTCCACGTTGAGGAACTTATAGAGCTGGACGTAAGGAGACTTTTGGCAGAGGAAGACCGAGATGAGGTGGACCGATTCCATGTAATTTCCTGAGTTAGCCTGTTTGAGCTCTCTGCAACAAAATGTTGTGAATCACAGATAATGAGGGTTTTATTCCGTGGAAACAACCTTTAAAAAATCATTTTCTCACATATGACATGTGGACAAGAATTTCAGGCAAGAAAGCTGGTAAGAAAATTGAAAAGAAAAAAAATGAAAACCCACCTTTGATTTCCTCCGGACCAGATTGCAATTGAATTCTATTGGCTTCTAGCATCCTGGAAACTTCCAAACCAGAATCATAAGCCCTAACAAAATGGTCCTCAATATCCTTCAATGCTTCCAACAGTTCCCTCCCATTTGTGGATGCATCAATCACACTCAAACCCTTCCTGTCGTTTTGGCCCATTTTAGCGCCATCACCATTTCTGGCTACATCTGTAACTCCACCATCCTCCTGATCTACGTCACCATTCACTTTCACAACTCCGCTGTCATTCCTTACTTTCTCTTCATCCTCTTCCAGTTCTGGAATCCCTTCATTTTCTCTAATAAGCCTCAAATCCTCGTCAGAGCTTTGACTAAACCGGTCAACATCCTCGTTTCTCAATTCATCAAACGGGTTAAAGAAATCCCACCCCAATCCTCTCTGCGGTGATGGCATTGGCGGACCCTCCCCTCCATAAAAGTGCTCGCAAAGCCCTTTTCCATCTTCACTTTCACTTTCTTCTTCTCTTTCTTCATGCTCCTTAGCACTATGATCAACATTATCTTCGATCTCTGGTTCTTTTATATCTAACTTGGAAGACGGTGAACAAAATTTAGAATCAGGCGGCTGGAATGCAACGGTTTCATGGATTGGTTCAGTCGGCCTCTGCTGAAGAAACATTGGCTTAGCCAAAAGGGTCTCGCAGGGATCATTGGTAACAGATGAAGAAGGGAAAGTGATGAGAAAAGGTGAAGATTCCGAGGAATGTCTAGCCACAAACAACTTTAAAGCCATTGCCATTCCATATAGAGACTGATTATACTTGCACTGTGCATCTGCAAAAGCGTACCTTCTCTTTTCTGCCAACTTCAAGAGCCGTTTCCTTTCTCTGCACAGAGATAGGACGTCGTATAACTCGTCCTTCTTCGACACAGCGCACCCCATTTCTCCCTTCTATAACACGCTTAACTTCCTGGTGCCAAGGAAAGAAGTTATCTTTTGTTTAGTCTAAAGATCAAACGGTGGGTTTTTACTAAAATGTAGAAGAACATGGCTGCTGTGGCAGCAAAGTAGTCGAGGAAAAGTTGAAGAGAATCATTCTATCTGATAGCAACTGACAAAAACAGAGTACAGAAAATGCAGAGTGCTCTGGCTGAAGTAGAATAACAGAATATATAGGTGAGGTTTGGTTTTAGAGTAAAGCGGAGAAACAGCTGGACATTATCGGTGGTATAAGACAAAGAACAAAGCTGGCCATTGGCAATTTCCGAGCTTCTACATTTATTACCGTCAGTTACTCGTATATATGATGATATTTGGTTCATAAGCTGTAGCAGTTACAAAAAGCGCTCCGCGTCTTTATTTATTTATTTATTTTTTGACCAAATAAAGGACAGGAAAGGCGAGAGGGGGCAGTTCTCTTTCTTGTTTTGATGCCGAGCTACAGTTGCAATGGATATTTCAAGCGGAAACCACTGCTTATGGATTCTCAACGACTGCTCGAGTCTGCACGGACTAGATCGAAGAGGCTCTATTGAAGTGGGGTATGAGGATAGACTTTGTCAGATGATAACGTCATAACGGGTGACATGTAATTGGCTTTGAGACCGCCGACTGTTCATCAAAGTAATAATAAAGGGCAAGAACCTATGGCGGGGTTCTGTCCTGCAAAAAGAGCCAAATCCACGGTGGGGTTCTCAGCTTCTCCCAGCATTCATTTTTTGACTCATTACAGTGAAGTAACTAAAAGAAAAGGCATCTTTAACCACTAACAGGAGTTTTACTGAGACTTGTATGAATAGTTCTGCAAGTGCGCATTTTGCATAACACTATCCATAGGACAACAAGATGGAGCAAAATTTAACCGTGAGAATGGTTAAATTAACAAAGTGTGTTATAGATTTAGTAAAAATAACGTTACTTTACTTGAAATGAACGTGTGGGCCATCTCAGCGTGGTACATTCTCAATTATCACGAGGGCCACTTTTAACAGGGGAGATACAATGGACCGAGGTTTTGGCAATTGGATTGACTAAAGGCTACTACTTACGAGCAGAAGCTACAACCCATAGATAAAATTGCCTCACTCCTCTCAAGGGCAATCCGGGCTATGCACACTCACTGAATCCACTTTCATTTAGCATCCTCATATTTTGATGAGTTAGACATCTGTGATGCAAAAAAAATTTATAAGTATTATTTTTTTATTTTTAATTGTGATTAATATTGTATTACTATTTTACCCCACGCAGCGTCAGGATACTCTCTCGATGATTTTTTTTTTTTTTTCCTTTCCTATCTTCTCTCCGTGACCTCTCCCACTTGCTTTTTCCTGAACAACATCAGACAGAAGGATTCGACATCGTACTATGTGGGGTTTGTGCATTGAAAATTGGTGCCAGAGGGAAAAATGACAAGAAAAAAAGGACAATTTGAGGAGCAGGTAGGGTCTCTTTTCACGGGTTAACGAGGGAAAGTGATCTGCCAAGTGAGAAAGTGCCGCCTTTAATTCCACTCCATCCCCATCTATATTTTCGGCCCCAAGTGCTGCTTCATCGCGTTCACTGGCGGAGAACGAAGCAGTGAATTGCTCGGACAAACGGGTAAGGTAAACGCCACCCCCTTCACGTAGGCTGGGTTGAATTACATGCCAATGCCATCCTTCTTTGTCAAACTGTGCTCCCACCTCCCAGCCCCATTAGCACTTAGCCCTATCGACCCCCGTCCAGTCCACCCTACTTTCCCCAAAGTAACCCACGTACCATCATAACCCAACATCGTCTTTTTCTCAATTTTGCCTTTCCTTTTTGCCATGGAATTGCGAGGAAGAGCATCGATTGAATTACCTGCATTAAGGGAATGAAAGGCGTGAGCTTTGATTACGCTGAAGTAAAAATCCAAGCTTTCTTTGATATAAAGGGTCTCATTTCCATTCGATGACTGGACTAATCTGCATACCCCAAATGTAACTAACATGGAATCAGAAACTCTGGTACATGGTAGACAAAATTGAGCACCAGATAAAAGGTTTGTGCAGATTGCAAATGAAAGCGATGACTTGTTAATCCAAAGAAAAGGGGATAGTGTTTCAAGTGTCAGATACAATAAACCTTTGATCCCAAAAGGATGGGAGTCTGTTACACAACAATAATTTACAAAATCCAAAAACCTCCAACATAAAATGAGTGGGGAAGAGAAACTAATACGAATGCATCAAGAAGATAGTCACCTTTGCAACTCTCTTCCCCCTGATTCTTCCTTTTCTTTCAGTTCACATGTTCAGAAACTAAACATACATGTTTCAAGTCAAAGTGTTACGTTGTACGTTCAAAGAATTAATCAACATGCAGCACTAGACACATGCACCCCTGCCGATCCATTGCCCATCTATATCTCTTGCCCTCAACGCATCACCAGAGAGTAACAATCAAAGCTCTGAGGACTCTACCTATGGTACAACAGTCTCAAGTGCCTGCTCCATTAGATGTTGTCGAGTTCAGTGGTGTTGCAGAGGGTGCCAGGGATTTTGCAGTTAGGTTAACTCCACCCCCTCTTAAAGATACAGAAGGCCCCTTAACTGAGCTGGCTCTGCTTACAAGATTTGAGTCCAGAAATACAACTATGACAGTGATGTCATCATGGAAATGCCGGCGAACACCACGGTCTATCTTTTTCAAATCTGAATATCTCATTTCCCTTTTTTTAGCAGCTTCTTGCAAAGCAACTTTCACAAGCCTCCGAGCAATTCCCTGCACACCAAAAAGCAGGTGAATCAGTGGATAATTTCTTTTAACCAGTGCCTTATTTATATTTTTGACAGGACAATCAAAAAGACTCCAAGAACCTGCCAACATGTGCCTCATGGTAATATGTTCCAACTGGATTAAACCACAATATCTGCTCTAAAGACATGCTATAACAAAAAAAATAATTAATAAATATATAAAATAACCAGGCAATAGAAAAATACAGCACAACTCTCTGACCACGAAGGTAAATATGCCCACTATATGGATGAAATATGTGTCACATTTAGGCTTTATTTTGGTAGGGTCGTAAACCATAAAATAAAATAAACAAAATCTTTTTGAGCATTTTGCAACTTCTTTTCTTTTGTTCCTGTTTGTCCTAGAACAAAAAGGGCAAACTTCACTAACAAAGCCAAGATACTGTTTACTTACAGACAAAATTTCAGTAATCAACATCCTTATCTAAATAGAAACTGCCATTAAATAATGAAAAAGTAGCCTTACATTATGTGGGCTATTTTGAACTATATCAATAGCCTCCTGATTGCTAAGGTGTTCCCACAGTCCATCAGAAGCAAATATGAGAAACAGATCATGAGGTTGCAGTTCATGCACAAAAATAGATGGTTCTGAGCTTAAAATTGGCCTCTTAAAGGGCTCACGAAGGCGGAACTTTGCATAGAGGGGCTCTCTGTTGAATTCAGCCTTCTTTAGATATATGTCACCAATAGATCTAGAAACCTGCAACAAGAATTCCTATACACTGTCAAACCTAACACAAATAAAAAAGCACACATGCATAAAGAAAAAACAAAACTCACAGTTTTCCATCTAAACCAATGTATAACTATCTTGCATTGAACAATAGACTGGTATCCAACATTAATATGAAATCTAGTTCTCATAAATATCCAGTTTGCCTGAAATCCTAAGTCAAAAGATAAAATAAAAATAAAAAAAAAAGAAAAGCAGACTTGTGTGGTGTGACCAATTGATCCAGCTTATTCTTGATAATAAGCATCTTCAGAAAATGGCTGTGCTAAGTGTTCTGCAGCATCAAGCTATGGTTGAATTCAATCAACACGTCTGTTCTTCTATTATTAATATTATGTACAAAGGTCATTTATTGCTCTTGTATGGTAAGGCACATCTCATTTCACTGAACAGTCAACAAGACAACTTCCTCCAGCAGAGTTTAAAGCATTGGGAGTTCAACATCAACCTGGATCACATGGCTTGGCAATCCATTTTCCTGCAGTCTTCTATTGCTCCAACCAGTAGTCATCAATCATGCCAACCAATTGATTATGTTGCCAAATTTTTATGCCAGCATTACAACATTTCTTCCCTTGTAAATTGCCCAATTGAATGAAGCCCTATAATGGCTGGAGGTAAAAACTATTTGGTTGAAAATCCAGATCATTTACATGCCAATGTTACTGATAAAGTCTTTTCATATAGTAATCTCTCTCTCTCTCTCCATAAACCTTTTAACAATAATTGGGTAAAGCTTTTAACTTTTTGGTAGGGCAAACCGCACCTTGATCATACCTATTAAGTAATTCAAACAGTCAAAGTTTCACTTACTATCCCATCTTTTTCATCCATGATGGTAGATGATGAGCAAGAAAACTGCAAATTCCTAATCCAGTGTGTCCCTCAAGAAAATTATACACTAAAACAGACACTTGATAATTTTCAAAAGCATTCAGCAAGCAGGCAGTGGCAACTACTTTTGGTCTTAATTCTAATGCTATGATGTTTTCAAGCATTCAGATTGACAAAGTTTCCAGGTTCAAAATGAAAATAAGATCTAATGGGGTCAGTCAAATTTTAAGGAAAAAAATCACCAAAAACCAATGCAAAACTTTTTACCTGTATCAGTCCCTTTACACGCCATACATTATGCTTTAGAACCACAATCTGTGAATCATCTGGGTGCAAAGAAAACATCTCCTGCCGTACAGACTCTATGGCCACGTTATGCTCTGATGACAGCTGAATGGCAAGGACCTCACCAGTTGCTCTGACAAGCTTCCCAAGGACAGCGCGGGAATCACCAAGGTTAGCGATGTAAAGCGTACCCTCACAGATAACGCCCACCAGACAGCAAGATCCCACTGCTGCAATCTGAGGCTTTGTAGGCCACTGTTTAGTGACAAGAGAGAGAAACCCATCTTCAGTTGCTTGGTATGCTTTCCGAACTACATCAACAGACATAGATTGTTGCTCTGAGGCAAACCCTGCCATATCCCAATATGGAAAGAATCATAAGAAACCGAACATAATATTTACTCCAGATCAGTCCACTGAAACATTAACAATTTTATACACCATCTAAATTCACCACAAGACAAAAGGAGCATAAAGCTATAAAATCAACTTGAGTCAAACAATGAAAAATCCTCATGAAAAAGGCCGTGGATTTCTCACTCTTTAGATGCTGGAACAGATGATCGCAAATGTAACGTGATGTCTCCGGCCCTCCATGACCATCATATATCCCTACAAATGTACCATAGGGACCAGACTCCAGAGTGCTCAAGGGTCCCGACTCAATCTGGCTCTGATCCTCAAGCAAATTATTGGCCTGCACAACGGCCATAGAGAATTCACCACCCAAGTGCTGCCCAGTGTCTTTGTACCAAAGAAGGCCATCTTGCCGGCCAGCTGCATCTGAACCAGTATGAATGTAACTGTCTGAGGATGGCGGCCAGCAGGCCCTCAAAATGTTCATCAACCTTGATAACATCCCTCATCTCACCTGGGCCAGCCTCCAATTCTTATTCCGCCACATCGAAGAATTGGATGTAATCCCACTCCAAATTAATCTCAACAGCCCTCCCCACCTGCACACATCAAAAATTTCATACACGTGTTGAAAATAGAACATAGAAATCTAAATACAGGCAAAACCCAATTGTCAAAATTTCATAACGTCCATTAAAAAGAACTAAGCTTGGATCTTGAAACTTTGGATAAATCCCATTGCCAAAAAAGAACAGGTATAAAAAACCTAAAACCCAATTCATCTCCCACTTAAAATAGCAAAAAAACCAGAACCCTTATGCTGGTACTGCACAAAAGAGAATAAAACGATCGAAAGAAAACATGGGTTGAGGCAAAAATGGAAAGGGTCAAATCGCACTCCACGCTTCCAATTTCCACCATATAAATTCTGCCACTGCTATACAAACTTCAACAAAACTTCCGAGTACCCAAAAAAGAAAATAAAATTTAAACATAAGTAATCAATTCAATTCCACGAACCAAAAAGGAAGAAATACAATCCCATCTAAAAAAAAAAAAAAGGAAAGACAAAGAAGGAAAAATGAACTCACAGCACAAATTAAGCAATCCGCAGAGTTTCAGGTCGGCTACGGAATCATAAACCAGATGGACAGGACGGAGATCTAAAGGAAACAGAGCAATACATGTGGGTCCAAAAGGGTTAGATCTAGAGATCAATCAAATCAGAACCGTATGCAGGAGGGAGACGAGGGAAAAAGAACAGGACTTTTTGTTTCTCTTTGGTTTCTTGATGATTCTCTGCCTTCAAAACCCAACCTTTCTTTTTCTTTTCTTGATATTCTGGTGGAGATGCAAGAGGAGAAAGAGAAACAAAAAGACGAAGAAGAAGAAGATCGAGTTGGAGAGGCGATAATTGAAGGAATAGAAGAGAGAGAGAGAGAGAGAGGGAGAGAGAGAGAGAGAAGGGGTTGTCTCTCAATCAGTGTGATCGAACGAACTGGAACTTGTTGTCTCTTTGGTATTTCTGAGCAGACAAAAGTCCCAGAAAAGAAAAACCGAACCGAACAAATCGATGGCTGAAAGCCAGCAATGCATATGGGCAGCCATGGTGGGCTCCACCTCGGTACAAAACAAAACAAACCCAGAACCCAAAAAAAAAAAGTAGATAAAAAATGAGAAATTCATTATATATATATATATATATATATACACACACAAACACACATAAAGCCAGGGATTGTCCTTTTTTCTGTTTTACTTTTCCTTTCCGCATAAGGTTTGAACTCAGTAATAATACCTTTTATATTTTCATTCCCTTTTAGTTTTTCCTAAAATTCCCCAAATTTTTAAAGGAATCAAGCGTGATACTTTTAGATGAGGGGAAAAAAAAAAGAGAGAGAGAGTGATATTGTTGTTAGCGACAAAATTTAGTAATGGGATTATTTGAATTTTTAATTTCAAATTTAAGATTTAATCTTTAATTCTTGTAAATAAATAAAAAAGTGATATATCAAATATTAGAATATGGAGGATCATTGTTAAGTGATAAATATTTTATTTTCATATGGTTGCGAGACAAAGGGATTGCTTGCATTCACGTCATTTTCAAAACAAAAAAGATAACATTGGACATAGAAAGGTCAATCCCGTTTTACTTTCTTTGAATTCAATCCATCTTGTATACGGAAAATATACATTTTAACCAGGTATCAACTACTCCGGGATAGCAAATTCAGTTTATATATATATATATATATATATATATATATATATATATATATATATATATATATATATATATAATTTTTGTATTGATTACGACTAAAAGTCAACTTGAAACAGTCGAAATTTCTCAAATTCAATTCTAAAATTTTAGCATTATCATCCTGCCTTCAATTTTTATCTTACCAAGACAAGCCAAAGGAAAATGCTATTGACATTAAAATTATTTGATTTAAATGAAATCATTTAGGTTAATGAGGAGACATTTTTCATCTGAATTCGTGGACATACCGGTGGTCAAAGAACGTCAAATAAAATTCGCCACTCTCCTTCTGCAAATAACTCTATATATGTCACCAAAATCAAAAGGTCTGCCCCTAAATACAACATATTGTCGCAGTTTGATTTCTTCTCTCCTTTTCCTCGTCTCTCCAGTCTGATCTAATCAAAAGGCGTGTGTTCTTCCTAATATGGGTAATCCTTTACTAAGAAGAAAAAAGAAAAAGAAGAGGAAGTGAGAGTGCCTGAGAATCAAACGGTAACTTTAAATGTGATGTTTGAATTCTTGTTGCTTTCTAATTTTTACAATCATTCCCCTCCATTTAGCATATATTCAATTTCCGCACTTATTTTTCCCAAATCATACACCAATAACATCGTATCTTTCTTTTGCTTCGGGCACAAGTAAGAACGAACGCCAATAATGAATGCACTATTCGCAAATGCAGATGCAAGTCCCTAGACGAGAGCTTCCTACTTTCCAAAATGTTCAAAAACAGGTGCAACAGCCCGAAAAACATTTCAAAAATTATAACGACAGGGACGGAAAAGCGTCCAAGTGCGCATTCAACGTGAACTTGTTCTACTACAACTTATCAGGACTCGCTTCCGGCTGGAGCATTATTTTACGGCAATGCCGTCTTGAATTCGCCGAAACCTAAAATGATACTTGACCCGCGCTAACTCATTTTCTCAAGAAATAACCATGCGAGTAAATAAATAAATAAATAAATGTATTTTTTATTAAATTGCATTTATGATTTCTGCGTACAACAACTGTCCTCATTGTGTTTATCCGACTTTGCGTGTCGTTAGGGTATTCCAAGTCCATTTTCAGGGGCAGTCAGCGATTTCGGATTTCATTTTCAATTCCTCCAAAGAGATTTCTACCCCTCATGACACGGGCGCATGAGGTGTCGTGCCAATCCTTGTAGCCGAAAGGGTACGTGTCTGAGCATATTAAGCTGCAAGTGTCAAGCCCCCCCCTTTTTTTTCTTCTTGTTTTTTTGGTTGTTGTGGGTTATTTGACTTGGTGAAAGCCTCGTTCATATGGTATGGATTTGCTCTCTCTCTCCCCCCCCCCTCTCTCTCTCTCTCTCTCTCTGTTTTATTTATTTATTTATTTATTTTAAGCCCCATAATAGTCATATGTACGAGGGTATCAAAATGAGTAAGTCTTTCTACGCCGAAAATGGACGTCAGAACAAGATTTGAAAAATTAAATTGATTATTACATATACAATTTTAAAAACTTTAAATTCAATTGATATAATTAAAATTAAATTAATATTTAATATTAAATAAATAAAAATTGCAATATATATTATATATTATATGAAAACATTTATATATAAAAATTAACATGTAATGAAACCAATCTTTTAATATCAACAAAAAATATATCATAATTAATAATAAATAAAAGAGACATATTTTATAAATTTTTATACATCTCAAAATTTAAAATAATAACAAAAAATGATGCCGTTTTTAAAAAAGAAATTAATTTTTTTTACTATTTTATTCAAAAAAATTGGGTCCAATGAGGTTTCGCTAAAAAAAAAATCAATTTAATTCACCAATTTTTGTATTAATTTTTAATTTAATTAATTTTAAACAATAAATTAAATTACAAATTAACTCTCAAATTTTTTTTTAATTCAACCGATCGCTCCAATCGGGTCTTAAAAACGCTGCGTCAGAATGGAAGTAAAACGGAGGTTGGAGTGTTTATATGAAAGAGAAGGAAAGAAAAAGGACGCAGGTGACGTGGGGAAAAGGGTACTTCGGCATTCACGCTTGTGAAGCAAACGTTACGAGAGAATAGTAGAGAGAATAGTAGATTAACAAATACGATAGGTTTAGATTGAAAATTGGTCACAACTGAAAAGCTTTCGAAGTTCTTACGTGGTGAACTAATAGACGGTTCATGAACAAATGTACGGTCGATATAGTTAGTTGAGATTGACTGTTGATGAATTAGCTTATAGACAAAATTAGTCTCCCGGCCAGTTTTCTGATTTTGGTAAATGAATTGATTCAATTCATTCATTAACACCACCACCCCCCCCCCCCGCAAAAAAAAGGGTTCCTGGGGTTTTTTTTTTTTTTCATCAGGATACCTTCGACGTGTCATGGTCCCTAGGCCTTGTGGGTTTTAACCAATGGATTTGTCGAGTTGGTCTTGGACCCAAATACAAACTTGATATACGAACCCCGATAAACCCTATATAATGGACCCTAGCTTGTCCATTCTTGTCGAATCCTTTAAAAAGTCGTCATAATCTGCATTCTGCATTTTGTACTAATAAAATAAAATCAAAAGAAAAGAAGTAGAGAAAAAGAAAAGAAAGCAAAAATTTGTTATTTATTATCCTCTTAAATAGGAACTAATTTATGAAAATAAAAATTTAGAAGTGGTGTTTTTCTCCTTTTTAAGGAAAAAAAAAAGCAGCATTTTTCTTTTTCTGTTTTAAAAATAATAAGTGAATTTGGAAGATATTTTGAAACAGTGTTTTTTTTTTAAGAAAAATAATAGGCAAATTTGGAAGAATTTTTATTCTTAATAAGAAGTATTAAAATAACAAAATATAAAATCTCATTCATAATTTTCTTAAATAGTAATATGTTTCTTTTTTAAATTTTATTTTCCTAAATTATTTTGCTTTGCTTAAATAAGAACTTATTTGAGTTTTTTTTTAATTTATTTTTATTTCAAGTAATATAAATAAAGACTTATTGACTCTTTTGCATTTTACTAGAGACGATGAGTTCCAGTGTAAATTTTCTACTTATTAATTTAGAGAGTATTGTGTGTTTTTTTTTATTTTATTTTTATTATGATGTTCTTTCTTCCTTTATTTTTACTTGATGTTGCTAATTCATATTAACATATATCAGTAAAACCCATTGTATGCTAAATGCAAAAAAATAACAAATTGAGGAGATCCGAGCCGACTAGTCAAGGCCCATCCTACACTCATTCTCGGCCGAACAAATGCTTTTTCCCACACTGCACTGGAACGAGGTCCACGAGACAATGTGGCCGTGGTTCCACTGATCAGTGATTTCTCGGTCTCACGAAATTGTGTGGCAAAGTTCGATTATCGATTGTTTTTTTTTTTACCATCTAAATGAGGCCCCCTAGCATATAATAAAAACTGGAATTGAAAGTCACAAGAAATTACCTGTGCTGTTATATATATTTATTTATTTATTTATTCGTGACTTTTTGTCTTTTCATCCTGATTTTAGAAAGGAAGAACGAAGGTAAATAAACATATGCACCATCTGCCAGTTGAGAACAATCACGGTGATCATGGTTCTGGGACCAAGTTCGGATTTGGAGGCAACAACCAGCTACATTGCCCAAAACCTCGTCGGCTCGGACCAGACATTCCTGAATTTCTCAAGCCTCCTAGATGTAGCAAACACAGGTTTGTAATAATTGGATTTTAATGTCTTGTTGAGAAAACAGTAGAAGTCCTGTCCTGCTATGTATTCTGGGGCTTAATTGCGTCTGCTGATCATTCGTGATTTTGCGTTAATCAGCCAATCAACTACTGATGGAAGAAGCGGCATTCTGAACGTTCTGGCTGATCAGGTCGATCAATATGCTCCTCAATACATTTCTTTTGTGATGCTTTCTATCTTGCAATGTTTTGATCAAAGTTAATGCGTGTTTGCAGACAAGTGACGGTAGGGAATTTTTATGCACTGGGGGCTCGCCTTTTTGTTACTCAGGATCTCCCCCTGGCAGAACAGACAATCCTTTGGTTAACGACGTTGCATTTATTCATCAGACGGCTCTCCGGCTCTCGGACAAATTTGGCCCTACTTCCGGCTCTCCGATATGAGCTTCAAAAGAATCCGAAATTCATCTTTGAAATGGAATTTCCTGCACCACAAAGAATTTCCACTTTGAGTTTGCCCCATTTCGTAGTATTGATTAGTACGAGCTTTTGACATTCTATTATTGTCCTCTTGACATTCTTCCGATAAGAAAATCAATAAATAAACCAGGAAACTACTAGTACATACAAGAAACTTAACAACTTTCCGGCTTACATAAATTAAGAATCAAATCTAACGATGAAGTCATCGCTGTTGATTTTCACTCGATGATTCACTCGAACAGGTTTCTTCTCCTGGATCTTGTAACCTATCTTCTACATCAAGCCAATCTTTCAGGCACACGCACATTTCCAATGTTCTGTCATCCATTTCACATTTTTATTCACCCAACACCCTCTTTCCTAAACTAAAACAACACTTGGTGGATACATACAATCTCTTGCTTTCCATCATGCCAAGAAATTAACATCTTCAGGTTGGTCTAAGGTTTCCCAGTTTGCAGGCTCCTTAAACTCGTATAAAGAAGAACTGCTGCCTGTATTTTTCTGTTTCTGTTTATTCAATGATGCCCCCTGCTCCACTTACACTTCTGCTACCACTACAACTTCTGGGACATTGTGCTTCATAAAGTTTGTACATAACAGTAAAAAATTATCTATTTCTTGTTTCTATTTGTATATTTTTATGAATTTCATCGAGTAATATCTCCGCCCCAACCCTTTTAATTCTAGGATCCAATATTGCAGCCAAGCCATACACAATGGTGAACTTTTCTTCCACTACTCCAATCATATACTCAAAACCTTGTTTACTTCCGTAGTTTGAGAAACATGCACTAATATCATAGATATAATTGAAAAGTGTGGAATAAATGGGGTGATAAGGGAACGGAAATAGTTTGGTTACAGAATAAAATTGGCACGAAAATAGAAACATTTTCCCGGTCATGCTCAGTTGTACGATGATCTTGGGATGTCTCATCGTGATTATTAACAGAATTTGTAATCAAATCCTCGTATTCATAAGAACTCTGCAACATTGCGTATGTTGAACTCCACATTTTTTTCAACATCTAATGTTAACCCCTTGTACGTTTGCCCACTTTGAATACACAGATTTTTAAAGGCTTGTTGGGGACACCGAACAAGAATAATACCGTCTCTTATTTTCTAAATATGGTTTGAAATAATATTCAAAGAGTGCTTGCCGAACACACGAATTTAAAATACGACAACCCCGCGTTTAACATCGTCGAGCAAACTTTTCGTCTAAAATAGCATTTAATCGTGCTCTCAAAAGAGCAATGGCGCTGTAGTTCATTGGATCACAGTTATCAAAGGTCGTTCGGATTGCACAATAAATTGAACAAGCGGTGGGGTTTCGACATGGTACACTCATCAGGATCAAGTGAATAGCTACCACCCGATTCAGAGTCAGATTCCATGATGCAAATGTGCACTTTCTTTTTGGTTAATTAGCTCTAAGTGGGAATTTTCAACTTTAGAGATAATTCAAATACTACTGTTATTAGGAAATTATCAAAAAATAAAAATAAAAAAGTAGCTTACGATAAAGTAAATAAATTTGTTACCAGGAGGACTTGATTCCAAAATGTGGAAGCCAGACGAGCGAGTTCTTAACTTCAGAAAGGCAGGCATTCTTCTTGAGCAAAATTGAAACACTTTTAAACTGATTGTTTTTTTAGAAAATTTTTGAGTTCAAGCGTGGAGAATATACGTGCCGCCGTACATAATAAACGGCTAGAGCCGTTGATCAGGTCCACACTGCGTAATGATTAATTAATCGGATGGCCAAAAACAGGTTATACACGCACGATCCGAGCCGTTGGATCAGACTCGAGCTTTTCAACTTGCCCCACCGGTCGCATCGAAGGAGGGAAAGGTGGATGGCCCCACGGACAGTGGGTCCCAACTCAGATGCAACGCGAAGGCTTCCACCGTCGACGGCTCAGCTTCGCCGCCAGTTGCCATACCAAAAAGATCGTATTCCGATCTCTAGAGAACCGGAGATGATATAGTCTTTCTTGGAGTTTAAAAATAAAAAATAAAATAACAATAATATAAAAAAAAAGGGAAAATGGGAATTTGGTTTCAAGGGATTAAGAAATAATGAGGTGTTTCTGGAAAGTAATCGTGTTCTTGATCTTGCTCGAGGCCCTTTCCCTTTCTAAGAGCTGCGATGGCCGCGTCTTCACCTTCAAGACGCACCACCGTTTCTCCGACCATGTCAGGAACTGGTACGAATCCTCCTCCGCCCAAGAAAACCACTGGCCGGAGAAGGGAAGCTTTGAGTTCTATGCTGAGTTGGCCCACCGCGATCAGATGATGATGCTTCGTGGCCGCAGACTCTCCGACGCCGACAAGCCCCTTGCTTTCTCTGATGGGAACTCTACATTGCGAATCAGCTCTTTGGGATTGTATATGTTTTTTTCTGTTCTTTGTTAGTTAACGTCGATGGGTTTTGCCTTTTGCTTGCATTTAATTCTCCAGTTTGCTATTAATTTCGTTTTTATTGTTAGTTCATGAACTGGTTGGTTGTTTTGTTTCCGTCTAATGCAGTTTGCACTACACGACGGTGCAATTGGGGACGCCGGGATTGAAGTTCATGGTGGCGCTTGATACAGGAAGCGATCTGTTTTGGGTGCCATGTGATTGCGGCAGATGCGCCACTACTCAGGCGCCCGCTAATTACGCTTCCGTAGGTTACTTCTTCTTTCTGTACTTTCCTATGAATTTCTTATATATTGGTTCTTGATTTGATGCTTTATGCATCCATTTCCATCTTATTAGATTGCAATCAAGAGAATGCAATATGCTAGTATCATCTGTTTGTCAATCCAGTAAAGGCAATTTGCAATTCTTAATGCCTCATATTTATTTATTTTTGTGCAAAGGGAAAATGTAGGTAGACGGTTAAAGGGGCACTTGATTGCATCGTATTTCTTTAGCCCGTTTATATCTGGAAAAGGGAAAATAATTACGAGCTGAAGTTTTAGATGGAATCATATTTTGGTGCGTCTACAACGAGTGATGATTGCTACTCAAAGTTGATTACTCGTAATTAAATGTATCAGGATTTCAAGCTTAGCATTTACAACCCTAGAGGGTCATCAACAAGCAAAAAGGTTACTTGCAACAGTGATTTATGTGCACAACGTAATCGATGCCCAGGAACATTTAGCAATTGCCCTTACCTGGTCTCGTATGTCTCCGATCAAACTTCTAGCTCTGGGATTTTGGTTGAAGATGTTCTGCATTTGAGAACAGAAGATAGTTTTCTGGAATTGGTTGAAGCATATGTCACATTTGGGTGAGTTATTTTAATCACTTAACAGGGACTTGAAAACCTTGCTATACCGCAGCTTAGGTCTCATTACATTGCTTTGGACATACATTAAAGTGTTATTGTAAGCATGAACTGTGCAGTTGTGGGCAGGTTCAGAGTGGTTCTTTTCTGGACATTGCAGCTCCCAGTGGTCTGCTTGGGCTTGGCATGGAGAACATTTCAGTCCCAAGCATTTTGTCTAGGGAAGGGTTAACAGCAGATTCTTTCTCCATGTGCTTTGGACGTGATGGCATTGGAAGGATCAGTTTTGGAGACAAGGGAGGTTCTGACCAGGAAGAGACTCCATTCAACCTCAATCCATCACAGTAAGTGGTAAATACTCGTATACTTAATGCTGATTTTCTTCCCTCCTTCTTTTGTCAATTGAATGATTTAGCTAGCTGCTGTGCATCTCACATTCGGAAATATGTGGCAGCCCAACCTATAACATTACTGTCACTCAAGTTCGAGTGGGGACAGCCTTGATTGATGTGGATTTTACGGCTCTCTTTGATTCTGGGACATCATTTACATACTTGGTTAGTGCAACATATGCAAGGGTTGTAGACAATGTGAGCATCTCAAATGATTGTAGTTAGTCTCTGTATCATCTATTTTTAATGCTTGAATTGAGGGTTCATACCTCTGTATCATCTCTTTGCAGTTTCATTCACAGGTGCAAGATAGGCGGCGCCCAGCTGATTCCAGGATTCCTTTTGAATATTGTTATGACATGAGGTTAGATGCACAATCTTGCTTATGATCTAGTTCCCCTTCATCCTCCATTAGTCTTTATTCTCTACGCATTTACCTATTCTCCTTGATGATGGGCAGACCTGATGTAAATCCTAATTTGATACCTAGCTTGAGCCTAAGAATGAAAGGAGGAAGTCACTTTGTTGTCTATGATCCAATAATTGTCATCTCCACACAGGCATGTGACATTTGATCTTTCTATCATGTTATGCGTTGTCTACCATGAAACTGATGGTTATACTCTCCTTCAATTTATTGCAGGATGAGCTTGTTTATTGCTTGGCTATCATCAAGAGTGCAGAGCTTAATATAATTGGACGTAAGTAACATATCTGAGATAAATTTGCAAAAATACTAGACATGCAATGTTTTGTATTTTGGAAATCTGAAATCACATAAATGTGTTTTTGTTGCCTAGAACTCGACAGTTGTAGAGCATGATAAGTCAAAGAAGTATTATTTTATTCTCTGATGAATATACTGGAAATTTTCTATTTCTTTTGAAACAGAGGATCACCATTTTGTTCTTCAATTCATTTACATCTGTTCTTAAATTCACAGAGAATTTTATGACTGGCTATCGTGTTGTATTTGATCGAGAAAAACTGGCCTTGGGATGGAAGAAGTTTGATTGTAAGTGTCACTTCCACATTTATTCTCTCTCCATGCCCCTTACAATAGTCTGAATCGGTAAACAAACTCATGGCCACCATTTCAGGTTATGATGTTGAGGAGTACAACACCTCTTTAACAGAACCTCATGCTTCCACTGTACCGCCTGCCACTGCTGCTGGACTGGAAAATTCTCGTCCAGAATCAACAAAAGAAGCTAGAAATAAGCCTCACAATTCAGTTGCATGGCAGTACTCTATCCGAACATCTTTTACTAGCTTATTTTTGTTTTGGGCATTTCTCTCATTGTAATTCTGTCTGCCAAACCCTATGGTCGTTCATTCAGGTCTTAGAATCAGTTCACAATGATTGGAACATCATCTTGCTCCTGGTTCACACTGTAGTCTGGTGATATTTTGGAATCCCTTTGCTAGATCATAGGTTTGCCAGATACCATGTATCCAGCTGAGGATGTAGTACACCATCGATTTATTTGCCCATTTCTACGTACTCTTGTACATTCTGGAGTAGAACCTCATTTGTTCTTAAAATGGACAATTCAGCGCATATTCTGGTTGCCCTCGGTTGATTTGCAACTTTCAAGAAAAAACTCCTCCGGTAAACACATTAATTATAGTTTGTTACCTTCAATGATATTTTCTTGCAAGGAAATTGGAGCCTTAAAGAAGGCTGCCGTGACGGTGTATTGTGATTTAGATATTTCAGTTGGGGTCACATAAACAATTTATTTTGTTTGAAAACTGCAAGTAAGGTTGCACATATTTGATAATTCCTTGGATGTCTAAAGTTCGAAGTCTTATGCACCCGTTTTCGTCGGTATAGAAGAACATGTTTCCGTGGGATGCCTTTTTCCACAAATTTCTTGGATTGCTTTCACTTGCATAAAACGGTTTATATTGTTTGTGCATGGAACATTGACTCGGCATGTGAAAATAGATGTCTTCCGCAGTATGAACAGAGAATTCTAGTGGAGAGCCGGAGCCCAGTATGGAAGAAGCCAATTTTTATGAGCTGGGGTTGATAGAAAGAACAGTTCACACGCACCTAAGAGGAAGGATGAGAGAGACGATGGACTCAACTGGGGGGTATCACGTCTTGACTCTGCCGAGCAAGTCTTTCTGTCGATCGAGTCCTATCCTAAAGTATACTTCGATCCAAGGAAACTCCGAGATAAATTGACTTGTTCTTGGAAACTCCTATAAGAAACCAAGAAACTCGTCACCTGTCTTGTAACCTTCCTCTCAAACGCTTGTGCTAGTCCGCGTAAGAGCCTGCCCGCAAATTACTCTTGGCAACGGTAGTCGCATTGTTTTTATTTGATCTCTGACTAGCACTTAAGACTTTACATTAGGTAAACCCATTTGCTAATTTTTTTTCCCCCCTCGAGTCTATCCATCAGAATTATTCGAAAAACCAACATTTAATACTATAGTTAGGCCACCGGTTGCTTAGCAAAAAGAAACCTGATTACAACTAACACGATCATGACAGGTATGTTACGGGGTGGGATGTCTTGTGTTCCATAAATCTCCAGGGCCTTGTCTGTTCGAGCAAAAATGGCAAATAATGTGCAGTTGAAGCTCGAAGTTTTATGCGCACATCCCATGAAAAAGAAAAGGAGAAAAAGCAAAAAGACTAAATGAGAATGAAGAAGAACACGCACTCCTCCTTTTTCTGCACCATGTAATGCCCTGATAATTTTGACTTCAAAGGCAATCTATTTGAAAAACTTCGCAGTTTCGTTTCGTTGAAAGTTAAGAGTCTTTTTGGGAGGATGTTGACCGTAAATTTTCTTCAAAGACTTCGAGGCATTTAGGATTCCACGGCATAGAAAAAAGCAGCACGCAAGGTCTCTCGTCTTTCGGCCGATAGCAGGACGGAAGACTTGCAGTTCAACGGCCCCATAATTGCGGGTCAAAGCTGCTATCACCACAGACCACCGTCCCGAGGTTCGCACGGTCTCTTTCAATTTTTATTAACCTGAAATTATTGAAGTCGGTGAGAAATTTGAAAAAGGATTAAAGATGCAAAACGTTTTTCTTTTTCTTTTCTTTCTGAGAATTAGAGACAGAATTGGGACAAACGGGCAGTCTAGACGCCACACGTTGAAAGTGTAACTTTTTTTTGTTTTTGGCCAAGAAAATTGAAGGTAAGCAATGGTAAATGTGGACATAATTAACGTTTTGAATAAGAAAAAAACTTTCATTTTGTTCACCGTAAACGCCTGGCCGAAAATATTGAAACCTGTACCTGTTGATTTCTTCAACTTGCGTGACAGGTACTCCTGGCTGTTTAATTTTGTCAAAAGGGGTTTGTTGGATTCCTCCCTCCCTCAACAAACTTTTTAATTGCTTTTCAAGCCCAGGCCCTGCTGGAGAATAAAAGCACTTAGTTCCTGTCAATTGTGTCTTGCGCCCTGTTACGACATGGCAGATACCTAATTTTGTTTAATGTTAAATATATTTTTAACACACACACAAAAAAAAAAAAATTGTAAAACCCTCTGTCCAGACTAGACTAAACTAACAAGTCTCGTATTTATGTGGGCAATTTTTTTTTTTTTTTTTTTTGGGGCCAAGAAAGATAACCAACACCGTTGCGTTGTCTCACGTCTGACGTCAATGCTTTGCTTTCACCCAACCACTCCTGACGTTATCTTCTCTTCCATTGGTGTTATTTTTCAACAAGCCGCTTGCTTTTTGAGTTTCCTCGCACTTATTATCATGACCACCCTATTTCCAGTCGCGGACAACCCAAAATCAAACGGTGCCTGACGCATTCAGCTCAACTTAAGGATTAAAAAAGAAGAAAATTTCCACATTGCAGGGGAATTTAACTCGGTCTCTAGCAACAACAAAATAGAAAGTTCTATTTTGAAATGAAATTGCTCCTTTTTTTTTTCTTTTTTTTTTACTACTTCAACTCAATTAATCCATCTCCTTTTTTTTTTTTTTTTTTTTCTCGGCGTGTCTGGAGATTGAATAATAAGACATGCGAATACTTCGAAGTATCGAAATGTCAGACATTACGATTGCTACATTTCAATAAAGTAGATGAAGGGCGTTGGATTTAGACCCCAAAATCTCTTTTCCCTCAGACATTATGAGGTCAGCTGGCTGGTTCTGATTAATTCAATTTGCCAAATGCATATATTGGAAGCGAAAAATGCAAAATACTCATAGTAATAAGAAGAAGGATCACCCTGACCCCAGAAAAAAAGAAAAAAAAGAGAAAAAAAAAGGAGAAACTTCAGCACGATTGACTAGTCTAATTTAAATTAAATATTCAAAAAATGTAGGACCCACCTTTCGTGTCCTATGACCTCCTTCTTCCTTTCCCTCCACTCGGTCTCCAGCACCCAACACCACCGGCGGTTCTCCAAATTAAAAACAGACCAGACGCACACAGACGATTTGTCTCCACATACAGCAGTTACTGAAGCCCTCTCCCTCTCGGACGACAACAGCTCCCCTCCTCCTCCCACGGGTCGGCAAAGAGCGATTTTCCATTTGTCGCCGTATTGATTGATTGATTGATTGTTCTTGATTTCTCTTACCGGCGAGAACTCCCGCTCCATGGCCCGATCCGAAAGTGGTTCTAGTTCTCGCCGCTGTTATTACAATTATCTGTGTCGGTTACTGTTATGGATGATGATGTTGTTGTTGTTGTTCTCGGCGAGGAGCTGTTACGGGTTCGGGACATTCGGGTTCGATGTGCACCACCGGTTCTCGGATCCAATTAAAGGAATTCTGGCCGTCGATGACTTGCCACTCAAGGGAAGTCGCCAGTATTACGGAGCCATGGCCCACCGAGACAGCGTAATTCACGGCCGGCGACTGGCCGCAGCCGATGGTTCCACTCCGCTCACTTTCCTCGACGGAAACGAGACTCGCCGGTTCGCCTCTCTGGGATAGTATGTCTCTTTCTTTCTTTTATTATTTCCTCGTCTACCCCATGGATAAAGTTATGGTATATTCACGTTTGTACTTTGAGTTGAAGGGGTCAGAATCTATGGTCAGCTACTTTTTGGAGAATCTGGAATTTGATTGTTTTTCTTTTGGGGGGGGGGCGGTGTTGTTAGGTTATGATCTGTTTGGTTGTTAGTGATTGGAGGAATAGGAGTTACGAGCTTTAAAGTTGGGCTGCTTGTTTATTCCGCCGGCCTTTTTGTTGCCGTTGCTTTATAGTAACCATGGCCGCCGCAACACGTTGAAGAATTCTTCTTTTATGTTTCTCTTAGTCTTTTTTTGGGGGGAAAAAAAAGAGAACTAAACTAATTATAATTGTCTAATGTGCACTGTGTTTGTTCAATATGCAGTTTATATTACGCTAATGTTTCTGTTGGAACTCCGAGTTCATGGTTTCTGGTGGCACTGGATACTGGCAGTGACCTCTTCTGGTTACCATGTGACTGTAGCAGTTGCGTTCGTGGCTTGTCAACCCCTTCCGGGAGGGTAAATACTCCATTCATGTTGTCCGATGTTTTTGCTTCTGCAGATTATCTGGGATTGTCTCAGTCTACTGTTTTTCTCGCTCCCCTTTTATCTCCTTCCTCTTAAAACAATTATATCCCATTTCTTTTTAGCAAGCCAAGTTAAGGACCCTATACTTATCACGGACTTTTAGTCAGAAACATATTATTTAAGTTGGATGAACCCCCCTAAATTATGGTAATTCACTTGGTAATATCAATACTATTAATTATGGAGAACATCTAATTGATTTTGATCCAGATTGGCATCAATGGATGCTATTTTGCTAGGCTGGTTCTATTGTCCAGCTTCACACCTCAGATTACTAGATGAAAAAAAATACTGCTTCCTACTTTTTCACATCAAAGTTTACATCTCTAAATTTTCTATTAGAGTTGAAAGTTGGAGTCTTTTGTCATAGAGATGAATTGCAGTGAGCTATTGAATTATTTGTCTCTTGGATTTGTTGCTTTGACATTTGTTAACATAGCTTGTTTACCAATCAGGAGGTAGATTTTAATATCTATAGCCCAAATGCATCATCAACAAGCCAGAAGATCCCCTGCAGTAGCACGCTGTGTTCACGACAAAATCAGTGTTCTTCAGCTCAAAGTGATTGCCCTTATCATGTTGCATATCTCTCTAATGGTACTTCTTCGGATGGGGTCTTGGTAGAGGATGTGCTGCACTTAATCACGGATGATACTCAATCAAAGACTGTTGAAGCAAAGATTACATTTGGGTGGGTGATATTCATTATATCAAAGAGTCCAGTAGATGCCAGTTATATCTTACTCGAAATCTTATGGAATGTGCTTGGTGTGGGTGTGTGGTGGTGCATGGTCATTTTCTTTGATTGGGCTTTTTACTGTATTGCTGCTCATTCCTCAATTATCTTTCATTCACATCATGATGGCCCCTGCTTGCAATTCTTGTCCGTTACTACCCCTTTTGATTTAATTGTTCTACTCTTTACCAGTTGTGGAAGAGTTCAGAAGGGTTCATTTTTGGATGGTGCGGCACCTAATGGCTTACTTGGCCTCGGCATGTCTAATATATCTGTTCCTAGCACTCTAGCAAGGGATGGGCATACTCCCAATTCCTTTTCCATGTGTTTTGGTCCTAAAGGGCTCGGAAGAATCAATTTTGGAGATAAAGGAAGCTCAAACCAAAGTACAACACCTTTCAACCTGGGGCAATCACAGTGAGTGCTTATTCCTTTAATCAATTGTTAGATCATGTTTATTGAACCTGAATTCTATGTTAGTTGTATTGATTTCCATGGGAACTTGTTGTCAGTCCAACTTACAACATCAGCGTCACTCAGATAAATGTGGGAGGAAATGCTACTGATCTTGAATTTTATGCAATTTTTGACTCTGGCACCTCATTCACTTACCTCAATGACCCAGCTTACACATCTATATCTGAGACAGTAAGTAGCTTCAGTAATTTTTCTAGATGCTTCCTCGGATTTATATCCTGATCATTTGGGTACTTATGATTTGAAAACTTTCTGCAGTTCAATAACCTTGCAAAAGAAACACGTGCAAATATTACTGATATCCCATTTGAATATTGTTATGATATCGGGTCAGTTATATCCATTCAAAAAGCCATATTTCAATGTGTGTGCGTGTGTGTGTTAATTGTTCCACTTTTTTTTTGTCTTTTTCTTTTTTAATTATCCAAGTAATGATTTTGACTTTGACTGCAGTACCAATCAGGTGGATCTGTTGATTCCAACAGTGAATTTGATAATGAAAGGTGGAAATCATTTCAATGCAACTGACCCAATAGTAATAGTTGGTCTTGGGGTAAATTGACTCCTCTTACACCTCGCATTTCTTACTCCTGTCTCTTGGACTAAAAATTGTTTTGCAATTTGCAGAGTGGTGCTTATGCATATTGCCTAGGTGTTGTGAAAAGTGAGAATGTTAATATCATCGGACGTAAGTGTCTTTGTTATACAGTTCCTATCTGTGCAACTTACCACTTGTGTTGGTCTGTTCAATGTGGAATCTACCATAAAAATGACACTGTTATGTTGATGCAGCAAATTTCTCTTTTTGTTCTTCAATGAGAAAATCGGTGCTCTTATTTCATATTAATTAGTTGTCTTTATTTCTGTACCCCTTTGCTTTGGTGGAATGTCAAAAGCTGTGCTTTTTGGTCACATAAAAATCCCTTTCCTTTAAGTACATAGCAACCTTGAGACAGAGATTGCCTTGGTAGAGAAAAGAACCTCTCTCCTGTTCATTCTAGATTTTGATTTTTGCATGCATGCGCTAAGGACTTGTTCCATGATCATCCTTGTGCAGAAAATTTTATGACTGGCTATCGAATAGTTTTTGATCACGAGAGTAATATCCTGGGTTGGAGGCTATCTGACTGTGAGTAAAATTCTTCCATTTTGGTTTGGAATAGATCATGCTGTTTTCTTTTTCTTTTTTTTTATATCTATGAAGACTCTACAATACAGATAACGAAAACTGATTTGTCTAGGTAACGATGCTGTTGACTCCAACACTCTTCCAATCAGCCCAACTGGTTCTTTGGTGCCTCCTGCTACTGCAGTGAATCCAGAAGCTAGGGTGGGGAGTGACAATAGTTCTTCCGCACCAGGAGTACCGACACCTCCAGGAAATCATGCACCCCAGTTGGATATCCCTTTTTACATGCTTATGTTGATTCTTATACCCTTCTTTGCCATTTTTTGATTCCCCCCTCCCCCCCGCTTTCCCCCCTTTCGAATCTCTTCACTTACTGGTGTTTTTCCGAAGCCATTAGTCCATATATATTCAGGTGCAGTTACACGACAATTTTGAAGCATCATCCGTCTATGCTTCCTTATTTTTCTTTCCTGTTGTTTTTTTTTTTTTTCTTAATACTTTGTAGCCTTATTTGATCCTCGGGTTGTAAATATCTCTTGATTAAAACAGATACAATTAATAAAGTGGTGTTTCATTTTGAATACAAACTCTCAGCGGGCCGGCGGTGAGGGTCATTGGACTACTCTGCGTGCATGTTGCCTAATGATTAAATGTTACTAGCTTCCTAGATCAGTTCGTCAAATCCAGTTTGACCCACAGTACATATTTATGCTCGTGTGCTATTTTACTCTAAAATTTCAGAAGCGCAGGAGCGAAAGCCCAAGCTCGTGAAGCAGCTTTGTCACTATGGCTCTTATTGCTAAACACAAATTCACAAGAAAAGCTCTAGCGACTCTCTCTCTTTTTTTATTATTTTTTTATGGGTTTGTGGGGGTTCTTCTATCAACCACCTTCATCATTCTAATATTGATTTCGATTATAAAACACGAAGCAAAAATGATTAGTGCGCTATGCGAAAATGCTTTCCGATTTATCCGAGCAATACTACATATTTTGGAAACAAAGGGACCCTTACTGATGATTCCATCCAACGGTCCAACTAAGGAAAGGTCCAGCGGTAGAAAGGCGAGCTCACCTATCTCAATGCATATCAGATCCACGCACACTTTGGTCTACTCTGAGCAAGTTCCAAAAACGAGTTGTTTTTGTTTTCCGGGTTCTTTTGTTTTGTTTTTGGGACACTTGGGTTTTCTGGAAGCAACTAGCCCCACTGCCCAGTCTTCCCGTCACCGCTGTTCCTGTACAGTGCTCCCTGTCAATGGCGCTTTCCCAGTGCTTGATTGCTGTTCCTGTTGATTCTTATTCTAGTATTCACCCTCCTAAGACTAAGACTTGCTTCCCCAATTCTTCTTCCTCTTCTTCATTATCATCGTCGTCTTCTATTACTAATATTACTGCTGCTCAGTCTCCGGCTTCTTTTGCTCTCTTTTCGTCTTCCCTTCGCCGCCCCAAGGCTCGTGAACTCTCCGTCTCTCCCAAACTACTCAGAATCGGACAAAAAAGTAAATTTCACTACCCCAAGTTTTGAGCTTTGCCCACTGCGATATTTTTCAATTTCGAAATAAAAATGCAATCTTTAAAATAGTTACTTATAGGAGTCATTGTAAATTTTCCAACATTTAATTTTTCTAATTAGAGCCTGAGTTTTTATGTATGTGGTATGGGGCTGCTTAATTGGGTTTTGGATGTAAGTGGGGTTTCTGCATTTCTTGGGTTGTTTTCTCCATTGCAATCTCTTTTGGCATTTCCAGTTTTTTTTTTTCTTCTTCCTGTGTGTTCATTTTTATTTGATGCTTGGGGACTTGGTGTCAGTGCTTGTTGTGCTTTGGTTGTTAACAGTCAAGGCCCAGCCGCAAGAATCCGAAGTCAGTTTGCCTGCAGATGCCTTTACTCAATTCAAGCATCTGCTTTTGCCTGTCACGGATAGGAACCCTTATCTTTCCGAGGGAACAAGACAGGTGAGCTTTCCTGTTAAAAATAAAGCACCCCAAAATGCTTTTTTTCTTTTTATGATGTTTGTTCTGTGTTTAGTGATCATTAGTTTATGATTGTCTGGATTGATTTTTTACTCATATAATTTGTCAAACATTCTGTCTTTGCCTTTGTTCTCTGTGTTTAGTTTTGAGATATCCCTTGCCGGTGCCATTGTGAAGAGAAATCTAGTAGTTTTGAACATATTTTTTACTATGGAATATAGGTCTATTGGGCCTTGTAGATTTAGTTCTTTTCTTAATTGTTCTTCTATCACCACGTTGTTCACTAATACTTATCGATCATCTAATAGGCGGCTGCAACTGCCACTGCATTGGCAAAGAAGTACGGTGCTGACATAACAGTTGTAGGTAAGCTCACTCCGGTCTTTTTTCATGCTGTTTTCCCTATACAATGTCGAATCTAAGAAGTCGAGCCACATTTTCCTTTTACAGGCCTTATCTAATTCTAGACTTAATGAAACGATGAACTCTTTATTTTTTGCAGTAATTGATGAGAGCCAGAAGGAGTCGCTGCCCGAGCATGAAACCCAAGTGTCTAGCATCCGCTGGCATCTTTCTGAAGGTTTGTATGTGATCCCACAACCTCTTGAATTAGGCTGTAATCTGGGTATATTGTATATTGGCAGTGGAATCTGTATCGTATGTAGATGAGAGTAGTAAATTATTTGTATTGCAATTGTTGGCAGTAGGCACATAGCCAACCAGACAAGTATATACCTTGCTCCAATTGAGGCAGAAAATGAATGGAACTCACGATATTCAGAGGAATCAAAAGATACAATTTGGTACCACATATAGCAACTGATAAGCCAATTCTACAGCAAATATACAATAATGCATGCTTGTAAGTTTGCACAAACCTGTGCAATGTCCGTAAAGGAAAAAAATAGCAGCAAGATGGACAGCTAATCTATCAGCCGTCAAAGAAAGGTTCTCTAGCATTATTATCCTCTTATCATCTTGTTCCTGAGTTTTTGTGCTAATCTGGATTGCATTAACTTATAAGCATAGAATATTCTAGATGTGATAAAGTTGCTGAAACGTGTTCTACAAAAGTACAGGTGGATTCCAGGAATTCACATTGTTGGAGCGACTTGGGGAAGGAAATAAGCCCACTGCAATCATTGGTGAGGTTGCTGATGAGCTAAACTTGGATCTGGTTGTCATAAGCATGGAAGCAATCCATTCCAAGCATGTGGATGCAAATCTACTGGCTGAGTTCATTCCCTGTCCCGTCTTACTTTTGCCATTGTGAGGTGTTGTCTTTCGCAAATGGAATAATATGGAAACTGTTTGCAAGCCATCTTTTTCCCTGGGTCCTGGTAGGCTTTTAGTTTCATCCTGTTTGTTGGGCTTGTAGTTGTGGGTTGTCTGGATGAGGGGTTGTGTGTGGCCTAGCCCGCATAATGCAATACTTGGGAGGAACGACCACATTTATGTTTTGTTGAGACCAACTATTCGGTTAAAAGAGGCTGAAGCCCAAGTTGATGGTTTGCAATCCATGGTGTCAATCTGTAATCTGGCCGTGGCGTGGGCCTCTCTCTGCTGGCAGATCTTTAGTATGTGCTGCATGCTCCCGCCACTCTCTTCTGCCACTCAGTAGGTCTCAGACAGAAATGATCAAGAATTATGGCTGAGCGTCTTACAACAACCTTATTAACGGAGAAATGCCATGGTAATGGTCAAAGTAGACGTTTTTCCCCTCTAAACAATTGGTCCCCAACAATGAAATCTTGTTTGGAAGAATTCCTGAAAATATAATGCCGCTGCATTGGAAAAGCTCGCCTGTTAAAATTTAGAACTATCTCGACAGCCTTCTTGTCCAAAGGGTTGGTGCTGGGGTGACTGCCACCTACTAAAATAGGATTTGTACGTGCACCTCAAACAACACGAGCGGCTAACATATTAATGCTGTTTTATGGATGTCCGTGAAGCGTACCTACATTGGACCACGCCGTATCAATTGGATTCGATGTTACCATGCAATAGCCAGTCTCTTTTTGTTGTTAGTGGCTTTTTTCATTTGAATGCCTATCTAAGACCACATCGTCGCTTCGATAAACGAACAGCAAGATAGTCCACTTAATAACAATAACGAAAGTTCTGCATCCAACCCAGATAAACAACAAAGCTAGAGAGATCAACATATTCCAATCTGTCTACTTAATTGGTTGGGTTGCTGCGGAAGTGTCCTAAAGCTTTTCTTTTTAATTATTTTAAACTAAAGGAGGCCGAAAGGCCGAGAATGAAAAGCAGAATCACTCGGATTGAGATACGGAACAAAGAGATCCTGATGTCTCAAACAATTGTGCTACAAGCTCACGACCGGATCCCGAAGCTTTGACGTCTCCTGCTTCTCAAAGCACATATTGATGAAATACAGCCGCAGCTAGAGCTCCAAGCAATGGCCCCGACCCAGAAAATCCTCTGCTCATCATCAAAGAATACATCAATAAAAAAAAAAAAAGCTTGAATCAAATTAATATCACCCAATTATCATTTTAATCATAATCCAAGCAATACAATAATAAAAAATAAATACAAAACTTAGGACGTGATTTAGAGTTGAAACTCCAGATCTCAGTCAGAGTTAATTCTCTCCTCCAATGCCTTAGAGAAACAGGGAGGTTGGGCAGCTACTGACAGGAACGTGAGAGTGGCGAGAATTCCGTTTGGGGTCGGTGGCGGAGAACGCGGTGTAGACAGGAACAAAGGTGCCAATGATCTCAGCTGCAAACCCGACACCGTTTGAGTAGCCAGATTCAACAGAGTTGGCACCTCCGCCCAGTGAGTTGTAGGGATGCTTCATAAATGCCTTCACAAGACCTACGCCCCAGATAGCTCCAAGACATTGGACCCCCCATTTAGGCCACTGCTCGAACCAGTGATACATTTTTCGGCCAAGAAGAGCCTGAGCGTCACTTCAGGATTAATGTCCCCCCCCCGGGTCGTTCAAGCGCAGGGATCCATATGCATATGCACACTTTTAATTAATTAAACGTGTAAATGAGAAGATTAATCAAAGAAAAACTCCGGAAAAAATCAAGAAACCACTCTAACACAAAAACTTAAGCTGTTGGTAAGACTCAAGAAGAATTATATATTTTATTAAATGCTAACATATCTTTTCTCGTAAAAGCAAAACAAAAGTTGATTTTATTGCATAAATTCATAATTAAATATAAAAAAATGGTGATTTGAACTATTGATAAAAATAAGTTGCAATACTAAAAATCGCTCCTCTATTTCTCTGCTCTCTCTCTGTCTGCAGCACTTCTTGGACGTTTCAAAGAGCAAGGAGGGGGGGTCGGAAGGAGCTGGGCAATTTTCCTTGTCTTTACGTTTGATACGAGCATCATACGAGATACAGGATTGATTAATGAAATGAGATATGAATCATCAGATATAATTGAGTATCATAATTTTTTATTTTCAATTTACTTAAATTTGATAATTGAAATTCTGTCTCATCTAATTTATTCATTTATTTAATTAACTAATATTGCAAACTAATTTTAACCACTCAAGTCAGGTTCAGTGGACCTTCCCACTAGCGAAAAAAAAAATCCCGCGTGACAGCTTCAGGAAGGTCTTGGCCATGAATTTTGCTCTTGGGTGACTTCTCGAATTTCAATTCCAAGCTGAGACTTTTTAAGTTGATTTCTCGAGGTGGGTGGCCTATCTCTGATCTGGAGTTACATTAGCCATTGAAACACTTGGGAAAATAATAATAATAATAATAATAATAATAATATTGCAAATCGCGTGTGAGGGGACCAATTAATGCACATCACATCATGCGCCCGAGACCATGTCAACCTACAATTCCTTCGTTTGCCAAGGCACCTAATCACCGAAACTGCCAGATTTGTATTTTTTGGTTAAATTACATTGGTATATTTAAAATTTGTAACACTAGCAACACGCGAAGGAGTTTCCTTTGTCCAAAACAACGAAGTTAACGCCGTTGAGAGACCATTTGACAAGTCCATGAGCTGCCATTTGCCCCGTACGCTTCGTGTGTTTGAACTCAACAGGATGAAGGGGTGAGAGGTAGAGATTTGCAGTCATCAATTATAGCCCCAAAGTGCGACAGGTCATTCATGTCAAGACAAATAGTATTGACCACCTGAAAGTGAAGCACATTCGACACGCAAGGTGTGGAAACCGATATCCCAGGCCCAACGCAAAGCAGTACGAAGGCTCGGTGCCTCCACAACTGCCGGAGAAGAGATTAACGGAAACTTACATGAGAGAGCGGCGAGGACACACCCGGAATGATCTCGGATTAAGGCCTCAGCACCAGAGACACCTTGGCGTTCAAAAAGTGCGCCATCAGCATTAAGCTTAAGCATCCCCAGATGCGGGGCTTTTCAGTAAGGTGAGGCAGAACATGGAGGAGCATTATTGACAGGGTCACTAGAATCTGCCACCCGCGTAGCAGCATGAGTATCCCGCGAATGCTGTGAGGCAAAATTGACTAAACAAATCAGAGGATTGAGTTCCTATTTGACCACAACAGTCAAAGAAGCGCAAGGCATGACTGAAACGGGAATGGAATCCCAGGGAACATGCCAACCAAACTGCCTGAGCAAAATTACAATCCTCAAGACAATGGATGGTAGGGTCGAACCCCACGCCACGCATTTCGCAAATATTACCACAGTGAATGCCTTTCTTTTGTAGATTGACTTGTGTGGGCAAAACATCTTTGCAGGCACGCCAACAAATTTCTTTTTACCTTTGATAGAAGTGATCAGAATTATTGGTTAGCTCCTTGCAACTAACCTTATTAATGGGGAATACGTTGATTATAGGTCGTATTATATGGACGGGGATTTTTCCACGTGAGAGTGTACGGATCCATAAAGTGCAATTAAAATAGTTGGTGAGATCAGTTATTTGTTCGTGGGACTCAACTCCACCTAATATTTCAAACTGTCTTCAGTGCATGTAGACGTTTCTCTCACTCTCTAAACAATTAGTCCCCAGTAATGATATCTTATTTCGAAGAAATCCAGAAAATATAATGCCTTGAGCCCCAGACCTTGAAAATTCGAATCATCTTGACAGCCTGCCACCTGCCAAAATAAATTTCTACATACACCATGGATAAACATTGAGCGGGTAAGACTTTAATGTTGTTTTATGGATGTCCCTGAAGCGGGACTTCCATGGGACCACGGCGTTTCTACTTTCTGCTTGATACAATGTTACCGTGCAATAATCGGTTCTCTTTTCATTCTTACTGGCTCTTATGTGTTTTAACGCCAACAGCGGGCCTTGGAGTCGTCGCTTTCAATAAACAGGCGGTAGGATAGTTCACTTAATAATAGTAACGAAAGTTCTACATCCACCAGAGATAAAATAACAAAGGTAAAGGGATAAACGTTTCCTAATTTGTTTGTCTACTTAATTGGTGGGGTTGCTGCGGAAGGATCCCAAAGCTTTCACAGCTCCTGCTCTCAGTACGTATTGATGGTATGCAGCCGCTGCCAGAGCTCCAACGAATGGCCCGACCCAGAAAATCCACTGCACAACATCAAGAGTTGATAAAAAAGAACAAAAAAAAGTGCCTGAATCAAACCAAATATCACTAAATCTACATTTTAATCAAAATCCAAGCAGTAAAATAAACAAAATGAGTAATTAACATCGTTTTAGTCATGCTATTTCAAGTCCACACATGTCTAATCCGAAACTCAATTCTCTAAGCAAGTAAAAGAGAATACTGAGGAGATTATCATTTATGATAGATATCAGTTTATGAGATGGAGTAGTCATGGAGATGGACGTACATGATCGTCCCAGATAGCTTTCTTGTTGTAAATCACAGCAGCACCAAAGCTCCTAGCAGGGTTGATGCCCGTGCCAGTGATGGGAAGTGTAGCCAGATGAACGATAAACACAGCAAACCCGATGGGCAAGGGAGCCAAAACCTGAACCACAGCAAATGTAAAACCCCCACCACACATCACAGATGCACTCTTTGTTGATCCTTTACTCTGTTTCAAAAGTAAAGGAAAAAAAAAAACAGAGAGAGAGAGAGAGAGATTGTGCAGCTACTTACGGGAACGTGAGAGTCACGAGCATTCCGTTTAGGGTCGGTGGCGGAGAAGACGGTGTACACAAGAACAAAAGTGCCAATGATCTCAGCCCCAAGAGCAGCACCGTTTGAGTAGCCAGATTCAACAAAGTTAGCCCCTCCGCCCAGTGAGTTGTAGGGATGCTTCATAAATGCCTTCACAAGACCTACGCCACAGATAGCTCCGAGACATTGGACCCCCATATAGGCCACTGCTCGAACCAGTGATACTTTTTTGGCCAAGAAGAGCCCGAACGTGACCGCAGGATTAATGTGGCCCCCTGTCGTTCAAGCATAGGAAATTGCAGAGAAGATTAATTTATCAAAGAGAAAATTCTACCAAAGAAAAAAATAAGGGATTGGAATAAGGAGAAACGAGTAGTAGTAGTAGTAGTAGTAGTACGCACCAGAGATGCCAGCAGTGCAGTAAACAAGGACGAAAATCATGCCACTAAAGGCCCAGGAAATACCCAGAAGGCCAACGCCTCCACACGGGTGAGTCAGAGTTTGGTGCTTGTAACCAATAACAGTGGCCACACCCACATAGAGGAAGAGAAGGGTGGCAACAAACTCTGCGATTATAGCTCTGTAGAAAGACCAGCTGCCTAGCTCTTCCATGTCCAGCAAAGGAGCTGGTGGTGGGTCTACGTAGTCCTTCCCATGGTGGCTCCCCTCCTTCCCCACTTCCTTCGCCATTAATTTGCACAACTAAAACCTCTCTACTTCTCTGCTCTCTCTGTTTCTGACTGCAGCACTCCTTGTACGCCTTCAAAGAGCAAGGAAGGGGCAAGGAGGCGCTGGGCAATTTATGATGGGATGTGTAGTTGGAGCCGGGGACCGGGCGAACGCCTGCATTCAATATGAACCAAAGACAAACGTTTGGATTTGTTTTTGTTTTTCATTTCTTTCTAATTTAGGTTACTAAATTTATTTTTTTAATAGATATTAGATATGTTATGAATTCCGAAAATTTTAATTAAAAATACAAAAAGAATAAAATTTGAAATTATTTTATAAAACATCTGAAGTTTTTTTTTTAAAAATAAATGCGTGAATTTGAGATTCTTTTTTTGTTTTTGAGTTTTTTTTTTCAAAAAAATTGAAAAATAATTTTTTTCTTTTCACTTTTTTAAAAATAATCTTATAATTATGCAAATTTAATTACAATCAAAATATAATTTTATGAAAAAATAAAATATTTTATTTGATTATATTTAAATTTATATTAATTGATTTATATAATATTATTTTAATTATAATTAAATTTTAATAATTATGATTTATTTTAATATCCTTAATTTACAAATTTATAAAAATTATTACATAAATAATACTCAATTTTTTTTTAATTTTAAAAGTATCTATTTACATATAAATTTTATTTTCTTACCAAATTAAGTCATTTATGTGAGATCCCTTAAAATTTATATTAAATTTATTATTCTCTCGTATCTCATTTTCTTCCAAATTGACTGGAATGATTATTATGGGTGTTGAGCTACATTTATGATAGAGATTTATTATATAAACACAAGAATTATATATAAAGATTTGATATATATTTATATAATTTAATTTT
This sequence comes from Bruguiera gymnorhiza, assembly GCA_020883675.1. NCBI lineage: Eukaryota > Viridiplantae > Streptophyta > Magnoliopsida > Malpighiales > Rhizophoraceae > Bruguiera > Bruguiera gymnorhiza. The sequence goes on along the minus strand of JAIRCJ010001054.1, from coordinate 6,920,558 downwards.
AATTAATGATTGAAATTTGTTGATGAAATTTTGTGTCTAATTTTTTTCGTCCATATAATTCTTTTTTTTTTCCTTGCATTTAATTTCTGCATATAATTTTTTATATATATAATATTTTTTGGTTTTATCATAATTGAACCATATTGTCTCGTGAAAATTTCATCTTAATTAGGATATACAAATAAATATATCTAACGACATTGGACTTTAGGGGCATAGCCGCTATGACTGATAACGACAAAATTATATATATATATATAAATTGTTTGCAATTTCCTGCATTAAAGGACGAAGACATTTTTATTTGACTGACACATACATACATACATACATATATATATATATATATATAAAGAAACACAAACATGAAATTCACTCAACGCATCATCGTTCATACAAAACCGGTTCACCAATACCTGTTTTATTTTATATCGGAGACTTTACTGGAATATGAAGTACGGTATAGTCAATGATGGATGCATATTTCTAATATATTTTACTAATTCCTACCATTTCAGTCAGCTGACGTCCCCAACCGACACCCACCTTCTTTCTTTCCGTTGAATGCTTCAATGCTAATTAAATGGCCGCCTTTGCCACATTCATTGAGGGTCCATCCATATGTATCATACATTAAGGTTACGCTGTTAATGTTTTTGTTTTTTTCTTTGGAGGGACAGGAGAAGTTTCCTTCGTTGAATGCTTCAAAGCTCAATTAGTGGCCTCTTTTGCTGCATTGATTGAGGGTAAATATACTCCGTATCATACATACATTATGGTCTATGCATCACGTACTCCATACCCTGACTTCCTCTCTTTGTATGAGTGCCGTAATAAACGAACGGAGGATCTATTGTTTCTCTTTGGGTCGTCGGTCCATTCTTTCCAGAAAACGGGCCCAATGCCGTGGAAGACTGGGCTTTTGATTCCCAATGTCCAACAGACTTTAAACGGCAGGACCGAATGGTCCGTTTCTGTAATGGCTTCTGTGTGCGAAAGAGCAAAGCGAGACATCTAATGGATTGGGATTGCCGGTGCGAAAGGCTCAATTTCTACCGCTTGGATTGGGCAGTCAGCAAAACAGTTTGGGCCATTCCAAAAAAAAAAACACAAATAATAATAATAATAAAAACAAAAGGGCTCTTCTATTAATTTAATCAAAACCATTTGTCCCCGTAGCGAGCAGTATGGGGGTCCCATATCATTGCAGCTTTTATTTCTACGCTGATGGAATGTTCGAAAACCTCCTTTGATCGCTACGTGGCACTGGTAGCTCTAGGCAACGAAGTCTTTGGCACACGTACTTTCACCTAGAGTTTCAAATACAGAATGGACACATTGTTCTTAATTTCCTCTAGTAAACTCAATCCCATTTATGATATTATCGTGTTTGAATATCCTTTAACAGATAATAATTTTATTTAATTTTCATATACCAAAGAAAAAAAAAAGTGTTATGTTTGAGCAATTTCGAGGTCTTGTATTTACCTTTTGATTTAAAGAAATTTATTTAAGTACCGAGTATAATCCGGCGAGGATCAACGTTGCTCTTTACAATTTAACTCGACTAAAAACGAAAAATTACCATGCAACATCACCCAAAAATCACTTCGAAACCCGTTGGATTTTTGACACTACGTCTTTCTACCAAATACGACACCGGGTTAAAGAAAGAGAGAGAGAGAATATCGGTGATTTGGGGTCGAGGTTGAGTGAGCCCAAGCCTAACAAAATTGGTAAAACATCGTCCAATCAGGTCTCGGCAAACTGCCCACCTTCAACAAGTGTGAACAAAGAATCACCCGGGGGGGTATATAAGTAAAAACGTAACGCAGCGGAAGGAAACCCGAGCCTCCCCAGAATTCCAAAGACCCCAAGCAAAGCAACCAAACACGGCGTCTATTTATTCCGGAAGAAAAACACGAGAGAGAGAGAGAGAGAGAGAGAGAGAGGCAGGCCGAGCCACCGTTGCTCAGACTCCGAACCTCGATCTCCTTGCGATCCCGACGCCAAGAGCAGCCTATTTTTGGAAAAATCGTCTGACATTATCGAATCGATTCCCTAAATTTTGGTCTATCGACTGTTATTTCCCACAAAATTTTGATCTGTCTCTTCCCGTTTTGCCCTCCCAATCGACAGCGTTTTCCCTCTTACAAACCCTAGGCCTAATCGTCGTTTCAATGGCTAGTGCTATTTCGACTAATTCTCTCAGCAATATCGCCACCGGTACGACGGCGACAGCGGCGGCGAGCCATCACTCTCCACGGCACTCCGCCACGGATAATAACAGTAAGGGTCGAGCGGTGGGTAGCCCTCGATCACGGCGGGCCACGCGACCGATCTCATCGCCGTGGACGAAAATCGTCCGCGGCGAATCGGAGACGATCGCCGCTGCTCGTTCTTCTCCATCGGCGGCCTCGAACGAGCAAGCCGCGAACGAGCAAGCGGCGGTCTTGGCTTCTTCTTCTTCGTCTTCTTCGATGGCAGAGGAAGAGGGCTCGGAGACTGGGAATGGACCCGGCGGCAATGCGGTTAAGAGGCCGGCTTGGAACAAGCCTTCGAATGGGGCCATTGAGATTGGGCCCGTCATGGGGGCCGCCTCCTGGCCCGCTTTGTCCGAGTCAGCTAGGGCTTCGACGAAATCGTCATCTGATTCATTGAAAGGTTTATCCGATGGATCATCGTCGTCCTTCGTTCCACAGGTTTTTGTATTCAGAATCTGATTTAGTCTGTTTTGTTTACTGAGAAAGAGAAAGCTACTGTGGACTTTTGGTAGCTTGGGAAAACCGTAGATTAAGAGCTTAATATAGCTGATGTGAAATTTACCAAAAACAATATAGAGGATTAACTGATTGCTTATGTGTATGGTACAGGCGTATAATGTTGCATTTAAGAAAATGTTAAGATTGAAAGTAGTTTAACCAATGGACTGTTTCAGTTTCCTGTCTATTGTGTCTTGATATTGGTAATTGGTGATACCGACTTTTCTTTTCTATCATGAATATTTATTTTTTGTTTTATGTACCACAGGGAACTGGGGCTGCATCTTCATCATCAGAGAAACAAGTCGGTAATAGCTCAAACCCCAGTTCAACATCAAACCACATGTTACCAGCACGCCAAAGACCAATGAAGCGCAATGTTGCTAACACGTCTTCTTATAGTGGCGCCCCCCAATCACCAGGATCACAGGGCCCTGTAGGGGAAGTTCATCTAAATAACTCTTCTCCTCGGGACAATTCCGAAAGGAATCCACAACCTCGTGCTGCTAATGATCACCCACAGCAGCAACGCAACTCGTTCAGGAACCGCAATGGTGGGCCACATTCTCGGACAGATGGTTCTCACCATCACAACCATGGGGGCAGGCGTGATCAAGATTCTACAAATCAGGATTGGAATAATCATAGACATTTCAATGGTAGAGATAGCCGCATGCACCCCCAAAGAGCTGTCCCAAGGTTTACGAGGCACCGGCTGCAGCCGCCACCCCCTCCTCCTTCTTCTATGCCATTTATTGCACCTAGACCTTTTGGCAGTCCCATGGGATTTCCTGGTAAGCCCGTCAATATTTATTTCTGTTGTTGATTTATCTATGCAATCTGCTCTAACTTTGATCCACTTTCAGAATTGCCACCTCCTGTTTATTATGTAGCTGCTCCACCTCCAGATTCTTTCGGAGGTCTGCCTTTTGTCACGGCACCAGTACCACCTCATCCAATGCTTTTCCCTACTCCAGACTTTCAATTGCATTCTAAGATAGTGACTCAAATAGATTATTATTTCAGGTATTACCTTTTTTTAAGCTTATGTGCATAGGTTTCTCTGCAGTGTCTGGAGAAGTATCTCCTTATTTTCAATTTTTTGGGAAGTTAACTGCATTTACACTTCATATGTTCTACTGCAGTATTGAAAACTTGATTAAAGATACATTCTTGCGGCAGAACATGGATGATCAGGGCTGGGTGCCTGTTCAACTAATAGCAGGGTTCAACAAAGTGAGTTGCTTGGGCTGCTAACTGATTTCTGTTATTTTGATAATTATGTTGTCTCTGGTTATAGCTGATTCTATTTTATTCAAATCATATCAATCTTCATCTCTCTTTTGAATATTGTGGTTTTGAATTGTGGCTGTGAATGCTTTATAAAGGTTTCTGCAACATGCACTTTGCCCAAGGATTTGGATGTATGATTTGAATACTTACTCTTGGATTGTATCCATACTAAGTTCATGTGTGGTTGGTCTTTGATCAGATCTCTGGTTCAGTGGATACAAGGTCACTCCACTGGACTATTGCCTATGGGCTTATATTATTTCAGTACTTATTCTGGCGTAAATTTCTCATGGTGCTGTGCTCTGAAATGCCATTACTGTATTTTATTTTATGATATACCTAGACCAACTTTATGGTATATATTTTCCCAAGGAGGAGCTCTGCAAGAAAACCATAAGGAGTAGGAGAGGAACTGGGAGGTTGAAGTTGATGATACCAATGCTTTATCTAATTTTAAACTTATTGTGTTCAGCGTCAAATTGGAGAAATTGGCATATGCATGGCTCAAAAGAAATGCTCCTGTTATGAAATTATTATATCTAAATAAGATTTAACTATAATAGAAAATGCTTGAGGCTTGCAATTTCTCTACTCAGCACAATTGTATGGGAAATTTTAATCAGCACCTCATCATATTTTTCCTTCCATTTTCTCCTTCTGCATATTTTGTGTGCATTGAGTCTTGTACAAAATTTCACTGTGATTAAATTATACGTCGTCATTGGAAGTGCAATTTATGGTCAAGCAGTTTCTTTAGCTATTAGTGTGAGGTCAAAATCTTATGTTTCAGGTTTCACATTTGACTAACAATATCCAGCTTATATTGGATGCTATGAGAAGTTCAGCAATTGTGGAAGTACAGGTACTTATATTACTTTTATAGCTGAATATTTCTAATTTGGGAAAATATTATCTTGGAGTTAGTTTAGGATTAAGGCTTTGTTGTTGTTGTAGTTGTTGTATTATCTTGAAGTGAACTTGTTATCCTATTCCATCCAATAACATTTAACAAAGTTTATTTGGAAGGGTGCTTGGTGAGTTATATAGGCCTCTCAAGTGTAGTTTGGACAGCTGGGAACACATTATCTTTATATATAATGTTTCTTAAATGCTCAATAAATGTGGTTGTCAGAATAAGCTCCCATTTGAAAATTTTCCTATGAAGTACTTACGGCAAGATTTACAGTGTTGGATCCATTTTCCCTAACACAGCTAAAAAAAAAAGGAAACATCAAGTTTCATTTCATTTCATAATGTGCTATATTTTGTGGCTTCTTTAATTTATATGCTTTTCATTGTATTTTTAGGGTAACAAACTTAGGAGGAGAAATGATTGGATGGAATGGATAATGCCACCTTCTGTTCGGTTTCCGAATGTATCAAGTGCCCAGTCGCTTGAGCAGTCCAGTGATGATATTCTGGCATCCCATATCCAAAGTCTTTCACTGGAAGAGAAAGCAACTAGCCATAGCAATGTGAAGAGTTTAGTTGATGTCCCCGCTGAGGCACTGATAAGTAGCTCGTCATCCAGGGATTTGAATAGCCAGTCGGTTCTGTCCAATGGCATGGGAATGGACCAAATAAGTGCTCAAGAAAAGGTTTGATTGCTCCACTTCAGCAAGAAATACAACCAAGTAAAACATCTGCTAAAAACAATTTGGAAGAAGTGGGAATAGACTCCCAAGTCCCGGGGAGGAAGTCTTGCATTTTATTGGGGGTGATGACTTTACCTTGGCTTGTTGAGACATGGTTTCTCACAAGTCGAATAGAAGGTGGAAAAAAAATCAACTTTGGAAACTTAAAAAGGATAATCAAATTCATAGAATAAAGAAAAAATATATATATAACTCAGGTACTAGCATGTGTTAATTGGGATGTATGTGTGGTGTTTGCTGGCATGCTGCCTCATTATTCCAGGACTACCTGCCCTGTCAGGGTTGCCTTTTCTTCTGTTTCCTCTATCTTTCTTCCTCTTTTTTCTTCTTTTTTTTGGTAATAGGGGAATTTTGTTTGTGATGCCCCCTACTGCCCCTCAGCTGATTTTTTGAAGATCTTTGGGGTTGAAACCATGTGGAATCTTGAGAAGTAAAAAATGAAATTTTGAGGGATGGAAAGAAGAATGCATTTCAGGTTCCTGTGTCTGCAGATGAAGGGAAGGGGAGAGAAAAGGGTGGCTTTTGCATGAGCTCGTGCTACCTCTACCATTTGCTCTTCTTCTGCTCACATGATCACTTCGTTTAGCGTTTTGTCTCTTTGTCACATATACTACAATTATTTTTTTATATTTATTTATATATGTATACTTCAAACCTGTGGAAGATTTCACTGCATAAAATGTTCCGATGAGATGTCTTGTTCAAGACCAGGCATTACAAGTGAAGACTTGGACTTGTGGAGTTTGGCGTGTTTAATTCTCTGATCAGGCATTAATTCAGTATTTATTTAGTTTCCAGAGGGGTTAATCCACGGTCCTATATACTGCGATTGTGTTTCGTTATATTGTTTTGGGTCAACACTGTTGAGGATGACATTGTTCTTGAATTAATTTACTTTTAAATGTTTCCGTTGTCCTCGTGGATCTCTCTCTTCTCGGTCCATCCATGCGTGGTATTGATGGAAATATGCAGAATCGATCGACTCCTTGTCCCGGGGGGGGGGAAGGGAACAAAGAAAGACAAAGAAAGAGAGTCAAACAACAGAGAAGCGCGTAGCTTATTATTTCTTAGATACAAAGGACCGTATTTTGGACAACAGAGAAGCGCATAGCTTATTATTTCTTAGCTACAAAGGACCGTATTTTCGAAACCACGTCGTCGTTTAGTTGACGGGAACCAGAAGTGGCCATAGCACACGGAAAAAGAGACGTGAAGAAAAAGAGAGGGCCTCGTAGCTATGAGCCATGATCCTGTTTGAAATTTCTGATGAAGCTTTGGTCCTTTTGGCCTATAAACACACAAGGCTATGAGGAACCTGCGGCATTTTAAACTGGTAACCCCAAGTCACCCCACCCCTTAATAGTCTTGGTATGCGTGCCCCCTCCCATTAAAATCCAACGGTCGCTAATGATTCTACAGATTTCCACTACCACTATGGCCACATAAAATCGGGCTCACACACTTAAAATTAGAAAGGATAAAAATCATGCGCGGAAAAGAGAAAACGAGAGAACGGAAATCAGAATTTGATTGAAATTTGTTACCCCTTCCACTCGGCAACTAAGAAGCGCCCGATGGGTCTAGTCCCGATCATGTTTATATATATAAAGTTTTACGGGGTGGGAAAGCTGCCCTTCTCTACAAACGCCATTTCATAGAAAGTGCCATCTTTGGTTGTTTCCACCCAAACTGGCACAACCCACCCCCCCCTTTTTTTTCCCTATATTACAACAAATTGCACATGGCTTTTTATTATATCATTCCTGTTCATTTATAAATCGGTAGTGCCTAGGGATACAAATAAAGAGCATACGCGCTAAAATTACACTGCAAAGAAAAAGGCCTACCCGAAAGAAAAAGAAAGAAAGAAAGAAAAAAAACTATGGATCCACTCTGCCTAGGTTTGATCTTAAAAAAGGGGTGGTGGTTAGTGTTCTGCCTTGTGAGCGAAGTTATAAAACGCCTCACTGGTGCTTATGCTTTTGTGATGGTATATAATGTGACAAAAGACCTAAGGAAATGGTGGGGCCTGCGCGGGGGAGTGGGGCTTACTGTAAATGTGGTCAGATTTAGCGGAAGGGGCACAGAGCTGACAGGTGTCCAGTTGAAAGACTACACACTCTGTGCATCTGAATATCTGACGACGCTTCAAAGCCCATCGAACACAATTACAAGGCTCCCCCGCTCACAACTGTTTTTGGCTGCCTCTAATTACCTAACAGGTAAGTTCCCATTCAATCCTCGAGGGTATTTTGCTGGTCTCTCTATTGTTCTTCTCTTACAACGAGCAACATTGATATATTTATAAAAATTATTTTATTACAACTTAATTTTTATAAATTCACGTCACGAAAACATCGATCTTTTCTTAGACTCTATCTCACGTAAAAGTTTTATGCGATGCAACGAATTCAAAAAACCATATGATAAATTTATAAGATAGTGAGATTAAAAAAAAAAAAAAAAAAAGGCCACACTTTTGGATAAGTTAGAACGGATAACTACCAAACTATATACTATGACTCTAGGTTTTGTTGGGGGTGGTGGTGGGACTCATGTTATCCTCTGAACAAAACATGTGTTCAAATCTCAGAGTCACACCAAATAAATAAATAAATAAAATATACATACAAACACACGCGCGTATATATATATATATATATATATATATAGATGGATGGATGGATAGATAGATAAAGCTCTGGCTAGCTAGCTGAGAAACAGAGGGAGAGGGAGGGAATCTCAGGGAGAGGGAGGGAATCTCCGGGAACTGACCTTGACGTGTGTTCTTTTGTGGCGGCAGACACTTGTAGCTCTCTCGACCACTCCTCTTTTAAAGCCTCCTCCCTTCTCTCTCTCGCTGTCCCTCCCCGCAGCAGTCCAATGTTCACTTCTCTGTTCAGTTCAGAGTCCATAGATGATAGTAATGATGCGGCTGTACCCATAGCCTCTAAGGGGTTGGACCCATCCCATTCAAAGTGTCCAGATTCTGTTCACTAACATTCAATAGCTCTCTGACCAGGCTTATAATAAGGCCCTTTTGTTTTTTTTTTTTTTTTAAACGAATGCGACTTATTGTAACCCATCCTGCGTCAAAAAAAAAAAAAAAAACAAACCACAAACTGTTTTGACTTGGCAGTGTATTTAATTAATAAATATATAATGAGGACTATAAAATGTGTAAGCAAATACCAACAAAAAAAAAAAAGAAGTGCAATTAAATATCTGTGAACATTTTATGCTATTTATTGTATATTTTATTATTTTAATTGCAAAATTATTAATTTTTTCATTAAAAATTAAAAATGTAAACAATTTATAATATTGATTTTAATAAAATGAAACTTGCGTTCGCCGTTGCAAGGGAGGTTGCAAATAATTGACATTGACCTGGTCCTGCCATACGTAGAGGGGGCCAGGGGGAGGCCCCTACCCGTCTCTCAGTTTACAAGCATACTTTGAGTGCATGGCTGTTACAATTTCTGGCCACTACATGTACGGCACATTGGGCGGTCACTCTCGCCGTTAAAGTAAAGCATTGGCCACCCACTAATTCCGAATTGCTCCAATTATAGAACTTGAAGAACACAGTGTGAGCACCAAACAAACACCATTTTTGCGGTTATTAATTGAAAGAGTTTTGGTTTTAAAATATCGAAACTCCACTCCCTGACTGCTCTGCAAGCCTCGCTCTCACACATATGCTCCAAAAGCCAAAAGCATTCGATGCGAAAATGACCATTGACTCAACTGTCAAGCATTGGCCCTTGTCACTGTAAATGCCCTCCCCCACTCCCAGCAAACCACACGCCCGGATGCTAAGTCCACAGTCGCACAAAAGACAGGAAGCTTTTGCTTTAACGGGATGATCTCATCATCATCATCGTCATCGTCATTTCTCAACATCTTCATCATATCTCCTCTACCATCTCCTTCACCATTTTCACCTTCCAATAACTTCCACCACCACCAAGTCCCAAAGGCCAAGACAATGGAAGAGGTTTGGAAAGATATCAATCTTGCCTCACTTCATGACCACCCATCTGAACGAGACTTCTCCTCTTCTACCCCACCAGCACTCCACAATCCTCATCGCAGCAACCCTAACTTCATCCTCCAAGACTTTCTTGCTCGACCCTCTATCAAAGACCCACCAACGAGGATAGTCTCCGCTTGTCGCGGAGACACTCGCGGGGCCATCTGCGCCTCTCCTTTGCCGTCTGCTCCCGCCACTGTTTTGAGCTTGAACACCGGTCCGACGTCGTTTGGCTTTGTTCACAGTTCCGATCCACTTAGGACCAGCTCCCATTTGCAAAGCCGCCACTATCCAGTGTCCAATATATCTTCCTCTCTCAATTTTCCTTATGAGGCCTTAGATGCATCTCTTGGGCTGCCGTCGTTTGAGAGAAAAAGAATGCAGGACTCCGATGGCAGTACGGGCGATCGCCGACACAAGCGTATGATAAAGAATCGTGAGTCTGCTGCTCGATCGAGAGCCAGGAAGCAGGAAATTAACTTTCTCTTTTGTGTGAAAAAATTATTTTATATGTAGATTAATCTTCTAGTTTTGAAAGGATGCCTCTTTGCTTCTTGGAATTGGCCATCTTTCTTTTCCTTCAGGCTTATACCAACGAGTTAGAGCTCGAAGTGGCGCATTTATTGGAAGAAAATGCCAGACTCAGACGAGAGCAAGAAGAGGTAATTGATTTAGTTCCAAGAACGCCAACAAAAAGAATGAATGTGTGCCCCCAATCGTCTGTTTTTCTTCTTCTGAATATCAGATTCTCTTCTTTTTGTTTTTTTTGGGTAAATTTATGATAGAATTCTAGTGTATTTATCACACCATATTTACATTTTTTAAGCTTATCTTGTTTTGGATTTTATAGGTGTGAATTTTAACGTTGTGTGTCTACTACATTTTTGGGCAGTTACAAACGGCTGCAGCCGTTCAACTTCCTAAAAAGCACACTCTCCAGCGAACGTCAACGGCTCCATTTTGAGAATTATCAGATGCTCGCATGTCGACTTAGCACCAGCTCCTTTATGGGGGTTAAATTGGAGGTGAAAAAATAGAAAATGATCATATGCAAGTCCCTCTTCTAACAGACAGGAATATTGTACTGCCGGGTTTCGGTTAACGCTTCATGTAGTTGGATTTTTCTTTCGGTTGTGGAGAGATGGTTTGGGAGGGTAAATTGGGTAAAATAGAAAGACCCATTATGTTTCTCTGTCTCTGCTATTCCAATTTGGATCGTTCCAAGAAGATGTACAGTGAGCAGATGGGACATTTTGTCCTCGAATCCACGTTAAAACGAACAACCCCCAACCAACTCTCGCTGTCTCCTGTCCATCACATCAGTTGTCTGACTCTATATTTGCCATTCGCCACAGGACTTTTATTTCCTCACCCTTCACTGCTACACGTCCTTCGGTTGGTGCTGTCTTTTCTTTGTTGGATATCCGGTGGCTGTGTATCTTCCATGGTTTTTTCACTTCAACTTTCAAAGAGACATAAGAAAAATCGGGTTTAGAGGACATCTTTGATTGGACCACAGTCCAGTATGATTTTCCACTTTAAGTTACAAAGAGACATAATAAAAAAAGCAGGTTTAGAGGTCATCTTTGATTGGACCACAGTCCAGTAATTCGTGGCCCATATGGTTTAATACCCTCGTGTATGTGCTTTGTGGACCATGTGGATAATAAGTCTTATGTCACCTTTTAACCCCTCCGGTGTGCTGGGGTGAACTGGGCTTCTCGTGGCACTAGATTCCAATAGATTGTAACCCAAACTTGCGATGGATACTCGTACGTTACAAAATTCCAGATAGAACCACTCGAAGTTGTCCAAATGCTTGCCAGGCCGAAAGGACCCCAGCCTCTCCAGGTTAAATGCCCTCCGAAAAACCACAAAAAAAAAAAAAGAAGGAAATTTCAACGTAGTGCTCTATGCTTCTAACATAATTAATTAGGACACGATTGTTACTTTTTAGTTTAGTTTTGTGATTATAACCAAAAAGAGGAATCTTAGAATAGTAGCTTAAAAGAAAAGTATAAGGTTTACCTAATGTGGCGTGGCCCGCAAGTGGTTGCTAGAACGTAACTTCTTCCTATTGTTCTGGGAAGTTCCTAAGTATCTGAACTCTTGTGGTGACTTCAGGTTTAAATTTCTATGCAGAAAGTTAAAACTTACGAATAAAAGGTGTAAATTCCTTGTATCTGTTGCAAGTCATAGTTCTTTATATCTACTCAAAAAAATGTACTAAAAACTCTGGGTTGTTTTTCTTTGATACAGACATTTGCTTTCATATGATCAAGCTCAATGAACTGCCTTTGACGAGCAATGCTTTCCCATGTCATTTTCTGCTTCGTTTTTTCGGTACTTGTAACGTGTTTTTTTTTTTCTTTTTCTTTTTTGGTTGGTTCAATAGGGTATATTTCACACTGTCAGCTTCCGACAATTTGACCACACAACATGGGTAAAGAAACATGGCACACGCAATTAGAATCCTGCTACATGGAAAGAAGAAAACCAAATCGTCATCTCCTCGGTGAGCTGCTGCTGGTCTTCCCTCTTGCATGTATTCTCCTCCTCCATTGAGAACCGGCATACCGGGCAAGCTTTCTGGCACCCACTAAGCCACCTGTTGATGCATACCAAATGAAACTTGTGAAGACATGGAAGGACACGCACGTCCTGTCCTCCCTTCACTCTGGATAAGCAAACACAACACATACCACCAGCTGCAAACTCAGCCTCTGGGGGTGTCTTATCGGAGCTCGATCCCGCCGGAGAGTCCAAGACTGCCTTGCCATTGTCCAAGACTACTTGCATCGTGATCATCTTGCAGGAAGCTGCATTCTCAATCCGGAGGTGGCGGCTAGAGCAAATGAAGTGGCAAATATAGGAGACCAACCTCTTGAAGACCATTTTGGTTTACTGCAGGTTTTTGGGTACTTCCATTAGACCTTTAATAAGACCATAATAGAGGGATTTAAGCAGACAGAACAGTATGGGAGTGAGTGATGATTCTTCTTTGTTGGTGGCTGGTGCTTTTAGTTTGGAAGGTTGGTCAGATATAGAGAGCTGATTTTGAGCTTCCAACAAAAAAGCTGTTACACCTAAACATGACTATTACCCTTGACCTTAATTTTCACTTCTTATCGTATTGGCAAATGCCCACCATTTCAAGTCATCTCCTCATGGTTCATTCTCCATTTAGTAGCCTGCCTGCTGGTCGATATCTAAACAGACGTTTAGTAAATTTTCTACCTGCATAAGTATGACCATTGACCTATACATCTCGACTTATAGATGGAATCCTGGAAAATCTTATGCTACGAGTGCTAACAACAGGCAACAAGTTTCTTTTAATCCATGCTGCAGGCAGCGGTAAATGCCTGAATGGTGCTCAAATTGCAGGTGCAACAATGCTCCAAATAACGTAACCAAATGACTGCAATGTTCTGATCCAATTCAGCAATCAAAATTTAGCCAGGTACAACAAGCTAGGTATAATCACACGTGCAATGTGTCACACGACATTATGCACCTTCGGTGGTAGTTTCAACTGGTTAAGATGCTACAACCGATACTGACTTCTGAGGCATATTATAACGCTCAAACCTCAATTCATGATATTTGTCAAATAAATAATATGATGTAGAAATAGAGTTTAAAACTTTTAATTTCAAAGAATACATCTAGTGTTAGTGGTTAAACATAATCCCAATCTGCGGCAAATGAGTGCGAGGAGGATGGTGATAAAGAAAAGAATAGAATATACAGAAGAAGATTTCAGGCATTAACCAGCTGCATGCCAAACCAGGAACCCAACACAAAAAGACCATATTGTTAACCAGCGCATAGGCAATAAATATCATCTTGCCTTTGAAGCGTAACGCCGGATGCACCTATGACAATGTTCACACACCCAAGTAATTTTGTACGATTGGGCTGCTGCTGGGGGATAAGCTCCAACACCCATTATCATTGCAACATCAGATTCAACCGGAAAATGTCATTTCCAAAATAACATATTTATCTTATTCTGCATCGCCAAAGGTTCTTTCTTTTCCTCTAGTAGAGCTCCAAAAAAAAAAATACAAACCTTGACTGCAATGACCTCAAAAAGGATGGCGCTCCCAAACAAGAAAAGCTAAATGAGAATTGCAAGGGAAATTCAACATGGATAGAAACACAACAAACTTACAGGATAAGAGGAAAAATAGAGAAAAGAGGAAAATATAGAGAAAAATAAAGACCGATTAAAATCCCAGTAAAACGCTGCGTTTTAATGTCTTGGGTTTCTCCGAAAAAACGACAACGTCTGAAAGCTCCTCCTCTCTCTCTCTCTCTCTCTCTCTTACACGCGCATGCACAAAGACGAAAACAGTAGTTTTTCTTTTCTTTTTTTTTTTTTAAATAACTTCTCTTTCCGCCTCCCTCAACTCAAATATGGAAAAGGGAAACGGCAGGCGGAGAAGTAGAGATAGCTCCGAAGCAAGAAGAATGCTTTAATGGCCGAAACCAAACAGGGTCCCAAAGAATCCAATCGGAGCGGGAGCAGGAAGGCCCCAAGTTGAATGGCAAGGATTTCAATGCGAGACGTCTTTCGAATCAGACGGGCTAATATCACCTACCGTCACCTTCGCCAATCCCTACTGCTACTCCCTTCCAAACGATACTTAAACGTCTCCCTTCTCTTCTCGTCTCCCTATCACTCTTCTTTTCCTTACATTGAAGACAGACCCATTGAGATTGACCACCCAGGGATTGGACTTCTCAGGTCGTGCCGGAGCACCCGACACGTCGCTCAGATCCACGCCCAGTTGATCGTTTGTGGGCTCGCACCCTTCTGGTCCGCCAGACTTTTGAAACATTCTTTGGATTTCGGCGATATTGATTACACCGTTTTGATTTTTAGATGCATTGATTCGCCGGGCACCTTTTGTGTGAATAATGTGATTAAGGGGTACTCGCGTAGTTCAATTCCGCAAAAAGCTGTGGTTTTTTATTTTGAGATGCTGCGAAATGGGTTTTCGCCGAACAGCTATACTTTTGTTTGGCTTGTTGGTTCGTGCGCGAAGGCGAGAGCTTTAGTATCTGGGCAGAAGTGTCATGGGCATGCTGTGAAGAACGGTTTTGATAGCGTGTTGCCGGTGCGGAACTCGTTGATGCACATGTACTGCTGCTGTGGGGTTATGGATTTTGGTAGGAAGGTGCTCGATGAAACTTCTCATAGAGATCTGGTATCATGCAATTCGATTTTGTCTGGATATGCGAGTATTGGCGAGCTGGGTCTTGCTTATGAATTGTTTGACGCAATGCTTGAGAGAAATTTAGTTTCTTGGAACATCATGATTAATGGGTGTTTGAAGGGTAATAATCCCGGCGGTGCATTGATGCTATTTAGGAGGATGGTCAAGAGTGAATTGAGAGGTAATGATCAGACAATGGTTAGCGTGCTAAGTGCTTGTGGAAGGTCAGCTAGACTGAGGGAAGGACGTTCGGTTCATGGATTCGTTGTTAAGATGCTTTCAAAATCAAGTGTAATTCGCGATACATCATTGATAGACATGTATAGTAAATGCAGCAAGGTGGAAGTGGCACAGAGGATTTTTGATAAAATGGTGGATAGGAATCTGGTTTCTTGGAATGCAATAATTTTGGGGCACTGCATTCATGGCATTCCAATTGATGGACTTAATTTGTTTGCACGGATGGTGCATCAGGCAGGGTCAGGAGCTAGGGAAACCATGCTGCCAGATGCGGTCACATACATTGGTGTTCTATGTGCTTGTGCTAGAGCAGGAATGTTGGCAGAGGGCAGAAATTTTTTCAACGAGATGTCTTCCTTGCATAATATAAAGCCCAATTTTGCACATTATTGGTGTATGGCTAATCTTTATGCTGGTGTTGGGCTACTTCACAAGGCAGAGGATGTATTGAGGAACATTCCCAAGGATGATGAGGATAGTTCATCAGAATCATTGCTATGGGCTAATTTGCTTAGCCTATGTCGTTTCCAAGAAAATGCAACTTTTGGGGAGAGAATAGCAAAATCTCTAATAGAGATGGAGCCTCAGAATTTCTCACATTACCAGTTACTAATGAATGTCTATGCAGTGGCAAGTCAATGGGATGATGTTGTTAGGGTCAAAGAGATGGTGAGAGAAACAGGGATTGGAAGAGTACCTAGATGTAATCTTGTAGACTTGAAGCAAATTGTTCACAATTACAGAGTAGCTCACCATTGGCAAAATGTGATAGGTGAGAGCAACATGGTGCTGGATGAAATGGCTGAGAAACAAAGCTTGTGAATGGACAGTTCAAAAGCAATAACGAACAACAAGAATCAAGTCTCAACTCCAAATTTAATTGGAGTCGGCTAAATAGACAGTTCGGAAGAGCATAACTAAAGTGGACACAGGTGGGGAAACTAGCCTTATATCTGTGCAAACAAGGAAGAAAGGTATCGGATCTCTACTTGGCGTAACCATGATAACTTTAGTTCATCATGAATTAGTGTCACTGTTTGACCTCAGCTTGTCGTGAAATGTTTAACGCAGGCGATGAGAGAAGATAACACGCTCTGCATTGGGGGCCTGTGAAATCTGTTTCACAGTGGGCAGGTGTTTTAATATGGCACGGGTTAGCGGACAGAGACAGCCGAGTTCAGAACTTAAGAGGAGAGGCATTCAGGAATCGATTTTGTAGGTACACATCCCTAACATATGAAAATAGTTACAATTTCTCCATATGAATGATAAAAGGTCGACACGTCTAGTTTGAACTGGCAAAATAGCAGCCGCCTTACTAGCAATCTCAAGTGCAGACTCCTCTCCAGTTTTTTAGTGAATGTGTACCCTTTTTAATATTTTAATATAACAGTCAATATGGATTGATTTTTAACGTTTTACGCTCACTTTGGCCAACAAAATATGATCATCTTAACTTAGGAAAATATTATTCCCTGTTGCTCAGAGAGTTCGACCATATTCTACAATGGAAAATGCATAGAGCAGTTTGTTCATTGTAATTGAACCTAAACCATCCCGATATTCAGGGAAATCACTTAATGTTTACTGGGGGGTTAAACGAAGCAATGCAAATCTGTCAAAACGGCCAAGATCTCTTATGATATGTCGCTTGATGGCTATTCAGTTGGAATCAATTAAGAACCAGAACGCATCTATTTCTTTCGTGGTGTATTTGAGAAAAATCAGAGGCAATACCGCTTCTTTTGCAGTGGAACTGCCATCAACTACCTCATTCTCTTTTGTATCAATAATCTTGATCAAAAATCAAGCGGGACAAAGGTTTATACCCTTTGCATGCCATACACGTAAACCTAGTTAAGGGAGTCTAAGGCAGTGCTTCACAAATTCATGCAAGGGCAACACAAAATTTGGCAAGACCATTGAACCAAAACTGTCCGCGACATCCAATAGACAGGAGAAACCAAGTTCTGATAAAAAGTTCTTAGTCACAGGTAGCAGATTCCATTTAAGGACACATTAAGTACCTCAAACCCATGATCAAAAGGAAAATGTACATTGCAGAGACATTAAGCTAAAAGACCGCACATATAGACATATATAGAGAACATTAGAACATGCAACAATTGTTAATGGGCAAATGATAGACTGCAGGATGACCCTGCGACTGTCAAGCCCCTCACTCGAAATTTTACTGTTATGTACATATCTTATGTGCTCCAAAGTTCAAAACAGCAATTAAAAGCCATGAGGGATTCAGGCCTACCGAACTATATTGCATTAAACATGTTCTTGACATCGATCAAGCTTAAACAACATCAGAAAATACTTCATTCAAATGCCCACTGGTTCTCCCGACGGACCTCTACCTCCTCCTCAGGAGTAAAGTCATTTTTTATGTTGAAAGTCTTCCTGATCTCTTCTGGGGTCTTTCCCTTTATCATGTCGGCAACAGTCTGGCAAGTAAGGTCCAGCAGGCCCTTGATGTTCAGATAATTGGCAGCCTGCGATTAGCAATCACTTGATCAAACAAGAGCTAACGTATTGTTCTTGCCCGGACTATCCAGTTATTCTAGTTCGCATCGCACCTTAGTTCAGCCAATAATTCTTTTTCCAAAAAAAAAAAAAAACCAGCAATTGAAAGAGATCTACACAAAGCAAACAGATCTAAAAACTGAAGCAAAGAAGAGAAAGAGGAACTAACTAGGATGAGATCGAAGAGGGTAGCCTGGTCGACTTTGACGAACTCGGCGTCCCAGGTCTTGAGATTGTCGTCGACGGTGGTGCTCCGATCGACGGGCTTGGGAGACTCCACGTGTTTCTTGCAGTACTCGATCACCTTCGCCAGGATCTTGCTGGTGACGTTGGGGAGTGGGATGCCGTTGTCGGCGCAGTCGTCCTCGATCATGTGCTTTATCGTCTGCGACTCCTTCGCCACCGCCTCGTCCACCTCGAACGGCTCGCCGTCGCTGCTCCTTAGAGTTATCTTCCTCGTAGACGGCATCATTTCTGCCGATGAAAACATCGGAAAACGAGGGAAACCTAACTTGCTAGGCCCGTCGCCGATTTCTACCGACAGATCGGGGATGACTCACGTGCCGTGTCCCTAGAAACTAGACGGGCCTCTTATAGAGGCGTGAAATATTCCCGGGAGCGATCCTGAGCGGTGCAGTCTCTGAGAAGGATAAAGTTTTAATACGTGTCAATCATTTATTGGGTTTTGAATCGCAGATCGGAGACTAATAGTGTAATTCCTATGGAATTTACCATCCCAGATCCCAAATCCTTGTTGTTGAGAAAGGAGAAAGGTTGCAATAAGTATAAACCAGCTATGAGCTATGACACGACTCCGCAGATGAATATTTTTTGAACGGTCAGATAGTGCCCGCTCGGAAACTGGACTTGGTAATTCGTACCGGACACAAATAAATAAATAAATAAAAGCATTATGGAATACTTCCTGGTTCCTTTAAAAAAGTAACATCTAATCTAACTGGATTATATACCGGACCCGCTATATGAACAGGGCCATCCATGTAGATGGATCCTGGACGGAGCGTAGGCCCCGCATTTATTTTTCCTTTTTTTTTTTTTTTTGTAATATATATAGAATGTACAAATGTATAAGGTAAATATGCGAGCAACGTATGGTGTAAACAGGCAACATAAATATACGAATAGATCTTTTTAACAGCGTATATATATAGACATTTCATCATTTTAGTTACGCATATTACCTTGCACATTTGAATATAATATGCCTTTTTGGTGGAAAATAAGGGAGAGAGAAATGTGGGACCCGTCCGGATCGCACCTCCCGTCCCACCCCTTCCTCTGGACCTGTCCATATAGGTTTTTTCTTATATAAATGCGTTGGGAAGTATTTGGCTATTCCATCGCATCAGCCATATATATAGATGCGTTGTATGTATGTCGTAATATTTTAGGGAAATTTTAAGCCGAAACGAATTTAGAACGCAGGAGACAAAAAATTAAATAAAAAAAAAAAGATGGGCTGAAAAGGTGACGAAACCCAAACAAAAATGAGGTGGGCTGCAACAAGCGCAATTACCAAACTAAAATCAGATGGGCTGAAATGCCTGAACACAAAAATGAATTGTGCTCTGTTCTACAATTAGCCGAACCAACACGGATAAGTTGAGAACAACAAGCAGCTGTGTGCAACTTTTAATTCAAGAAGAGAATCACGCCCATTTAGGTGATTGTCTACCTTTCCTGCTTTCTTCAACTTTTAACACATCAAAATCATGCATATCATTGCATGCGAAACTCAGATGACTCGAGGAAAAAGCATAAATCCATAAGGTTACAGGGAACTGTTAGTCACAAAACCACCAGGTTAACTTGAACAGCAGTAAACCGTTTAAATTTCGTCTATGATTACATCATATCCAGACTATACAAGTGATAAAAAGCATCTTTAGATATGGGTTGATTTATGGTTGACTCAAAGAGAAAAAGCAGTTCATACCAAGTGTCATGCAACGGTGGCAAACAGCCATTACCTTTGTATATTGCTCTCAACCGGTATTGACATCTGGACAATAAGTAAAGTGCAGCTTCGTCCAACCATTTAGGATTCCATGAACTGTGATGTTGGTGGGCCGGTTTTTGTTGTCTGTTTACCTGTCAAAAATGAATTCATGTCAAACATAGTTCATACTTGCTGGGCAGCATGTTTTCAAAGCTTTAACAAATGCCATCCAGAACATGTTCCTAAACCATTATACAATTGGTTATACCAGAAGACAATTGGTAATTTCAAAACTATCAACGACCTCAGATGACATGCAATAATCCCCTTCCTAAACCATTATACAATTGGTTATACCAGAAGACAATTGGTAATTTCAAAACTATCAAGGACTGGTTCATGTACCATAATCCCCACGAATCTCCACTTCCCGCCATTCTTGGACAAGGGCACAGCAACAACACATCAAATGTGAAAGAAAATCATCGACAAAACCTCCCTGCCAAAGGAGAAGATGGTCAGAGGCTACTATATCATGAGCAAAACACCCAAAACTTGGATTAAGAATAACCTCTGTAAATTTTCCACACAGAATGCATTATGCATCCTTAGAAAATTTTATAATGCTTCAGACATTGCCTGAGCATATTAGTTGTATGGAATTTCCGGGTGGATTCAGACAGCAGCTTGAAACTATTGACTCATGATCATCATAATCATAAAGTGTCTGCTAAGCACTATGAACAGACATAGCCATGTAAACAGGCACGGCTTCATCTGATGATGTATCAGAATCTCTAATATATGATGCACAATTGAATAGAGCTAATGATGTGTTGGTGTCAAATAATTACCGTGATATTGAACATTTTGCGAAGCTTCCTTCTAATGCAGCAAGTATAGCAGCAACATGACAATATCAATGAATATGCCATCAAATCGTTACATGCTTCGGCTGAAGCTGATAATCATAAACACACACAAAAAAAAAAAAAAAAACCTTTTCTGTTAGCTTGAGAAGAAGGCTTGACAAAATGACACATTTCAGGGACACTCTAGTATTACAGTTTTAGATGAATCAATGATTGTGGAAAAAATGTTCATGTGTAGGGCATTGAAAGCCTTAATATCAGCTTATTCGAACATCTCTCTAGTGATTTACATTGAAAAATCCTACTGTTTCATTGAGAGTCAGTACTACATTTACATGTCTGTGAAGCCATGACCTTTTTTCTTTCTTTGTGGTCCAAAAGAAGCCACAATCTCTGTAGTACTACAGTAGATGCTTTCTTGCATAGAAAGATTTAACCTACAACAAAATGAAAAAGAATTCCACATTCTGGCATACTTCAAAGACATGACACAACCATCAACTATCAAAAAAGTAATTTAAAAAAATAAAAAGACAAGAAAAGGTGTTAGGCAACCATCACAATAAAACACGAATACAATCTAACATCACTTACACATATGCCTATTAGTTGCCACAGTAGCAATCTTTGAGAATGTGCCACAAGGATAGAAGAATGTCCTTATACCTGCAATTTAAAGGGATCCCACGAGACAGAATTGCCATTAACACATGCAAGATGGTCCTGTAATGACAAGTCTTGGACATCTAACATTCATTTGCTTGATAGCCACTTAAGCAGGAAACACTGAGGAACATAAGATACAAAAGAAAATGGTAAAACTAACAGACCCCAGTCACTCAGTTGTTCCTTTACAAAGCATGACAATCCCATGTCTATAGGCACTAAATGTGCCACTAACTGCCAAAAGCATAAGAACATTGTGCTATTGGTTATTATTTGTAGGTTGAGAAGGAAGAAACTCCCAATATGCCACCACTGTATGCAAAGAATTTCAAATCAAGCAAGCAAGACACAGGCAGAAATTTCTCATGCCATACAGAAAGAAAGCACAAACGTGATTAGTTTAGTTATTCTAACCAAGTAAGAGATATGTAGAAGAAAACAAGGGGCATATCTCATGGTTACTGTTAGGAACAGACCATGGATATCAAAACACAACTTAAGTGCCTGAGAGGACATACATAAATAAGGTTCTGAACAGCAACCAAGTAAATCAGTATGCCAATCATCATGCAAATGTGAATCTCTTCTTGACAGCAGATCATGTCCTGAAGAAACTGAGGATGAGTTCCTGCACAGAAAGAAGAGAATCAGACTTTCTGAACTGCCCTTGACTTCTAATGGGGAAGCTCATCTTTAGTGCTCCGAGTGAGTTTAATCCAAATGGATTTCCAGAGCAACAGATAAGTCAACTTCTTACATTTAAATTAACAGTTATTTAATATCACATTAGGCTTAAGCAAATGATAAATTGAAACAGAAAATGCATCAAATGTTCAGGATTTTCTGCTGACCAGTTGCACATGCCAAATATATAAAAAGATACTGCCATGATACATACAAGTCACCTGAAAAGGTTTCCAGGGAAATCTAACCTTGAAGTTGTGTGAGAATCTTTTTTCTTATTATAGCCTTCATCAGGTGAATCGTCTTTCTCACAAACATCTGAATAATTAGGCTCCAGTTTCTTTGAACCTTTTTTGGAAGAACTCTTTTCTGGAAGAGAACTAGTGCCAACTGCCTCTGTGACCTCAATCAAACGCTGAATAACCTCGCATTGGCCCACATCATAATTAGCTTGCGACCTTTGGAGCTCAAGCTGAAGCTTTGCATTTTCCTTTCTCAGAGCTTCTTTAAAACCCAAGTTTGGGTAGGAACATGAAAGTGTCTTTTTTAGCATCATTGTCTGATCTTTTAAGGGTTCTGGCTTCAATATGACATCCTGCACCCTTCTATCCTCTTCATCCAAAGTATACTCACGCTGATCCATCTCAATATTTTCCAGCCTCTCCTGCACATGAGCCAATTAAACTATTAGCCATGTTTAACTATACCACATGAATACAAAGGAATGAAGAAAACCACGCCATTGAGCAAACTATATACGTTATCTTGTCCACAGAGAGTGGTGAAAGCAAGTATAAGAGCAAGCACAACAAGAGCCCTTTTCACTTTTCTTATTCCTTGTTTAACTAATTCCACTCATTTCTTTGAAAGGTAAAATTGGAGGGTTTACATCACAATAAATTTGCTGATGTTGCTAGTGATGAGTTCTACACCAGCAAGATCATAAAAACCTAATAAGCTGGGTAACTGTGATGTTCCATTCACTGTGAGTGCTGAATTCCAAATCAGCATAATGGCATCAATTAACGTATGTTGCAAATGTGGAGTTTATTGTGCAGTGTTGATTACAAGACTTAGCTGGAAGCAGCAGAAGAAATGAAAAATATCCCTTTTGAGTAAAGATAGCACACCAGTTATATTTTCCCAGGCAACATGAGCAAAATTTTAGTGAGAGCTCTCACCCATTTTGGTTAATTCTTACCCTAATCACTCTTCTCCTCTGGACACCCATAAACAGAGCCATGAAACCTCGCAGGACAAACGATAAAAAGAATAGAACCTTCAGCAAAATCCGTTACACATTTGGTATTCATTAACTTGAAAATTTTTCCCTTTATCATTGGCAGAGATTGCCCATATAGTTCCGATTTGAAGGACAAAAGAAACAAATAAAATAAAGTGGCCAAGAAAATGAGGGCTACAAGTATCACTGGAATAACAAACGAGAAAGAAAAGCAAGGACAAGAACATGAACGACTGATACCCTGACTCGAGCATTGTCCACCAGAGTAATGAGAGGAACAAGCCGCAAGTAGCGGTCAATCTCACTTTGCGCCTTCCTAAATTGATAGACAATATTCCACCCCATGGCCAGCAGATAGAGATAACTTCTCTCCTGGCAACTCTGAACCAAAACATAAGCCCTCCTCAGTGAATCTTCGAGCTGTTCTAATGGCTCTCGTGTTTCTGGATACTTTTTAAGCTCTGAGATCTTAAGCTGCTCCAGTAAGTTCCCAATCAACCTCAGATGCCGTGCAAATTGCATACAATTCTTCTTGTGCATTCTTGCAGTATGGGAGGCTTTCACAATTAACCCTATGAGCTTCACTGCATCAAGGCCAGTGAGTTGGACAACATTTGCAATCTCCCCCAGATGCTCCCACGTAGCCATCTTCACTGCTCAACCAACCTAAAATCTGCCCCATAATTATATATGTATGTATAGAATCCAATTAGCAACTCCAAAAATTCAAATTCTTGTCCTTTTTCATTTTAAACCATAATTTCAATCTCATTATTCAGATTAACTAAATACAGTAACTAAAAGGCCCATTAACCAAAAGATGTCCCGAGGATGAAGCAAATGAAAACAGAACAGCACCTCAGATGCCAAAAAGGGGAAAAATTCATCGGCCCAATACAGTCCATGTAGCCAAATCAAAGGTATTGTGGATTCAATTATTTACCTCTTCTGAATAAATTGGTTCAAAATCCTTGGAACTCCTGTGTTGTGGTAGGTTCCTCCAGGTTGCATTGCTTTGCTAATTGGAAGACCAAGGTTTAGTCCAAAATTGTAGAGTCAACAACGCTATTTCAGAACCGGAGAGTAAGCCAAAATGTCTGTTGAGCCACAGAACATCAGATCAGGATCACATTCACAACCTGCTTCGCCGATATCTATTTGGAAGCGGCACCATACGACCTTTGAAGATCTTCTCGATCAACGGCTAAAGTCCTTTTCAACTGCCATACAAGTAAGCTTAAATGAGACACAGGAAAGATAATCCAGAAAAAACAAAACGAAAAAAAAAAAAAAAGCGGCAATAATGCAATGAGGATTGTCCGTCCGTTAAGCTTCTTGACTCGCTATTTAACGGAAAATTAATTAAAATTATTCTTGATGTGATATTGGACTCTAACGACAAGGAAAAATCAAAATTAGCCCGATTGAGAGTGAAAGCAAAAGAAACAAAAGAAGAAAAAAAAAAACAAACAAACAAAGTGAAAACGGAACCAAACAAACAAGCAACTCACCTTTCCTTTCCGGAGACTCCCAAGTCCAAGTCAAGTTCACGACCAGAAAAAGCTCAGAAAATAAGAGCTTCAATTTACAAGAGAACTTTCGGGCGGGTTTGTACCTTATTAAGAGAGAGAGAGAGAGAAAGAGAGAGAGAAGTCAACAAAACTCGTGGGAGAAGGAAGACCACTGGAGTTTGGGAATCAGAGGTATTGCTTTGCGCGAAGAAAGAGCTTCTTCTTCTTCTTCGTCTGTCAATGGATTTTTGTAGCTATCTGCACTGCACTCAAACAGATGTCTTTCTTCTATGGGTCACGGCTTCAGTGGTGTCCGTCCGTGCCTCCCCTGCACAGCGTTTTCAGCCTCAATTGCGCATGAACGCACGCCCCCCCCCCCTGGCTCCGTCCCACGGACCACTCCCCTACATATAAGCCAACGATTTCGGCAGCCAATCAGCTCGAGTAAGAGTGCCATTTTTAAATGTACAAAAATGCCCTTGTCGTGGCCCCATCGTTGCGAGGGTAAATTGGGTAATGGAGCAGTGGTAGTACGCTAGTCGCTGGGTGACTGCCCGGATGAGGACAGGGATTGGCTAAGCCCAAAAATGTAATAAATTGCTAGCTCCAAGCTGGCGGCCGTGCTTTGCAGTCGAAATGCAGAACATTAAATTTCCCCCAAAACAGATATCAATGAACTAGAAGCTACCCTGGTTGAAAAACCCCAATTCGTGCCGCCTAAGGTGCTAATTAGATTGGTTTCTCGGCTTTTTTTTTTTTTTTTTACGTTGATCAAGTTTGAGTGTTTTATTGACTTCTTTTTGAAAAAATAAATCTAATGATTTTAATGCATGTTATAATAAAATTTTAAATAAATTAAGCTTAAGAAAAGTTTATTTAAATTTAAGAATGTTTAAATGATAAATTTTTCAGAAACAATTAAATAATAAATAATAAATAAATTTTTAATTTTAATTGACATATACATATATACAGGCAATATATTCATTTAAAAAGAAAAAAAAAAACACAAACCCGATTCATAAAAGCCGACATTTTATTAATTACGATAATGTTATTTAATCACCCGAAACAAGTAGTTCAAGTCTAGAAGAATGGTAGGAAAGTTGAGCGGTCAATTGTCAGGGGGACTCCTCTTTAAATGACCCCCAACGAGGAATAAACCAAAAAAATAAATAAATAAAAGACATTAGCGTCAACAGTGGATCGATTGACCCAAAAAACAAAAAAGATTCCAGTTTCCACATCGTTTCAGTCTGGCAACTAGCAGGTGGACCCTCGCATGATGTACGACACTAACAAGGTTCACATGCTCTCCATCACACGTGTCCGACCACTTTCTTCCAGCTTGGTCTTTTTTGTCTCGTGGCAATGGGTGGGGGGGGCCTGGGCTGGCCACGCCATAATCATATTATTATTTATTTATCGTGCGTTTCTTTATCAGCCTATAACTACAAGAGAAGATGAATAACAAAAAAAAAAAAAAAGAATCATATAAAAGTATAAAACATTGGAAAGAAACCCACCAAGGTCACCATCCTTATGTTAAATACCGCCGCAGTCGCAGTCCATCACATCCATCACCGGCGATCGTCAATTGCCACACAGGCAAGATCATAATTATGAATCATTTTAACTCCTCTAGCGAGTGCAACTTCTTCTCCATTATCATTTTCGGAAAACTCAAACGTTGCCGTTCACTGAAAACGGCCTGTATGCAAGAATTGATGATAATGTAATATAAAGAATGATCTGATACAAACCCCACGACTCCTTACGGTTTTGATGATCTTTTTCGTTGGAATATACTACAAATAAACTTAATTTGTATACGGCGAATAGGGAACATTCGAAAAGGCCCCTTTCCAGTCAATGCATGTAAAGCGGAATATAGGAAGAGCAATGATCAAGACCAAAAGTTCGCTGAGTACTACAATTTTTATCCATTAAAAACCTTGACAGTCCAACTTGGCATAGTCTAAAGAAAAAAGAAAAGGAAAAAAGTTTGAAAGACAATTGAGTTAAATTGATAATACCACCAACATGCACATATGAATTTATATATTTGCCATTAATTACTCGGGGCAGCCTCCCTTAAATAAATTTATATTCTATACATTTTATAGAATTGCTCTTATAGTTTTCTAAAATTGCCCCTACATTTTTTTTAATGTCTCTACTTTATTATTTTTTTTTTAAGTTGCCCTTATATCTTATCTATACATAAATTTGCTCTATCTGTAACAATTTTTTGAATCGGTCAAGTGGGGCACTTAGACCAATACTCTTAAACGTTTCGGTAGGCAACTTCATCGGTCTGACAGGCATATCTTGCCCGTTGCGAATCTGTGTGCACCTTTCAACGTATGGAACTGGGACTGATAATAAGTATGATGCTTTGTAAAGTATGCGGGAATTTAATAGACTATTTTTAGATTTTTTTTTTTTTAACAAACAAAGAAGTTAATTGCAAGTTGCATTATAGTTAACTTAATCTAAGCCGTACTTGGGCTAATTGATGATGCTCTTCTTGGGGCTCGGTGCACGGAATATATTAGCGGATGTAAAATACCTGGCAGACAACGTAGTCGGAGTAGCTGGATCCATGATTATTTTGATTGAGGCAAAAGTGAGAGGTTGTCGATGAATGGAGCTCGCGACAGGACAAAATTAAATGGAGTTTTGGGCAGAAAAGTTCGGAAAGCGAAACCAATGTACCGTTTGTCTTCGTATGCTCGATTTTGTGCAGATCAATGTCTTATGCACCTATCATGTGGAAATCGATGTCTATTTCCCCACACTTTAAGCAACGCTAAACGCACCCCCCCCCCCCCCAACAAAAAGAAAAAAAGAAAAGAAAGGTATTTGTATTAAATTCTGTCTAGGCACAAAAGTATGGACTCTTTCAGTTTCAGCTTCTCGTGAATATGGGTCCTTTGGGTGAACTTTACTTATTCAGTTCACGAGTTGATTACAGGGGGGGTCTCGTTTAACTTGGCATTTCGAATCATCAAAGCAATAACCCTATTATTTTCGTAATTTATAATGGGAATCTACACAGTGTTCAACGAATATGCTTCACAGGCTGCTACGTTAATAAATTAATCAATTCATTTTGGTCCAATTGCGTGTAGAAATTAAATTGTCAACGAGTTAATGTCAGGACGAATCAATCGCCTATGTTTCTTTTAAGTATCTGTCAATAAAAAGTCCAAAAAAAAAAGGTATATTGTTATTATTAATTGCCGTGAATGGAGGAAGCTTGGCTTGATGGGGAGGGCATCTCATTACACGCAAATTTCTGGTCATTTCCCGATCCATGGGGCAGTTTTAACACGACCTTTGTTTTTTCTGTTCTCAAAGCTAACAGAGCAAGTTTTATGTTTTCCTAGGTCGTCATCCACCTGCAATTGATTGTAGGTTCACGACAATGGGCAATAACACTTTTAACATTTCAATTATTTCTTTTTTTCTTTTTTTTTTTTTTGGTCTAAAATCTATGTTTCATAATTTTCACCTCCGTATTAAAAATCCACTCCATTATCTTGGCAGGCAGAAGATGGGCAAGAAGCATAAACAATTGGTGGAGGGTTGACTCTTAGAGCCCGGACTTAACGAGAATGCCGTCCCAGAGCCGCAAACGTCCCCCGCACTCCAATTTTCTCGATCCACACCCTCGCGATAAAGCTAATCCAATTGCTATAATATGTTAGAAAATAAGGGAGAATTTTTTTTTTCAAAATTCTTAATTCTGTAATGTAAGATCTTTTTTTTATATGAATACTAATATGCAAATCGTAAAAAATTTCACATACCTCTGTCCATGATGCTGGGTTCCTTCTGTGAAGATGAAAATCCTCCTTTGATTTTACCTTTTGATGAATTTCTCCTACTCTTCCCCTTTCCCTTTCACTTTTTCACGGTTTTTTTCTAATGGTTGAGAAGAGGAAAAGAAAAAAACTAAAAAAAAACTTTCTGTAATGGAAAAATCACGCCCTTTTTATTTTTCTGTAACGGTTGTCTTTAATAGTCTTTAATGATGAGAGTAATTTCATCTTCTCTTAATGGTCTTTAATGGAGAGAGTGATTCCCTCTTCTCTTAATGGTCTTTAATGGGGAGAGTGATTCCCTCTTCTTTTATAATCGTTATCTTTAATAGGGAGAGTGATTCCCTCTTTTCCTGTAACTGTTATCTTTAATGGGGAGAGTGGAGGGATTTTAAACCCAATGACCCAAATTACCGTTATATCTAACCGACCATCATATTAGACCTTTTATATTTGGTTATACTTTAAATAACAAGGGCCACTTATGTCAATTAATTTAACAATCTCCCACTTGGCCCATGTTATGACTTGATGAATCAATAACGAATAAGTGTGCACCATACTTAAAGATCATCAAACTATAATACTTGATTGAATTAAGATGATTGGATCATGGCGGTCACACATCTTTTAGCGATATGATTCCTTCCATGTATCACGTAATCATCATAATTCATAATAACTTTACTGAGGAACATTGAGACTTTAAATTGTCATTTTCAAATACGCTATTAGTTATTTCACAAACCATAACTGTATACACCTTAATGTAGATAACAAAAGCGCAAACAAAACTATGACCTTAATTGAATTCATGAGTGTTACAATGATATGAGTAGTACAAAACATTAACTTTCAAGAGAATGAGGACCTGTCTATAATGCCCATCAACATGTCCAGTAAATGTTTTCGGCGGCAAACCTTTAGTTAACGGGTCCGCAATCATCAATTCAGTACCAATATGCTCAATAGACACTTTTTGGTTTCGTACTTCTTCCTTAACAGATAAGTATTTCAAATTCATATGTTTCGCACCTTTAGAATACCTATCATTCTTAGAGAAGAAAACAATTGCAGAATTATCACAATAAATTCTTAATGGCTTTTCTATATTATCGACCAAACCAAGCTTTAAGATAAAATTCCGCATCCATAATGCATGAATAGTAGCCTTAAAGCATGCTACAAATTCAACCTCCATTATAGAAGTAGCAATGACAGACTGCTTCCCACTTTTCCATGAAACTGCTCCTCCGGCCAGCAGAAACATGTAACCAAATGTAGATTTCCTCGAATCTACACATCCAACATAATCTGAATCCGAGTAGCCTACTACTTCAAGATGACTTGATCTTTTATAAGTAAGCATGTAATCCTTAGTGCCTTGTAAGTACCTGAGTACTTTCTTTCCGGCTTTCCAATGATCCATTCCAGGATTACTTTGATATCGGCCTAACATTCCGACAGCGAAACTAATGTCTGGCCGAGTGCATGTTTGAGCATACATCAAACTTCCAACCAGCGATGCATAGGGAATAGATTCCATTGATTTTCGTTCCAAATCATTCTTTGGACATTGCAATTCACTGAACTTGTCCCCTTTCTGAATTGTAACTATTCCTGTAGAGCAATTTTCCATTCTAAATCTCTCTAATACTTTATTGATATAGCCTTTCTGAGACAATCCTAACAATCCTTGTGATTTATTGCGAAATATTTCTATTCCTATCACATAGGATGCCTCATTCATATCTTTCATTTCAAAAGTTTCAGAGAGAAATTTCTTAACATTATGCAACAAACCCATGTCATTAGCAACCAAAAGAATGTCATCGACATATAGGACTAATATAATGAACTTGCTCCCACTGACTTTCATATAGATACACCGATCAACGGTGTTCTCTACAAAACCATATGATGTAATGGTATTATTGAACTTAATATACCATTGTCGGGAGGCTTGTTTCAGTCCATATATCGATTTCTTTAATTTACACACCAAATTTTCTTTCCCTGTGGTTATGAAACCTTCAGGTTAGTCTATATACACTTTCTCTTCTAAGTCACCATTTAAAAAGGTGGTCTTTACATCCATTTGGTGGAGCTCTAGATCATAATGAGCCACCAAAGTCATAATGATTCTTAAGGAGTCTTTCTTAGAGACTGGAGAGAAAGTCTCCTTATAGTCAATACCATCCTTTTGAGTGTAACCTTTGGCAACAAGTCTGGCCTTATACCTTTCGATGTTGCCTTTTGAGTCTCGCTTGGTCTTAAAGACCCACTTACAGCTAACTCGTTTTGATCTTTCAAGCAACTCCACTAGTTCCCAGACTTGATTTACATCCATCGATTTTATCTCTTCTTTCATGGCATTGAACCACTTTTCAGAATCATGACATTCCATGGCTTGTGTAAATGAGACTGGGTCTTTATCAATGCTCAATTTAGATTCATGTTCAAGTGAGTAAACCACATAATCATTCGATATGGCTGATCTTTTCTGTCTTGTAGACCTCCGTAATGCCATTTCTTGTGGTATCACTTGCTCATTTGTGACTTGCATATTATCACTTGGTTCATCACTTATATGTTCACCTTGTGTGTTTCAAATATCAATTTGTTGTCTTTGCACGTCGCATAACTGTGATGCAACAAAAGGAACAACAACTTGAGTAGAAACACTTGGTGTAGGGATAACAACTTGAGTAGAAGTACTCACTGTGGATCTTTCATTTTGTAATTCTTTAATATCCACCTTTCGTAATTCCCCACTCCCATTGAACTGACCATTTTCAATGAACTGAGCATTGTCAGACTCAACTATTCTAGTACTATGGTTAGGACAATAAAACCTATATCCTTTAGACTTTTCAAGATAACCAATGAAGTAACCACTAATGGTTCTTGCATCAAGCTTTCTTTCATGTGGATTATATATCCTTACTTCTGTTGAACAACCCCAAACATGAAGGTGTCTTAAACTGGGTTTCCTACCTGTCTATAACTCATAAGAAGTCTTAGGGACAGCCTTACTAGGAACCCTGTTCAGCAGATATACAGCAGTTTTTAATACATGCATCCACAAGGATAAAGGTACAGTACTGCAACTTAACATGCTCCTAACCATATCCATAAGTATACGATTCCGCCTTTTCGCTACACCATTCTGTTGTGGTGTACCAGGCATTGTATACTGTGCACATATACCTCGACTTTCAAGAAGTTTTGCAAATGGACCAGGACATTGTCCACTTTCATTGAATTTTCCATAATATTCACCACCTTTATCTGACTTAATCACTTTCACTTTTCTATCTAACTGCCTTTCCACCTCATTTATAAACACCTCCAGGGCGTTTACTGACTGAGACTTTTCATGCAGTAGATATAAATAGTAATATTGTGAGTAGTCATCTATAAACGTGATGAAATATTTCTCACCACCCCATGATGAAATATCAAAGGGGCCACAAATATCAGTGTATATTAATTCTAAAGGCTCATTACTTCTCATGGCTGGGTTCTTTGATGTGTGTCTTGTCTGTTTCCCTTTTATACAGTCAACACATACCTCCCAATCAGTAAAATCCAATTGAGGTAGGACATCACCTTTCACCAACCTCAATATCCTTTCTTTGGATATATGACCTAATCTTTGATGTTATAAGAAAGTAGAACTGTCATCATGTGCATTACGTTTGTTACCTATATTATGCTCAACAAGAAATAGAGAATCAGCATACATAGCATCAAAATTAAAACGGTACAAATTATTAACCAAAGTACCAGATCCATAATAGTACGAATGTCTATACAATGAAAATGTACCGTTTCCAATCTTAAGGTTAAATCCTACTTCATCCAACTTTGCAATAGAAACTAAATTTCTAGCACATTCAGGAACATAGAGACACTTTTCCAGATCTAGGTGACACCTAGTATCTAAAATTAATCTGTACGTCCCAATTCCTTCTATTCGTGCCTTCATTCTGTTTCCTATATAAAGGAATTTCTCAATTCCTGTTATGGGCTAGATTGAAAGGAATCCCTGCATAATATGTGACACATGAATAGTAGCTCCAGAGTCTAACCACTAAGTATTATTAGGTACTTCAATTACATTTGATTCAAAACATACTGATATACAGTACGTACCTTTCTTTTCGAACCAAGCCTTTCTTTTTGGACAATCTTTCTTGAAGTGACCTATCCTTTTACAGAAGAAGCATTTATGATCCTTGTGAATCTGACCTCTAGTGACTTTTATAGAGGCTTTGTCCTTCTTCTTATCCTTTATATATGGTCTAGACTTGCTACTACTAGCATCATTATGAACAGTAAGATGAATAGAGTGATCCTTCATTCTTTAATCTCTCTTCTTCCTAAACTAACATGGCCTTAATTTCTTGAAAGTTCCATTTCTCTTTGATAGTGTTATAATTCACTTGGAACTGACCAAATTCAGGAGACAGTGAGTTGATGATGAATTGTACCAAAAAGGATTCACTTACATCTATACCCATTGTTTTCAACTTTGCTGCTAGATTAGCCATACTAGTCACATGATCATGAATAGGCTGTGACCAATCAAATTTCTTGGTCGTCAGCTCACTCATTAGGCTTCCTACAATGGATTTATCAGTTATATCTGATTGAGAGTATTCCTTAATTCTCATCATAAATTCCCTTGCATTTTCCGTCTTAGGCATCGATGACTTGACATTTTCAGCTATCGTCATTCGTATCAAATTCAAACTCAGCCTATTAGACCGTTCCCAAGCCTCATGCAGAGACTTGTGAGATTCTGTACTGGTCTCAGTAATGGCTGCAGGCTTTTCATTCGAGATGACTGCTAAGTCCAAACCCAAAACGCCTAAGTGAAACTGAATATACTCATACCATTTCGCATAATTCAGTCCATTGAATTTGATCATTGCATTGCCTAAGGCGAATATACTATTGGAAGCTGTAAACATAATCCAAATTTACACATTAATGCTTTGAGTAAACTTAAATGGATTCATATCAACTTTGATTATGTATTTAAGTTCACCTTTGGGTGATCCTCAAATACATAACTTTAATCAATGATGATGCTAATTTAGATTTACTTTGATAGATCAATCAATCATACTAGAGTTAACATGAATGTTATCTTTGGATATACAATCATATTTACCCAGTATATCAATGAATGTATTATTAATTATAGGGAATGATTCATCTTTGGATGATCTCCTAGCCTTATAATTAATAATCACAATTGTTCATTTCAAATCTGTACAACCTTTCATTAGCATCTAAAAAAAAGAACAATTGAAATTCACAATCAAATACTTGAATCCTTTCAAGTTAGGTTACTTTGGTAACCAACAAACTTTCAATATTTGATTGATGTCAATATGATCTCAATAAATTTCAAAATCTTTAATTATTGAGATCATTCAATTTGATAAAACATCAATAAACAATCAATGATGCAGAAAATAAATTCTTTTTGGGTCAATACCGGCCAATATGTTGGGTATTATTCCGGTAACCGGCTAATTCCATATGCCAGTAAATGCTAGCAGGTACCATTCTATTAGTCGGATTTTTACATTTATTAATTTCTTTCTTTTTGTTGACCACGTTGACTAAAACGGCGTGAAAAATCAAATCCGGAAAGCAAAGGGCCGGTGGTGAACATTCGGGAAAAGAATAATTTTTTTTTTTTTTTTTGCAAACGGCAAGGGTCGCCGGCCAATTTTCTTTTCAACGCCGGCGGTTTCTTTTCTTTTTACCGCCGGTTGTTTTCCTTTTCTTTTCAACGCCGGCGGTTTCTTTTCTTTTCACCGCCGGTCGTTTTCCTTTTCTTTTCAACGCCGGCCGATTCTTCTTTTACAGCAAAATACAATATTCACGTAGACGCTCTGATTCCAATTGTTAGAAAATAAGGGAGAATTTCTTTTTTCAAAATTCTCAATTCTATAATGCAGAATCTTTTTTTTATATAAATACTAATATGTAAATTATAAAGAATTTCACATACTTTTGTTCATGATGTCGGGTTTCTTCTGTGAAGATGAAAATCCTCCTTTGATTTTGCCTTTTGATGAATTTCTCTTACTCTTCCCCTTTCCCTTTCACTTTTTCACGGTTTTTCTCTAATGGTTGAGAAGAGGAAAAGAAAAAAATTAAAAAAAAAACTTTTTGTAATAAAAAAATCAAGCCCTTTTTATTTTTCTATAATGGTTGTCTTTAATGATTTTTAATAAGGAGAGTAATTTTCTTTTCTCTTAATGGTCTTTAATGGAGAGAGTGATTCCCTTTTCTTTTATAACCGTTATCTTTAATAGGAAGAGTGATTCCCTATTTTCCTATAATCGTTATTTTTAACAGGGAGAGTGAAGGGATTTTAAACCCAATAACCCAAATTATCATTATATCTAACCGACTATCATATTAAACGTTTTATATTTAGTCATATTTTAAATAACAAGTGTCACTTATATCAATTAATTTAACATAATCTTCAAAGAAAGGTAAGGCAGAGTTTTGTATCAACTCGATCGAGATGTTTACTCTTTTTTTTTTTTTAATTATAAATATAATTTATTTATAATTTTACATTATATAAATTTATTTTAAATAAAATTTTATTTATTATATAATATAAAATTACAAATAAGTTGTATTAAAAAAATAAAAATAAAATAAAAATCTCGGGTGCAGACCCACTTCTAGCGGTGGTGCTCGGGCGTACCATAAAATCGCCGTCGTGTCCATTATTGCAATTGTCTTGCACATGCTCTATGTTGGAGCAATTAATTTAGGCGAGGGCACCGTAAGATCTCAAGTTTTACAAAATTGACCTTGTAGAAGTGCGAATTGATGGGTTGGTTGACTACTGTAACCCAAACTGGTTCACCATGAATAACCTCTTGACATGGTCATCAGCGACGCAATACTTTGGTTCCACATTTCATTTTAAGCTGAAATATGCCTTAATTGAATTTACACGTGTTCAGTGGGTGTGTCAAAAATATAAAGTCTATACTATGATTGGTGTAATACCCTGAAAGCGTCGCAAAAGCATTGCCAAGCACCTAACAATTTAACCTGAACATTGCCACGCAAAAGCATGCCGGGAGTTCAAAGCGGGCCTCAAGAAGTCCAATACAAACCGGTGGGCCCATTTATGGCCCAAATAAATAAAACTCTCGCGAGTGGTTAGAAAATATTCTCCCGTCAAAGGCCGTTGTGGGCCCGTAACCCACCGACCTCGAAGTTTTGTTGACCGGACCACGCAAAATTTGAACGACCATATCGAAAGGACGAAAATACCCTCATTAAATTTCAGGAGGCGGCAGGTCACGCTTGTCAATCAATGGCGCGTGAGAAGGATTAATTTGTCTTTTAAATGCAATCAATTCTCTCACACGCAAGTGTCTCGTGCGGGTCCCTGTTCCCGAAAGGGCAATACAGTCATTGAGCGCGATGTTTGGGTTTTCCCTCCACCACCAAAACCCAAAACCACCGTCTTATCTATCTGTCTTTTTTTTTCTTTTTTTTTTTGAACTAAAAATAAGTAGAGCAGGTGGAACGCAATTTACGCCGCAGGGATATATAATAGAACCGCGCGGGTACAGAGCTTATCTCTCACCATCCAACCAGAACCCGCCACGTAAAAGAGTTTTCTAGGTTTTTATTTTTTTAATTTTTAAAGCAAATGCCAAGTTATTTTTGGCGGGCAATCGAAAGAAATTCAAATAAAGAGAAAAACCATGGCGGCCCTCCTCATCTTATTTCCCTCTCTAAATTTTGAATTTTCTCTCGCTCACTCTCCGCGGTGCACTCGGTTCGTTATCTGCCTCTCTTCTCTGTACTGTGTACCTTATTTTCTTCAAAATTTCGGGGAATTCCAGGTTAGCGCGTCTCTGCTCTTGCTTATCTGTTTAAGTCGACAGTTCAACTTCTTAATCAAGCGTCGGTTTCTCTGCCTGTTTTTCAATTTTGATTTGATGATAGTTTCTGCTTGAATTTCGACTTTCTAGGGTTTTTTTTTTTTTTTGGCATTTTAGCGAGATATCTTATTCGATGAGAAACCCGTTGTTAGGTTAAGGGAAGATTTGTCTGAGTTTATCTCTCGATTAATGCGAGTCGTTTCATCAGTCTTCGTTTTGATGGTGAAGAGAATAGGGGGGAATCCTTGTCTTCGTGTTGAGTGGATGCTTTGAAATTGTGTTCTAATTGATGGCGGATGGTGTTATTTTAAGGTTAACTGTTGCTTGAAGGATGGGAAAAGTGTCTCCAAAAGAGAGGGATTTAAAAGCTCCCAAGCAGAAGAGGCGATCGCGGAGCTCCAGCAGCAGGTATCTGAAACCTGGTGCTCTTTCCCAGCTTCGCTATAGCAAGCCCTCTGCTGCAAAGTCTTGTACTGATCTGGGGAAGAAAAGAGTGGCCGTATTTGGCAACAATAAGTCCGAGGGTGTTGAAGTGGTGGTTGAGAATAAAGTTATTGAGAAAAGCCCTTTGATGTTATCCCCTGTGGACTTGGTTAAACAAAATTATTTTGTAAGGACGCCCAAGACTCCTCGGCTTGAAGAGTGTGCTTCCCAGTCAAGGCTTGAATCCCTACCCACGGATTTATTGGTAATAGTCATTTCCCTTAAACCCTTCTTTCTTTTCTTTCCTTTTTATTTTTATTTTTAATATTTTGTGTGAAAATGTGCACCCGTTAATTCCTTTTAGGGATTTGATGTTTTTGTTTGATCCGAGCTTCCTTCTATGCTTTCCTAACTTCTTCAGGAATGAAATCAAGGGATGGGTTAATTTAGGATATGCAGAGCGTCATTTATCTGCTTCTTTAGGAAGGGACCTTTCCAGTTTGCTTTGTGCTTCTTTATTCCTTGTTGACGCTATTTAAAGGGATGGATTAATTTAGGATATGCGTTATTTATGTTTAGGTTAGTAACAAAATTTGTCAATACATAGATCAGTTGCCAGCAGACAGAGTGCAGGGCCTCTATTATTGTGAGGTATATGTTCAAATTCAGTCAGGTTGAAATCAGAGATACATTTGTAGAAGACTGTAAATTCAGTGATCATATCGCTGACTCACTGGCCTTTGTCTTAGGACAAGCTTGATGTGGGACAGATAGAGAAATAGAGGAAATAGGGGAAGAGAGGAGGGAAGAAAGGGGGGGACTTGAAAGAAATTGAGAAGAAGAGGCGGGTGGGGAGACACACTACGGTAATGATACTTCAATTCATTCCGTCAACTAGCCTATCAATTACAAAAAGGGAACCCTTATTTATAGGCCTAACTAGCTACATCAGACCCTAATTAACAAAAGGATTGCTTGTTTTCCATCAAATATTCTGTTTTTGATTGCTATATTATCTGTTTTCTAGTCTAAACATCATATGTTTTTGCTGTCTTTGATGCCTAAATCTTTAACCACATGTTTCCTTCACTGCTTGCCAACCTTCTTGTCCTTTTCCTTTTTTACCTCCTGAGCACTGATTCCAGTTCCCTTTCTTTCTTGAGGTTAAAATACTCTGCCACCTGCACCATGACCAATTGCGAGCAGTTTTTCATGTTTCTCAGAGGATTAGAAGAGCTGTAAATTTCTCCCTCTTTTCTCACATAGATGCCCACTCGACACATGCCAGATGCTAGATTTAACTGATCATGTTGAACTTGATTTCCTTTACTAAAACAGGTTTTGATTGCAAGGCAATACCACTTCAATTTCACAACACCGGATAGATCTCGACAGGAAATGCTGAGAATAATGACCCCACGGCCAAATGAACATTGGCCTTTTGCGAGGTATATCCAAATTGGAAGATTTTTATGCTTTTCAAAATGCTTATTTGGTTGCCAAATTTGTAAAATTTCCCGAATAATCATCGCAGCAAAGGGGATGGAAAGGACTCCTTTATGGCAAGTCCACATACCCCAAAAGCGCCAAAACATGGTCCCCGGCCACCTTCTCGCAGTAAATTTGCTGAAGTGAAGCAAATTGCTGCTGTTCTCTTCCAGGATTTCCAGGATTCAGCATTCCCTTCTAGATGTATGGCACCATCTGCTCTATCGAAGCCCTTATGCAAATCACTAGCTTCTAATCGCGTACTCTTCTATGAGGATGAGTTATGCCAGGCTGTTGCCGAGAATAAGCTTCGCTGATCTCCTATTGTGGTTTCTATCATATTGCCACTTTTTTGTATTGTGTACAGTTTGTTTTCTCATCCTATAGTAGTCATAGCTCGAAAAGGGCATATGCAATTTTGTAGTTTTGCTGGGCAGTACTAGGTTGCGTCAGGGGTGCAGAAATTATGTCTTGGTTATGGGAATTACGTTTGCAAAACCGGGTAAATGTATATTTCTATATATTTGAATGGTATATGTTTTAGTTTTTTAAAACTAGTACAATGATCTCTTTACTGGTGGGTTAATAGCATCCTGAGAGGAATGCGAGTCTGCCAGCTAAAAGTCTGCCTCTGATTAAGTTTTGTGTTAACTGTTCAAAAGCTTTACCCTCTTTTATCGGTGGAACAGACTTCCTGTCCAACGAGCATCCGCACTGTATAATATTTACAAGGCGAACGAGGCTGTAATCTTAAATCTCTTTTTGTTAGTTAAAGTGCAATTTCACTCTTTGTTTGTAGAAAACCACGGAAATTGAACGCCAATTTACTGTATTTTCTGTATTTATAAATGCTTGTATCTCATACATATAATCTTGCTTACAGAAAATAATGAGAGAGAATTTGCGAATAAACAACGCTTTATGTTGATTAAAAATGGAAGGAATATAATAGGGAAAATATCTTTGCTAAGACTTGCATACAATGATGGGAATTGCTAATTGTAGTCCAGTCTGGAGAAGTGATGATCACAGGTGGCTTCTGGGTAGGAAATGGTTGCCTGTGGCGACACTTTTAGACTGAAATGTGGAAGTGGAACAATCGAAAGGGTTCCTTTATTTTTTGAATGGACCATAGCAGACACACAGAAAGAGGACATAGAGAGAGAGAGTTAGAACTCAGAACAGCTTATTCATTACTTGCTTAAGGATTATTGGGACAAGGACCTCGTAAGCCTTCTCTGTTGGATGGAAACTGTCCCAGAAAATATATTTAGAGGCATCCTTGCATGTGTATTTGTCTTCCAAACGATTACAGAAAACGCTGACCTCGATATTCCCTGTACCACAACATCCTTTAGTTGCCACTTCGAAACCTGTAAGCACAACAAAGTGTTTTTGTTGTAAAAACATGTAGATCTACATAGGATGTACTAACTACAAATATTCAAGTGAAGCAGAACCATGACAGACGATGGGGAGGTGATAACTTGCCATATTTAGCTGGATTATGAATGATAGAGAGCAGTGGATTGTAGACATCACCGAAGACGAGCCTGGCATCTGGAAGTACTTGGTTGAGAGAATCGATTGTTGAGGAGAGCTTGGAATTGAAGAGCATTGACGCCTGGTTGTTGAACTCATTACATTGTCTGTTTGGGCCTCCTGTCAGAGTTCGCTGTGATGGAAGACACCCCATTGGTGGAACACTTAATATAGCAATTCTCCTTGCTCCAAGTCCGTAAAGTTCCTGCAACGCATGAAGATGATCATGATAGCTGATGACAATTATTTCATCATTCCAATTTAGAATGGCTACAGCAGATCTAGATAATTTCATTTGCTTATCACCAAAGAGACAGATTGCAGTATTGTATGACTATGTGATCTTGCAGCTGCTTATGAATTTAATGACGCAAGGGCACTATAGGTATGAATGCTACACCATTTAACTTGAATTACTTTCCACAGGCACTCGATCCTGATGACTTGGGAATGAACCAGCCTTTGATGTTTTTCTACAGTGGTAATAACTACAGGTAAAAGCTTTAAGCAGAAGTAATGACACTACCAACTAATATGAATGAAGCAGTTGGCTGATTCAATCGGGGTGACAAGATTGGACAACTGCGATGCAATTGGTCGGCCAACAGAGTCAGAGGCAGGCAGGTTTACAATTATGTATCGCAGGCAAGAAATGATTAAAAATTCTAGAAAAGCCGAGGCAATTCCTATTCCCAAGGCTTAGTGCACAAACTTTGGTCTGATCAGAGTCAGATCATCTATACCCAGATTAGAAGCCTCTCTGCGGTCCGGCCTTCAATTAATTATAAGTTAAAAGAATGGAAAGCACACGAAAAGGCTTCTAAGCGGACGAAGACTCTTATACTATGGGTCTGGAGAAAAAACTAGATATGCCTGTAGCTTTATCCATGCCCATGTTTTTAACAGAGAGGTTGTCTTCTCAATAGAAGCTACTCCACTTCTTCAATTCCTTCAACCCTCGGGATTAACTCTTGTCCCTCTTTTGGATAAGCTAATTATTGACGCAGGTAATGATTACATCGGTTTTACACAAGCTTAATTATCTGGGGTTGGTCGTGGACACACCTTTAAAAAGCCTGTAGCAGAGTTGATCATCAAGTCAGTGTACGAATTTATGTCATACTGAGATCTCCTGATAGGGTAAGTGTTGGAAATATCATTGCTTCCTACGCACACTAAATAGACGCTTTTGAGCACGATGTTCGCTGTTCCTTCCTCTCCCAAAGCCGACTTTATTTTCCCTACGTAATCACTGAACAACTGTAATTGATCCGATAACGATAGCACTGCCTGGTGTACAAAGAAAACGACGAACCACTTTCAAGATGGGATTAATAAAACAGAGAAGAAAGATGCCTATGGCTGCATGTGGAGACATTACTTACCGCTAATTGGGCTGTGAGAGGGTCGTAACCGGCACCACCTGAAGCAAAAGTTACGCCGGTCAGGAGGTCCTGAAGCTGCAGGCTTGGATCAAGATAAGCAGGCAAGAGCTCCTTTAGATCAATTTCCTCGGCTGAAAATTGTTAAGAGAATACTTACGTCAATCGTGCACAATTAGATTTCAAGTAGTGATCATAATCCAGCTGAAATAATGACGCAGGTTATGTAATAATATTGTGCTGTGTATTGTGATCCCGTCTCCACAAAGATATCATATATTGTTGGGATTTATTTTCAACGTAAAAGTTGATAGCCTTCCTTATCCTGCATTAAATCAAGCCACTTCATCTTTTTTTCATGTGAGCCTGTCACGTCATTCAACTTGAACCTATCGCATTCAATAGCTTGCCAAAGTAATTTTTATATATTTTATAATTTTTTAAAGCTACAGATATAAAAAAAAAAAAAAAAAAAAAGAAGACCGGCTATGTTGCAATGCGCTAACTAGCAAGCCACTTTGGCCATATTAGCTTGGAATTGGGTTTTCTGAAGACATTTATGTATCAATTTCAGGACTGTCATCAAGAAATTTAAAGAAAAATTGTGAATAGAAGCAAAATGGAGAGAGAGAGAGAGAGAGGGAAAGAGAGGAGTCGTCCTCGGCCAGCAAAGTATGGTTAAGACTACCTATAATGTCAGAGGGAACCTTTCCATTGCTAAACCTTCCGGTTGGTTGTCCTCCCATGAGGTCCCTCCCATAAGGTGGGAAGTTGCTCTTAGCAACAGTTTTGAGGTTGTTGTTGTTGTTGCCTGCATCCACTATGGAATCTCCAAACACCAAAATTGCTGGAACACCTAAATTCTTAGCTGAATACAAGCCCGAAGCATTATATAGGGGAAGAAGACTGCTAGCCACAACAAGAGCATAGTAAAATATAAGCCAAAATTGAGCATCAGGTTTTTCAAAGAAAAACTTCATCATTGTCAGGAACAGCTATTCCAGTATTGCAAAGGTTAAATGAAAATGTACACACATTGAAGCCGACGATATAGCTATTTAATGGACTCAGAAAGCACGTGGCGATTAGTTGACAGTTGGCTTGTTCTTAATTGCGGAATTTTCGGGGTTTGATTTTAGTGCCATGGTCGCTTATAGTAATTTTTGGCGATTGCTCTATGAAAGCAGTATCTTAGACCGTAGGGCCGGTATCTTAGAAATGCCGCTACAGTGGTTTCCCAAAGCCCGAACTTTTCCGGAGAGATTAAATGCTCCAACACCCTGTGTGGATATGCGTCTGCCCCGTGTTAATTTCCACGACCCCAAGAAAAACTGTCTGAAATAAGCATGGTACACCATCCTAGCAGTTTGGTTATTATTTATCCAATACTGGAAAATTATTACCGAATTATATAATATTAAATTTTAAATTTATTAATATTAAAATTATACAAAAATTATTTTAATTTAATAATATTTAAATAATAAATTTTTCTTTAAAAAGAAACTAGATATAGACTACTGTAAGTAACTCTCAGCTAAAACTTACTTACAAGTGAGATAACCCACCACATATCTGCCAAACAACCTTAAAAAACATAAAAAAAAAAATGGCATGGTAGATGTTTTCTCAAAGGGGGCTAAGGACATTAGATTAAACTCACACTAGCCTAGCCATATAGTAAATGCTTTTAAGATCAAATATTGGGGCCAGCATAGTCTCTACAAGGTAAATCCAACAGCTTGGGACTAAGAATGAATTACCATTAA
Source organism: Bruguiera gymnorhiza (assembly GCA_020883675.1). NCBI lineage: Eukaryota > Viridiplantae > Streptophyta > Magnoliopsida > Malpighiales > Rhizophoraceae > Bruguiera > Bruguiera gymnorhiza. Next base: position 6,877,496 of record JAIRCJ010001054.1, on the reverse strand, counting down.
ATTGGGAATATGGTAAAGTAACTCTTGATTGTAAAACTACCCTTTGATGGGTGTTGCTATGACTCTATTTGTAATATTTCTATCTATTATTTTGGAGATTTATAATTTTTCTGTTTTACTGGATAGATAGAATTTCAACGAAGTAGATTTACAAGAACTATTAAATTCTAGCTTTTCAATCCAAAACAATAACGATTGATCTCTATCAATACCTGCTAAAGCACCGAACCAACCATAGAGTACTTATTGCTGGCACCAAGGATAGATATGTTTTTAGATCTCGAATTTGAAATCCTCCTTCGTTAGTGTAATAAATAATGTTTATTGCAATACAGAATTTAATACATGTACGATCAGATATATAGGTAGTTAACGGACATTCGTATTTGGTTTGTATCCGAAATCCCTAATTCAAATTAAAATGTACAATGGTTTGATAAATAGGATTCTTCTTTTCTTAATTTAAAGAAATCAAATATGTCCCTTTCCGCCCGAGAATTTATGACATTCATGGTGGGTTTTCTTTTTTTCTTCTTTTTTTTTCATATTTCCATATATTATATATATAAGTATATATAAGTTTATTGTAATTTATATGATATGGATACGAATCAAAAAGCGGAAATGGCAAGAAAAGCTGGGTATATCAATAGAGAAAAATGAAATAAGCATGTGGAAAAACAAGATAAAGATTCTCTACAATGACATTGAAAACTAATTAAAAGAAATGCAGCGAAATTTGACAATGTGTTTGCTTTGGATATCAAATGTCATGAGCTCAAATCTTATCGTCCCTACCTATTACTTCACCCCTGAGCAGTAAAGAAGGATCAATTAAGATCAATTAAAATTGGACATACCTAATGTATAATTTTCATCTTATCATATTATGTATGAGAGTATAGGCATTTAAGATGTATAGGATTTGAAAAAAAAACAAAAAAGAAAGAAAGAAAGACATTTTTTCCTTATAGTCTTATTTTTTATGATAAGAAAACTCTTTTAATTCAGTTCAACAGAATATGGGCCTCCAAAACTTAATGTCGTTACAGAGCATGATTCTCTTTTTTTTTTTTGTTAGGTCAAAATTATCGAGAGAAAAATCAAACAGTAATTTGAATTTGACTTCCTGCGGATTAAAGAAGGGAGAAGGAGAAGGTCATTTAGACTAGGTGTAAATTCTCTCAATTTATGACCCACTATACGATCTGTTATATAAATAGATATATGTACCTTTCCATGCATGTTCTTTTTCATTGTGTGAATTCTCCTAATTTATAGCCCACTATACATCTATTATATAAATAGGTACATGTGCCTTTCTATATATATTCCTTTCCATTGTATAAATTTTCCCAATTTATGACTAATTATATGATCTATTATATAATAGATACATATTCCTTTCTATACATGTTCCTTTTCATTTTATAAATTCTCCCAATTTATGGTCGATTATACAATCTATTATATAAATTCTAATTATAGAGAGCAATAATATGTCAATCATTTTTAGTATAATGATAAATGTTCGAAATTATGTTACTAGTATTTCTGTTTTTACTTTTGTATTAAGTTTATTTATTTTTTATAATATATGATTTGTTATAAAAGAAATTTTTTTTTTTTTAGGATGAATGTGTGACAGTTAATTTTTTTTCTATTTTTTAACACATAATTTGCTATCAAAGAATTTTTTATAATGAACGAGTCACAATCAATTTCTTTGTTTTTGCTTTTCTTCCTTTAAAAAGGAGAAGTAACAAATTTTATTTTCTCTCCTATTAAATACAACAAAGAAGAATCAAATTATCATTATATTTATTCCCTTTTTTACTTCTTCTTCCATCGAGCATTGGATAGACCTCATGCGATAACTTTCCTACCTCTACCGTACTTTTGGTTTCATTTCTTCTGGAACAATCACAAATACTTTTTTGATTATGGATCTGCTACCAGTGACAAAGAATTATGTGGATTGGTATGAATTTCCAACAAACGCCACTGTTTCCGTCACTTTCATAATGCCTTGGTGGTGAAATGGTAGACACACTAGACTCAAAATCTCGGGCTGAAGAACGTGGAGGTTCGAATCCTCTTCAAGGCAAAACATTGAGAATACTCATTGAATGAGCAATTCCGTAAGAGATCTTTGAAGAATAAATCACATACTAAACTGTAATCACTTCAATAGTTAAGTGTTATTTTCCTGTTTTCTGTGCAATACCACATAGATATCATTGTTTAATTGCGTATATTCCACTCTCTATTTCCGAGTGAATGTTGATTTTGGTTACTTTTCATATCCATATGGCTTGCATTTCTCATACACATAGTCTGATTTACAGAAAAATAGTAAGAGTGAAAATATGCAAATAAACGGCAACTTAGGTTGGTAAAAAAAAAAAAGGAGCATGCTACCATTTGCGGACGCTGACAAGAATTGCTAATTGTGGTCCAGTCCGGAGAACTGATGAACACAGTTGGCTTGTTTGCAAAATGCTTCCTTGTAGACAGCAGGAGATTGTCTGTCATCTCCACTTTTGAACTGACACATGGGAACAACAATTGAGAAAGATCCTTTATGGATGCACAAATTTTTAGCTGCTATAGCAATCGCATTAACGCTATTTGGCTCGTGGGTGCATTGGCTGTTTCTGAAAAAGCTTCAGTACCTTTGTTTCGTGGCTGTTATTATTAGAATAGGGCAGTGCTCATGCATGCGAATATGAGTCAGAACAGCTCATGCAGAACCTGCTCCGGGACCATTGAGACAAGGGCTTGGAAAGCCTTCTCGGCCGGATGGCATCTGCTCCAAAATGTATATTTCGAAGCGTCCTTGCACGTGTATCTGTCATCCAAATGATAATAAAATATGCTGATCTCTATATTCCCTGTACCTAAGCATCCTTTAGTTGCCTCTTCTAAACCTGAAACCACAACGAAATGCCATGCTGCTTCAGTGTCTCAACTTCAAAGATCATCCACTTCCAGAATTACTTACGGGGATGCAGGTTTGAGTTATGGGTCACATTAACTACTAAAAGCCAATTAAATCTGAGCAGAAACAATTGAGGGAGATGCAGCAAATTACCATATTGTGCGTGATTTTGAGTGAGGGAAAGCAGTGGGTGGTAGATATAAGCATAGAGCATCAGTGGTCGAGGAAAGCTTGGAATTGAAGAGGAATGCTGCTTGGTTGTCGAACTCATTGCATTCTCTGTTTAGGCCTCCCGCCAGAATTCGCTGTGACGGCACACAAGCTATCCGTGGCTAACAACTTAATACAGCAATTCTTCTTGCCCCAAGTCCATAGAGTTACTGTCAAGTGTTAGCATGTGAAGATTGTACCCAGTAACAATTCGTTCATCGTTGCTTTTGTATTTTTGGTAATCTGGGTAAGTTCATCATTTCACATTTACTTCTTCAGATAAATTTGCAACATCATTCTGTTAAAAAAGAAAAAAAGAAGAAGGCTAGACAGTCCACTCATAGATATTTCCATTTTTCCAAGTCAACGAAGGGACAGTTTGCATTGTTATACTATCGTGTAATTTGCACCTGCTTATGAATTTAATGATGTGAAGGCACACTAGTTCCGAGTTCTACGACGGGACTTCAATTAGTTGCCAACGCGTACATGATCCTGAATTGTGCATGAACCGGCAGCTGATATCCGTGCTGAAATGGTCATAACCAGTGGATTATACAAGACCTTAAGCAAAAGTAATGGCACCGGCTAACTTCGATAAATAAAGCAATTGCCCGATACATTGGCGGCGATAAGATTTGGACAAGTTGTCATGCAAGTGGCCAACCGACAAAATTTCCGATATTGCAGATCGATGCAGGTGTGTCCATTGACCTAATAATAATAATAATAATAATAATAATCATACCAATACTAATACTAATGGGATTGAGAGAGTCAACTCAATACCTGCAAAACAAAGAGATAACTAAGTGGTTCAATTGAGATGTGTCATTAGCACTACGGGGAAATTGAAATTAAAAGAGAGAATTAACTTATCCTCGCTCACAAAATAACAGGCCAATCTCAATTGAATTTTAATGACTATTTATGACGTCAATTTTTCGATTAATGAATTTTAATGACAATACAACAGACAAAGACATGTATTAATGGTGATATTACTTTGTTCGGACAGTAATGATAAAGGGATGAGATTGGCCTGTGTGCGAGTCTGGCTTTATATTTTCGTGCCCATAGGCTTAGATAAACTATAGATAGATCAGGAGAGGTGCGCCTAGGCGGTCTTAAGGCAAGGGCTTAGAAAACTCAAGCCACCGGGCAAGCTTTAAAGAGCTGGATTCGACGGTTCGGCCTTTGGAAATCGAGCTTTGATGCTGTAGACCTTCGTTGGGTTACGTGGGGCTGAGATTTGAGGTTACAGACAATTTGATTGTCACGTAGCTTTGTCCAGCCCGGCTGGTCCTGCATTGTGACACCCTGAAATTGAGTACGATTGGGTTAAATAGTAAGTAATTAAGAAAAATTTTGTCAAATTAGCATATTTTCAGATATGGGCTGGGCCGCTTTCAATACCTTTTTGTTGATAGAACGAATTGGGTTGACATTTTGGTATCAAACCAAACGATTTTATAGTCTTGAGAGGAAGTAGAAGAGTAGGGTATCATCTTCTGGAGGCAGGGCCCCCGTCTCGATGATCTCAATTGTTTGTAACTTTTTATGACTCCCATCTTCTGTTTTCCTATTCTACGTACGTAGGCTATCCATGTGACTGCTCATGGGAATCGCAGCCACCATGGGCACAAACAATTCTATCCAAGAAACTCATGGGTTGACAGCCATCTAGAAATACGAAGTTAGTTCATCTTCGTGCATAAGATGCATGGTAATTGAACCTTCTTCCCCCCCCCCCCCTCCACATCAATTTTCCAAATATTGTTGGGACATTTTACTTGTTTTTGCAATTATCCATTGGTTAATTGCAAACTTCAAAAGTACACATCATGCAAATTTTGGCCTTAGTTAATGAATGAACACTTAAATAAGTTGTATATTGGGTATAAAATTTATAGAGATTAAAAAAATATATATATTCACATTGTAACTTAAATTTTGATAGGAACTAAAATACAAGATTGTCTATCATATTCTTTAAAGTGAGGGGAAAAAGAAATAGAGAGAGAGAGAGAGAGAGGGAGAGAGAGAGAGGGTGATGTTTGTTTTTTTTTTTTTTTTCCCCGTCTGTTCTCGAACAAGGTAAATTAATATGCATACACACATTAACTTACCAAGAAATAGGTCATTAATATTAAGAGTGAGTTTAGTAAGATTTAATTATTAATTAACTAAATAATATATATATATATATATATTTTTTTTTTGACAAGAAGCACTGCAAGATCATTTAGCAAAACATAAAAACGTGATTAATGGTACATTATGAATTCATGTTTAATGGAATGAATCCAAAATAGGAAAAAGCCCAAGTAGGATCCGACACCCGAAGAAAGTGGGAAAGTGGGTTGGAGGAGGAGTCCGCGATCCATCCTCCGATTGGTCCGCTATTATTATTATTATTATTTTAATTTAATTTTTGAAAAGAGAAAAGGCCAAGAAGAAAAATACGAAAAATTTAAAATAAAAAGAGAATTCAATTATTATTAGTATTATTATTATTAATTATAAACAGAAGAGAAAAGAAAAAAAAGAAAAAGGAACAAAAGAATCGGGAGTGGTTGGTTGGCTGAACGAACGCTTCAACGGCATAATTTCCCGGCCACCTAAGACCCAAACGTCCCCTCTTTCCCTTTCCCTTTCCCTTTCCCTTTCCGTGCCTTTCCTCTTGTCTCAGATCTCTCTCTCTTTCTCTCTCTCTCGCTCTCTCGCTTTGTTTTCTAGTTCTGAAGCTCTGCGACCTTCCTAGACATTTCCCTCTAAGATTTCTATTTCTTTTCGCTGATTTAATTCCACATTTCTCCGATTCTTCTTGAGGTTTCCTTCCGCATTTTGTTTTTTCAGAATTATCTTAATTTTTTTTTATTTGGTTGGGGGGGTTTCGTTTTCTTTGTAATTAATTATGTGCCATCAATGGCGTATTGACAGACAAGTGTTGTTGTTGGTGGCGGCGGGTTTGTGTTCGTCCTCAGGTGTGAAGATCTGAGGCCTTTTTCTTTTCTTTCTTTTTTTTTTTTTGGGGTTTCTTTTCTATATTATTTCTGTTTATTCCTTCAAAAACCGAAAAAAAAAAAAAAAGGAAGAAGGACAAAGAGAAAGAAAGATGAGCGCTTCGAGGTTTATAAAGTGCGTGACGGTCGGAGATGGTGCTGTGGGTAAAACTTGTCTCTTGATTTCTTACACCAGCAACACCTTCCCTACGGTAATTTATCTTCCTTTTCTTTTGCTTTTATTGTTTTTTTTTTTGTGCTTATTTATCTTATTTTGTTCTTTCTTGGGTAGAATTTCCAATTCCTTTTGGGTGTTGATTTGCGCTTAACACACAATGATTTGGAGGTTTGGATCGTTATATGGGTCTATGATAAAAAATGAAGCTTGTCATTTCGTTTGATCCCAGGGTGTTTTTTTTTTTTTTCTTTTTTTGGGTTTCCTTCTTTCTTGGGATCATAGAATTAGGGTTAGACTCAAATTTTAATAAATGTCTGATGAATGCGTCGAAGATTTGGTTGGGATGATGGTTTTTGATTGACCCTTTTGTTTTGTGAGGCTTATTCTCCTTTCAATTTTTTGAAATCGGATATGGATAAAAATCTCAGTTTATCTGTGTTTTAGTTTGAAAGTTAGATTTTGATTTTTTTTTTTTTTGGATATTTAATGTGTTATAAAACTCTTTGAGGATAATAACTGAAATATGGCAAGCATTGTCTTATTCTTTTTGCATTTTCGTGTTAAACAGGACTATGTGCCAACTGTTTTCGACAATTTTAGTGCAAATGTGGTCGTCAATGGCAGTACAGTCAACCTGGGGTTGTGGGATACTGCTGGTAATTTTACCTAGGATCTTTTTTTTGTGATTTCCTCTTCCTTTCTTTTCAGTTTCTGAGAACGGGGTTGGCGTGATGTGAAGAAGAAAAACATAAAGAAAAGAAAGAAAACGGGATACTTTATCTTAGACACATTTTGCCTTGGGTCTGAGTTTGTTGTTGTTTGAAACAGGGCAAGAGGATTATAATAGATTAAGACCTTTGAGTTACCGTGGGGCAGATGTTTTCATACTGGCATTCTCTCTCATTAGCAAGGCCAGTTATGAGAATGTTTCAAAAAAGGTAAGGATCGTCCATTGTGTTTTCCAAGTTAAAATAATTGTGTTCCTAGACATTGAACATACTAATTAGTTCCTTATTTGGCTTCATTTCCAGTGGATTCCAGAGTTGAAGCATTATGCACCTGGTGTTCCAATAATCCTTGTTGGAACAAAGCTCGGTAAAATCTTTTGTTTAGGGATGTTTCTGTATCAGTTCTCTACTCTCTTGGCTTTGTTGATCTTCTCTATTTGGAGCAGCATAACAATATGATGCCCAGTCTCTTTCTTGTTGCTTCCTGCACATATCAAAATATTTAAATTGTGAGGATACAGTACATGATTTTCCTTGTGAACTGCTTTTTCCAAAATTTCTCTTGATTGAAATCAAATCAAGTTTATTGGCTTAATCATTGTTATCGGACCATGCATCAATTTCTTGGCAATGGTGTTTTAAGACACTGATGAGGAAGTTCGTTATTACCTGTCTAATGAGTGTTGGTGAGAATATGTGATTATATATGAGCATCTTCCATGTTCACTGAGGAACTTGCGTGGGATCTCCCTCTATTGTTCTCTCATGGATAACTGGTCAAGGTTGTGTTTTATGCAATTTGCTTCATGTTTGGTATGTTGTGGTCATACTTACATAAAACTTTGGCACAAGGAAGTTTTTTTCCCTCAAATGTTGGCTTTTAGTTGTACAGCTGCTTCCACAGAAAACTAGGTAATAAATTATAGGTACAGTTGGTTTAGCTGCAGTACTCTTTTCTGGGTGGTTTTTCTCTCGGCTTTGTGCACTCTTGTCCTAATGTCTTATATCTAAGTAGTCTATATGGTTTAGCTGCAGCATATGGCCCATTCACTCCTGGGTTGTTTTCTCTTCCTCTGTTCTTTTTGGCCACCATCTCTGAAGTTGCTTGGAAGATAATCTGTTACTGCATTTATGACTTAATGGAACCATTTTCAACAAGATACTTGTGATTGCAGGTTATGAAGGAAATTCCTAGGCTACGATGATTTTTAATTTGGGAGCGTCAAATAGAATTTATATTTGTTTCTTTTTTGGGGTGTTTTCAAGTGTCAATTACCATTCAGCATGTCATCTTCTTGTCAAATTTCTTTTTTATGTTTGTAATGTGTGCCCATGAATCACACTTGTCCATATGTATGGTGTGGAGGGGAGAGAGAGAGAGTATTGCTGCCTCAAAAACCATTTTTCTTTCCATGCATGAAAAAATGTTTGATTTGGCTTTGATGCTTATGATTGCTTATAGTTGGAATTCAGTGCTAAAAATTGCATTTCCCATTGTTATACGTTTTGTGAATAGTTGTTTTATTAGAAGGTGAATTGGCTTACTTGATTTTTGAATCAATTACATATGTGCAATGATTCCATATTCTATCTGAGTGATTCTCTTGATGTTTTTCTTACTTCATTGTGATTTCAAATGAGCCAGATCTTCGAGATGATAAGCAGTTCTTTATAGACCATCCTGGTGCTGTTCCCATTACCACCGCTCAGGTAAAAATATGTGCATGGCATGGTCTCACAAATTATACAAGCATGTTTTTCCTTTGGTGCATGGAAGTTCTTGTTTGTTACTTTGTAACCATTGTTGTCTTTTGCTTTGTATAAAAGGGAGAAGAGCTGAGGAAACTGATAGGTGCACCTGCTTACATAGAGTGCAGTTCGAAGACCCAGCAGGTACGTCCCTTGTAAATCTTTACTTGTCATTGTTTGTAATCAGGGTCTTACAGCTGAGGGAAAGTACAATTCTTGCAGAATGTGAAAGCAGTTTTTGATGCAGCCATCAAAGTTGTCCTTCAACCTCCTAAGCAGAAGAAAAAGAAGAGCAAAGCACAAAAGGCCTGTTCGATATTGTGATTGGATTAAACTAAGGAGTTGAACAGCCTCTGTGCTGCCTACATTTTCACATTTATGTTCCTGTCTCTCTTGAAGAAGCTTAAATGATTCGGAGCATCAGGCAGTTTGTAATCTGCTATCTATCTTGGATTGTTCTGGATGTCTTTCCCTTAAATTACACGATTGTTCATCTTCATTTTCGTGACTACTGGTTTTGATATGTTTATGTATTGACAGACTGGAATATCCCTGTCTAGCTAGACAACCTTGCGTCTCACCGTTTTTTCTTCAACATAGTATGGTTTTTAAGGGCATGTCGTTGTTATGTCAATTACATTTGAAAGTTTATCAGTAACTTACTAGTTTCTGATTGAAGAAAAGCAAATTGTGGGTCTCTCTCGGCTATTTCCGTGATCTGGCTGCATTCACTGTTGTTTTTGTTTGGTTCTTGAAGGACTAGCTTCCTGTCATGTTTGTTAAGTAGTATCATTTATCAACACTGCTTGTTGCGAACTCTCGAAGACTGGACCGAAGAGATGGGCCAGTGATGGCGATGGCCTGCTCATTGATTGCTATAGGAGATCAAATGGTATAGTCTATTTTTGTTGGATCCCAACCTTGATCAGGATTTTGCACTTAACACGAACTCAGTGTAGGTTCTTGAAATGTCACAAGAATGATGGTGAACAGTGTAATCAATTAAATACTGAATGGGGATTGAGTAAAATCAGAAGTATCCTTTTAGCTCAAATCCTCGCTTGTCACGCATACTTTCTGCTTCTTCCTGACACCAGCGCTGAAGTTTTGTTGTCACACTCTTCTGTTTAGAAGACCTGTTGAAGGCCGGCAATCGCCGCCGTCAGCCAGTTTTCCTCAACTTCGATGCCAGTCAGCGTTCATTCTGTTTTGAGTTTTGAATTAGTTGTATTTCACAAATCAGTTCAGCGTTTAGGCCTTAGGTTTCTGGACCCGTTCGTGTCCGTTGAACGGATACTTCGATGGCCGATGGAGTTTTAAGTAGGAAACAACGCTTCACCAAGGCCTCTGTGTTTCTTTGAGTTAAAGCACGAGATTAGAAAGAAAAAGACCCACTTTCTTACACTCTGGCCATTCTGCATTTTTACTTTCTTTCTTTTTTTTTAATTAAATTTTTATTCCATAAGATTATTTTCCTTTTTTATTTTTATTTTTTTACCAAATCTCATTAGCGATGAACCCGTATCCTTCAAGTCATGTCCCAGGATTAGCCCATGAGTGTGGAATGTAAAACATCATATTAATGAAAAAAAAAGGGGGGGGGGAGGGGGAAAGGTAAACCGTGTTGATTTGTAATCTTCCATTCTTCCTTGGAGCAATTCGCTCCTACAAAACTCAACCCCGCAATTAAGATCCCAATACATGGAGGAGTTCGCCTATAACAGACTAGAAAGAGACAGATATGGCTGAAATACTAACCAACAGATCCCCCGCACTTGTGCATTAAGGAAAATTAACAGGACATAAACATCACAAGGTTACTTCAAAATGGTAGTGTAAATGGTAATGCATACATATCAGCATCAGGCAAGTAACACGTTCGGGGATAAGGAGTCGAGTCTCCATGGCTTAAACCCACACTGCCAGCTTCACAAACATCAAGCCTGCAGTTTCCTCTCTGTGGTCGTGTAGACTCCAACAACCATTCCTGATTATCCAAATCAGTGTACTCACACTGCATCAGAGGTGGAACCCAATTCTCGACAAGATTTCTGAATTTTAGTGCTGAATGAGGGGAGCAACTGCCACATAATTTTGTTGGCAGATCCAACTTAGCTTGGCTCGAAAATATATCAGATGCTCCGGAAGGCAAGAAGGCCTTTTCTTTGTTGAGCCCCAGAGTTGAATCATGGCAAGTACTTTGTGAAGTAGAACAGGGATGCTCTTCCTGCTCTCTGCCAGGCACAGGAGCAGGTTCATGTATCCATTGGATAGAGGCATCATCAGACATTCCCGAGGCAGAGCAAGGCTGTTCCTTGTTGGATAGCACTTCTGGATCTTTATGCCTTTGAAAAGGCAGCCGGATCCGAATAATGCTTCCTTCACATTTGTAATAACAATTTTCAATAAAAGACATCAGTGTTCATGTGAAGCAAACTAACCCAACAAGTAAACAGCCTCCCCTGCAAAAGGAAGAAACACACAAACACTCACCAGGATTGTGCCTGCCATCAAGGGGCGTGCCCTGCTTTTGTCTTTTGTTACTCTTCAGAGTACTGTCCAGAGAGTTCAGGGAACCACCTGGATATCCTTGTTCTTCAGTCACACTACTCTTGTCAGAATGTTCCCTTTCATTATCGCCATTCTTCTGAAACCCCCCTCCTTTCTGACCTTCTTGACTGCTCTTATCCCTTTTCCTCTTTTTATGACTGTGCTTTTCAATTTCAAACTCTCCACTTTCCTGGGTATTATCCTTTTCTTTCTGTTTCTTTTCTTTCTTCTCCCCTTTTTTCTCCTTTTTCCTTTCTTTCTTGGCCTTCTCTGCCACTCTTTGCACCTACAAATTAACAGGGCAACAACCAGCTTGAGAACACAGTGGCAAAAGTGAGCAGAAACACAACTCCGCTGATTACACTTCTTCGTAAAGCTCAAAGTCATGCTTGATCACCAAGTAGCAGCATGGTGAACATTCACCAGAAACAATTCTAACATGTCATAAACTACTCCAAGAGATCTTCAATGTGTTTTAAGTTTTAACAATGTCACGGCAGAAAATCAAGTACTCCCAAAAACAACTCAAAATCATGAGATTGTTCCAGACGATCAATACTTGTTTAGTCAAATGATAAGAGGATGGTCCTCCTACAAACTGGCCCCGTAATCTTTCAAAACTTTTTATGGCAAACTCGATATGCCCAACATCGAAGTTACGCAGTATCTGAAGATTTATTTTAATTTGTAAAGAAAAATCCCAAAAAGCTCAATATCTTTATCCATAAAAACAGGTAAAAAATGAGGAATTACAGTTAATGTTCTAAGAAAAACCTAAAACTATCAAAATCTTTTATGCAAATTAAATACCGATCCAAAAATTGAGCACTTAGAAGTTTTCTTCTTGTTCCTCTTTTCTTTTTTTCCTCTCTCTCTCTCTCTCTCTCTCTCTCTCTCTCTCTCTCTGTCTCTTTCTCTCTCTCTGCCATCGATGAAGATATGTAAAATCTAATTAGAGATGCACCAATCAGGCAAAAAGATCGAAACGCGAGCGGAACAGTTGAGCACAGAAAAGCATAAATCGTTTTCAAGGCTCAACAAACCTTAATCGATTCAATCAGTGCGTCGTCGCGGATGCCCTTCTCCTCGTACCCAGGAGGAGGGTAGGGGAAGCACCGAGACATCTCTCTCTCTCTCTCTCTCTCTCTCTACCTCTCTCTCTCTCTCTCTGTTTTTCTTTCTTCTTCTTTTTTTGTTGTAATTAGCACCTGCAACGCCGCCCAGACACAGCCTTTCGAATGAGCCGTTCGTACATCCAAGAAACCCTAGTTTCAGATCTGATCCGGGATCAACCAACAACAGACGCCAGTAACTAACTAGGGTTTTAATCTACAGAGAATCTTGACCAGAACCGCGGGAAGCTGCCTTTGAAATAAGCAGTCAAGAATTGAGTTTAGGGTACCGGATCGAGAAGAGGAAGGCTGGAAGATCCAGAGAATAATTGGGAGGCCTCCTCGTATCCACAAAACGAACACGCAAGGCCGACAAGGGGGAGGTATTTATAGAACGAGCGGCCCCTCACTCGACGCGTTTGGAAACACGGACAGATACGCAGCATACGACGCCGTAGGACTGACTACGAAAAAACAAATATTGGGCCCGACGTGTTCGGCCAGGCGTGGGCCAATAAGGCCCTCGAGGGAGCCCCACTACTTGCTCAAAAAGATTGGTAAATACAAATAATCATAAAAATAATTTATATTATATATATTTTAAAAAAAATTATAATACAAAAAAATAATATTTTATATAATATAAAATAATTTTATAATAATATTTTCTTTTCTCTTCTAGTTATTATCAAAATTGTTATTTTTCGCAGCTCTCAAACCCCTCATTCTAACGAGTATGACCAACGAGATTGGCAGAGTGGTATGTTATATAAATATCTATTATATTATTATAATATTTATTTATATTTTATAAAATTAAATAAATTTAATATAAAATATTTCGTATATAATATAAATTATTTTTGTAATTATTTGTATATATAAGATTTATATCTACAAAGACCCTTCTTTTAAAAATTTTTAAAATTTTTATTTATTCTTTAAGTTAATAAAAATAAAATTTTCTTAATCTGCTAATTTATAATTTAAAATTTCAAAAAATCAAAAAAAGTAAGCTAAAAAATTGCACCTTACTTTTAATTTGAGTTAACACTTTTGTTTACTTTATACTTATTTAATTTTTATAAACTTGGCTAATTCATATTGTTTAGCCATTATTACAAGTTTCGACAAATGATATAATACAACCTTTTTTTTATTTGTACATTTGAAACTTTTAAAAAAAAAATACAAGTTTTTAGTTAAATAAAATTTCACCACTTAAAAGATCATTTTTTTAATAAAATATCTTTTTAATCTTTTATTTTGACAAATTAAAAATATTAAATAAAAAATAATTATAAAATTAATAAAAAATAACAATTATTTTATAAAAAATAATTTTTATTTAAAATAAGTGAAAGCTATTTTCTCTAGACATTCTAACGGGTGAGGAAAATAAAGTGCAAATTAAAAAAAAAACTTATAAATTATTACTAATTTTATTAATAATTAATTGACTTTATCATTATTATTTTAAATTATTAATTAATGATTAAAAGTCAACTTTATCATGAATTTTTCTTTTAACTAGTTAGTATCAAAATTTATCATGTCTTATGAGGATTAATGAGATTTTTTTCTTTATATATTTTTAATTATAATAACCATTAATTGATATTAAATCTCTCAATGTTATTGTTCCAATTTAATTTTACAATAATTGAAATTTAGAAATATTTTTTAGCAATATAATTAAATAATAAAAAATAATTTATTTTTATAAAAATTTTTCTAAATAATTTTTTTTATAAATAAATTATTTTTTAACAAATAAACAAATCCTAAGCAAAGAAGTTTTAAGTAGACTAACAAGTATGTATGTTTTACATTATTTTGGTAACATTATAATCAGACACACTAATAATTATGATCGTTGGCAAACGAAGTAATGTAATGTAAGCTAACTGGCACAAATTCAACCAACAGTTGTTTGTCGTATGTCTTTAGGAACCATTTCGTGCGAGACTTTCTCAAATTCTTGGCCAAGTATAATGAACTTTTCTTTAGCAAGACATAATCTAATCATGTAAAATGTATTTACTAAAACGCACATAAATATAAAACGAAAATGTCCATAGCAATCCAGAGGGTTACTTAACTACACATTAGCAATTCACACAACCACACAAGCATTGGGGTTTTCGTCGCTGAAGGCGGTGATGGTTCTGACTTCGAACGAAGTGGCACGGGCAAGAGAAGAAGCCTGCGGATCCTCCAGCACGTTCCTAACATGCCCTGGTGGGGCCTTCTTGTCGTAGACCCCCGGCGCTTATGGGTGAGGCACGACGTCGTATGGCACATACGGCCAGAACTCGGCGTTCTTCCCCGTCCGATGCCTGACCCGGTGCAAGACTTTGTCGGGCTCCCCGTATCCGACCACGGTGAGCTTATGCTGCTTGGGTTCCACTCCTACCTGCGTCACTCCTTTCATTCCTTGCACAGACTTCTTCACTTTTCTCTCGCATCCTTCGCAGTCCATTCTCACTTTAATCTCCACCGTCTATATATATATATATATATATATATATATATATATATATATATATATATATATATAATAAAGGGATTATATAGTTAATGAATTCTTGCATGTATGGGATGAGGAAGATGCATACTTAAAACAAGGAAAATAAATGGGGGTGTAGGTTAAAAGATCAAACCTGCAATTGCTTGCGTTTTTTAAGCTTGTTATGATTACCACGGTGAGGCCAGTCGCATAGTTCAGAGACGTGGTCCAGAAATCCCATCGCCGGTAACGAGAAACCCTGTGGTAAAGTTGGCTCAAAGTGTGTTCTACGTCGTGAGACTTCCCTCGCCAGCAAAGGAGCAAAGCAGAACCATGTAAAGATTGCCACCCATGGGACTTTTGAAGTCGTTCGCTAAGTATTTTTGGGCACGTTGCTTCTCGGGATTGACTGACGCGTTCGTTCTTGCACACATGTACCATTTAAACACCGAACACGTCAGAGAGCGAATGGGAAGTAATTCGATGTACATGCAGGAACCTTCTAGTCCTAGGTACCATTTCTTCTGCCGCCACGTGCATTAGGATAATCCGAGAAATGGTGTCGGGGCATTCATTTCAAGCTACAGGCTTGCCCTGGTAATGTGCATAAGTGAGATGAGTAGCACTCGAGTAGGGTTTGGCATGCGTCAACTCTATTAGAGGAAAATTATGAGTGGTGATAGATGAAACAAAAATTCAACATCGCCTGTACCTTAGATTTAACTATATTGTTTATTTTAACATGAATTATCGTGTCATTGTTACTACAATTCTCTTTATTCCCCAGGAATGCTGATTTGTCTTCACAAACAGGTTTTTTTTCCTCGTTGATAATTCTCTTCATTTTATCATGCAATCCGACTCTCAGTCAGGCTCGAGAGAATCTTCTGCATCAACTAGTCTAGTACATTGAAATCACTTGCCCAATTTATTGCAATCCGAACAACCATTTACTTGGCTGAGAATACACGAGACTTGTAGAGTTTGTTTAAAATGCTATAAATTTTTATTATGAAAAGGTACTTAAATGTAGAGGTAAAATTATTGACCGCAATTGGGATTTATCACGGAAGGAAATGCAAGCCAAAGAGGAGAAGAGATTACCCTATCGATCAGTAAGTTACGAAGCAATTGACAGGGTTACAAGGCAGTAAAGACCATCAGAATAAAGACTGCTAAAATACACAATGTAAAGGCGACGACTTGCATATAGGCAAAAGGATTCAAGAATCACAACCTGCAAAATGCACGGAGTGTATCGTCAAGCGCTTTTCTATCATAATCACCTGTGAATACACAATTGCCCAAGGGACCTCTCAGAAGAATAAGCCTCAGCAGCCCATCAGCGACTTTCTTATCAACCTGCCATGACAGAAGAGCAGGCACATTAATGAGGATAAGAGATGTCAAGACCCTTGACCACAGTGGGCAATGGCATATAACTCTTACCGCCATTACAGACTTGAACATCTCCACTGTCATGGTCTCTGGTGGAGCAGTGGGTAACTTGGCCTGTTGTAGAATGTTGTGGACTCGTTTTACTATAGAATCATCAATCCAACCATGGCGGTAAGACAAGTCAACAGCCATGACCTGAAAATTAAGAAACAAGCAAAATCATGGTGAACAAGACAAGAAGGTGAGAAAGGTATGCATTGATAAAAACTGAAACATGAAGGTAGCACATGTAGTACCGTGCCAGCTGCAACAGCCTCTCCATGGAGCCAATGCCCATATCCAAAGCCAGTTTCTATAGCCTGTAAAGATGCCACAAAGCAAGATTACTAATTATGGGAATATTTGCTGATGAAAATATCCATAAATAAGAACAGACTCTGATGTAGAATGGATAGTTCATGAATTCATCAACTGGAGAGATTGTGAGAAGTCCAAAGTAAATTTCTAAAAGACTTGGTCCCTATGTATTTTCTAAGAAAATTTTAGAAGACTTGGATACTAAGTATTTTCTAATTAGGCAACTACGTATAAGCTTGCATCAAACTCTTTTGAAATGTCAGCCTTAAAAAATACAAAAAAAGAGCTTTCTTCGCCTTTCAAGTATGAAAGTGTGGGACAGAGGTACAAGTTCAGTCTTTTCTCCTGCCTAAGGACATGTAATGGAGATATTTTACTAGATAATTTAGATGTATTAGCACTGCCATGTAGTTCCACGAGTGCGCAACAATTCAGCACCGAGGGTCAATTTATGAAGTCATTCAATAACTCAAATTGATGGGCATTAAGAGAATCAAAAAGCAAAGAGCAGCGACTTTATCAAAGCACAAATGCAACCCAGCATGTGCAAAGATCTTGCAGGAAAGTTCAGCATATCAGCTAATGGGCCCTCCCTTCCCAATCCCCTCCAACATACACAAAATATAAGCAAAGTCTGTCATTCATGAATTAGGACATGATAATATCAGTTGGCAGGAGCACAAAGCTTACATGGCCAAATGTATGACCCAAGTTCAGTGTCGCTCTCAGTCCACTTTCCTTCTCATCCAATGACACAACCTTGGCCTTGTTTTCACAAGAACGTTTTATTGCATAAGCCAGCGCACTTGGATCCCTGCAATCAGTAAACCGCACCCCCAGCCCCCCGCAACAGGAAAACAAAAACCAGTTTGTTAAAAATAAATAAATAAAAGCATTGTTATAGGTCAGAAACCATGCTACAAATGGTAACCAGAAAATGTGCACCACAATGTCATCTGAAATTCATCACATCAGAATAGAAAAGTTGATGTCATGGGCTTTTCCAGTCGAATGCTTATCTTGACAGGATGATTGGTCATACAGATAAGTATTCAATTGGAAAAGCACAAGATGTTAACTTGCATGACCTCAAGACATGATGATTTTGGTTGGATGTATACCTCGCTAGCAAAGCCTGCATGTTCTTCTCCTGCCACTCAAAAAACTCAGCATCTCTGATGAGTCCATACTTTATGACTTCTGCAAGGCCTGATGCAAGTTCTCTATCAGGCAGTGTGTTTAGTGTGTCAGTGTCTATAAGAACACACTGAGGCTGGTAGAATGCACCAATCAAGTTCTTCCCAAGCCGGTGATTTATACCAGTTTTCCCTCCAACCGAAGAGTCCACCTAAAGAACAAATGCCTTCACTGAGTAAAGAACAAAAGGGGCATCTAGCTCAAACCAACCAAATCAAAAGAGCTTCCATCAGTAAAATACCTGTGCCATAACAGTAGTAGGAATCTGAATAAAATTAACACCACGGAGGAAGGCGGCAGCAGCAAACCCACACATGTCACCAATAACACCACCTCCAAGGGCAACAAACGTACTTCGCCTGTCCAATCTTGATTCAATTGCTTTGTCAAAGACTTTCATGAGAGTCTCCTATGATCACAAACACAAAAAGTTCATTTCACCACAATGTCCATTGTATCCCTCAACACCAAAGTACACCGTAGACCGAATTCCAATGCTACCTACCATGTCCTTGTACTTCTCACCATCAGGTAGAATTACACTCTCGACTGAAACATTCGGGTTCCCTCTCGTCAAGGCATCAACAACTTTATCTAGGTATAGGGGTGCCACTTTACTGTTAGTAACCACAAGCACTCTTTTTCCATGGACGTGCCTACGCAGAACAATCCCAGGTGATCAACAGAAATAACTGAATCATACTATGTTAACGAAATAAAAGCCAGTTCCATTCCTTAGCCAACTACTCCTGGCTTTTGTCCAAAATTATGGAAAATTGAAGAGAAATGTAAGACAAGAGCCAAATACCTTTGAAGCAGTTCGGGTTGATCCAGAAGCCCAGATCCGATGTAGATAGGGTAGCTCCGGTCACCCAAATCGACGTCAACGACGGTAGACTCTTTGGAACTCGCCGGCCTAACCGATTGATCCATCACCGGAGCCGTACTCGCGCGTACTCTGGACGAGCTCATTCGAATCGGACTTGCCGCTGAAATCCCCACCCGATTCGGCCGGAGCGATATTGAGTTAGGGTCTCGGAACCGGAGGAGATAGATATCAGAATATGTTTTGGGTTTCAAAATTGGGCAACGAGCGGTGGAGGGAGCTAGAGAGAAGGCATTCGCGGTGGTAGCCATGAGCTTGGGTTCGGGTCCGGACTCGGGTCAGGGATGATTTGGAACGGGTTTAGATATAGGAGTTTGGTTAACATCGTAGAATGAAGAAAGAAATAGCGATGAGTTGGTGGGTAGGTGAGGGCATGGACTGGTAACTACATTTTTTTTTTTCGGAAAAAAATTTTTCTTTCTTTTAGTTTTTTTTTTTTGGCAACAGGTTGATTTTAAAGTTGTTTTAAAAAAAAATCATCATTTTTATTTTTATTTTTATTTTTTTTGTTCAAACTTGTCAAGAACGGTTTAATGGCTGATTGAGGCTCTCAAAATTGTCAAAAATCTATTCAATTCGTTATAATTTATTAAATTTTAAATTATATTATTCTAAACAAAATTAAAATTTAAAGGAATTTAATAACGAATAAAATTTATTTTTTATAAGTAAAAATTTTTGGTCGGCTCTATAATTTTAATTCATAAAATAAAAAATATGCATATATAATTTTTTTCATTAAATTCACCATATAGATTTTTAATATTTAAGAAAAAAATTTATTTTGACGTATTTTATTGAATTTATAAATTAAAATAGAGAATTTAAAATAATTGAGATCTGTTTTATGAAGATAATTTATGTAATTAATCTAAAAAAATTTTGAAAATTATTATCTTTCTTTCTTTTTTGTTTTTTTGGTCACTTGAAAAGTTCATTTCTCATTCATAAATCTGTCACTTCTCCTCTTAACCTACTTTAGACTCTTACTTGCCGGGTCTTCTCTTGAGATGGCGTTAGCTCTTTTTACAAGTCTTGAGTTGATTTGGGTGAGCTAGTCATTGACTAAATCAAGAAAGTCCATAATTTAATAAACTAGTTCGAGACGAAATTTTAATGGGAACACGCATGATTTCTGCAATGCTGCAAGAACAGCAAAATGTGGGACATTGAATATGCAAGCAAACGTTAACAAGCTCACTTATCAAATTGTACCCCAAAAAGGGAAAAAAAAGAGGAAAAACCTCAGTTATCAAATGTCGTGGGTGTGGTTAAGCTTTTCTGATCACAGATACAATAACACTGACATGCTCCACTTCCTTTGTATCCGCTGCAAAAATCTCAGTGAATTTCTCAAACAAACGGTCAATAATTTCGGTTCCGAAATGACTCCGAATCATTGATTCATTCACAGCCCTGATGGCCTTTCCCATGTTTTTGGCTGTTGTTGCTCTGTCACAGTTGATCCCCCCATTGCAACCATCCCAAGGAATTATGATGTTCACCAGGCGATCAAGGCCGAAGGACCCATCTTTGTTTATCTCAGCCTTGATATCTTCTGTATATGGCTCATAATATGGAGTATTGTAGGTGTCTAGCTTTTCTTCTTCGATCAGCCCCTGAATTATTGAATCGCCAAGTAATTATATCGTCAATTCAATATTGAAGCGGAAAGAGAAGTGTGATTGTACAAAATATACCTCTGACACCAAGGCTTGGAAGGCTTGTCCTAGATAGTCCCATAGTAGACAACTTTCATCTGGCGTCGGATCTGCAAGCCTTCTTCCTCTGAACATCAATACCATGCGCCCTCCCGGAACTACTTCTTTTGATCGGGCCCTGAGAAATGAAGAGAAATCCCTCTGAAATTGAGTTCGGTAAGCATCTACCACAGCAGGTGGACTTGTATTTGACACAAATATCTTTCCTTTGTTAATTAGTGGAGTTGATTTGTCACGCAGCTCTGGAGGTACCTATGAACATATTCAGGGAAGAGCTGGAATTGGCCAGACAGAAAATGTAATATATTTGGACAGGCATTAGTGCAATGATAGAGCGCATATCACATGCAAACAGACTGGTGTCACTTTGCATAATGCTGCTGCATTCCATTACCTTTTTGGTTGCAAACAGGTTCTGTACAATAATTCCCCAAGACATAGTTTTCACCTACTTGTGCGGAATATGGATATGTCTTAAACTGCACTAAATTAGCCATTTATTGGTAAGCTTATAGAGTAATGGAAGATAAATTTTGCCTGATGAAAGCGTAGTCAGCCTTGGAATTGGAAATGGACAAAAATTCTGCTGGCTGATGGAAGATTACAACAAACCTGTGACAGCCAATGCAGGCTGGAAGCAGAATGTACAAAATGCAGGCTATTTGACGGAAAAAGCCTTCGGTAGAAAGAGCCCGGAACACCAGAAATGTAACATGGGCCAAAATCATGCCCGTTCTCGGCCTTTATTTTCTCCTGGAAAGCTTGCAAGGACTGGAAAACCGTGTTGAAATCATTTCCAGGAAGATCATTCAAGAAGACACAAAATTCTGGGCACGATTGGCCTAGTCGAGAGCACCTTTCGTGGATGATGCTTGTGATCTCGGCAACTGCAAACAAAGTATTTGGTCCTGAAGAGCATCCAAGGTCTGCTATAGTGACACACTCCGGTAAGTTGGTCTCACAGAAATCTATCACTGCTTGCTCTAGTACTGTTACTGTCCTGGCTAGATATGCACTCTACAAAAAGTTGCAGAAAGTTCACTAAATGTAGTGTCCTGGAAAAGAAATTGTTTGCATATGCATATTAGAGGATTATCAACATGCTGTCCATTGGGTCTAATGGCAAGTCAAGAAATGGCATACGTCATACCAAGTGAAAACTGGACGAGAGCTTCTAGATCACAATATCATACGGTCAATACACAATATCCTATATTTTGATTTATAGTTTCTTCTTGTTGCATCCTATCAAATCTGAAAACTAACCTGGGCTTTTGAGTTATTGGCGTAGCTTTCTTCCCCTAAACCCCCTTTCATCTGCGGGACGGGCTGCATTCCATCGCTCCCATTCTCCATCTCCCTAGTCCAACCTGGTGGGAGACTTTTGGCTGTTTTGTATTGGTTTATAGTTTCATTTAGTTGTGTTGCTCTTTTGGCCATATTTATACATAAAATTTGCTCTTGTCCTTATTCCATTCGGATATCAGGGCAACAACAGAGGGAGCATCTTTCGACTTCATCGGTGGCATCGAATGGCACATCACCGAGCAATGTACTACTATGCAACTTAAACGGGATTGCCTAGATCTTTCAATGTCCTTTAGCTCCAAAACAGTCAATCGATAATTAGTTTTTTTTTTTTCCTTTTTTGGGCTAAAAATCATTACCATAACAACCCTTTGACTTCATTTATTTATTAATTAACACCACCCATGATTACTTTCATTATTGCACACCGTTGGATGATCTCTATTAAAAATTTAGACTAAAAATGGTGCTAGGCTTCTTTTTCTTTTTTTTTTCAATCAATCGATATGATATGCCACCTGCCAATCCCCACCCGCAAGCCTAATCCACACAAAAACATAAATTTAAACAGGTGTATTCCATGTAAACAATAAAAATTATTAGTCACTTAATTCAAAACTTAAGTAAAAATCTTAGCAATTTAATTTAATTTTTTTTTTACTTTAATAAACAAGTGGTGGTAGTAGTACTTCTCCCAGCAGAACCTAACCTTTTTGCTCCAATTAGATAATACCATGGTTTTCCTCTTCTATTAAATGCTGGCTGCTTTTATCCCCATTATACACATAGTTCTCAATGAAGCTCGATTTAACATGGAAAAAAAAAAAAAGAAAAACGAAAAAAAGGTAGTGTGGCTGTCTGTCACCTTTCTTTTTTTTTTTTTTTAGAATTAAAATTCGAAATTTTAAAAATAAATATTTAACTTTTTATTCAATGATGGACTGCCCCCTTCGTCACCTTTAAGACGAGAGTTTTAATTTTCTAGGGCCTTACAATCCATCAAACGAGTCCAGCCCATGATCAATCTTAGGCCCGAACCCTAAACAATCTTGCCCCGGATCCGACTAAATACTCCGAAAACGACTCTTCCGTCACTCCCATTTAGCTTCCCTTGCAATCTCTCTCCCCGCGGTTTTTCTAAACCGCGCAAAAGTTCCGTTTTCCATTTCTCCCCAGTCTCTTCACACACACACAAACACACGCAGTCTCTCTCTCTCTCTCTCTCTCTCTCTCTAGGGCTTCTATTTTTTTGGTTCTCTCTCTTCGCCGGCCATGGCGCTGGCGCGAGCTGCGTTTCTTCTACTTACAGAACCCTAAAATTTGTTTTCTTTTTCTTTTCTTTTTTTTTTGGGGCGCGTGTGTTTTATTTTCAATTTTATTTTTTGATAATGGGGAAACGAAATAGGGTTGTGGTTTTATCATCTGACGATGAAGATGATGATGATGATCGGTCGTTGAGTTCGAAACGGAGCTATCACAAGCGGAAATTGAAGCCGCCGTTGGCTGCCCGTGCAATTCCCGGGGATTCGAAGAGGCCTCGGATTTCAAGTTCTGGATCTCGATTGAGCAGAGAATCTAGTAATGCTAATGTGGTATACCTAAGTTTAAGTTATTCGATAATTTCTTTGCTGTCGTCGTCTCAGATTCTTTTTAAAAAGACTAGGAAACTAACTGAAAATTGTTTGGTTTTTTATTTTTTTATTTTATTTTTTTAACGCAGTGTAAATTCCGTTGCGAGGACTTTGAGGATTTACTGTCTGGGTGCAAGGCATCTGCTGGTAGGCCGTAGTTGTGGATTTAAATGTGTTAGTTGTGGGATTACTCATAGTTAATTCTGTTTTTGTTTCTCTTTTGTAAAAAAAGAAAAAAAAACTAATTATTATTAATTTTTATGGCCTCTTGCTGAAGGTGACTGTAAAGAGAAGATTGGTCCTGGTTTGGGAAGGAGCAACTCGGACGAACTCTGGGTTGATAAGTACAAACCTCGGTGCTTGGAAGACCTTGCTGTTCACAAGAAGAAGGTCGGTTAACTTGCTTTTCATGTCACATATGTTGAATTGCAGCGATGATTCAGTGGTTTCCTGGTAATTGCAGGTTCAAGAAGTTAAGATGTGGTTTGAGGAAAGAATAAGGACTCCAAAGGTAAATCTATAACCATGAAAGTTGTTTTGGTATATTCTAGTTGTTTTATGCAATTGGGAATAGACTAAACAATCATGTAAACTGAAGTCCTGGATAGTGATAGGGCTTCATGTGTTCACCTTTTTTTTTTTGGGGGGGGGGGGAGGGGAATCACAAGAAATGCTTGAGTCTGTTTTAATTGCTACCTGTAAGTTAATTGTGCTTCTTTGTGCTGAAAAAACTGATGCCTCTCTGTCCAAATTCTTACAGGAAAATATAACAAACCAAGTTCTCATCCTGACTGGCCAGTCTGGTGTTGGAAAATCTGTAAGTTGTGGCTCCTCTTTGCATGTATTAATGTATTCAGTCTAGTTGAAGTAGTCATGGATGATTCTTAATTTCTCACATTCTAAGCATTCTTTAGGAAATGACATTGTTGGCATGTTAAATTTAAATTAGCTGGTGATGTCTTTTTGACAAGGAGGTCCTTGATCATAATTTCAACTTTGTTGCACAAGTCATAGTATGATCTATGCACACCTATTCCTGGGAGTGTTCAGGTATACATATGGTGCATTTATGTTTTGTGTGCTTTGTTTGTTTGTTTTTAATTCTTATGTGCATCTGTATACAGCATTTACATACAGATATTATATGTGCTGAATTCCTGTTGCATGTTTCTTGTTCTGCTATTTCACATTGGTTGATAATCAATGGTTGCTCTGTATATATGGTCTTGAATGAAGTCTATGAACTTGTGATATTAATGAAGCCTATGAACTTCATAATGCTCAATTTACAACAAAAAAATTGTGTTTGCTTCCTTTCTTGTAGGCAAGTATCCATGTGATTGCATCTCATTTTGGAGCCACTTTATGTGAATGGAACACACCTACTCCAACAATTTGGCAGGAACACTTGCATACTTCTAATGCGGGTAGATTGATCTCTGGTCTATTTTTGTACCGTAGGCTACATTATGTTGGGAGTTGCATGCATCTCCCTTGAAATTTGTAACTCATATTAATCTTTATCTGTTAAATTTTCTACTATGTGGAGGTTGAGATCAAAGCGTAAAAGGAACTTGGAACTTGAGACCAAACTTGTGTATTATGTTTAAAGATCTATAGATTAGAAAAATGTGGCCTCCATTGGTGGATATGCTGTTTATGACATTTTCTGGTTTATGCTAGGGTTGCACTACACGTCCAAGTTGGATGAGTTTGTTAATTTCATTGAGAAAATAAGGAAGTATGGCGTAATACCTTCATCTCTTCCCCTGGTTTCCAAACCATCCATTGTACTCTTGATTGATGATCTTCCAGTGACAAACGGTAGAGCTGCTTTTGAAAGACTTCAAAATTGCTTGCTTCTTCTTATAAGATCAGCTCAAGTACCAACAATTATACTGGTAACCCACAATGAAAAGGCAGAGTCAGCAGACCATATGACAAGAAGCATGGAAAAACTTGAGTTGTCTCTTGAGAATGCTGAGGCTTGTAAGGTTACTTTCTTGAACAAATTCAGTCTGAAAAATGATGATCTATTTTTCCTGAATGCTTGTTGCAAACTGCCTTGGGAATTTTTCAGGTCACTTTTAATCCTATCACGAATAGCGCCATTAAGAAGACACTAACCAAAATATGCAGAGAGGAGCAGTGTAATGTGACTGCTGAACAGATTGATCTGATAGCACAAGCCAGTGGAGGCGATATCAGACATGCTATTACATCTCTACAGCTCTTCTGTGTGAAACCAGAACCAGGGTCAAATGCATCATTGCTGAATTATACCTCCAGCTGTTCACTTGGAAAAGCTGATGAGAGTAATTTTTCGGTCAGTGGATCTTTACTATTTGGTAGAGATGAGACGCTTTCCCTATTTCATGCCCTGGGAAAGTTCTTGCACAACAAGAGAGATACTTTGGGTGGCATTAAATCAGGTGTGTCATTGAGGTTCTTAAGAAAGTTGATGGTTGCTATGTCTACAATGAGAGCACTATTATCTCTTTTTTCCCTTTTTTCCTTTTTGTGGACTATTGATTATGCTGTTCCTGTTCTAGATGCCTTCTCTTCTAAGCTGATTTCTTTTGTGTTGCAGACCAAGGTGCATTTCTTTTACAAGAGAAATTCTGTAGGCTACCATTGAAAATGGACACTCCAGAAAAGGTTCTCTCTCAAGCACATGGGCAAGCAAGGCCGATTGCCGATTTTCTACATGAAAATGGTATTTTGATCATGTATCATCCTTCTTTGACTGCTCCCAGGCATCCGCATGCTGAGGCACCCAACACTCATCTCAACCATGCACACATGCCCCCAAGCTCCCCTTTCTGGTGCAAAAAATAAACAAGAAAAAGAAAAGATTGATCCCAAATGCCAACACATCCTCCTTGTCCCTCTTGATGCACTCAAGCTCATATAATATAATGAACAAAATGCGAGTTCTGTCTGTCACTTTTTGTTCATTCCCATTATATGTGACAAGATCCAGTTCTGGCATTTTGTTTTTTTGCAGTTTTAGACTTCTTAAGTGATGAAGCAATGGAAGATACCTGGGATGTGACTTCATATTTAAGTGATGCCGACTTGCTTCTTTCTTCTTTTCAAGGAACGTTGGCTAGGTACAATGAGGCTGAGAGTTTATTCCAATCAGCAGCTGCTTCGGTTGCTGTTCGCGGGGTGCTATTTGGGAATGCTCATCCTTTGCCTTCCAGGTTCTTATTGCATTATGTGCTTGAAGCATTCTGATTGTAAGTGATGACTTCAAATCATGTACCAACTCCTTTGGTTGTGTAGGTGGCATTCTGTTCGGCGGCCAAGGCTCTGGCATGTTGAGCGATCCATGTTGCAAAACCAGGTAGCCTGATTTGCTTTCTTCATTTCGATCCAGTCCTTTGTGTATTTTTTTGAGTAATTTCTGTTGCTCATTTTAAGTTCACTTTATTCTATTGAACATGAACAATCCAGTGCTTGTAAAGCACAAACTCTGCCCCCTCCCCATTCCCTGCACCTCCCCCCCCCCCAACCCAAAAAAAAGGGCATCTACATCTACAGAATTGGAACACTAATTATCACATCATCATTTATAAAAGAACACCAAAGAATTCTGAGTTATTGTTGCTGATTGCTTGCAACCTTTTGTTTATATTTTGTGAATTGCGTGTTTGATTGCTTAATGGGATATGCATGTCCGATAATGCAGAGAGAGATGGTGAGAGGAAGATTTGTTGCTTATGGTGGACCCAGTTTTGCTATTGTGTCAGAGCTAGCTACTGAGTACACGCCAGCATTGAAATGGCTTAAATACAGGTCGTCTGGCATTGAAGGCAACGAGACAGATGACGAATGTGTTGATAAAATGGGTTTGGATGATACAGAAGGCAAAAGTTCTGATGATGAAATAGAAGATTGGGGAGAACCATTTTAATTCATTTGTAATCAAGAGTCGGGATTAATTATCTCTGTAAAGTAACCCTTCTTCAAATGGCATTACATATTTTATTCCTCAATTTTAGCTTTCAAGAAACTGGGTGTAAATTCTATCACTGGGAAAATCTTGTTCTGGGAATTGGTCTTTAGTGATAAGTAAATATCAAACTGGAACGAGTTTGTCTTGGAAACTCTTGCTATGTACGTGTTTGCTGTAGGATTTAATTGAGGCACGTTCAAGGAGGATGTCCTGGCCACAAGCTGGGCAATACCAGAATTGAACTTCGAAGGCCAATTTTGCAGGCATTATCCTGGAATTGTAGACTTTGATAGACTTATTCCACATTGTTCTTCGTGATTGGCATTTATTTTAAATCAATAAATAATACAACCATCCGAAAATGTGCCTGGAAATTATTCATTCAGAACAATGACAATTGTATTTTTGACCGCCAATGTACAAAAGTAAAAGGATATTTATGTGGTATTTAGACTCACAACCACTTCACAAATCCACAAACGTCGAATCCGTAACTCTTTATCTTTTTATGGGATCATCGACTATTTTCTTGGTGCTTGGTTGACTATGGAAAATATCTATCGTGATTAGTGTGCCATAACCAAGAAAAAAACCCAAGGCCTTGGAACATTTAATGGGAAATCAAAGTTGTACGCCTAAAGCAGAAGGAATTCAAACCATTCACACCCTTTCCTACTACAGAACTACCAAAGATGAAAAGCTCTAGAGCAAAACTTCTAGCTCCCTCGCATCCCTAGGAAAAAACTGGCTGTTATCGGATACTATGTACAAACAATTTCTCCGTTTGCATTTATAGATTCCATATGTGGCCTATATAATTTTCTCTCGCATAGAACCACCCAAGGTTAGGGCAAAGTTCAATCCGGCTACAAAACAGGACTCTTATCAATTCTATCTACATAGAACTAATTACCAACACTGCATAATTGCTCTTCATGGTAATATCCTCTTCACATCAGGGTCCAGCTTGGCATTTTTGGCTTGATTGTATACTGACTCAAACGCATGCATACAAACACTTGAAAATCCTACCATCGCCTGAAAGACGTGTGGAAACCCCATCTGCAGATTATTTAGTGTCATTGCCCTTGTTATGCTCACCGACTTTTCCTGCCTAGATTTTTCCTCTTCTGCCTTTGCCCTCAAGATCTCAACCTTCACTCGCTTCTCTGCAACTGGGTTCTTGCTTCTTATATCACCCAAAGTTTCGGGCATCGAGTATGGGCCGTACTTGCTCTCCAATGATCTGAGCTCAGATACCTTCCTCTCAAACTCTCTGAATGCAGATTCCGACCTTTTCTTCTGCTTATGCTCTTCTGCTTGTTGAACTACAATAGCATGGATTACCGTTAAAAAGCTCTTGATTCCTTCAGATGCCACTTTATCTGGAATGCGGTCAATTGCATTATGCCATTCTTCACACAGTGAGTATATCTTTGATTCCTGACTGGCTCTAGCAAGAGGGTTTTTGCTGAACTGAAAAAGACTGAGACGGAGCCAGCCTGTAAGGGACTGGATGTAATCCTGTTGAGCCTTCACTAGGTTGCAGAATGATTGGTGCCACTGCTGGACTTCAAGCTCAAGCTGAAGTGTTGATTGCCTGTGAATCTCAGACGTGGATTCAGTAGATGGGATTGTGTTGAGGTATTTGAGCTGCTGAACTATGAGTGTTTGAACCTGGTGAGCCTCATACATGCTTCTCCACATGCACATGGATCTGCAAAGCAGCAGAAGACTGTCAATAGTTGATGCATCGAGAGAGAGTCATCAAATGTGACAAACCTGGTCTCATCAATTAAACAAGACAGTGAGACACGCATCTAATGCACATGAATACAAGATAAATAAATATTTGTCACCTATTTATTGTTACTGCATTTTTGTACACTGCATGTGTATCAAATTGCAAAACAGTAACATTTTTCAGATAAGTACAATATGCCATGATTAATCACTTCTCCCACAAAGCAATCAGGAACGTTGATCCGCTTGATGACCCCATTCATGGAAATATAGTGGACTACGTCCATCTCGGTCTCCTTTAGAATGACAGACACGGAGTCAAAAAGAAAAATGTTTGAGAGATTCGCTTCCGAACTGTGTAGATAGCCCCCCCAAGGGTCGTACATGGACAGCTGGACACAGTGCATGCATTTGGAATTAAAGGAAACAAGGAAGCTTGAAAGGGAGAAGAAACGGTGATGGAGTTGTGGGCCAACATCAAAATTCCCTCTTTGCAGAGGGTTAAAAACTTTGATGGGTAAAATGTTACCCCAATCACTAATCTTAACATGCAATGGGCTTCTGACCGCTCGCCTCAGGAATGGAAAGTGAGGTCTTATAGTCACGTGAAGAGTGGAGGATTTATGAAAGCAGATGAATGATGAAAGGAGAGGATGACTAACCCTTTTACAAGCTCGAGGAGTTGAGGATGGAGCTCGGTCTCTCTTAATCTGATGATTTCAGCAGAGGTAGACTCGATGGCCTGGGTGGCAACCATCATTTGGGACTCTAATTTTTCCACTTCTTTCTTGGTCTTCTCAGTCTTCACATAGTCAGCCCTCTTCACCTCTAGCTTTCTAAGCAGAGCCACCTTCTTGTCATGGTCAACCTTTATGCTCTCAGCATCCTAATTCCAAAGAAATAATAACAACAGAGAAAGTGATAACATTATCTGCAATAAAGAGATGGTACGATGACTACACTCTGACCATCGAATCATTAATGCAGATCTCTATGAGAAGTTAACATGTATTGTAGCTAGAACAGAAGTTGGAGATTCTCTAAAGAGATCTGCGGATCTACCTTGACCTCTTGGAATAGTTTCTTCTCCCAGGCATAGAGCCTCTCAACAGTAGAGCAGTGACTAACATTTAAGACACTTTCGTCTCCCACGTTACTTCTAACCATATCCTCACCCATCTTTCCAAACCCCTTCAGCTTTGGACTTGAACCCCATGTCCACAACGATGGACTCGTCAAATTGCAGGCATAGTTATAAACTTTACCTGCGAAAATCCAATTAATCAAACTACGTGATTAATGAAATCAAAGGGGCAAGGAAAATAATGAAAAACTTCAAGAAACCACCCACCTCCATTGCTTTGACTGGAAAAGTTGCAGCTTGGGACTTCTAGAAGCAAAGAGAGTGGACCTCCAGCATCAGCAGCCTGAAGAAAATACTCATCAACCTCCTTCACAATCTCTGCCAGATCCTTACTATTCCTTGAAACGACCATGGCCAGCTCACTTCCGCTCCCACTACCGGTCTCTTTCGAGAAGCCACTCACTAAAGACGGCGGTGCAGTTATGCTGGCCGTCCCCGTGGCCGTGACAGCCACTTCAGATGAAATGGTGTTCGTCAAATCCTCCCATTCCTCAGTCACCGACCTTGACGCCGGGGGAGGAGGCGGCATGAACGGATCCCAGAAGTCCCAACTCGATCCCGGTGGCGGCGGGGGCGGGGGAGGAGGTGGGAGGGCCGGAGAGGCGGTTACGGAAGTCCAAGTAGTGTCGGAGCAGGGGCTCATTGAGGGAGGAGGTGGTGGGGTTGGGGGTAAAGGTGGCAGGGAGGGGCGGACGGGCGGCGGGCGGTTCTGGGGGTGATGAAGGTTGGCTTCTGTGTTGGAGAACTTGAGGAGGGCTGATCCAGTGCCACGCAGTGAACGGAGGTACATTGCATGGGAAGCAGAGACGGCTTGCCTAGCCTTAACCAGCTGCTTCATGTACCTCTTCCTCGCCTTGCATCTTGACACCATCTCTTCTCTCTCTATTCTCGAGTAACAGCAACCCATATTTTCTTCTTCTTCTGGTTGATCTTGCAGGTCTCAAAGTGAATTCCTCTTGCTTCGGAGAGGCTAAAGTTGGAGAATGAATTTGTTGGCTTTGGGAATCTTTGTTGGACGAAAAAACTGTTGCTTTAAGGCATGCAGCGGAGCTTTAGCCAATGATGGGTCCTTCTGTCAAAATTGACTCTAGAGCTGCCTTCTCTTTTTGCTCCTGTTACTCTAAAAAAGAAAAGAAAAAAAACCAATATTCTTTTGATACAATGAGCTTCCTTCTTTCTCAGAACGACACCTTGCCTTCTCCCTGTACTAAGCTCTCTCTCTCAGTCTCTATCAGTTCCTGGAGACGGAGCTTTGGGATAATGCTTCTTATGTAGTGGCAGAGCGGCGGAGGTGGTGGTGGTGGAGGAGAAGCAGAGGAACGTGCGTAAGATGAGAGGTGTCAGAGACTAAACAAAACAACGTTGGGCAAAGAGCCCAAAACATTTTTTATTTGAACTTTTTTCTTTTGAGTGACCAAAATAACCCAGGCAGCCTGCCTCATTTATCGTCGTGACTCATTGACTAGTGGGGACATTAAGTCAAAACGACAAACGTATCCTCGTGCTGTGCTGGTTGACATGTACGGACGTAGTGCTCCATAAAGCGAAGGGGGAAGGAAGGGTGTTTTCGGTCACTCGGCCATTTCAACGGCCATTTCCACTTGAGCTCTTTTAATGCAGCCAAGGCGAGGCAAGGCAATGGATCCTCCAAAAACAAAGCTAAAAAAGAAAAAAAAAGTTTCAATCCTCCGTGCTGCCTTGAATGAATATTTAATTGATTCTTCAAGCCACGATGTTGAGACTTGAGGAGGATCTAAGCACATGTTCCCTCCGTCGCCATCGATGGTGCCAAGCTATGAAAAGCTACTTCACAAGTTCACAGGATTTATTTGTAGCACGCACCACATTATGAGTGAGAGCATTTTCTTAATATCAACTAACTGATATTCTAAATCCTGGTGATGCTCTAATGGAGTCGTCCAGACCTTCTCCTGGTGCAGGACTGCGGGTGACGTGTCAGCCCCGGAGATGGGGCTGGCTTGAGGCATGTAAGTTCTCTCAATGTGCCTGAAAAAAGAAACCAAAAAAAAAAAAAACAAAAAAACTATTGACAGTGCTTTGCATATAGGTAAACCCTACAAAGAACCTCTTATAACTATTAATTCTTCTTCTTTTTTTTTTTGGTCAGTTATAAAATTCCTCAATAAATAAATAAGCCCTTTAAAGAGATTGAAAAATGAAGAGTACGAAAAAGAAGCTTGCAAAGGACAAGACGTCGACATGGGGACCGAGGGCCCACATTAGATCGTGTCGGCCCGAACAACGATAAGTTTGAGGCAGAACATGAATACGGGCTGAGAAGTGGTCCATTCACCCGTTTCCTGGGTCGAGACGGGACGGGCCCCAAATCCACATAAAAGATGAGAATTGCCCCATTCTTCTTCTGCCGCTTCCACAAAATCAAATGTCATAACTGCTGAATCTCGTTTGATCTCCTCACTAATGTAAGAAAAGCTTAAATGAGAACATCTGGCGTGAGATAAACATGAGCTCGCATTGCATTATTATCACTATAACCATTAGTTGCTGCTCATCGTTAATTCCATTATCAATGGAACGATTGTGTGTGTGTGTGTGTTGTCTTTCCACCCATGATGTTTATGAAATCTATTCTGCATGGTCTACGCCTTCCCTTTGTTTTAGGAAAGGGTTGTTTTCAGGATTCGAGAACTCGTGACTAGCAGGTCGCAATGTAGTAACCTTTCCATTATTCCGCAAGCGTTGCTCTTCCGGCACAGAATACCAACTGAAGGGAAATGCTGCTCATCGCAGCTTGTGCCACGTACTTAATCCGAGCAAACAGTGTTCGAAGAGTATGAAGATTGTATTGTCATTCCTAATCAACATCGGTGTCAGGAAGCTTTCCAAAGAAAATTCAGAGGGACTACTCCCTGCACATGAGATTCCAGTTAAAGATCCTAAGTTCCAGCCTCCTTGTTGATCTATATATGCAATTGTTGTGGGGTCACTTCGTCATGATTTCCAAACCCGTATTGGTAGTGAAACACCAAAACAATGAGTTACTGACTCCTGGGACTTGAATGATTTTGTTGGTATGGCAGGATGAGGATGCGTTCTTTTGTAGATTATGCAACATCCTACAGGAAACTGTCAGGGCCAGGCTTTGCTTCACCAGCCTTGCAACTCCTAGACGGTAGTATGCTACTACTCCTAAGCAAAGAGTGCAGTGGGAGTTTCTGTATCTATAGTATATCCTTTGATTATCTCTATCAAGCTAACGAAAGTGTGAAGTAATGTAAATTCAGAAAGCATAAATATATATATACATATTATCTCAATCTTTGAATAGAAATATATTATCTCAAACTTTTAAGCAGTTCTGCCAATTGTAGCCCATGTTTCTTTCAAAGTCTAGCCGTAAGTAACCTAAAATGATTTCCCACAAAGTAGAACTTCAAGAAATGGTTTATTGAATTACTATTAAGTTAAAGGGGCCTTATTTAAGAAGGTTTACAATAATAAATAAACAAAGAATTTGCTTCTAACAGTGAACAGCATAATAGAAATATGGAGAACAAGTTTATCTCCATCAGAAAATTAGGATATTAAGGTTAAATAATTAGTTATGTATGAGTAGACAAAACATCATCAAGCTCTTGGGCTTAGAGAGGGCGTGATGTCCCGGAAAACCTTAAGCCTGTTCTCGATCTTCCTCTGAAAGATCATCCCATGATTGCCAATCTCAGCTGTCGTCTTCCCTGGAGCTTCTTCATTCTTCGGACCCAAGACTGCTGCAAGAATAGCCTCCTCGAAGTCTTTGTTATCTGGCAACAACTGCGATAACTTGTCTTCTGTTTCATCGGATAGCCTTCTTGACTTGGTTTCCGGTTTGTCAGCATCCACTGAGGGATTACTGAAAACTCCCATTACATTCACTCTGTTTGAGTTGGCTGCATTTCCTGACCTTGTTCTTTTAAGGGTATCGTGCAATTGGTTCTCCTTCACCATTTTAGAGTAGAATGGTGCGGCATCAACGTTTAGAGAGTTCCCAAAAGGGCCAAATTGTTTGATTATACTTTTCTGCTGGGGAGGGGCCATCTGGTTTAATTTAATTGAATCGTTATTCTCATCAGCGAAATTGTCATGAGATTCAAAACGATTTGATGGGGGCAAAACGTGGTGATCTTTGCAAGGCTGGGGTTGCCAAATTGATGAAGAACCAAGAAAGGCATCAAACAGCCTACTCTGCTCAACCCGGTCCCCGCCTTTGTTCAACAACTCAGACTGAAGGTCCTTGAGCATCTGCTGTGCCCTTTCATAGGCTTTGAGATGAGAATCAACGCCTCTGGGACCATCTGCGACGGCGGGTTTCACTCGCTGCAATGTCTCTTTAGCCTCGGCTATCCTCCCCTGCTTCATCAAGCATATACCGAGATTGCACATCTTGTTGTGGTCAGGTGAAATAGTGAGTGCACGCCAATAGGCTTCTTCTGCTTCAATGTAGTTGTCCTGTTGCATTAACGCCCATCCCAAATTTCCCTGTAATGAACAATTCAATTGATTTCATGCCAAAAAGAGTAAATTATTTCAGAGATGAAATTGAGACTGAAGAGCAGAGATCAAGTCTTACCAGTAACCTAGTTGCTTCTTGTTCCACAGAGACCTGAAATTTCTTCCCTTGAGAACGGGCAGTCTTCGTGCGCTTTCCATTGAATGCCAGGCCTTGTTGGATCAAGTAAAGTTTGTGTTTCAACAATGCTATCTGGTCATCCAATCTCCCACATCTCTGCAAGACAATTCAAAAGAATCAAGTCAGAACAACAATGCAGGCTTGATACGTAATTATACAGAAATCAAAGACATACCTTGTAAAGATCCAAAAGAATGTTGTCAAGAGACTCTTGTGCTTGATCCGAACATCTGTTCCTTAGTGACTTGATTGCTTCAATGGCTTCCTCGGCCCGATTCTGTTGCTTCATGACAATAGCCATGTCTTTCAAAGCACTATCCACTCTATCCCCAGCATTTATCGCTGCCCAAAACAGCGGAATAGCCTTCTCTGGGTCCTTATCCACCAACTAATCAAACGAAACAACAAACCAAACAAAACCCATCAATCAAACATCAAAACGAACCAAATAGACTTGAAGATGATCCGGAAACTAACCTGAACATTCTTGGCCCTCACGTAAGGAGTGTCACCCACAGGGACTTTGTGGATGGCTTGAAAGGAATCGGATCGAGTTCTCGAGACCCCAAGTGGCTTGGCCGGCGAGGAAGGTGCAGACTTGGTGGGCCTGAAACCAGGTGGAGCGTTCCACGTATCTTGCAGCATATCTGACACAAAGAAAGATCGTCTTTTTTTTCTCTTCTCTTTTTTTATTTTTTCTTCCTTTTGTCTGACGGAGATAGAGAAGATAGAAAACGGGAAAAAGATGAAGTCTCTGTGCTGTTTAAACGAGAGATGTGAAGGAAGGAAGAGAGCGAATAAGGAAAAATAAAAGGTTTGAAGTTTTTGACCGTTAGAGTTACTAGCCGTTGCGGCGTCCAATAATTTTACGGGAGATTCGACTATTTGCGTTTTGACCCCTCACTTTCCTCTCTCTGCTTTTATTTATTTTATTTTATTTTATTTTTTATCTTTTAATTTTTGGGTACTGTCGGCATACAGTATTGTGTCTAATTTTCGTAAAAGTCGATTTAAATAATTATTCTTGCATTTTTTGACAAAGTGGGATAATATCTTAAATTATTCGTCATTATAGCGGTTTCCAACTTCTCTTTTGTGCTATGAACAATGCGAGGGGAATTGCTCTCGTTCGACAAACAAATTTATAGAAGAATAATGCAAAAATGATGTTGGAACATCCGCGGCAATCAATTGTTTCTTGGTTATATGTTACTATTTTAAAAGAGTATTCTTTTAATGTCCATTACATGATTTATTTATTTTTTTTATGAACAATTACATGAAATTGAATTGTGTAAAATATAATAATCCCTTTTGGCACAACTCATGTTATTAAGTTATGGGAAGAATCATGAGTACTGTTGCCACATCATGGAAAAATTAATTCTATATAAAAAAAAGAAAGCAAAAACAAAATTAAATTAAAACTTATACCATGACATAATCACAAAACTTTTATGATATAAATTGAAGAAAATTATTGTTAGAAATTAAATGTTTAAAATTTTTATACCATCTTTTTTTTAATTGTTAATTAATTTAAATTAAATTTTTAATTTTTAATTTTAAAATCGATTCTAATACTAACTCATCTGTATTATTTTTTAAAAGGAAGCATATACTAAAGAGAGAGATGTTCTATATTTACTTTTTTTTTTTAATTAGGAGACCTATATTTTTCTTTTTTTTTAATTATTGAATGTTTAATCCATTTATCCAACTGTGAAAAGAATATATATATATATATATATATATATATCTATATATATATATATATTTTTTTTTAAAAGGAATGTCTTTAGACCGCAGCTTAATCCGCTGAAGAAAGTGAGCAATTGGCAGACCGTACAGGCAGACCATCTCTACATTTTTCACTTCACCGACTCAAAATCTGGAAACAATCAGTGCCTAGGGTTGGAGCCTATACCGATAAATTCTATTAAATGCCACCCAGTCCACTCACAGCATTAGCTTCAGTTCAAAGGAGGAGAAGGTCATTGACACACTTGGTGTGCCCAAGTAGAGAAGTAACACAACAAACAAATGGATAGGTCTCCATGCTGTGGGAAATCTCGTGTCAACAAGGGGGTATGGACTAGAGAAGATGATGAACGCCTCACTGCTTACATCAAAGTTCATGGGGAGGGGCGCTGGAGATCCCTTGCTAAAGCAGCTGGCCTTCTACGTTGTGGCAAAAGCCTGCGGCAAGGAAATTTTACTGAGGAAGAAGATGAGCTGATTGTCAAACTACACAGCCATCTTGGCAACTATTAAGGCCCTAACAAAGGGGAAACAAAAAAACCCCCTCCTCACTTGGGCTTGATTTAATGGAAAAAGACTAAATTTTCTGTGTAACACTAACAGGCGGTCCTTAATAGCCGGAAAATTGCCAGCAAGAACAGATAATGAGGTCAAGAACTACTGGAACACATACAAGAAAAAAGCAAATGTGCAGAAAAATGAATCATTCCACTCATCGACCAGTCAATGAAGCAGCCATTGACCAAATGAGCTCTTGGCTTTCTCATGTTTCAAATGAAGAGAATGCAAATTGTGGGTCCAGGTATGAGAACCAGAAGATCCCAGAAAGAGGGAACAAAGGAGAATTGAATCCTGAGCCCAGGATATGCCCTCCCTATCAATACCCACCTGGCCAATTGGAGAGAAGAGTTAGAAAGGTTGCCTGTTTCTACTGCAGCTTGGGAATGCAAAGCAGCAAGGAATGCAGTTGCAGGGGCTAGCAACAAATGCAGCAGTAACGATTTTCTTGGCTTGGAGTTGAGGATTGGTATTCTGGATCACTCAAGTCTGGGGATGAAGTGAAGCTCTCGAGTCTAATATCTGTTGAACTAGAAGAGAGCAGAGGATCATTATCAGTTTGAAACTGAAATTTGCTCTTTGGCGCAGGAAAAACTGATGGTAATTGATATAAACCATATATCAAGTAGTCCAACTGAAAGTAGATTGACGATCATTTTCCATATATTGAGTTAGTTCCCCTCCTCTTCATTTTCATTCCATGATAGATTGTGATGACGATGCTCTTTTCTACGCATTTTCTTTTGCCCTTCTAGGCTTTTGGTGGAAAGTTTTGGTCTTTCACTTGGAGGTTGGAAGTTGTGGATAAGCTAAGATGAAGTGGACAGAAGCAGGTAACCTATCCCACTCATGCATAAAATGAGAGAGAGAGAGAGAGAGAGAGAGCTGATTATTTTGACTCATTGCTGCAATCTAATATACTCCATCAACAAACAATGATTGTCTCAACCAAAAACGCATGCAAACAAAAACAAAGCAAGCAATATTTTAACAGAAATGCTAGCCTCTTTGCACAGGCCTTGTTAAGCGGAAGGCTCCATTCATACCAGTCAGAGTAACAGTTCATTTCCATTTCCAAATGACAAAATTCTTGACCCATGTGTCCAGAAAGCCTATCACTCACAACCTTTGCCACTTGACAGATGGATAATGGGCCCTCAATATCTCTAATGTCTAGCATGCCATTCGATAATGGGCCCTAAAAGTAAAGCTTCCAAAATAAGCAACACATGCTTAACAGCAGACCACAGCAGTTAGATTTGTAACTAAATCATTTTGATCTGAGAAGCTAAGTCAGTTTCAAGAACCATTGCTCCGTATACACTTTCAACTTATCTTCATCACCTGACAGGACTGCTAATTCTACTAAATGTTTGTTTCTCGGGCAAAGACTGTTGTAAAATCCTAAAATAGGAATCCATATTTATGCAACGTTTTTTGTATGGTAAATAAGAAAGGATAGGACCGGAAGAAAAGATATGGGCATTGACCATAATGGACAGAAATGTTAATGTCTAAACCATCTCCTTCCTCTGACGCTATTCTTGTCCATTTCTTTCTTACATCAATCCTATTTCTTACATTGAGCAGAATTCCTAGTTTCACAACCAAAACAAATTGATACACAATTCATCTTGAATCATGAAACTCCTCAAATGGACTAACAGAGCTAAATGCTTAAAAACAGTGCATGGACAATCAGTGGCAATGAAGTGGCGTCCAAATATATGTTGCAATGACTATTACTTGGCACAAAGGCAAAAGTTGGTTTTCATCCAGGATTGTGCAAATTTCGAGTCTTAATAACAACAGTGCACAGAAATTTTCAAGGATGGGTTCATCACCAAATTCTAATGGCTCCTAATTCTCATCTACAACTGATGCCTGTGTATAAAATATTGCAACAGGATAAAAGAATATGTCAAGGGAGCCCATAGAATCAGCCAATAAAGGAATCACTTAACAGGAGAATAGTATTTCACGATAACACTAAATAAGCTTTCTTGTTGTTTTAGTTGAAAGTTTTATGACAAGATAAAATAGATATACAATACAGACAAATGATTGTATTACATGCATACTCTAATCAAGTTCAACCAAATTTGATGAAAAGTTGTCCCTACTGATTGAATCATACCAGGAAATAACTTTCTTCCATTTCACATGAATCAAGGAAAGCAAGAGAGATGTCATTTATCAAGAGATAGAGATGCACGTGCAGTCAATTGTTGCAAAGAATGATAGAATGGAGACAGAAAGGGAAGGAGAGAGAGAGAGTACACTTGTTCCATGCACATAGAAATTATACAGAAAACCAAGGTTAATGGTTTTGGATAGTTGAAAAAGTATTCATACCTTATTTTCCAATCCTTGAAAAGGACTTATAGGACAGGAAAAGTGATCAACAAGGTGATTAAGGAACTCTCATAGTCATCTTTTTCAGCACCTGCAAGCCATCACAATTATGTTATTAAATCAAATTAATGGGGCACAAAAGCTCATGAAATGTTGAAATCTCTGTTCAAGTTATCAACAAGCTTGTCAAGGTGATGAGACTCAAATTCGTGAGCTTCAACCCTTAACAGTTTCAAATTGGTCATCTAGGATGAATTTATATACATGAAAATGAAGCACTGGGAACCCCACAATCAACTCTCCTCAGACTCACATAAATCAGAAAGCAAGTCTCAGAGGACAAGGCTCTTACACTGCAGTGGTCTTTGCTTTTTTTCTTTTTTTGAGGGGGGGTGCAAATGGAATCACAGAGGATCTTAAAACAGTTACTTGTATCTGAAAGAAGCTTAACTACTGAGGAGCAGCCGGCAGCAGTCATCAGTTCGAAGGTAGCCTGCTTCTTCACCAAACAATTCCATTTTCAACTTGAGAGGCCCATAAAATTGCCCAAACCAAACTCAGAGGGTATGAACATCGTTGATTCTGTTGAGGAAATTGTCCACAATGGGGCACACAAGTTCTGTCTATTAGTGATTAAGAAAAGAACAGAATGGGAGTAAGAAAGATACCTGAAATGCATGGCTAGCTCGCCGCAGGACTAGGGTTGGTCAACTTTTTCTCTCAATTCTATGTGCAAGTCAGGTACACAAAGCACATTTTTCACAATGAATACATGACAATGCTTAATCAGGAAACAAAATAATAACAACTTGTGTAAAATTGGAGCACAAAAGTATATCAAGAGCTGTTCAATTACTTGCCACTATTTTTCAGATAAAACTCTTTTATGGCCCAACCAAGGTAATAACCAAATGCTTCTCACCTGGTCATTGACTTTACTGAAGTATACTTGATTCAAGTGTGAGTCAAGAACTCACCACATACAAGGAATCTCCAACCTTACATGTTTTTTTTTGGAAGCAGAAGTCACTAAGGTTGTACACCCACAAACTGAACCTCCAGTTATACATTCCATATCAGCCTTTCCACCATCCATCTACATGAAAACATCTATATTTTCTGTGGTTTTATGCCTCCAAGAAACAGAGAATTTAAGAGGTGGAGACAATTACGAAAAGTTCAGCACAAGTCATTAACATTCCTCACTTTCCCAGCAAGTGCTCTCGATATTCTCTACCACAAACTAACATTTTGTCCATGTAACTTTAGGTGAAGGATATGATCATCTACAGAAAATAGATGTTCTTTAGCAATTGTAACCATAAAGGACCATTATCTTTCTTTCAACAACTCATTCAAAAAGAAATAGTAAGCAACATTTGTGAAATAACACTAAGTTGCAGTAATAGAAAGAAGGGAGCAGCAATCAAGTACAAAGACTTTCAATCAATCACTAAGAATAAGATATTCCTTCAGCATGAAAATAGTTTTGAGACCCTATAAACCAGTACTTTCATCATAGTTTACATCTGCAAATGCCCAGCCTCAACTGGTATTTAAAGAGTCCACATTTTTCACTTGTAGGCCCTTCTGAAAATTTTCACACACTGCAAGTGCTATTACAGTTTCAATTACAGAAGCAATGTGGCCATTGGTAAAAAGATAAAAAGCAAAAAGCAGATCAACACTCAACAAGTTCAACAATTAGAATTAAAACCTACCATATAAAATTTCTGGCTTAATCTTAATTAGACAAAGTTCTACCGCTCAAGCTTCCGAATGCAGCCAATATCACACTTCTTTGAGCAAAAACAAAGAAAAAGCCAACATTTTACAGTTATATCATAAGAAGGTACCTGGAATTGAAGGTTCTGACCATCAAAAATTCTAAATGCCTAGTCTTAGATAATAATTTGTAACTTTTTGGTGATCTTCTAAGGTAAGTACAGTTTCCTACTGTTGTTTTCTTACTCTTTAGACTGATTGTAACAGCCATGTATAAGAATTAAGAATGTGGGGCGCATGGTGCACGATTCATGCCCCTGCTTAAGCCAACAGCATGGTATTCACACACCCTGAAAGAGGACGTGGATATTGATATCTGACTTAAAAAGAACATGACCAATGGACACCCAATAAGTAAGACTATGATGCTAATAAAGTGAGCAAACATATAACCATTTTCCTCCATCTGAAATATATGATTCTTCAAGGTTCTGTCAGGGTCAATTAACAAGCGCTTACAATTATTGTGTCTTATACATTATGCTACCAATGTTCCATTGTTACTCAACTTTCCTTTTCATTTTTGTGTCTACCAGTTCCCAGTCTGATTGTTAGAATTACCGCATCATTACCTCATTTGGACAGACTCCAAAAACCATTCAAATCCTGTAGGGCTCAATATATAAAGGATACAAAAAGCAGTTATGAGAACTGCAAGCATAACTTTAAGAAACACCATGGAATGTGAAATAAGACACACCTTCCAGCAAAGACAATAATTCTCTGTTGCTGTTTCTTGTTTTGACGATGCTTAAGACCCAGTTGAGCCACCTGGATACCAGCAGCCAAGTTCATCTCACCACCTATTTCTAAACCTAAATTGACAGAGAAACACATCCGGGAATAGAAATAGAAGCTCAGGAATTGAACAATGAAGACTCCGGTGTCCAAACAATGAGTAGGCAAATAAACTAACCATGCACGCAAACCAAGGTCACTAGTAGGCATGACCAAAACACGAACCTCTTTCCCTGCCATTGTCATGATTCCCACTGTATTCTCTGGATTGGACTGCACCCAACCCAAATCTATTCACTCAAAAAAGTCAACATCCTTAACCCACTACGCTCACACCGTATTAAATCCACAGAGATCAATTCTTTTCAGCTCAACTATTCAATAACACAACCAAGGACCATAAAATACCCGGTGAACAGCTCAAAAGATCATGGCAGCAATAAAAACC
This sequence comes from Bruguiera gymnorhiza, assembly GCA_020883675.1. Taxonomy (NCBI): domain Eukaryota; kingdom Viridiplantae; phylum Streptophyta; class Magnoliopsida; order Malpighiales; family Rhizophoraceae; genus Bruguiera; species Bruguiera gymnorhiza. Next base: position 6,834,872 of record JAIRCJ010001054.1, on the reverse strand, counting down.
ATTCAAACCCAAAACATAAACCAAACAAAGAAATGGGGGGTGGAGAAAGACCTGGGTTTTAGCGCCGCAAATGAGATTACCGGCATTGGATTGAGCTTGAAATCATGACGGAGTGTAATCACCATTTCGCATCCACTCCGAATTATCAATGCAGAACATCGTCGCCTGTTGATGGATGATTTAGATTGACACTAACAAAAGTAACCAATCAACCCATAATTATGTAAAGATTAATGAGAAATCTGAAGGGGTTATCTTAAGGACCATGGTTATATTAAAGATTGCTTTTTTATTTTTTATTTTTTTCGGTTCATGGAGAAGGCTATGGATCATGAGAAGGGTTCTGATTTTTGAACAACGGAGAATAGAGATTTGGGGCTTAGTTGGGTTTAGTTGCGCTTTCTTATTCCGATGGAGCCGGTACCATTGGTATTAAAAATTGATTTTTTAGACCTCTAACAAGAGAGAGAGAGAGAGAGGGAGGGAGAGAGAGAGCAAGGGAGAGAGAGATGAACCCAAGATTGTGAAGCAAAACTGAAGTTCCTATCTTCAACTGATAAAAAGATTGAAAAAGAAGAAATGAGTATCACTAAACAAGAAGAAAGAGGAAACAGAAACAGACTCCAAACCTGATCCCAAATTCAGGAAAAGATACAAAGGATGCTTTCTAAAACAAGCACAAATTCAAGAAAACCTGTCATGAAAAAAAAAATCAACAAACAGAAGATCTTGAATTCAAAGCATGTAAAAAGAAATAGAACTAAAAAATTAAATTAAAATAAAACCTGATACATGAGCCATTGCCAAACTCTGTTCTCTTTTCATCTCATCTACCAAGGAACTGACCGAATTCAACGGTTCTTGATTCCCCTGGTGCCCGTCATTTTCTAAACTCTGCTGAATCTTGATTGCTTCTTCATAAACAACATTCAGAAAACTTAACCAAAATAAAAGGGGAAATATAACAAAAAATTAACTGTGGGAAGAAATAGATTATACAAACTGTTATGAAAATCAGTATCATTCATTGCTCTCTCTCTGCATCCTTGAAGAACTGAAGAGCCTTGCTAGAAATTCTTCCTCTTGTAGCCTCCGCTGACCTGGATTCAGCACTGCCTTCTCCTTTCTGATTACTTGAGAAGGCAAACTCCTTGCCAGTCTATGCCATGTTAGAGTCACAATGTGACCATACTTTGCAGCGCGCTTGCATGTTGACAACATGAGAGAAAGCCTGCTCAGATCCAGTGAAAATATATCATGTTGCCAAACTGACAGATCAACAACTATTGATAAGAAATATGCATTTTGCTTTATCAATCAAATGATTCATCCTGCTGTCGATGAGATGAGACTAGACTAGCTCAATCTCAAGTTCAGGGCCTTGGTGCAACACTAAGTTGCTCCAATCATCAGAACCTTGAGGCTGCACTGGCTACTTTAAGATAACAGAGAACAGATCCACCCATAATTTAAGTATTTGTGCCATTGGAGCAGTTTCTGTCTAACTACAGACATGGTGGATAATCCAATCGAAAACAGAATGAGATTAATAGAACCTCACCAACCAAACAAAATGGAGACAAGCCAAGGTGCCGATCATGTACCTCATATGAACCACAAATGGTCCAACCATAAATGCACAAGGATGTTAAAAGAGCTTTTGCATGAAGATAGTCATCATATTCCTGCCCAAGCAAGTGCCATCAACTTAAGTAAACAGAAAAACTAGAAAATTTATCGGGAAAAAAGGTAAAGATATTAAAAACAAATTATGAACAAATTAAGGTCTGGTCTTAAGCTAAACTATGAAATGTTACCCTAAAACTCAAAGAAATCTGTAAATCATAATAGACAGTTACATTTTCTCATGGCTAACGTGCAGAATGAGCAATTGTATGATTGCCATATGCCACTCATTGTCAATCTACATGGAACAAGATTTTTCCAGATACTTTTGACAAAAATCATTCTCTATCTCTTTCTCTCTCTGTTAGTTCATAATAAATATAAGAGAATAAAGAAACAACAGAACATATAGTACAAAAGTTTAAATGTTTGTAAAAGGAATTCAAATAAACTATAAACCTTTCAATTATAAGGGCCTTCTCATGTAGCATGGAGGATAAGAAGAATAGCTAACCTGAGGAGAAGACAAAATTATATGCAAGTGTGGGATCAAAACAGATCTGATGGTCAGCACCATTGTCGGGATTTTTGCCTGTACAAGCGCTATTATGTTCCACTGGTTGGCACCATCTGCGCTTGAATGTTTCATTGAAACCCACGATTAGTGCACCAGAAGAAGCCTGAACCTATTTCTTGTGGACTTATACAGACATGCAATCACGGTTATGATTTTTACCCATATAAGCACTTTTATGTAACAGTGCTTTAGATTTATACACCCAAATTAAAGGTAAACATACTTGTCCTTATAGAAGGCAGTGTATGCAACTTTCACTCTTCACCATATGCTTATACCACCCACTTTGAGTGTTCATGCAAGTTTATGAAAACATAGATGTATGCTCTGCCACTAAACAGGTAAATGTTCAGATTAAGATTCTAAATGGGTCAATGGCCAACATTCGTAAATGTCACATATCACAGGTACAATACCTTGTCTTCAACTGATGCAACTACTCAAAAGGGTCTCATCTTCTTGCCAGTGCTTTTTAATCAATTGCTTGCGAAAGACAGCAATTAAATTATCATGCTAAATCTCACAAATACCATAAAGGCTTCCATGCTAGATTATCTTATTAAGATAGTTTTATTAGCTTCAAAATGTAACTCCAGTTGACCAAAGACAAAAAGGAAAGCAATGTATTATCTTTCCCCCTTATTTTAACGTTAGCTTAAGTAAGAAGTTAAGAAGGATTAGGCAGTGGCAGAGTAGAAAAGAGTGCAGCGGGCAGTAAATTATTACTTTTAGCTTTACTGTCTAGTCTATATCCATACAATACAGGGATAAGGAAATTATAATATAAAACACTGAGCAGCATGATAGAAGATATCAAAGAAGTATAAAAGGATACCTGATGCAATCCAAATGAAAGCCCCCTATCCACAACAACTTTAAATATTCCCACTCCAAAATCCTCAGAAAAATATAAATCTATTTTAGTCCTTGACAAGGCTCAATGATGTGAAGATCAAGAACAATATAAATGTACAAAGAATAAGTGCAAACATGCGAATCTGTATCAGAAGAAGAATGTAAGCATATAATTGATTCCTGCACCTCCCCTCTCTCTATCTGCCACCCCCCAACGCCATTACACATTTAAACTGTTGGCAAAGACTGGACCAAAAGCCTTAAGAGAAAGTAAATTGAGTTCACAACTCATGAAGCATGCTTGTGTATAGAATGTCAAGCATTAGAAAGGGTATGTCATAAAGATTCACAATAACTAGCACCAAAGCAAGATAGTTTACTGCAAGCAAACCTATAATTAACCCTGATGAAAAGGAAAGAAAACAGGTACAGAAAGTGGCAAAAGGAGGTATAGGCACCACAACAGACCTGCCAGCATTTAAATACCTGACAACAAAAACAGGGAAAAATTCTAGTTAGAAACTAACTATTAGGAGTAATAGCACTCACCATATAATACGATTTCATGATTTATCATGTGACTTTATAAGTAGAAATATCTACAAACTTGGATGGAACAATCTAACTATCTAGCTAAGAAGGTAAAGGCACACATTTCAATCCAAACTAAGAAAAACTTATCCAACACAAATATACAGAACATATTCCTATGTATACCATCTTGAATTCTAATTCTCTTAATATCAAAATGTTTTCAGTTCTTGACAACCACATATAACAAAATCCAGATTTCAAGAAAGAGAAGCCAGCCCTTCCAGTGCCCTTCTCCCAATCAGTGATCCATGGTCTTAAGAACTCTAATGAGAGTGTGTGTGTGTTGCTCCCAAGATTGTGAAGCAAAACCGGAATTTCTGTCTTCAACAGATAAAAAGATAGCAAAAGAAGAAATGGGTGCGACTAAAGAAGAAGAAAGAGGAAACAAAAACAGACTCCAAACCTGATCCCGAATTCAAGAAAAGATACAAAGGATGCTTTTTAAAACAAGCACAAAGTCAAGAAATCCTGTAATGAGAAAATGAAATCAAGAAACCGAAAATCTTAAATTCAAATTTTTTCACCAGGAAGCAATTAAGAGGTGACTCTGTGCGCCAAAAAAAAAAAAAAAAAAAAAGAACTATAAAAGATTAACTTAAAAAGAAAATCTGATTACACGAACCATTGCCAAACTCTATTCTTTTTTCATATCTTCTACCGAGAAACTGAACGAATTCGATCGTTCTTGATTCCCCCAACGCCGTAAACTGGACCGGAACTCTCAAGATCGCTGAATCTTGATTGATTCTTCATAAACAACATTCGGAAAAATTAACCAAATTCGAGGGGAAATATGACCAAAAAAAAATTAACTGTTAAAAAAAAAGAAAGAAATACATTATACGAACCGCTGAGAAAAATCAGTATCATTCATTGTTGTCCTCTCTGCGTTCTCGAATAACTGAAGAGCCTACAGATTGAAATTCTTCCTCTCGAAGCCTCGGCCAGAACCGCATTCATCGCCGCCTTCTCCCTCCCGTTTGCTTGAGGAGGCGAGCACCTTGCCGGTCGGCGCCGCGTTAGAGTTACAACGTGACCGCCACTACTTCCAGAGAGAAAAGGAAGACAGAGAGAGAGACGTTGATGGTTGGGGCTTCGGGGAGGGCGAAAGAATTCGAAAAGGTCTATTTATAGAGAAAGGAAGCAGTGTTTAGGGAATTTACAAAAGTACCCTTCCCCTCTTCGGATGGGAATTGTGAAATTGCTTCTTCCCCCATTTCACATGGATTTGCTCCAATTCTCTGTTTTATACACTTGAAAAGAACAAATATATGACAAAGTCCTTTTCCTTTCTTCCCTACGGATATGGATTGCTTATTTCCTCTTTTAATATGGTTTCCTTTTTTGGAAAATATAAAATCAAGTGAATTTTACTCCAAATTTTTATTAAAAAATTTACTAGAATTTCAATATACTAGAAATCAAAATGTTAACAAAATTTTTAGGATTTTTTTTTTTAAATTTTTTCAACCCCTTTAAGGCCTAGTTTTTCAACACTATACTCATACCTTCCAGTGGAATAGTGTCAAAGATAAAAATTGTACTCATTCATGTGAACAAAAAGTATCTATGAACAAAATAATAAATATTAACAATATATAACTCAGGAAGACATTGGTATTTATCAAAAGATCACATAAAATAGCAAGACAATTATTTTGATTTTTTTTTTTTTTTCTAAATGGATCAGATCAAATTCACTAAGCGCATAACTCAAAGAGGCATTTCCACTCGAGCAATCAATCAAACTGAACGAAAATGGGAGACAGGTCGAATGCCAAAAACAATGGATATATAATATATTTAATTTACTTAAACGAAGTTTCAAAGGGCCTATTAGCTCAGTTGGTTAGAGCGTCGTGCTAATAACGCGAAGGTCGCAGGTTCGAGACCTGCATGGGCCACTGACGTTTCTTTTATCCGCCTTGCGACACTCTCTTTTGTGTATTTTTTTTTTTTCCCTTCCTTCGTTGATTTCTGTCTACCTTTTTTCTCACATTGTTTTGCTAGCTGAAAGTGCATCAAAAACACCAATTACAAAAAGAAGATGCTGAAAGACGACGGGGTTGTGGAGGCGTTCAAAAGAAGTCTTGTTCCCTTCCCTCTTTTAGCGGCGGGCTTAATAATCTTTAACAAGCCAGTGAGTGCGATGGGGTTGTGGAGGCGTTCAAAAGGATCTTAAGGAGCATTTGCTTGGATCAGCTAATGACTCAAAAAGCATACAGCAATGTACCTCTAGTCCAATAGTTTCAAGTTGCAAAAACATAAAAGGTTGCCTCATTCCAACAGGCCCCATCAAGAATTTGCTACAAAAAAGACACTAGCTTTTGGCCCAGAAGAAGACAGCCAATTTAGTTCAACAGTGATGTACCTAATTGTCAGTAAAAAAGTGAAACCAAGGCGAATCTCTCGAGTTAAAGAACACAATAGAAAGCAATTACACATTCAACCAATCCAAGAGATTACCAAAGTTGCCCTCACCAAAAGAACGATTTTCGATCACGTACCTGGTAGATTAGAAAGGAAATCATAAACCATAAAGCAGAGAACAAAGATACATCTATTCTATTATATTATAGATGGATGGGAAGAGCAAGAGGACATAGAGGACAACGGCGAGGACGATGGTGTTGGTGCCACAGGCGCCGGGCGGCAGCATTGCCCTTTCGCACGCACGGCATTCCACTTGGAAGAGATGCCCATCTGGCGAGGACACCATTATTGCTCTACCTTACCTTGTCATTCTCCATCACTCTATTGTCTATAACACCTTCCCACCCCAACGCCCCCCTCCCTCCCTCCCTCCATAAAGATACCTTTGTCGTTAATGAAGAAGGCAGAAAACTCTTTCTAGCCAGTAAACCGTATTACTCGATGTTACACGTCGTACGTGCTAATAGTCATCGAGCTTACATCCAGAAGCTGCCTACAAAACGGCGGTATTCTTGCGAGCATTTTCGGATGAGGTGACTTCGCTTAGTTACAAGCGACAGACCGTGAATACGGTGAACTTGTAGTCAATAGGCTTTCTATACGCGCGTACCCATGCTCACCTTCAAGCAATTAGTTTCTTCTGATGACATTGCTCCTTATTTTAAATCAAACTGGAAATTGTACAAATGAGTTAATTGATTTCTTTTTCCTCCTTTGAGGCCGACCAGCGGCAGAATTACCGTTTTATTTTTAATTAAAAAACACGAAAAAGATGGATGCAACGCGTGGTAGAGTTACTTTTCACGGCATTGGAAGGCAACTGAACGTTGGGCCTCATATTCACGGATTGGGCCAGGACCAGAATGCACAGAGTACATATGATCCTCACGACCACCTTCAAGAAATTGCAGTTGAAGAATGAAAAAATAAATAAACAAAAGCTGTCACCTTAAGCTCTTTTTTAAGAGAAGAAAACAACCACTGTTTTTAGTCCTTTACTTTTTCCTGATAAGTCCATGGTACGTGGTCTTTTGATGGCAACCTTGGAGGGCACTTTCAGACCTTGGCAGGACTAATAAATTAGGCGTAACGAAAAGCTTACATTCAATGGTCCAATGTTCTGAAATTGGGCACAATAAGCTACAACAGATCTTGAACTTGAGGTGAAAGCAAAACCATGGGGTTGTCACTTCTCCTCCTTCGGTTGTTTGTCCTCCTCCTTCTTATCTTGGGACTTCATAGATAGCAAAATAAAAGGGTAAAGATCAGATATTGTGGCATATGCATATAAGTAACGGCAAGAAAGAAAGTTCCAGGGGAAGCTTTTTATGTGGCACAGAGGAAGAGAAGAGAAAAGGTACAACTGCAAAACTCACCTCGGACTGACTTTGCATGGAAGCAAGCAAGTCTTTAACGGAAGGATCATTTGGATCCACCCCTGGGAGCTGCAGAAGGAAGTAACTACATGGATTAATGAAGGCCAGAAGAGATTGCCTTTTTCCTCTCAGACAATTGGCAGAAGGATGCACACTTAATTGTTGAACACATACCGATGCAAGGATGGAGGAGACAAAAGACTGGTCAGCCAACAACTTGCTCATGTCTGCTTCGGTTGCTGGCTCTTTTGTGCCGTCCTGCACGGATAATTGAAGAGCTGCAAGAACCAAGAAATAAGACTTGCATGATGAAACAATGGTCAAACAGCTTTGCAGGTTACCGGTATCAGAATGCCCCCAATGCTAGGGAGATAAACACTGCAGAGTATGACAGTGGGGAAGAAGCATCTAAGTCCTAAGCAGTATCAGGATATCAAAGAAATCAAAAGGAGTCCGTAGACAATAATCCTCAGTAATATGCACAAGACAAAAGCATGAAATTAATGGATACCATCAAGTATATAAAAGAATTCCCTAGTCCTAATTTAAGACATTCTCAGTAGATGTGAGGATCTAAAAATTTTCCATTTGCCTTGCCAAAGTTCAAGCACTTGACACATCAAGTTACTAGACACAAGTGAGGAAAAAAGTCTGAACTTGGGAAAGATAACCATCCATTCATGCAGAAATGGACCAATGGCTTAATTCCACATATGGCTCACCTAGTGCCAAATCTGGATCCTCTGCAGTTACCTCAGACATATCCGTATCTCTCAAATTATGTCCAGAAGAAGGTTCGTCCATTGACATTGCAAGAGCCTGCTGTAACAAGGCATTCTCTTCATCCTGCGATTAACTTATGTAAGTTCATCTCAAGATAACTCCTTAGTACAACTGTTGAAGTAAGGAGGAGCTAATAGTACTAACTGTCAAATCATTTCTCTTATTGTCAGCTTCAGAGGCTGAAACACCAGCATTTTCTGTCATAGTTGTGTCCTGTGAGCCAGACTTCTGTTCCTCTCCTTTGTCCTGTCTAGCAGCATCCTCTGCCACCTTTTTAGCAGCTGCCTCCTGCCTGGCCCTCTCCTCTTCCATAGAAACTCTGAGAGCCAGGGCCAGTTCAGGATCAAGATTGGGATCCACCCCAAATTCAAATGCAGAAGCTCCACCTGCAGCAGCAGCTGCTGCTGCAGCTGCAAACCCACTTCCACCTTCCCCATCTCCAGTGAAGATTGGTGTGCTGCCAACCAATGACATGAAATTATCAGGACAGCTTGGTCATTTTTATCCAGTTGTGCAAATAACAAAATAAGCTACTCTCAATGAGGAACAGGGAAGGTTGAAATCTTGACCTTATAAGAACATCAGAGAGTGCATTTGGACCAGGAGGAACATGAACAATGTGGCTAGTATCATTACTGTTGACAGCAGCAAGAAGAGCTTCTAGCTTTTCTGTCTTCCCATCATCATCTTCACCAAAATTAACTATGTCAAGAGCTACATTATTCTTTTTCAACTTCCTTCCAATCATCTCTAATAACTTCTTCTCATGCTTAATGGGACTGCATGATCAAATTTTGCGCAGAAGAGTTATGAGAACTGCAAGCATAAATTTGAGAAACACCATGGAATGTAAAATAAGACACACCTTCCAGCAAAGACAATAATTCTCTGTTGCTGTTTCTTGTTTTGACGATGCTTAAGACCCAGTTGAGCCACCTGGATACCAGCAGCCAAGTTCATCTCACCACCTATTTCTAAACCTAAATTGACAGAGAAACACATCCGGGAATAGAAATTGAAGCTCAGGAAATGAACAATGAAGACTCCGGTGTCCAAACAATGAGTAAGCAAATAAACTAACCATGCACGCAAGCCAAGATCTTGCCAAGGTCACTAGTAGGCGTGACCAAAACACGAACCCCTTTCCCTGCCATTGTCATGATTCCCACTGTATTCTCTGGATTGGTCTGCACCCATAACCCAAATCTATTCACTCAAAAAAGTCAAAACACCCTCAACCCACTACGCTCACACCGTATTTAATCCACAAAGATCAATTCTTTTTAGCCCAACTATTCAATAACACAACCAAGGACCATAAAATAGCCGGTGAACAGCTCAAAAGATCATGGCAGCAATAAAAACCCATTCGAACCCAAAAACATAAAGCAAAGAAAGAAAAGGGGGGAGGTGGAGAAAGACCTGGGTTTTAGCGCCGCAAATGAGATTGACGGCATCGGATTGAGCTTGAAATCTTGACGGAGCGTAATCACCATTTCGCATCCACTCCGAATTATCGATGCAGATCATCGTCGCCTGTTGACGGATGATTTAGATTGACACCAACAACAGTAACCAATCTACCCATAATTTTGCAAAGATAAATGAGAAATCTGAAGGGGTTACCTCGAGGACCATGGTTATATTAAAGATTGCTTCTTTTCTCTTTTTGGGTTCGTGGAGGAGGCTACGGATCGTGAGAAGGGTTCTGATTTTCGAACAGCGGAGAATAGGGATTTGGGGTTTAGTTGCACTTTCTTACTCCGACGGAGCCGGTACCACTGCCGTGCTCGCTTATAATAGGATAAATGGTAAATTTGGGATCTTTGATTGATGTGAGTACATATTGGGGTCTTTAGAGGAAATAATAATAATAATAATAATAAAGTTTTTTTTTTTTCTTTAAAGAACCTTTTAGAGCCCTAATAATAATCATAAAAAATAATAATATTATTTTTCTAATACTTATCAAGAGATTATATAATAAATTATTTTTTATTATTTTTCATAAATGTTATTTTTAATTAAAATTAAAATTTAAAATTTTTAAAATATAAAATTCTAATCATTAAACCGTACTTTAAAATATAATAATAATAAAAAAGTCGAAACACTTCTTTTTCAATCTATGAATCATGAGAACTTTGTTCCATGTCGGTTGGATTAGATTCAAATCTATGTCGACTACTAGTACTGGACCATCAGACTAATAGGAGATTGTGGCATGCTTCCTAATCTGTACAAAATCACAACAAAGATCTTTTTCTTTTCCATTTGGCACCGACTCAAGTTTGATACAATGAATTCCAAGCCACTAACCTAAAGCTCATTAGTAGAAATCACCAGAGAGAAATGCAGACATGTAGACATGCACTACATTATGCGCCTGAATTTGCCCTGGCAAATTTCTACAGAGTAGAAAAATGTCTCACCCTGAGCAGGGTTCCATCCTTTACATCATTATTGTCAATATGAACATCATTAGCAATAACACTGTCATTTCACATGGAGCACCTGCTTGTATGCTGGCTGCTTGACAATTCATCACTTTCAGTCAGAGGACTGGTGGATGCCTCCTCCTCCTCCTTCTCCTCCTGGAACCTTGAGTTATCCGAAACCCACCTCAAGGTGCTTCCTTCCGTTCGGCAGCTGCTAGAGGAGTCATCAATTTCAGGTGTGCCATCGATTGTTGGAAGAGCTGGGATTGGTGCAGTTTCTGTCCCAAGGAGTGGAGTGGAGGCATGCCTTGCTTTCACTCGCCTCTGCCATCCATGTAGTGACTTCCTTATAGTATCTGAAACTATAGTTTTCTTGAATTTTGTTCCCATCTGCAACCACATAAACCTCTAAGTGAGAGAAGAGAGGTCCCATAAGAAAATGGAAAGAAAAGGGTATAAAATGCAGACCTGGGTAACGATTACGTAGAGAGGGAATGTGATGAAGCTACACCAGAACTGGGTGACCACCCTTCGGATATCATAGGCATAAGCAGTATGAATATTTTCAGTCAGAGCTAGCAATTTTTCACTAGAAAGATTGGAAGCATACTATTGCAATGGCATACCCCAACGTCAGGCGGACCGTAATGTACCTTCGGTTGTCCATGAAACAAGAAGAATCCTTAATTTCCCACTAGGAACAGAAACCATAATTAGCTTCAATTATATGGGAAAGAAAGAAAGAAGCACCTGATATTACACATTATCTAACATTTAAGTGGTGGCAAAGCTATCAAGAAGGGACATTTTGCACTTAATTCAATAGCAAATGAGCAAAAACTCACGTAATATGCAAAAGTTGCAGGATTATGGACCTTCAATCTTACCAGGGACCATAGAAATGTTGCCATCTCAAAAGCATTCTGCAAAAGAAAATTTCCATTAAGGAATGAGACTTCAATTTCACCACAAGACCTCCAAAGCATCACTCACCTGAAACGATATAAATTGCATCAATTGCAAAAGAAGTCTGGGCTTCCCAAACCAGAACAACTCATCCCTCAGGTTGATTTGATGATTTCCTAACCTTGGACAGGTACCTTGGACTTCATTGGCCAGCTTTACTACCACACGATGAAGCTTTGTACCAATTAGCAGGATTAACTTTATTTCCGCATCATCCATTTAAAAGGGACGAAGAAAGAAAGAAGTTAACATAGAGCTGCAGAGGGAAACCGAGTACATGCAGAAGTCAAAGGAGATATGTTGAAGACTTACAATAGGTGGAATAAAGGAAAGCCAGAAGTAAATGTCAGTTCCTGGATCAAGACAGAGAAGGAAGTTCTGCTAATTAAGTGCTTGCTTGCAACAATTAATCTCAGGCATTGCAGCAACTTGTTAAACACAATGCTAATCAGACAAGGTACAGTCCTATAGCTAATTAACTATTTAGGACTTTTGGAAAAATTACCATGGAAGTCTAAAACGATGCAACATATGGCATAAATCCACAGAGGCACACTGCAAAAGAATCTCGAACAAAAAATCTTCAATTTAATTTGCATTAATGGACAGAATTCCTTCATGCAAAGAGTAAGAGGCACAACCTGATTCCAACAACATCACGAAATTCCTCCTCCATGCTTCGAAGCATATAACTAAGGAAATCATATGTCAAAGGAAGCTGATGCGTCTATAAAGAGGAGACCAAATTAGTGAACGAAAAAATTTTAGTCAAGAATTAGCAATGCAGACTACAGCTCATCATATGTTATCATATGAGTCTGGCCTTTCCTATTTTGCAGAGAACGAATGAGAAAAAGACCAGAAAACCCAAATGGGTATCGTGCAGTTCTGGTATGATTCCATCCCAATTAAAGAAGTGTGTCGACAAGATAACAGAAGTAAAAGAAAAGCATCATTTAGAGCAGCAAGAACAAACAGTTATAAAGCCCGAGCGCAAAGCCTTGTAGTCAGCTTGATTTACTGAACTCCAGAGTTGGCGGCTGAAGCAAAGCTGCGAGATTGAAATGCTGATCACTCAAGTAAGTGCCGACAATACAAGTTCTAGGAAACAACTACCTTGAAATAAATTTTTCAGTGCATCTTTTTGGCAATAAATTACGAAAAAAAAAAAAAAAAAAGACTTAACATCACACAATGACTAATTTAAAGTTCTTTTCTTTGTTGAGGATTCACAGCAACCAAACAAGAGAGTACTGATGTTTTAGGCAATTAGTTTGAGAAATAACAAAGGGAGAGACAGGGAGACTAGTATTGTTAATTAATTTGAAAAAAAAAAAAACTCGTTTTTCACGTATAAAGTCCAATATGTCGTTCTGCAAACGAGATATCTCTAATTTTAACAGGACCAGGTAAAAACGAGATGCCTGGTTCTTGGGTTACAAGGACTATTTTGATTCAAATTGATGAAATTCATAGGAAAAAAAAAGTCCATTTCTTCTCCAGAATTCTAGGATCTTAAATTTTTTTTCAACCAGTGAATGCAAACAGACATATTTGTAAAGATGAAAGCAACTGGATGTATATGCGCAATAAAAAGAAGTTTTCAGCACGTGAAAATACCAGCCAAACCAGAACCTTGTGCTGGCTCCATGGATGGGACGTGCGGTGAGCAATGAAGGTAGATAGCCGTGTTATTCTTCTTCTTCCATTGTCAGTCGCTGTTGCTGGGGGTTCTAGCATTCAAGAGTCCAAGCCAAAAAAAAAAACAAAAGGATTTTTCATTCATGAGGGCTGTTTAAAACTAAGTCTTGAATTGATCGACAAGTGATCGAAATTTACACCTTCAGTTATCTGAATGGCCATGGACTTTGCTTGGTTTTCCCAAATTCTCCAGCTATAGATCTGCCAAAAAAAAGGCGAAAGATTAAAGCTTTATAGGTGAAGATCCAGCTTCAAAGCCAAAAATGTACTGCTGAAACTCAGTATTTTCCTTGACCTTAATCATGCCCAAGGCAACGGCGATGAAGCTGTACAAGGTATGGGTAATGACGAGAACAAACATCAAACGATGAAGCTGTTCGAGGCTTTCGGAAGAAGCAAAAGACTCATAGCCCTGGAAGTCACACAAAAATTTGATTACTAACAGCATGAAATCCTGAAATGTGATGTCTTTGTTCAATTAAGACAAGATCCTTTTTTGAGAACAGTATTATGGCAGCCCTGCTGTTGTTAAATTGCAATCTGAGCCAGAAAAACATGTCACCTCGGGGCAATAATCGCGCTGTCTGATGTACGCCAGGTTTCTAACCAGTGAAACATTCTTGTAATATGAAGTTGAAACAAGAACTTCCTGCGTCGATCTCAGTTCTTCCTTTGCCGCACATGGATAGAACCGGCGGCTCAAGCCTGATGTTTTAACGCAAATCTTGGCCACATAAACAATCCAATGACCCATCAACAAAGAGAGGAGGCCGAATAGCATTAGTTCTGCCCACAAATTGATAAACAAAAGCATAATGAGATCAAAATTGTACTGTTTCAGTACCTTTAATGGGATAACAGACCAATCCTTCTTCCTTACCTTCTTTGATCTTGTCCAGGGCTGAAAGCAGTGCTTTCCTCCTAGTTCTATCCAACCACTATCAAAGAGAAATAGAAATGAGGGCGGCTTTTAAATCAACAGTGATGAAAAAGGCATTGGCTTTTTGCTTCTTTCTGAGTTTTCTCTTGTACAGATTTACCTTTCCAAACCGTTTCAAAGAGTCATGGAGGAAGTAACCAAGAGCAATCAAAACAGTGATCACAGTAGCCACAGCCCACGTAGGGGTCAAAGCCAAAGATGTCTCTCCTTCATCCATTATCCTCTCAATGAAAAGCCACCCACAGATCCTGATATACTTCAGCTTCCAGGTCACTAGGCTTCAGTGTGCCTAGTCCCCACTTTAGTATCAGAAAAAACCCAACTATTTCGGGGTCTCTTCTGACGGCACCTTTAATTTGTGGTTCCACTGACTGACTCCTCATCAGAGAAGAGAATTTAAGAGTCCATGGAAGGTTGGTTGTAGAGCAATGGCCAGTGGGCCCACAGAACCCACATGTCAACTACCAAGTTTCAGCATGCTGGGATCTGACCAACGTGGCTTTGTCTCGTAGGTCTTCCTCTTTTCTGTGAATGTGTTTTGGAATCACGAAAACCCCATAATCAAATGCATTAGAATATTAAAACTGATACTTTTCAGCAATGACAAACGCCCAGTTGTGGACTCGGAATACTATATTTTTTTCACTTACATTGCTGGGTAGGTAGAGATGCCATGCCAACTTCACCCATTGTGGCATTTTGGTTTTATGTTAGTATCTAACCCAACCAGACACAGCCGTCTGTGACACAACGTGAACATTATTTACTTGGTGAAGATGTGATGGAGATTGGGTTGTTCCGGCGGTGCCAAATGACAGCATTCACTTCTCAGTTGTATCTTTCAACCAAACCAAAGAGTCCGTGTGGCAATATATGCAAAATGATTAATTTATGTTCTCTTAATTTAAATATACTTCAAATGTAATATCTTTAATGTTCTAAGTTTTTGATTTAATATTTATCAACGAGTCTGACACAACTTTTTGAACTAATGTCCAACCAATCTCGCGAACTTTATAACTCCAAGGTGTTCGATTACTTATCAACCAGAACAGCTATTTATCCTCTTTCCTTTTCTTTTTTTTGATAAATTCTTCTAATTACAGAGATGCAAAATCTAAGGTGCCTGTTTACGTGGAGATTCAATAATCATAAATGGGTCTATGCCATCGGGCTGCTTGGAACAAAAGTGTCTTTCGAGCAATTTCTCGAGCTTAAGGCTGTTTTAAACAGAGCCCCGTGGATGCTTTTAAGTCCGTGGCAACAGCTGCTTTGCCTAAGCCCAAGTTTTATATTGTAATTTGAGGTCCAATTATCTTCGACTCTACACTAAAGGCTAGGTGTGTAATTGAAATTTGAATCGAGTCCCTCTCCGTATTCTCTCTTTATCCTTCTCCTTCCCTCCTTTTCTCTATCACGTCCACACTCTTAAAAATTAAAAACCAACAAATTAAATAAATAAAGACTAACCCCGTCAAAAAAAAAAACAAAAAAGACTGTATACACCTTTTTTTTTTGAAAAAAAAAAGAAGAGTATTTTTGAGTAGATTTACTGGACTACCAAAAAGTTGCAAAACGCCTAAATTGGCAAAGTAGCAATCCGATTACAGGGAGTAGAAGGAAATCCACTCATCATTAGGATTCAGTTAGAAAGCTAAACTTATAATTAAAGAAATATGTATGTATTCTTTCTTGGTTTTGTTTTCTTCTGCAACACTTCTTGTTATGATTATGGCTTCAACGCCGGTGAAAGGGAAAATCCAGTTTCTAGTCAATGAAAAGATTGAAATAAGAAGCACTGAAAATGGTAATGTGGGTTCTTGGCACAGGGCCACCATTGTTAACTCCGACGAGCAATCTTGTTACTTCCAGTGTGATAACAGTCCTGAAAGACTCCCTGAAGTTGTTTCCAAACGCTCAGGACGCTTGAGGCCATTGCCCCCAGAGATAAGATTTGATAATATGGAGTTGTCGTATGGAATGTGTGTGGATTTGTATCAAATGGATGCTTGGTGGGAAGGAGTAATCTTGGACCAATGTCAAGATGGGTCTGGCGAAAGGGTCGTTTTGGTGCCGGGATTGAGCAGACAAGTAGAGGCTGGGGTCGAGATTTTAAGGATTAGTCAAGATTGGGATGAGTGTGCTGGAGTTTGGAAGTGCCGGGGAACTTGGCCATTGCTTGAGTGGATTGGAGAGTGCAAACTGAAACTGCAGGATTGGCAGTCTGAGGTTTTTGCTAAGGAGACTTGGGGTTTAATGAAGGAAAAGCTCGGGGATTGGGCTTGTAACGTGAAACCCATTTGGCCAGAGTTGGCGAGGGAGATTAGCTCGGATCCTAAACCTTATCTTGATGGTCCTAGCTTGAATCTTCATGCGGCTTTAATGGAATCTCGGGTGCTTTTGCCAGGCACAGACAGGATGATTAATGTGGCCTATTCTGATGCAGTTTCGGCAGACTCCAGCCTCTTTTCAACTATTGAGAACTCATTGGAGGGTGAAATAGTATTGCATTCTAACGCTGATCCTGTCACTAAAGGTGAACAATTATCGAGAATCAGCACACATAAGCTAGAAAGGAAGCTGGGGGATTCGAGGCACAAAGATTCCAGCCCTTGGCTACCTGTTGGCCCTGACATGTTTAATAAAGTGGAGTTCTGTCCTCGTGCCATAACTGAATTTGCTTCCTTGTGTGATAACAAGCCTCCAGAGTCTCTTGTAGTGAAAGTCAGAATGCACCTTTTACGTGTAGGCTGGAAAATTGAGCGTATGAAATATAAAAATAGCTTCAGGTATAAATACATCTCACCAGATAAAAGTGAGATTTACCTCTCACTTCGTCAGCTTTGTCATAATTTGAGGCATTCTGTGACGAAGAATTGTAATTCTCCAGCCTACCTGATTGAGGAAGACTCAACCAATGATACTAAGGAGTCTTCTAATGGAGCACAGCAAAGAGAAAAGAAGCGAAAGGCTGAGAGGCCTTTGTTCTCATTTGAAGTTGATTGCACAGAAGATGCAATTGGATTGACCAACAATACAGGGTTGACGCATGATCAGGATCAAAATGTCAGCTTTACAGAACCAAAAAGCAGAAAGAAATGGCCTCTTTTGAAGAAACTGAGCGAAGATTCGAACCCTTGGCTACCTGTCGTCCTTGACATGCTCCCTAGAGTCGAGTTCTGTGCTGGTGTCATAACTGAATTTGCTTCTTTGGGTGATGACAAGAAGCCTCGAGAATCTCTTGCAATAAAAGTCAGGACGCACCTTCTACACCTAGGCTGGAAAATTGAGCGTAGCAAATGTAAAAACAGCTACAGGTATAAATACATCTCACCAGATGAAAGTGAGATCTACTACTCACTTCGTCAGCTCTGTCTTGATTTGAAGGATTCAGTGATGAAGAATGGTAAATGTCCAACCGAACTGACTAAGAAAGGCTCACCCAATGATACTAAGGAGTCTCACGTTGGAGCACGGCCAAGAGAAATGAAGCGGAAGGCTGAGATGCCCACACTCTCGTTGGAAGTTGATTGCACAGAAGATACAGTTGGATCGGTCATCAATTCTGGGTTGAGGCATGATCAGGACCAAAATATCAGCTTTCCAAAACCAAAAAGAGGAAAGAAACGGCCTCTTTTGAAGAAACTGATAGAACAGTCGAAAATTACTGTGTCTAATTGTACAAGGCGTTCAACCAAAAGAGTTAGACAGCAGGTGTCTCGTAGCTCCTCAAATTCCAATCCTCTCACTATCTTGTCTTGGCTGATCGACAATGATATAGTGTTGCCAAGGACAGGGGTACATTGTTGCAACGGCGAGAATCCTCTGCGGCTAAAGAAAGGGAAGATTACTCGTTGCGGGGTCAAGTGTTATTGTTGTCAAAGGACCTTTACTCCCAGTGAATTTGAGGCTCATGCTGGAAGCACAAGACACAGACCAGCTGCCAACATTATTTTGAAAGACGGAAGGTCGTTGTTAGACTGCCAAATGGAAATGCTAGACCAATGCCCCAGAAATTTGCAACAGTTAGCAAGTGAGCCGAAGAGTAAGGAGCATGACAGTGATGCCATTTGTTCCATCTGTCGCAATGGAGGTGATCTAATTTTGTGCGATCAGTGCCCATCCTCATTCCACCAAGATTGCCTTGGCTTGAAAGATCTACCGGAGGGAGATTGGTTCTGTCCATCATGCCTCTGTGGCATATGTGGCCGATGCAATTTGGAAGAGAACCATCGGCAATCGAAGGGTGACTCTGTCCTTGTTTGTCACCAGTGCTGGCACAAGTACCATGTTGGATGCTTAAGGAATGAAAGACAAGCGAGGCATAACAGAGAAGATCATGCTGGAAATTGGTTTTGCAGCAGTAGCTGCATGGATGTGTTCTTGGGCCTTGAAAACCTGGTGGGGAAACGAATTGTATGTGGGGTTGGTCTAACTTGGACATTAATGAAGTCCATGCAATCAGATAACTGCGAACTTAACTTATGGTCAGAGAACCAATGCAAACTCAATCTTGCTCTTCAAGTGATGTCCGAGTGTTTTGAACCTCTTAAAGAAGCATACACAGGGCGGGATATCTTTGAAGACGTGATATTCAGCCGAGGATCAGTCCTAAATCGTCTGAATTTCGTGGGATTTTACACAGTTCTTCTGGAGAAAAATGATGAGCTTGTTACAGTAGCCAATGTGCGCGTTCTGGGAGATAAGGTGGCAGAGATGCCCCTCATTGGCACCAGGTTCCAGTACCGTGGGCGTGGAATGTGCACTTCCTTGATGGATGAGCTTGAAAAGCAGTTAATGAAATTGGGTGTGGAGAGGTTAATACTGCCTGCAACTCCTAGTGCCTTGGACACATGGATACGTGCATTTGGGTTCTCAAAGCTAGCAGAGTCTGATAGGAACCAATATTTGGATTGTAACTTTCTGAATTTTCCCGGCACCACATTGTGCCAGAAAGTCTTGCAGGCAGAAGTCCCCAATCCGGTATGACCTTGTTGTCAGTAATCAATAAGCTAACCAAACTTGAATAGGAAAGGTTTTTGGATGGACACCATTCCTTGCCTTTCAGGAATGTGTTTATTCTTATGTCACGATGGGTCTATAGCCAATGTTGCTGGAAGAAAGTGAATTCATTCAAAGATTCTCTACAGAGATAAGAAAGCTGACAGGGGAAGGTTTTTTTTTTCTCTCTTTTTTCTGATAAGTAAACCGGTAGTAAATTTGTTTATCTTGTGCATTTGTGATTCATTTAGTGCCATGACACTGCAGATTAGAGCCTCGATGAACTGCTTGGTCTTTGTTGGGCATATAAAATACAGAATGCTACCTCCATATAGATGTAAATATTTTGGAGTAGACATAACGGAAAACACTAGGGGTGTTTGCAGACTTGGCTGAACTTTTCTGTTTTCAGCGCAAATCCATTCTGCACCCAAGCAAGATAACCTCCTTCCACATTTCTCACATCCTTGATACCCTGCAGTTTTGCTTTAAACACGTCAGTTTCTTCCCGCTTTCCCTCTTGGATGTTCAAAAGAATCAAAACTAGGCAACAAACTTCTTGGCAATCCATATAAAAGGCGCACTTGATGGATTATATTATTTTTGTTGCAGAAAATGAACCAAGGGCTTGGTAGATCCGGTGAAATCAACATGAACAAAAAAAATCTTACAGCAGCGAGAAGATCAGTAGCTGCAGATAGGGATCTGAATCCTCCGCTTGGACAGCCCTATCAAGAAAATAAATCAGATGCCATTAGAGTCTGTAATTGTTACATGATCAATAAAAGGAACAAAAAACTTAGTCAAAAAAAAGAAAAAGAAAAAAGAAATAACTCTTGTTCACATTAGATAGTCAAGGGAGGGAACAAGTAATTATCATGAACAAGAGAAGTTACCACAACAAGATGATCTTCCTCCTTGATAAAAGATGAAACCTTTTTCAAGAAATCAGGATCCTTCACCCTACCTGCTCTTTACCATAATATATTTTCTTGTTTATTTTCTCAGGCAACATGGAAATCATTACAGTGAGCAAAGGTTCAAGACAGTTCAAAACAAAATTTCCACCTTCTGGTGTATTGAATATGTAAGGAATGTTGAATATCTTATCTACATGTACATGCCCTTTCTGGTACTCTTCCACTGTCCTATGACATACGTGAGCCAAAAAAAAGGAAGAGGAAAATCCAAAAGCCCAGAAGTTAGTTCTTAAGAAACCCGCTTGAATATTGGTACATATATCATTTGTATTTTGTATGATGTTTAGAAGACTAAAAAGGCCAAAAAGGACCATTGAAAAAGAGAAGCTAATTTGTACCTAACATCCACATAAGTGTAGCCTAACTCAACTAGACGCTTAGCTTCCTTAATATCAACAGTGACGACTTCAGTTATGAGCTGTGTAAGGGATTAAAAGGAGAAAGAAAACCACACAAGGGAACAAACCCATATCAAATTAAGCAACAATGGGCAGGAAATTTTTTACAGGCCTTAACCAAAAGTGAAAGAAATACATAAATAGGTAGAGAGCTATAGAAAGTCAATCCCTTTTCACAGATGCCGTGAAGAGCTTATAGAAAAAGCTAGTTGACTGCTGAGAAATTTTTACCCCTGCTAACAGAGAAATCTGGGGGCTGATTCCTTGGTTTACCTTAAATACCGGCCAACTTATTTTGTTTTCCACAATGATTTTTCTTATTATTAAATCTTATAAATACATAATAAAACATTACATGAGCTAGTTAATATATATTAAACGTATGAATTGGAGTGGGAGGAGGAGAGTGACCTACAGCATCAATATGGATCGTGCCTAATCACAATTCAACACTAGGCGAGTGACGTGGCATAGCAACTATATGGCAGGTGCCTTGCCAGCCCCATCCATGGCTGAGCAGAGCAAGACTGTGACTTTCAGTCTGTGGTGATCCAGAGGCGCCTTTGATGCGGTGATGATCGTGGGTAGCGCAGAAGGAGGCTTGGTTGCAGTGTGAGCTTTAACGGGAAGCATTGTTGATGATGGTGTTTGAGGCTTGGTGATTGGGAGAAGGAAGAGAAGGGAAGATGGCGATGACTGGATTCTTTCTGAACAAATGAAAAAACTACCATTTTTTGCATCCCAAATAGAAAAACAGGACATGGTGGACTCAAACTATCCCCTGCTTTTAACCTTGAAAGTCAATTCTAGGAAGAGGTCATTTGCTGAAGCTGGATTCTTGTACAGGGAATCAAAAGTTGAAAAAGCACGTAAATGAAATGCCTTGCAGCCAAATGCTCCGTCTATGACAGTCATTGGCATCACAGAAAGGCCTCCAGTTTCAATATCAGCGCTAGTTAAACTACCACTCCGCCACATCATGAAGACCCATTTAAATTAAATTGCTAGGAGCTAGAGCACTCTCTTTAAGCAATATGGTCCCATATGCAATTGAAAAAACTCACTACTGCAAACGCAAAAGATTTGTAGCTGTGCCAAAAAAACAAAGCTACCTAACAAAATATTTGACAAAAAGGGAAAAGAAGTCTTCGTCAATCACTAAACTAAAACTGGGGCCGTTTTGCTTGCCTTGGAATGTGTAAGTATGGTTCTCATATCAAGTCTGCAAACTGGGCAAAATGTTCCTCCCTTAGTCAGCCAGGATGCCATGCATCTGGAATGAAACTCTGCAAACGAATTCACATTGACAATGTCAATAACAAAAGTTACAAAACAATGCAGCAGCAGCATGGCATAAAATAAGAACCACGAAAATTTTTTTTTTATCCCCGTCTAACAAGCCATCAGCAACTTGTTAATTCTTACCATGTTTAGAAGGGATCTCCGCTAGAAATTCACCGGCTACCTTCGAAACAAACACAGCATGAATGTTTATGCCTTCAGAATTTCCATCCACTGCACACCCACACACGAAACACCATCAAAAACAATTGATACCATTCTTTTCAACGTTACACAATAGAAATAAGAAACAGTGCGATCGTGCAGAGGCAAAGCTCGAAGGGGCAAACCACTAGTAGCTATAGTCTAGTGGCCAACAAGTTTAAAACTTGAATTCAAACTGGTAGACTTCGACGATTAAAAGCTCGGAGGGCCACAGAGCAAACTTACAGGTAACCAAGTCCCCGTCCAGCTGATCGTTATAAACAATCGCAGCAGCAGCGAACCCTGCAATTCGGGCATATGGCGAATCTTGTCAACGTAATAACATTCGTCCCTAGCAATCACAACAGAATTTGCCTCGTCGGTTTCGTTGAATTCCAAACGGGTTGCGTAAAGGATTACAAACATAAGCATATGCTTCTTAGTTTATAAACAAATAAAATAATAAAATTATCGAAAAAAATTCAACAAAAATTAGAAAAAAAAATCTAACTATTTGTTTTACTGTAGCAAGAAATAATATATTAATAAAGAAGGAGAGCGAAGAGGGGGTGGCACGTGGATCGTGGTCTGAACAAAACGGCAGGTCGTTCCAAATAATGACGAGCAGGAGGGGCAGGAGGGGAGGGGAGAAAGGAAAGAGGGGAATCGAGGACTAGGAGGGTGGTGTGTGTGTGTGTGTGTGTGTGGCTGGTGAACTAGCGGGAATGGATGTAAAAGCGGCATCTTCTCTGAGATGGGGAATCCTTCGTCGAGCACTTCTACGTCGCAATCCTCCCGGTACTTCCTTCCTCTAATCTCTTCTACTTCTTTCGTTCAATAATTAAACTAACCACGTTCGTCCGAATCCGAATGCGACGACAAACGACGCTTTGCAATTGGCACAAATGCGATGGTCTTGCAGACGACGAGCAGTCTGCTTCCAGTGACACGAATCGCATTTCGAGGAGGAAGGGTCGGGGGTTCAACCTGATACCCGCCCAGTTTGTCGATGGCAAAGAAGATTTGAGTTCCAGGGACGCCTGTTTATGCTACACTCTGCCCGTTCACGGAGCTCCAAAGCTTTTCATGACGTGAGTGAGGGGAATTCTCTTTTACCTTCCCATCTTCTCTCCTCTCTTGTTCCGTTGCAGATCGATACGTTGTCGTTTTCTCCCGGGCATTTCTTCGAACACTTATGTGCCCCACTTTTACACACAATATTAGACATTCTCATCTCATGGATTGTTGGAGAAAGAACGTTTGGTGGGGCCCATCTCGTCCCCGCCAAAACACATTTTAACGTTGGCCACATTTCAGTTATGTCGGGACTTAGAAAGCATATTGAAATTGTAGTGGCTTGCAATTTTGTGGGCAGCCAGCGAGCGGACAACAACATAGCTGACCTCAAGGATTTTGAGAATTCCAATAAGTACAATGTTGACAACACTGGGCTTGTGTGTGAGTTTTTATGTTTTGATTTTTTTTTTTTTTTGTCATTCTCGAGTTTTCACTGCTCATTTAGGACGGTATTGTGGCACGTTCTTGGCGGTAAAGTTGAGGATAAAGCAAGTAACATTGTTGTTTCTCTTCATGATTTAAACACTTGCACAGGTCATTGGCCATCAGAAGAAGTCCTTGCTCATTATTGCTTGTCACATGCAGACATGTTCAGGTATGCAATATGTTATTACTTTGTGCTTTTGATGAATCTTTGGGGTCAAGGGGGTGAAAAAAACAAAGAAAAGGTCTCGTCTCGTCTCGTTTTTAGTTGTTTGCATTGCGTTTAAACTCTTCTTTGCGGCTCTTTTACTTATTTGAACCATGCCTATTCGTTTGTGTATTTTCTGCAGGTCCAAAAAAGTAATTGAGCTTGGATCGGGACATGGTTTAGCTGGCTTAGCTATTGCAGCCACCACTCAAGCATTAGAAGTCATAATTTCCGATGGAAATCCTCAAGTGGTTGATTGTATCCTTGTGATTTTTGCTCTAAACACGTGCACAAGCTTTATTCTTGATTGCAAGTTAGTGTTGTCTGATAGTTGATATACTTGAAGGTTTTTGCCCAAGGCCATGCATTCCCTGTAGAGACTGTTTATGTTATTCTTAAACTAAACTACAAGTCAAGTCCTGTTAATGCCTAGGCAAACTGGGTGAAAAGAAAAATGTTAGGAGAACTCAATTAGACATCATACAAGGGGCTTTGTGGTGGCATCTATTTGTAGACAAATAGTGACTTTTCATGGAAGGCATTGAGGCATGTCATGTCTGCTACGGTCCATTAATCAGAGACCCATTGGCAGCAAGATCGTATACTTTGATGGCCTCTAGAATCTCCATTTAGTCCATACTTGAAGCCATGGCAGAACAACTCTTTACTGCAAAACACTACCCAACCTTTGGAGACACACATAGAAATTAAAATTCTTTTTCCCCTAATTCCCTGGGATATATTAAATTAGATATAAAATTGTTTTGCCTTTCCTTTTTCTGGTGATAAGGTCCAGTTGTCTGTGATGCTTGTTTATAAAATCAACTCGCTAAGCTCTATAACTCCTTGTTTATCAATTAAATTCTTTAAGGTATTTTAGCTGCAAGTCTCTAAAGTCATTAAGGATGGGCAAACAACTAAGGTTTAGCCCTGGTTCAGTCTTGAGGAATTTGATGTGGGCATGGACAGTATCCAAACTGGCCCAATCATTTTTCTAAAATTGCTGTTGGTTTGTAGAGTTCCAGTCAAACTATGGTCCATTTGTATCGTGTAAAAATGGCAATGATTCTCATTCTATCTTTGTCATTTTCTTTACTCATATATTTGAAATCTTAACATTTAGATATTCAGCATAACATAGATGCTAACTCGGAAGTATTCGGTAGTACAAAGGTGAAGACCATGACATTGCATTGGGATAAGGAGATTTCAAGTATAACCAACAGTTTTGATGTTGTTGTTGCTAGTGATTGGTGAGCTCTGTTTTTTTTTTTATCTTTTCCTCCCAACTTTCTATTTAGATAGGAAACATGCATCAAGTTTGATGTTCATAAAAACATCATAATTTCCAATAGTTACTTATTATCTGCTAAAGATGGGGTTTGCCAGGGTTAGTGTCATAACTAGATGGAGTGCTTCCATTTATGCAATCTGCTTACTTATATGGGTACTACCTTGTTTTTCCCACATCTTTGCTACCCATTAGTTTTACTAATTGAGTTCTAATTTTTTAAGTTTCTTCACTATTCAATGAAACAAACTTTGACTGAAGTCACAATGTGAAACGATTGCTCATGCTAACACAAAATTGATGCATTCTCTCCTTTGTGTGTTAAGCTTCTTTTGGTTGACACTCAGTAACTTTGTATGTGACTTTGACAGCACTTTTTT
The DNA here is from genome assembly GCA_020883675.1 of Bruguiera gymnorhiza. Taxonomy (NCBI): domain Eukaryota; kingdom Viridiplantae; phylum Streptophyta; class Magnoliopsida; order Malpighiales; family Rhizophoraceae; genus Bruguiera; species Bruguiera gymnorhiza. The sequence continues at coordinate 6,809,340 of JAIRCJ010001054.1, read as the reverse complement.
TAAGGACTTCCATAGAAGCCTTGCTTTTACTGTTAAGCTCTTGTTGAGAAAAGCCGGACCATCAGAGGCAATATTCTTCAGCCCTAAAAGAGGCAACTCTTTGGACAAATTTTTAAGGATAGTTGAAGAATATGGCTTGCATTTTTCAGTAACAGAGAACTATGATACAGAAGTTTGGAGGCTTCATCAATGTTTTATGAATGGTGATGACTCCTGGCCTGCGTATGAACCAGATCACTGCTACCCATTATTGGTCAGGATGACATTATGATGTTTATTCCTCAAGCTATCTCTTCGTGTTTTTGGCATGGAAGTTCCTTTTTCTGAAGCAACTTTCTGTTTTTGGTCGACCTATGCAGTAGCCTTGTAGCGATAGCAAGATGGGTGGTGCATCTGTTAATTGCCCGGCTCTCATGGCTGGTCCCATAATTCCTTGACTGGGGTTTCCGAACCACTACATTGTTGGAGGTCTGACTGGCTTATGCTTTGTTAATTGTGAAGGAAACTCATGGGAACGCTCTTTCTATTGATTTTATTTCCTGTTAATTAAGATTTCGTTTTGAAGAATTCACTGTAATAGGTGAATGCTTCAAGCTTTTGACAGAAGATTCCTTATCTTCATCTAAGCCCGAAAGTTCTTAAAAGCATTTGGATTTAAAGCGTCCATGAGTGGAAAAAGGACAAATTCAAAAGATGTTCGATGCTCTGTGTGTGAACTAAATTAACGTTTATTGGAGGAGTATAGCTTTTGTAAATTGCTTTTCAATGTGCTGGTAGCGAGCATGTTGTGTCTACTGGTTAGACAAACCAGCGTGCATTTGCTTGAATTCTTGGCTACGACTGAAAGGGGAACCGTGCTCCTCCTCTCTCTTTCGGCCCGTGCTTTGAATCGAGAACCGGTGTGTTGTGAATGCTTCACTGCCTTCTGCAAAATATTATTGAACATGGGGTAGATCAAAATTTATCCCGATGTTACTTAAATTTGTATGCCAGTGTTCAAAGGAGAAAAAAGAGAAGAAGCAGAAGGATGCTGTTAAGCAAAGCTAATTCTAGGCTGATCTGATGGAGATCAGGTTTGTTGATAGCTAAAACCAAGTCATCACATCGTGGAAACAACGATCACAGAGGATCTCGTAACTCGAGAGTGTTTGTTGGCTTCATTCGGTGTCTTGGGGGGAATGGGTGATCAACCTAGTCATGCCTTTTCTAGGTCCTTTTTCTTCCCCGTCTCCACCATATTCCCTTGGCAATGGACTCCTTTCTGACGTTTTGAAATAGTGAATCATTCAGTACTAACCAACCATCCCAAGTTCACAACTTGGGGTTAAGGTTGAAAGGCAAAAGGCATCCTTTCTGATGTTATGATGGGGCAAGCTCCACGAAAGTTGAAAGGCAAAAGGCATCCTTTCTGATGTTATGATGGGGTAAGCTCCACAAAAGTTGAAAGGCAAAAGGCATCCTTTCTGATGTTATGATGGGGTAAGCTCCACAAAAGTTGAAAGGCAAAAAGCATCACTGGAACTGGATTATCAATCTTCTCTTATCTTCGAGAGAAGCAGCTTTGTTTCCTACTTCATTTTAGGCTGGTAGTGATTCCACCACACAATTGGTCATGCATCGCCGTCCCAAGTTCCATAATCCTCCAAAGTAGGTCGAATCTTAGCCCTTGACTCGCTGGGGATCAAATATCGGGTCGCATTCGTATCGGCAATTTAACCTTTCTCGCTATGTTTAGCAATGACGATGCCCTCAAATGTTTTCTTGGATAGGACCACGCAAATTGCCTTGAATTAATCATCATTCGTTTTGTGGTTTGATTGATTATCAAATTCCACTTCTGGTTCCCAATTGTCCTTTGGCACGTCTGTGATGTTTGACATGCCGACAGTTCCTCCTCTTTTCACTGTGTCCATAGGAGAATTATCATCTTAACCCTCAATGTCCATTTCTAATTTTCTAATTTTTTTTTCCTAATTTTGCCGTCATTTACTGACTTCCACAGTGAAAATCGTATCAAAGCTGTCTTAATAAATTAAAAAAAAAAAATGGTGACTTTGCTGTAAATACGCAACTAGAATCATATAATGACGTTAAAATTTGAACTCATAAAACCCTTTAGACACTTACAAAGCTGGTTATCCAAGAACAGACAGATTCGCGTCATATCAACTCCAAATCATTCAAAACATCAGTTCCAAATTATTGAGACTTTTGACAAACCAAAGGGTCGGCGTTATTCCCTTAGCTGAAATAAACCAAACGTGACATGATCGAGTACCAGCCAATGTTTGATTTAAGAAATAAGCAATTTCAGCCATGTGTTAGGTTCTTATTGGCGACTATTGTCCCCCCCCCCAAAAACTGTTATCTAAAAGATCTAAGCACCCAATCATCCCTATTGGACCTCACCACCAATGCTTGGCAAAACACGGAAATTATCCCTTTTTTTTTTTTCTTTTAACCCCATGGAAATGCTATTAACCAACCTTTGGTCTTTCTTTAGAAGTAACAATTCAATATGGTAATGATTTTCTTGAAGCAATATCCAATTGCCGACATAGTTCACCCGAAAATATCTCACGCACGTTAAGAAATCTCCCTACAGTTTGTTAGAGCAATCCCGTCCAGAAAAGCAAACAGGTTGTCCCAATTGTTATCACCATGGATATATACAGATTTTTCTCTACATTCTCCGGACATGCGGACTGCATAATTACTTGCCAGTTTTCGCATACCATCCCAAATCTATTAACTCCGTTTGCGTCTTACCTTATATTCGTCGTTGTTGGTCCGAGGCCCGGATAAAGGAATGTCAACGGACAACATAAAAGTAGCCAAACTCTAGCTAAACTCTCTCATGAATCTTTCGAGCGACTAGTTGCTGGAAATTGATGAGACAATAATAATAATAATAATCCTATCAAACTCTAATCTGTAAGGTGAAGAGCATATCTGTTTTGCCAATAAAAGGTAAATTTTACTTCATTTCTTTCTGCCACTTCATCACATAGCATATCCGAGATTTAGCAATTACAAACAGACAGTTGGGAAACAAAGCCACCATCTTGCTACCGACTTAAATTTTGCTTTTATCAGAATTATCAACATGCTGCTTCATTTCTGGTCATTTTCCTTGTAAACAAAGCTGAAAGCAGAGAGGAAATGTGAAACCTTCCGAAAGCAAACAAGTTGCAAAGCATGGGATTCCCGCAAAGTTGCCCCCCTCCCCGGGGCTGATGAGCTGATTGCAAAGGCTTGGATTCACGTCAAAAGCATTCGCTTTCCCCCTTTATATATATTAATCACCTAAGCAATGAAAACAACCCGTAGATCGCTTTACTTTCTAGCATGAATACTTTTTGCTTTATTAGCTTTGAGGCTACAGTACATTAGAAAATGCAGGATAAAGAGCCAAAAAAAAAAGAAAAAGGGGGAGGAATCACATTCTATTGCTGCTAGCTTTTTGACAAATTACATATCAAATATCATGTGCTTGACATTTAACATGCAAAATCTGTCAACTTCCTTGATTGGTCATCAGGCTTTCGTTGCTTGCAGCATTTGCTCTCCACAAAAGATGCCAATTTCGAAGGTAAATTGAGATAGCTACGAGTGAATGTAGCAAAGAATGAGAGATGTGACCAAAACAAAGGGGCATTGGACAACCCACCAATAAGGATGGGTTCCCGCTGAATCTCCAGTGGCCAAACTTGCCAGCCATGAAGCTGCCAGCGCAGCCTGCTCTACACTCCCTGGCTCACTCCCTTCTGGTGACCCTGTATCTGAAACAGTATCATTATTAATGGCTGCCCCGGTTGCCGTTGGAGGAGAAACACTTGAAGACTTTAAACTGTACAGGAATATATTCCACAATCAAGACCTCAGCTTACACGCATTGATCGAACCAATAATAAAAAGGAAACCTCGAACACATGCCATTAATAAATAGTATTATAGCAAAGATTAAAAAGATAACAATAATAATAAACCGGATCGTGCCTCTTATTACACTGCCAGCAGGCGTAAGACAATTGAGAATCTCATTGCATCGTCACAACTACTAGTTAGATATTCATAATTTTTATTATTAATTACAATTACGTATTAAATTACTAAAAATTATTGTCATCATTATAGAGATAACACGACCATTAATTAAACAAGTTGACATTTGCTAATTAGTTAAGAATTTAATACCTGGGTCTATTGGGGCAAAATGTGATGGCATAGTCACCGCCAGTGCAAGTAAAAGTACTTGTAGCATCATCGTACGCGTAGCTATACGATGTTGGGCACGCGCTCTTGAACAACTGCGAGTACGTGGAAGGTTTACAAGTAGACGGTGAAGCATACGCGCCGCTGCAGCAGTACTCGGGGTTCTTAAACGCATCGCAAGCGCTCCTGCAAGCCGAGCCGCCCTCAACTCTCAGCTCCGGCGGGCAATTCCTGTTGAGGTCCACGGAGCACCCGGTGGGCGCGCAGTCACCGGACCCTCCACTGGCTTCCACGATCATCGGCAAATTGTACCCGTCGACGAGGCTAACGTCGTAGAAATCTTTGGAGCCGGAGCCGAGAGTGAATTCCGCTAACGTGGCAGGGGGAGAGGCGGCGGCGCCGTTGCACTCCACTTGGCTGGAGCCGCAGTCTGCAGTGGCGCAGGAGCCACGGCCGGATCCGTCGAAATTGCAACCAGTTCGGCCCCAGAAGCGACCGGACCAGCCGGTAGGGGCCTGGAAGGAGCGGGAGCTGCCTTTGGTAAGCTGGAAACCGGTGCTGGATAATTTCGGGCTGCCCAGAATTCCAGGCCACACCGTGAAATCGCATTTGTTAACGAATGTGAATCTAGCACCTGAAACACCTGAAAATGACACCACCCCCACCATTAATGGAATTCATATATTATAATTACTTCCAATTTTTTCTTTTTTGTTTTTTTTTTTGAAGAAAAAATGCTACGCTCTAGGCTTAACTGTGATAATTGAATTACCTTTGGAAATGAATAAAAGCGTGAAGATTAAAGGAAATTGGAGATGGAAGTAGGCGAATGAACCCATAAGGATTTTGCTTAATCAAAGTTTGGAACTTTGATGGATATGAATGGATTAGCCTTCACTTTAGAACTGGGTGATACCAGTAATGGTTCTTCTCTTCTCTTGTGTTCTGCACTAGTGGGAGGAACTACAGAGACGGTGGCGGTGGCTTAATGACAATAATGGTGACACATTTCGTGGAGGTCATCAAGTGAAGTGAAGAAGAAAGGGTGGAAGGAAAAGGAGCCGGAGAAAGAACAGTAAGCAAGACAAGGCTTTTTGCTGCGACACATGGGAGAGAGAGAGATGAGAGTGCTGCGAGAGGCTTTGGAGGGTACCACCCATAAATAATAATTGAAAAAAAAAATCCCACAAATATTTGCTAATGACACTCTTGACTCTTATCTATATGTAATCTCTCTATATCTTTTTCCTGAAAAGAGTGTGAAGGGCAGAAGGCAGGAGGAAATGCTGAAATGGGGGATAAAGTGAGATGTGAGCTGTGGAGTGGTTGTGGAGAATCTCAATCATCAGCTAAGTACTCCATTTATAAAAAAAAACAAATTATACTATAAACAAATGAACCACGCATACCAAAAAAAAAAAAAAGAAAAAGAAGTTAATTTTTATGCTTGAAAATGAAATTTATTAAAATTAAAATTAAATATAAATAAATTTCATTTAAATTTAAATAAATTTAAACAGTAGATTTTTTAATAAAAAGACTAAAAACAAAAACAATAACGAATTACTTACGTTCGACTTCCACGTAGTGTTATGAATTTTTTTTTTTTATTTTATTGACCAAAAAAAAAAAAAAGAACCACCCATGTGAGATACAACAGCAACAGGGCCGCCCCACCGCCACCCCGCCAACCACTGAGCAGAACCGGAATATGCTTAGGCTAATTAGCCTGACAGGCCCCCCGCACCCACCAATAATTTTATGTTTTTCTTGTTTTTTCAATTTTTTTTTTAACTATAAGGTTAAATCAACTTAACAAGTTAATTTGCATGCAGTAATTATAAGTTAGCCTTTCAAATGAGACCTAGAAATGGAAAATTCATCAATAAGTGTAATTTATAAGATCTACACAAAAAAATTCTTTGTGAACGTTAATCAACCAAAAAAGAAAAAGAAAATGGCTATGTTTGAGTTGGTGTATAGATCACTGATCAACTTCCAGTACCCTGGAGTCGGTTTCTGTGTTTCCCGCATGACCCGCGATCACCGACAACCTGCTTTTATTCTGGTTATGTGTCAGTTTGTCCATTACTTTCCCAATTCCCTATTCCTACGGTTGTAGGGAACTATTCTAGTTCAGTCGCACCATATCTTTTCTTGGGATATGCATTTTAAGATCGAAACGAGACCGTTCTGTGATTTGACACCGACCAAAATTTCCGCTTGCTGTCCATTTCAATGCAATATGATTACACATAAGCTCTGCGGCCAAACTTTGGTTTAATAAAAGAATTTAAGATAGGGTTTGGTACATTTAGAAGTAAATTAAATTTTAAAATTTGAACTTCATTTATTTTAATTCTAATTACACTAGGACGCTTACTTTATTATCTTGGAAATTATAATTCCAGCTTAATTCCGAAAAAAAAAATCATTTTACACAGTTCTTTATTCCAAAGCTACAGTTCTAAGGAAATATTCGTCTAATCTGTTAATTCTTCGTTAACTTCTTGTGCAATTCAAGTCATCATAATATCAGCGACATGGCTTTATAGTGAGATTGCGGTGATGAGGTCGTTTAGCCACTCCATGTAATTCAAGTCATCATGATATTTGACCACTCGACATTCCATGTGCAACTTCAAGTTCGTTGGTCGTTTTGGGTTCCTTTCCACGAATTTAGTATCCGTTCCCACCTTCCTTCCACTTTTCGGTGGGACAAGCTTTATCTTGCTTTGCAAGCGACAGTAGATTGCAGTGCCTAACAGTCAAGTCTTACATTTAATGGCATGCATGGCAGTGGAAGTGAATGAGTAAAATGGGGCATTCAGAATGATTTAAATGGATTTTGTTATTGCTTTATCCACTTTGCAGCCTCTTCATTATTAGGGCAATTTTTGTAGAAACAACTCGCCTGGGCTTTTACAAATCAAGAGTCGGAGATTGCATGGCACAAATCTCGTCCCTACAGCCTCTTGGTAGAACTTAGAAGTACCATCCATTAGCCATATGCAAATAAGGCTGATGCGTGCACGACTCCAAAATTCATGACAGTGAAAAGCAACGTTGAAGTGTAAAATGTGAGCGTAACCATAGATAAGAGTATCGTTTGATGATATGACATTGCCAAATTTAGACGTGCACCAACCATAATTAAGGCAAAAATCAACGGAAAACACACGGGGTTCTACTTAATTAGTGATTTTGTATTCGTTTTTTCTGCTTTCAAACGTTTATGAAGTGCTTGTCCTTTCTTTTCTTTGTCACTGGCCTGAAATGCATAGGAAACTAATTATGTAGGTGGCTTGAAACACAAGCATAGATGTTTTTTTTTTTAAAAAAAAAACTTATGCTTTATTTTTTTTGGTATTTGGGGCTGGGAATGACACTTGTATCCACAGGCCTTAAAAACGATTCCCGTACTACTCGATTTGGTCGAATAAGTTGCCATTGCAGTGAAATGAGATCATATCAATAACAAGACTGCTATCTTCCCGTTTTTGAATGTTTGATGCGTCCATGGACAGCTTTGACCCCAAATTGATGCTTTACATACCGTGTAAAGCATTAATGGATAAGATTTTTAATTTTCTCTTCGCATCATCCCATTTTCCTCTCAGCAATCCATCGTTCTTTATTAAAGTTTTATCGTCATCCCACTACAGCAAGGTGGCTACTACCAACATTCTTTCTGAATTGGGTCACGGAATTTCTTTGTTTCTTAAGCATGTTGTCGAGGACAAAAGGCTGTTATTATTACGTGGTTTATAATGAAAGGAGACCTCTCGTTAAGGTTGGCATTGTTAATAATCCGAGAATCAACAATGATACATCTCACCTTCCCTAAAACCCAAAGTGTGTAGTCTCGTGAACTGTGATGCAAACTCAAAGTGTGATAGCCTCGTAAACTGTGACGTCCTTAGGAGGGTAAAATGAGTTAGAAAATGGAAAGGTAATATTGAAGAGGAAAATGGAGAAATGGGCATAACAGAAACGATATGTAGAAAGGAAGGTCAAAGGATAGACTTGTGATGTGGAAGCAAAAGACAGAGGGACAAGTTGGAATTGTAGCTTTAATTCTGTCTCGTCCATTGAAAGTGCCTTTTATCTGCTTACCTTTAAAGCCTTATTTGATCGGGCCAGAATAAAAGCACCAAAATCGTCCTCCCCACCCCTCCCCGGCCCCCCAATTTTTTATCATTCTTTAAACATACACTGTATGATCCATGATATCTAGGCTAACATTTAAGATGATTAAGATCTTGAAGTCCCACGGAAGCTGGAGAGATCTAGTCCAAGGGGGCTAAGGGCTCCTAAGTTGTAGCACTCGGTAAAGCAGAATGTCTAGAATCTGCGACGGATTGAACTGAAAAACAGCACCCAAGTTTGACCATCCACGTCAGAAACCTTGCGAATTGTAACTTTACTAGACTTGGTGCCGCCTTCCTTTGAAACCCTCCCAAGGGGGCAGTAGCTTTCAGTCCATTAATTCGACTGGTAAGAAACACATTTCCTTTTGGCATTAGTCTGGTGACCTTGTCCATTTATAGCCATCGCAAAATCTCCCTAGTCGTGTAAAGAAACTTTGTGCAATGGACAAGAATCATGGGCATGGAAAGAAATCTTTCGGTGCACTAATTTTCAACATGACAACACATGAATACGTGTATCCTAAAATGATAGGTGCACGTTCTTTCCATGTGAGCACAAACATGCATGTTTGAGACTTTTGATTTGAAAAACACTCTCTACTACAGTTTTTGTTAGTTGGAATTTAGGATGCTCTTTGTGAATGAGGTTTAGCCATGCAAAAGTAAAGTACATTTGATATGCCATAATTTAATTCAATATGTTATTATACGAGCTCTTTATGAAATTTATTAATAGAAATAACATTGCGCTATGCATTCGCCAAGTTAGGTTAATTACGAAGCCATAATATAGCATGAAACCAAAAGTTCAAAAAAAAAAAAAAAACAAATTCACTAACTCTTAAGTTTTAATGAGAATGGGGTGACAACTAATATGGAGAATCATTTTGTTTTTTTATCTTAATTTCGATTATCTATTGAAAGTTCAATAGTCCATTGGAGACTATAAAACTATTACTAGTTTATGTGTACATTTTATAATGAACTGTGATCCACCATCGAAGGAAAGCATCATATAAAGTAGACATGGAAGCCGTAATGGCGGAGGCAAGGTAGGTTGAGCGGCTTTTTATATATCGTCTGACGACCTTTTGAACATGGAAACAGATGAAAAAGAGCTCCTTTTTATCTATCTACACGTCTGTTAAAATTTATAATAACCAAATAGCCTAGGGTATGGATGGCTTTCGATCCCTCTTCTTTAATCGATGAATTTGTGGGGAATTTGTGCTCATATTCTAACTTTCCAAGTAAAACTTGACGGCTTTTGAATTAGCACAACAAACAATATGAGATGACGACTAATGCTACTATAATTAGCATTAGCCAGTGAGATTTGATGGGCGTGTAAGGCGTTATGGGCCAAGCTACATACAAGGTCCAAAAGAATTTGTCCCTTGTCAGACTTATTTTGCGAATAATTTCGCAAAAGCATGAGATGTGATTGAAAGGATAATTAATTAACAGGCGACGACAAAAATCATTCCACGAAGCAACCGAGCGTGGGGAAAGACGAAAAGGAATGTAGAAGGACAAAAGAAGTAGAGAAAAAAAGGAGCAGAATATGAAGTAATCAAAGTTTGGATTTAGTAGGCGACGTTTGTAAGGAAAAAAAAAAAAAGTAAAAACAAACACATAATCCAACTAATCCTTCTCGTAACCTCCTCATAAATTATACATTACAGTCCAAAACATAGCATCAAACCTTAGAAAACCCTCAATCTCTCTCTCTCTCTCTCTCTCTCTCTCTCTCTCACACACACACACAGAGACACAAAGTCAAACGTTTGATTGGAAGTACCCGACAGCTTTCTCCGATTAGAGCATCAGCATTGCAGGCCGGTGGTTCGTCTTAGATTGTCTGGGTCGGTCCTTTTAACTTCGGTTGCAAGTATGATGCCCCCCCCCACTCAGCCACGTTGTGGATTCCACTGCCTCACAGACAAAAAGTGTCGGTGAAAGAAGGGCCCACCCGTAAAACCCCAAGCCCAAAAATGTCAATCTGGATTGGAACGCGTCGTCTCCAAAGATGACGCTTTGTGTTTGTTTGCCTTTGGTAAGTGGGGTCAAAACAGCTGCCACAACCGCCGAATTGCCGCCATGACGGTGAAGAAACCGCCAATGAAGTACGGCGAGCTGTTACGAGAGTTGGCGGAGACACCCACGTGTCCATCCGCCGACTTCAAGCTGCAACCGCCGTCGTTATAGAAAACAACGGAAAAAGATTATAGATTTGCCAAACCAAAACAAAAAATACTACCTTCACTGTCAACCCAAAGTTAAAAAAATTGAGACATGCAACGCACGCAGGGAATAAAAAATACGCCTCTGTCGAGAAGCCTTACCGACCTTCAAAGGTCAAAGATCCTAAAAGTATAATGGCCATTGATACAATATAATCTGTGTACCACATTAAAAACACACACACAAAATACAAATACAAATCAGGTCGACAACGATGAACATTACGTCTCAACGGCATTCTATAGAGCAGCCATGGAAGTAATCTAAGATCATTGCATTTCCTCCATGAAGAGGAAAACGATAAAAATAAAAGAAATTACCCAAATAAAAACAAGAAAGAAATCAATTTGAATTGGAATATGGTTTTTATTACTACCTGATGGTGGTGAGAGATGGGCAGAAAGTGATAACACAATTGGTGCCAGCAGCGCAGGTGGAAGTGCTCGTCCCATCATCATAAGCGTAGCTATAGGCTCGTGGGCACGCGTTTTTAAAGAAGGCCGAGTATGAAGTTGGCTTGCACGTGGCTGGCGTCGCGTAGGCTTCGCTGCAGCAGTACTTCGGGTCTCCGAACGAGTGGCAGGCGCTCTTACACGCCACGCTCTCGCCGTTACCGCCTTCCACGACCTTCAGCTCCGACGGACAGGCATTGTTCAGGTCCACCACTCAACCCGTCAATGTACAGTTCCCACCTGCGCTGCCGCCTTGTGGGGTGATTGGCACTGGGAGGTTGTAGCCGTCGACGAGGCTGACGTCGTAGAAGTAAAGCCCGCTGGCTCCGTTGAGTGTGAATTCTGCCAATGTGACAGGAGGGGCGGAGCCGTTGCCAGAGCATTCGAGAGTGGAGGAGCCGCAGTCGCCGGTGATGCAAGTGAATTTTCCGGTGGTGGCGTCTTGGGTGCAGAGAGTGCGACCGCATAATCGGCCTGACCAGGAGGATGGGCAGCTGCGGAGTCCCAGCGTTGGACAGAATGCCCGGCCACACTGTGTGGCCACAGCTGTTCACAAACGTAAACGTTGCGGAAAGCACGCCTGTTCCAAGTGAGGCAACAAAGCTTAATAAATTCTTTGATGCTTAACCAAAGATTAAAATGTCAAAAAGTTGGACTGATGATTCCTGAAGACATGGAAGGCGAAGTAAGAAAGAGGAGTGAAATGAGCAGTTGTGCACGAGCCATGGAAGGAAATGAATTAGAAGGACAGAGGGCTGAGATCTTTGGTATTATAGAGTGCCCTCTTAGTTTAGTTATAGTGATGTATGATTTGGAGAATGGTGCGTGGACTTGGGGTTAATGGAAAGCGTTTCTCATTATGTGGGGGAAGCATGGTATGGAGAATGGGTACCGACATATCATGGCAATATGGAACTTGATATAGAGTACGCCGGGCTCCACAGGGGATGCTGAAAGGTCCGTTCCTGTGTAGTTTTTTTGTGGCCTTTGTGGGAAGGGAATTGTGGGGAATTAACATTTAACATTAAGAGTCCGGATCGAATAAAATTGATAGAGAAAAATTAGATTATGAGCCTTATATTTTATAAAAAATATTCCTTTTTTATTGAAATTTCAAAACTTTCACTTAAAATACTTAATGTATAATAAATATAATATAATGTTGCAAATATAAGATTTACTTTCTAATAACTTCATTATACATATATTATTATATTTATTGCGCGCTATATTTACATTATATATATTTTGTATTTTGAAGAACAATTTTGAAAATTTAAAATAAAAATCTAGAACATAAAATCCACAATGCCATATGACATTTTTCCGTACATTTTCTCCCAACATTAAATACAACTTCGCCAAATACCAGACAATCTCCAGACGGAAGAATTGTTATTTTACCAGAGGATCTGAATTGAGCCCAACCTTACGGTTACGGGAGAGGGCAACAGCAAAGCTGCAAACTTAGACTCACGATCGGTAACGATACTGTTTGAAAATGAGAAGAGCGACGATGTTGGTCATCCTGAATGATTGTTCTTGAGAATTGATTTGGGAGATGATCAAAGCAGTCAATGTGGAACAAACACGGCTGAAAATTTAAATCTTTAGCCTTGAATAAAACTGAAAATCAGCCAAAGTCAGGATCGGAGATTTTATGATGAAATTCAATTCAATTATACGACGACGTTGTGAATTTTAGCATATCGAAGAATAGCAAAAGAGATCAATTGGAGAATTTGTTCTGTCCCACAGTTCATCATGTTTTAAACTGGCTTATTAAGACAACTCGATGTACTTGATTAGCCATCTCTCACACCTTCTAAATCTAACCACTTGTGACCAGTAGTTCACTATCTTAACATCAATTTTTATACAAAAAACATCTATTAATATCCTAACCATGATGTTTCCCATGGACTGCAATAATTGTTTACTAGGGTTGAAAATAGAAGGGTTCATACTCAAACGCCATTCTGCTTTGCTTCCTGCAATTTGGCGACAAGAAGCATTCAGAAGGTTCTCTTACAATATTTGGTTACAAGGCTTTCAAATGCTAAAAGCCACACTCACTGTTCAAAAGCCCAACCACACCTCAAGTTCTATGTATTACACTTGATCCACAAATCTCACAATATTGCATGACAAACAGAGATCACCAATTTTCCTCTTTTGTAGTGTCATTTGCATGTCCCTGTTGCTGTGTAGACAAGTTCCATTACCTTAGTACTTAATGCTAGTGTCACCAATCAGCAATTTTACTACAAGCCAACATCCTAACAAGTATGCTCAGGGCAACCAGTCTGCACCTCTGAAAAACTTTTCAAATCTGAAGGAAAATAATGCAACTACAGACAAAACAACCAATCCCAGCATGTAAAAATATTGAAATCACCATTATCAAAATTAGGAAAAGATGTCATCGATAACACTAAACAATTGGACATAATTCAATCCATGAGAAATAGCAATCCGTAAAGAGACCTTTTATTTAGCTACATACTTCAATGCATGAGAAATAGCAATCCATAGAGACACCTTTTATTTAGCTATCTTACTTAAACTCAAATCTAAGAATCCAAATATGCAGGCAGAGGCTTCAAATTCTAAACTTTAAAGCCATAAACCAACCTGGATCCACTTGCCAAACCAAAATCTATGCTCAACTAAATGAAACCAAAATAGTTGAAGTTCACTTGCATACAGTTTACAGCTCAAGCACGTGTACCAAGGAGTTAATCTGCTCACTAAGAGTAGATAAACACAAGTCCTTGGCCAAACTAGGCCTTATGATGTATGAGCTTGGATACAATACTAAGTTTCAACTGCTCAATGACTGAACAAACTGTAGCAGCTTCTCAATTAGCATGCAATCTCAGATTTTGAATGGGAATGTACATGCCCAAGCCTCATATACACCATCATGTAGTTTTAGAATGACAAGATGGAATAGTAATACAAGCAAAAAAATTCTTGACTCCCAACCACTCCAAACATGGAGTCATCTAAGACAAGCTCCACATCAAGATCCTTGGCCAAAGAATATCAGTTTCAAATTTATGACAATTCCTAAATATAATGCAGTTATCACATGAAAAACCCAGTCACAAACCCACAAATAATGTCAAAATGTCAGTGGAATATTCAGCATTATGGCTTGTACTAAACCAAATTGGCCTTTCCATATATATAAAACCAAAAGCATCAAATCCACATTGCAAAATCTAGATACGTAATGTGTTAAAAACAATAAGAACTCCTTGGTTAAAAAGTTATCCAGCATTCATCGACTGATCAACATAAATTCAGAAGGAAAGAAAAGAAAAACGGACGCTTTGTATGTGTGGGAAATGGGACAATTCCATCTACCAAACGGAGGATCGCCCATTTGCACCAACACAACACATGTATATAAGCCCAAAAAAGTAAACCAAAAAACCCAAAATAAGCAATCAACCAAAAGATAAAGAAATTTAAAAAAAAAAAGAAGTAATATTTACTAGTACGCTTTTGTTCCTCCAATCAAGACTTGATAGCACAATCCCTTGCAAAGTGCCCTTCCTCACCACAATTGAAGCATACGCCGGCGCCGCCTCCACCTCCGCCACCACCAAACCTGCTGCTTGACCTAGAGCTAGAACAATCTCTAGCCAGGTGCCCATACCCTCCACAGTTATAGCACCCTCCTCCACCACCACCACCTGGACAATCCCTAGCCAAGTGCCCATATCCTCCACAGTTATAGCAAGCACCGCCGCTGCCAGTACCGCCACCGCCGCTGCCACCGTTAGCACGGGGACAATCCCTAGCAAAGTGTCCCGAATTGCCACACTTAAAACAAGCACCATTACTGTCACCGCCACTACGGTAACTATCACCTCCGCCGCGATAATCACAGTCCCTAGCTAAGTGACCAGTGTTCCCACAGTTATAACACGCGGCCCCGCCGGCTCCACCGCCGCCGGTATACCTCCGGCCCCAAGACCCTCCGAATCCACCGCCGCCGCGCCTGACATAGCCGTCTCCCCTCTTGCTAGGTTGGATGAGGCCTCCGCCGGGGGCAGTAACGTTAATCGCTTGGTACTTATTGTCCGACAAGGCAACGGTGAACTCAACCACGTCGTACTCGGAGAGAGTACGGTAGCCACCGTCGGACAGAATTGCGCTGTGGTGAACAAACAGATCTTCACCGCCGTCGTCGGGCTTGATGAATCCGAAACCCTTCTTGTCGCTGAACTTAACGACCCTGCCGGTGGACCTCTCCTCCTTGCTCATGGATCTCGCCGCCTGCTCCTCCGCCATCGCCTACTGCTCAACCAGATCAACCGATCGAGAGAGAGAGAGAGAGAGAGCCCTTGCGCCAAACGTCAGTAGGTGTCTTTTTGGGCTTCCAGCGGATTCCGTGCTGTTTGGATACAAAACGTCTTCGACCACGACGTCGTTTTTCTCTCCAACTAAAGAACAAGAAAAAGGGTACAGGGGACGTCGTTTTTTTCTTGATCCAATTGTTCATATGTTTAACCAGAAAAAATTATTATTATGAATATTTATGTGAAAGCAATTATATACAGGCTATTATATACAGACTCAATTATCTATGAGCTAAGATCTAATTTTTTTTTATTTAATATAAAAAAATTATATTTAACTCATTTATAATATAATTTATTATTATTCATAATATTTTAAAATTATTTTTTAAAAATAATTTATTATAATGTATAATATTTATATTTAAAATTTATTTTTTTGTACAACGTGAAAATTAATTCGTATATAATGTATTTGTAATATAATCTGTCAGCATTCTACTATGCCCTAAAGTAAATTTAATCTGCAGGCTGCCCAGATCTTATTTTGCAGCGCCAATTATTTTTAGTGAAGCTCCGTATGGCCATGATATCTATTTTACATTAAATTTTAAATTTATTAACATTAAAATTAAATTTATATAAATTTATCTATATTTAATAATACTTAAATAACATATTTTTTATAAAAAAAATTAAATAAAAGCATCATCATATAATTTCAGTGAATTTACAGATTTAATAATTAATATATCTCTCTTTTTTTTTTGGTTGCGTGCAATCTACAATTAAAAAAGAAAAAAAAAATCAGTTGGCTGACTCATGGAAAGACAGAAAGGGCTAGAGAGTCGCATGCCTCCAAAAAGAACCAATCTAATTGCTTCATTTTTATTAATTTATCACATGGTTTGTTTAACCTCGAGATGCCACCTCAATGTGCATCGCGCCACCTAGTCTTCCTCAAAAAAACATTGCACTAAGGTGACCTCTAGAATATATGTTGATGGCCTCTCAGACAATTGTTTCTCATGGCACCAGCTGCGCCGCCGCTTGCCCCCCACCAGCTACTTTTTGCTCCGTCCAGAGTTCCGCTGTCTGACTTCGAACCAACCCCAACTGCACCGTAGCTGCAATGGCACTGCAATAAATGAAGGCACGATCGAGAAAGAACAGAAATTGCAATCGTTTAACAAGGCAAGCTTTGTGAGTGAGCTGTTTGCTCTCCATAAGTATTACAATATTTTGAAGCAAACAAAACATGTAGCTCGAAGACCCTGGGACATGAGCTCCCCCAATTGTACAAATTGTTCTTCTAATGTAGCGGTCGCAGTTAATTCCACTTGACAAATGAATCAGCTAAATCAAATTTACATGACTCAAACTAAAGATAACACATCAAGAATTAACGATTAGTGTGCATTATTATAGCTAAAAATGTATTAATGCCAGCAGAGCAATGCTAAAAAAAAAAAAAAATTGTTAAGCAATCCAGCAATTCGTAGGCAATGAATCAAGTAGAGCTTTCGGTGAACATTAAAGATTGATAAGGTAGACCCGGTAAGATCCGGAGTCGTTAAGCAGAAATAGCAAATGCAATCAAAAGAGAGAGGGATATGGGCAGCTGTTGCAGGACATTTTCAAAGTTTTGAAGGTGGTGCTTAGAGGGTGTCCGACCAACCTTAACGCGGAAGTCCTCATACGCATGGCTATAATTTTGAACTTGGTGAGAATTCTAAAGGCTCTCGCACGGGGTGGGGGAATAAAGATGTCTACTATGTCGCCCATCATACGCGGAAGCATCAATTCTAGTTTCATGCTCATCCAGTCTGAAAGCAACATAAAGAGTACGAGCCAGATAATGAATGGCTTGACCTAGTAAGTAGATCCTGCCCCAGTTTTTATAAGGGAAATGACAAAGGTAATGTGTAATGGAAGGAAGCAAGGATACTAACATCTATTGCGCATATAACAGAAGCAACTAAAAAATTGAGTCCTGAGGACTAAAGCAAAGCGGCAGAAAAAGAGTAATGAGAGAGTCCCCCCAGATTCAAGTCAGGGACACCGTAAAGCTCCACCGTGCAATCAGGCTTTTAGGAGTATAATGTGAAAAAAATCACAAAACCATGTTCAGGAAACTAAAGGTAATGCCCACCTGTCCACCCAAATTGAAAATTAAAAGCTTTATATTATCTCCAATTCCGAGCTCCTTCCTCACCTGTGCACCACAGAAAGGTTAATTGTATTCTGCAGATTACATTTGCCCATATCCATGGACCAAACATTTATCTTTTATAATAAACTATAAGCCAAACCTCTTGTTTAGATTTATGCACTCTTCTCACCACATGAGGGACGTCAATAACATCAGGGAAAGCTAGCACTGTCAAAAAAAGATCATATGTTCAATCCAACTGGATGTCCATTCACAGGACTTTGGAGAGTTAAAAACCGCAAGCGTGTTGCAATAGGAGACTGAATAACGTACAGTGTATAGAGCCCTTAACTTGCCTTTAGGGACTGAAATCAGCAAAAACACAAAGTGAATGGAAAAGAAAAAGAACATATAGAAATGTTTTTACACAAACATACTTGGGCAAAACCCTCGCAATGAGAGTAATCCTCGGAAATCTGCAATCAAACAATGAAGTTTAGCATGATAGATGGTATCTACCATCCCTCGGTTAAAAAAAAAATAAAGTACTGAGACGTGAAAGAAATGGAAAATGTAAAAAGCAGCACTGCACTGCGGTCATTTTGACTTAAAAAATATGTTAAGAGAGAAGTTTCCTGGGCCCTGTCTCCTGTGGAATGCATATGTTGAATTAAAGGTCAAATCTATATTTTCACTTTACAAAAAGCAAAAATCAGGGCCACCCCAAGATTTCCAACTTTGGTGGCTAATTTGCTGGCTTTACTATTTTCAAATAATATATTATAAAGAAATCTATCAAAAGCTAACCATTTATATTAGATTCCAAAATGACGTCCATAGCCAAAAATGATACATGTATAGGCAAAACGAAAGGCACTTGAAATTACATGTACTGCATGCAAGTTGAATGATGCAACATATCCAACTCAGTGTACACTATTGGCCTACAAAATCTTTAGCAAAATATCATGAAACTACTGATTCTGAACAATTAAAATGAACCTGCAAAAACAACAGAGTGATGATGATATCCAACATCTACCACATACTCTGCATATAAAAAGTCCCGACTGCCAAAAGTTTCTCACGTGAGGAAAAATATAATTATATGCAAACTTTTGTTAAGCAGAAGTCATGAAGCCCGGAAAGATTATAGGATGATGTTTACATGAGGCTTTAAAATCAACAAGAGTATAGAGGTTATTGAGCTTGATAGGTATGCATAACGACCTTCTGCTCTAATATCTATATTAGTTTTCCCAACTCAAACTTTTACAAAGTTCTTTTGCCTTATAGATCCATGTTCAGTTTCTTGCTTTTACTGTTATTATAGCCTCTCAAATACAATGATTTTTGTTAATCATTCCCATCAATGACTACTAGTTGAGTCAAAAAAATAAGGAATACTTATTGGTTTACAACTGCTAAAATAACTTTGAAGCAAATTTAGACAGTTTCCCAGAACATAGGTTTTAAAGTAGGTCTGTGACAAAATAGTTATCATGCAGAAGTGCAATAGTTAAGAAGAATGTCTTTATTCGGAGATTAGATCGAGGAGACTACCCGAAATTGGTGACACAAACAGCAGGAATCCCAGCATCAATTAGCTGCCCGACAGACAACAGAAACAACATGGGAAACCTGTTTTCAAGGAGACAAATGAAACTATGAATTCATGCCATTCCGGAAATAAAGAAACAGTTCTGAAGATAAAGCACCAAAGACACGAGAAAAGAGCATGAAGATGTGAAGCAGATAACATCATAAGCATTTAAGTACAACTAAGTCTGCTTTGATACACTGCAGCCACTCTACTTCCCTTGCTAAATAGAATATCGGGGAATCACTAATATCTGGGAATACTGGATAAAAAAAGGATTTAGTAAGCAAAAATCACTCAAAAATCTGGCAGGAAAGATGAATTAACCAAGATGATGCATTCACATGAACTCGATGAAAGAGACTTTATAATTATGATAGTCAGGACACAACTAAATTCTCCGTGAAGCTTGTACCATGCCAATTCCAAGGAGGCAAGACGATCAACTGCCAGAGCATCCAGTTGAACAGCTCCAGGGTCCAACAGCTCCTTCTCTATTGCAAAGTACATAATAAGGATCATGATTCTGAACTTTGGAAAGTCACCACGGTTAAATTTGCTTGGAAGGTTAAGATAATCATCAAAAGTCAATACTATGAAGTACAAACTAAAAACTTTTTATCTTTTTTTTTTAGCAGGATCCACCACTTTTTTTTCCTTAATCTAACCACAAGAAGTGCATCTGAACATGTATTGCATTAAATCAGAAGCAATTGCCTCAACCTTTGGGGTGTCCAAATTTATATACATCGAGAACGAGACAATTAATTTAACAAAGGAAATCGCCAATCAAGATCACAAACCATGCAACTTTATGGGATGACTAAAATAGTAGAACTCTAGAGGGACAACCTAGTCGACTCATGGAGACAAAATAAAGCATAAACCCACACCAAAGCTGCATAATGGAGAGGATGGCGGAGACAATATCAAAATAGATGAATGCCAACTAAGATTGTCATATAGGCATAACCAGAAAAAAGAAGTTGGAATGGGATAACCTTTCGAGGGAAGAGTCTAGGTTACCACAGGAACTGTGTGCCAGGCAAGGACAAGGTGACGAAGAATCTGCACATTAATTATGACAACCACGTATACAAAAACAATAATTCTTATCACAAGCTTCCTAAAAAGCAACAGCGCCTGTGATCACAAGAAACGAATAAAAAAAAAAAAAAGAAACAAAGAGAGAAAAAAGGGGCAATTGAGCTTCAGATACTTCCTGTAAATTAACGTAAGACAGAACAATATTGTTGATTACAGGGAACAGAAGGAAACGAAGCAACAATGAAAGAAAATTACACGTCAGAAATAGTAAATTTGCAAACACAACAAAAACAAAAATTAAAAAAACGTTTTTCTATTACAAGAAACAGAGAGAAAAGAAATCATTGGCATCTTGCTTTAAGTAACACTTGGGAACCGGTGAGATAAACAACAAATAAAAGATTTTCACTATATCGGATGGTACCGAGAACAACCACATAGCCATAACACGCATAAAACCAAGAAATGTTTATACAAAAAAGCAAGATAAAGATTCAAGAAAGAGATTAAAAGAAGACGTTCAAGATTCGAAAAGAAAGAAAACACCAAGAAAAAGCGATAGAGAAATAAATATAATGAATTAAAATATATGTGTATGTGTGTGTGTTCTTCTAGCGATTACCAACTTAGTATTATAATTAATTTTACTTTTTTTGTTCAGTAAATAAATTAATTGGGCCCAATTAATTGTACTCGTGATTTGGTGATTCAAATGCACAAATTGAATACAATTTTCTGAAAAATAGCACGGTGAATAATATAAAATATTATTTTAAACTGTTTTATATTATTAATTGTGGTGCATGCGTTTTTTCTTTTCTTTTGGTTTGCGGAGGCATGCGAGGTTAAGATTGCGGCACAAATGGCCGCGTCCACGGGCCTCCCCGGAACAATCGGAACCCCTCTCGGTCATCAAAGAGCTACAAGGGCCCCCAAGACAGACTGTCCATGGAAAATAGAGCCCATCATCCACGACGTACACAGGACCCCGCCCATCTTAGTTAAACATTCGTGTACTTAACATTAGCAGGAATGCAAACCAGGTGGTGGATTGGGTCGCCAAACAAGCAACATTGGGAATGTATCCCCATGATTGGGCGAGCAAACCCCCAGGCAACTGTTAAATATTGATTTCAACCAATAAAATATCGATGGTTTCCCTGGTCCCCCCCCTCCCCCCAAAAAAAAGAAAAAAAAACACTGTAATAGTATGATTCATCAAAAGTTTTGCAACAAGGCCATAATAACATAATGAGTTCACATGTAAAAGTGGCCAAAAAAGTTCATTGAAAAGTTGCAACAATATTGAAATGTAACAAATTACACTTAACACGTAGTTCTGATGGAAACCACCCTTCCGCCAGCAGACGCATCTCTGTAGTAAACAGGAACCTGAACATGGAAAAATGACGTCATCAAAGGCCCCATGAAGAGAATAAGACGTATTGAACGATGCCATGGCTCCTTTTCATTATCATCATCCTTGTTACACCTATTATCATCGTTTCTTTTGAATGATTAAGTGAGTCCAATACCGTGTCTTGAAAGCAATTCCGATGTGCCTTTTGACTCGGTGAAAATGGCCTTGTATTGTTCTGCCCTTACGAAATTTCTGCGGGGGCCTTATGTGATTGAGAAGATTCGGCTTTTGTTTGTTTCATCGGGCATCTTTCTTTGGTCCCACTTGCACAAACTTTTTAGGTAAGTTGTATTGCAGATCATTGCGCCACTGACTCCCAACGAAATTACTTTCGTCTAGCGTGTTTCCCGAATATATGTTTTTCAAGATACTTGGGAAAATGGTTAGTTTGCGTCGTACTCCTATTGTCCAAGTAAATAACGTGGAGTTTGCCTTTTTCCTACCCATTACAGTCTTTGGGCCCGCAAGCCAAGCGGCTCCTGGATTAGTCGAAGCAATCCCCCTTTTTTAGACATTGTTAAGAGTATGAAATTACATATTGATAGAGTATAAGGACGTATTCTTATCATTTCTATGAGTTTGATCGCTACCAGTTTAAAATTCTGGATGAATATAAAATTTCTAACTATCGTTTAATATATATGTTTCTCGTTATTAAAATAATTGCAAAAACATTGAGTGATCCTTGCGGGGCCGGCACTGGGAGACGTGTTTTGGTCACTCTATGGATAGTCTGTCAATTTATTCGGTAACCACCCACATGAGCACTTGCCCCTGTTTTGAGTCTCACGAGTACGGATAGGTTGCCCGCTGCAACGAGCAATGTGGAATGTGGCAATTGACATTTTCCATCCAACGAGAACTACACAACTGGGACGGTTGCAACACACAACCGCTTCCCATAAGATATTGAAGAAAGCTCGGTGATGCGAAGAGTTGGAATTCGGTGGGAGGTCACATGATGAAAAGCATGATATTTTTAACAGATATATTCGAATTAAGATGCTCTTACTTACGGTGAAATTTTATCTCTCTCTCTCTCTCTCTCTCTCTTTTTTTTCTTTGTCTATTAAAATATTTATTAAATTATAAATTATATAAACAAATACTCTCTCTATTTTTTATAAATTCATAATTATTTTTAAGATTAGAATATAAAATTTTAAAAAATATATAAATTTAAATTCTTAATTAATGACATTTTTATTATAATTGAATAATATAAATAAAAATGCATGAATTTTTTTTATTCATAAAAAGATTCAAATACTTAATCAAATAAACTTTGAACAATTATTTAGACAAATTGACATTATATGTATTATCCTAAATTTAAAGTGAAATTTAGTTTTTTTAATTCCAAGTCTTTCTTTAAATCTGAATTCCCATTTTATTGGCACTCAACTTTCCCACTTGGTTTCTAGCTGTTCCAACTCAGCCATTCATCACAAAGGCACCAATAATTGTGGTGGTCAGTCAACTTTACATATAAGGAAACTGAAAACCGACAAAAAAACAGCAGATCATGGCCCATACAGAGGACAGAGTCCCGGATCGAAGGTTGCCATGAAGAGAAATATATGGCGTTTATACTTCACTCGCCGACATTACGATGAGTACTGAAACCAAGACATGGACAGATGGAGTCAACAATGAAGGGGAAAACGCAAAATGGTGCAACAGCTTTCTACAAGACTCGAATGCTTGGAAACGATTCTGAAGAAAACTAGTTAATTCTATGTACACTCCATTAGAATGACGGAAAAGAGAGAGGAGAATTTTGATGCCGCAACAAACTAAACTAAGTATTTTGGGTTGCATTGATGGAATCCTCTTGAACCTCTAGACTGATAAAGCTCCAATCTACTTATGGCCTCTGCCAGCAGTGATTCCATTGCTTCATCTTGATTCAAGTGAGCCTGCTTGGATGCCCATACAAGGGCTGTGAGCACCTCAGCGTGTGCAAGCTCCTCGCTATCGGGCACATGAAGTGCAATGTAGCACAAGAGAGGCAACGCTGAGAGTTGAACGATTTGTTCACCAAAATACAAAAGCTGGATTAGGTGTCTTGCCCCTCCAGCACTTAATATGGCCTTGCAGTGGTCAAGGTGAAGATAGTTTTCTGTGCAGGCAAACTTTGTGAGGGCTATTGAAGCTTCCCTAGAAACCTCAGCTTCTCTCTCATCTAGAAGCTTAACCAACGGAGCAATCATCCCTGTCTCCGTTGCTCGAAATGTCCTTGCCAAATTCCCAATGGCCTTGATGCACGGTATGAGGAGGTCTGAATCAGCCTTCTCGATGATCCTCAGGACTTGATCAATAACAGCTTTGCAGGCATGTGAATTAGGCTTGAATGCTGATCTTCGCAGATCAGTGTCTTTCTCTGCCACTGCCGTGATCTCCATCAAAGCCATTGCAGAATTGTATTGAACATCTTCACGCCCTTTTTCTAATAGAACTGCAAAGCACAAAAGTGCTCTGGATTCAGTTATGTTGCGGCAAATGGAGGAGTTACCTTTGGCAAGGTGCCAGAGAGCTCTTGCTGCCATTGCTTTCATGTTGGCTTTGGTGGCAGGATCTTCGAGTTCCCTTCCCTTCGTACTGACCCCTGATAGTGAGTGATTGTGTTGATGATGGACCTGCTTCACGCCAATGTTGCTGTTGCTCTTGAGAATGTTGGCTTGGCTTACACCATTGCCATTATAACCCGGTTTCTGTTGTGCCAGCTTGGATGCAGCATTCATTGCCATCGTATTGCTCACCACATTCTGCAATTGTTTTGTGATCCGATTTCCCATGGGATGAGAAATTCGACTCTGATCATCGTCATTTGCTTCCTTGTTCAAATTATTCGTAGCACCTGAATTGTTGCTCGCCATTACCACAGCATGAATTGACGTGGCCTTCTGGCTGGCAATAGCATATTT
The DNA here is from genome assembly GCA_020883675.1 of Bruguiera gymnorhiza. Classification (NCBI taxonomy): domain Eukaryota; kingdom Viridiplantae; phylum Streptophyta; class Magnoliopsida; order Malpighiales; family Rhizophoraceae; genus Bruguiera; species Bruguiera gymnorhiza. The sequence goes on along the minus strand of JAIRCJ010001054.1, from coordinate 6,784,819 downwards.
ACTATGTTCTTGTACTGTCTCAAACGCAAGATGACTTACCAGCAACCGAATTATGTTATGCTGTAGAAACAGATCCTGACACTCGGGATAATTCGCAGCAAGTTCGGAGACGGCCCAAGCCGCAGCAGCCTGAACCTTCATAGGACCTTCTTTGAGTATTTTCGCAAACACCGAACCAACCCCTGCAAGAATCATATGTTCCACGGTTTCTGGGTCGCGACCCAACAGCCCAATTGCTCTCGCTGCATTCTCTTGACCTTCCATTTTCCCTTCTTTGACCAATTTCAGCAGCGGCTGGACCCCACCCTCCTCGATAATCAGCCTCCCGTACCGATCATTGTCTCTGGCAAGCGACACAAGCGAAGCAGCAGCATCAGATCTATCGTCAAGCGACCCAGTACAGAGGATGGCAATCTGCTCCCATATAAGACAGAGGATTGGCTCGTTAGCGGCTATGGGAGGCAACCCCAAGTACTCATCGTCGCGATCGTCGGCCGATGCCGAAACGCGCAAAAGCCACGAAACGTCGCCGATCGAGTTCTCCAGCTGAGACGACATCTTACGGAAAGCGGCCGTTGGGATTATGGTGAAAACGAGCTTCATGAGGCCGTTGGCGCGGCACTTGAGGACTTGGGCAAGAGCCTTGTCGAGTACCTGTTCGGTGTCGTCGATGATTCGACGGGTGGGCCGCTCGTACAAGTCAGAGCTGGCACGAGCGGCTTGTCGGAGTAAAGCGACGAGCTTTTCGGCCTTGGATTTAAGCTCCGCGCAATCTTGTTTGTAAGAGCTGGCCTCCTCGGCGGCTTTTATCACTTGGTCCGCCAGTTGAATAGGCCTCGCCAAGATTTGCTTCACCAAGTCCGCCATGGCGAACCAGAACTCACCCCAATCGACAAAAGTGGCCCCCTTCTGAACTCTGATCCAAGAACCAATTAAAAACACACAAAATTCTATCAGAGAAAGAGGATAATGACGGGTGTTTGTTTTTTTTTACAGGGGATCTGAGGTTTTCTAGAACCTATAAGCCTACCCAAACAAAAGGTGTTTTCTTCTGCGCTCGAGCTGATGAGCAGAGTCTTCAGCCCTCTTCTTCCATGCTTGACGGGTTTACTTCGTCAAACGCGTTTTTCCCCGCTTCTTTTATACAGTGATGGCCTTGAGCTTTATTCCATCATTATTTATTCTGATCTAGCGACCTGACGGATCTCATATTATACATATTTTATGTTTTTTCTTTTTTCTCTTTCCTTTTGCTCTTTTGACGGAGGCATCCATTCCGTCAAAAGAACCCGGTATTCTGCATTTTGTCATCGGTCGTGTTATTTTCTTCTTACTGTAATAAGAATTTTTTTAAATCATTTTTCATTTTTGAGTTATATTTTTAAAAAAATGTAAAACAAAAGGATTATCGATACTATCTCATTGATTGAAAGCAAACTTTTTACGTGAAGGTTAAATGGCAGAATTTTCGGATTAATTGACGGCCAACTTTTTTGAGGCTGACTTGTAACGTGGACACAGCTTGGGGTCGCTGCAGCCCAACCCAAGACCTACTTCAATTGTACGCCTTGTCTCTTTTTCTTTTTCTTTTTTTTGTTGTTTCTCTTTTTTTTTAAAAAAAAAAAAAGAAAAACAAATGTAGTAAACAAATCATCGTAATTTTCCAAGAAAGGGGAAATTTATTTCAATTTTAATCTTTGGTAACACAATTTACTATAATTGTTTTTGTTGTTGTGTTTGTACATTAAATTTCTATAATTAATCTTCAATTATTTTTTTTTGGGCTTACTTTCGAACCCTAGATCATGTGTATCATTATCAATATTAGAGCTAGTAAATGGGAAGTTTTAGTTGTTTTTTTCTTTTTCATGGGAGCTGAGGTTGAGTTGCCGGTAGTTGTTGTGTCCGATGACAGCCACATACATTACTTTGCATTATTATTATTATTTTTTATTAATGCAAAATTATATATTTATTTTATTTGTAGTGTTATTGGTGGGTACGACTGTTCCACCATATGACATTCATTTAGTGGGACAACCCAAATATATACTATGGCTCTTATTTATTTATTTATTTTTTTCTGCCCATTGTAGAGTTTTCTTAAGGGGAAATAAATTTGTTTGGCTAATGTGATAAAATAAAGCTTGGGTCAAAAAATAAAATATTCTTTTCGGAATTTGACATTTCTTCGACAATTATTTGGGCCGGCAACTTTTTTGTTGTCCTTTTTTGAGCCTGGGCTGCTTTGCGCGTATTTTGAATATTCTCGATGACCCTCCAACTTTCAACAATTTTCATTTTCACTCCATAATTTCTTTTTTGTCTATTAAAACGCTCATTTGACCCACATATCAAAACTTTAAAAATAAATCATAAAAATAGTGAGATTATATATATATATATATATATATATATTAAAAAAAATAGAAATCAAAAATTTAAAAATAAAAAAATAAAATAAAATTTTAACCATTTGAGTATCTCATGAAGAATTCACTCCGCAAAAATAAAATGAAAGCACATACATTATACGCATTGACCGAAGAGTAAATAAATAAAAATCCATTCTCAAATAAAATCCCGTCACTTTAATGGACCATGCCTTATTACTTGGAGGTGGATTAAGTCATGCGTACGTCAAACAACGCAATTCATCGTTAGATTCTTTGATCTTTTAAATTAAAAATCTTAGAACGGGGGTGTCCATTTTATGTAAGCCGGACTCAGCGGCTTATACATTACAAAAAAGCCTTCGTCCGCCCTTGATAATATGATTTCTTCTTACGACTTGCGTGGTTTAATAGCAGAATTGTTAAATTTTTAGCTTAAGCAACCATAATTCAAACACTGGTACCACTAAAAAAATAATAATAAAATTGTAACAGTTCTCTATGTATGATCTCTTGTTTGCTAAAATAACGATTGGCTCGATTAATTTAGGGACGGATTCATTGAAATTAAAGCACAAACGTGGGAATTTAAGTGAATTGAAATTTGAAGTCTCGGCTCTCTCTCAAAAATTTTGCTTTTGTGGCTAGTTAAGTCGGGTTGGTTCGCGGGGAATAATACTATTCATTTTAGTCATGTCCGCATGAGCTAAAATTCAGGAGCTTTGACACTCCGGGTTGGCAACTCCAAAGATACAAAATATGAACGGCGGGCTGTTTTGCAAGAAAGTCGGCAGCAATTCCTTGAATGAATTAGTGATATACCCTGTAAGTGAAAATGGATTTGGCCTTATTATCTGTCGAAATCTGGTAGCTTCCAATTTTCCAACACACGGCATCTTATTATGAAAAGAGGGAAGATGCTCTCTCCATGCGGGCGGGGCATGAGTTGGCAATGCATATGGCGGTGCCAACCGCGGTGGGATTTATTTGTTCCTCTCCATTTTCTCCTTCTCCTTTTTTGGAAGAGACAAAATCAGAACTAGAAAACTTTCAACCCTGGAGTCTAATTCCTCTCTACACTTTGTTCTTAGCCCGTAACTACGCAATTGATTTGCCACAAAGTAATGAAATTCCTTCAATATATATATATATAATTGGAAGTTAGCAGGTTACTCTATTCGCTGACATTTTTTTTTTCTTTAATATTTGATAAGTCAACATTCATTACATTCATAACTTAGGATTACAAGCCGAAGGCCATGGGTCCTTTTTTCACTTTGCATCTTGTGGGCAACTTATATTACAGGGCCCAAAGATCCGGTGATTAAAATATAACAGGGAAGTGACCCCCGATTTACAAGCATTAACCCGACAAACATCCAAAGCAATGAATTAGAACAAGAATGCAGTAATGAATGGACCCCAGCAAATTAATTAACATGGCTGACGTGCTAATATTGGATTCGATGTTATTTGAACAATTCTATTAGAGAAATTTATTTTCGTAAAATAATATTTTTACATTTTTATAATCATTATGACGAGCAAAAGAGAAAAAAAAATACAAATTAAAAAAAAAGAATCACTTTCATTAATTTTCTTTATAAAAAAATTTATTCATTAAATAATTTTTATAAATAAATTATTTTCTAATAAATAAATAAAACTGTAAACTGCAATTTAGGGTGAAAAAATTAAACAAAGAAATAATAAAAAAAATTAGAAAAACGCCAAGATTTACGCAATTTAGTATATTGCCCAAGTCCGCAGGGCTATGCCAATGTATCTTTCTCATATATATTCATATATATAATTTAAAATTTTCATATAAGCCCCAAAATAAAATATACACCCTTAATTAAAGGGTGTCGTCTCTTCAGCGTTGAACCCCCTCGTAGCTTTGGCGTGCGGTACCGTCTGAATATAAATTAATCATTTTTAACTCGAATGTGCACATCGCTATTTTATTTTTCGAACTCTGTCGCTTTAAACATTACAAATTTATAAGCTTCTAATGATTTTTTCTGTTTTTATTACCATCTTCTACTAAGAACGTTTCTTTTTAAATCTATGGAAAATTTATAAGCTTCGAATAAGGAAATTTTTTTATCATCGTCTAATGAGAACGCTGTGAATGGAAAAGCATAAAGGAAAAGGGAAAACCATTTTTCTCGTGCGTCTACTCCAATAAAAAAGAAAGCAGAATCCAGCAAAAATAAATAGAAAAAAAAAAAGAATCCTTTTTATTTTTATCTTTTGAGGGTTATTGAAGGGCGAGTTTCAAAGCGTCGTGGTCGTCAGATGGACATCTGCTAACGGAATTTTGTGGCACATTTCAGAGGTAGGATTGACAGCACAGGGCATAGATAGACGTATAATGAAGAGGGTTGATCAGTCAACTAAGACACAACAAAAGTTGTTTTGCGAGGAAAAAGACCCACTAACTTATATTTTGTGGGACATTTATCCCAAAAAAAAAAAAAAACTTTATGTAGCAAAGGCGAAATTTAAAATAAAAATTAACGAGTTTCATCTATATCAACTAAATGGAATTGGCTTAAATTGCAATTTGAGGTTGATATTGTTATAGAGGTTAGTTGTGGCCATTAATGCTAATGCATACCTCTCTACTCTAACATGGATGACCGTCTTCGTGATATTATTATTATTATTATTATTTGCCTTTATTTTGTTGCATCTGGTTATTAGAACTAAGTGCTTAGCTAATTTGAATCTCGGCTGTTGGAACTAAAAATCTAACTGCTTTCTCACTGCAAGGCTAGTGGCTCCATGATACCATATTTGCATGCTTGATCTAATACAAACTTCTATTCCTCTGCTGATAATTGTTACTGCAGCGGGCATCGATTTTATACGTACTCTACAGCTCCCTCGGGAAATTATGTTATGTATTTGAAGGAACGACGTCGTTCTTAGCCGTTTTGAAATGTGTCTGAACTGTGCAGACCCGCCACGAGTTCTGATTCTGACAGAAGAAGCTACGTACCATAATGGGAAGATGGCACGACGAGATGGAAACTTTTCTGGTTTTTCTGCCCCCATATTTATGCCAGATTCGGATTCCTTCGCAAGTGGCAATGTAAGATAAGATGCTTCAATGGCCCTCAGAGACAAGGAAATTAATGGCATCTGCGTTGGATTGGGAACGAACAACTGTCTGATGAGAATGTCTCCAAGTTTCGAATTGAAGTTGTTTTGTTTGTACGCCTATAAATTTGCGCAGTATTTCAGCACCTTTTGCCTGGATTCCATTGTTCATTGGCTTATCACAGAAGACACCGGAAGGATGCGAAGAAATTAAAGAAGATAGTGAAACCGAAAACGAACATTATGGACTTTAGCCTGCTTTTTAGCATGTGTTGGCGAGAGGAGAATCAGTGACTGAATAAATAAGACAAGTACATCTAAACAAGAAAGGAAAATTTAATGAACAAGATATTTGCAATGAGTACACAGTTGCCAAGACACCATTCAACTATTGGGCGAGGGAATCATTTGTTAAACTTTAAGCATAGTTTGAGCAGACCTTATGGTCATAAAACTTTCATTTTATATTAAAATAATTATTTAAATGAAAATTTTAAATTGTTGACTAAAAAGTAAAAATGAATCATATATTAAATTTTATTACTAACTAATTAAATGTTCATATAAATCAAGGGGACGCTTGGATATTTACATCAAGCGTGCCAACCTAATAAAACTCTTAATTAAGAAGCCAAATAAAAAAAAAAAAACAGAGAGAGAGAGAGAGAGAGAGGGTCATGGAAATGAAAAATGCAGCTTAACATAAATTATATGAGATTATCCATAAAATCATTCTCTAGGCGTGCATATTTGGTGGTTGCTACTTGCATGCATATATATATTATCGTTAGAACTCAGCTGCTAATTAACAATTTGGGGTTGTCAATTAAGTGGGAAGCGGATTGCTTGTTAGTCATCATAGTGATTCGAGAGAAAGTCATTATGGTGCCGCGACGTTTAGCAAAAGACAGAGACAGCATTTTTACAGTGACAGACATTTGCTGGAAAAGTTGAAAGCTACCCGAAATCCATGGAAAACGTGTTGCAATTTTCCTAATAAGATTAATTGATTGCCGAATATTCTCTTCCAATAAGATTATCTCTTCTGTACGTAAATTAGTTCTATCAGCGTCTCTTGGGAGTTTTTCTCCTATTCCATGCTCAAGATCGACATTTTCTTACAAAGTGCGTCCCAAATGCACAAGGCTCCTCCCACATTTGCAGAATTTGAATAAAAATCTGATAGACACTATATTACTCTTATCTTTTTCCAAAGAGATTATTTACGTAATTTAAACTTGTAACTACCAACCCATCTCCTCGTTGGCCATTCACCAAAGAAACACAGCAGGCGTACTATGTCACTAAAACACATTGGCTACACTGGGCAGTCATTCAGTGTGTTGTCAAAAACCCCCATTTGTGCATGCATCCGACTATAAAAAACGCCAATAAAATTTATAGCGTTTTGTTCTTATTGTGCACCGCCTCTTTCGTGGAAGCACACCCTTTTTGTTGCTCAAATTAATGCGAGGGGAAACGTCACCATCGCCTTGGGCATTAAAGTAGAGGTCACGGGGAAATAGAGATACCGTTCAAAATGTCTGAAATCAAGTGGTGACGGCCCCGGATGGTCGGACCATTCTTAGAAAAATTCAGAAAAAAAAAAAGCAAGAACCAAAAACGACTGTGTCTAACTCTAGTGAAGAGACTGTTCTTCTTCCAGTCACATGTTCGATCACGCATGCATAATTACACAAGCCAAATGAAATCTCCCACGTTCTGCTGAGTTGTTTTCCATCATGTATCATCACAAGCTGTAAGGCCATGGAGAAGAATGTGGGTACATAGTATAGAGTGCCCGAAACCCGTTAATTAAATTAAAATATCGAGTAATATCTGTAACACAGGACGGCAGCCTCTTGATGAAAAGATTAAGGTACACAAAGCCTGGCCGATCACTCTCATCCTGTCAGCATGTTAATTTGGTGAAAAAGCGCATATAATTTACGTCACCAAACTTAGAAACTCGCTCAAATACAGAATACAGACATAAAAATTAATTTTTGTACGTGACATTCTTTGAAGACTGTCAATTTCAGGAGTGCTGATTCAAGGAGATATGGATTGGAGTCGCCATTCCAAGAGGCCGCTAACTAGTTTTATTTTGTTGTATTGTTTTCGCTGTTAGTTCTTGTTACTCTCTCTTTGTTATCCAAAACAAAAAGAAACAAACAAGAAATTTTGTTAGTATGTTCTTTATTTCCAAATGGTCGAATCCTTTTAGTCAGCAGATGCGTGCTTTGGGAGACGTGCATGTGGCCACGTGGTTAACAGCATTTTGCTCTTTTCGAGTACATCGGGAAGCGATATGGCTACGAGTTCTGTTCACATTTACGCGCTACCGACGTGTTTCTCTGGGAAGATAACATACATAGTCCATTTTACATATGAACTGTAGCCAGAAAAGGCCTGCGGGGTACGTACACGATAAAACACAAATAGGGACAATTTTAGGAAGCAAGGTTAGAAGGCAATAACGTCTCTGGAATCTTGTGGTATAGTACAACATTTACTTTCTCAGTACTATTTGTGCCACAAGCCTACAAACCGAAATGCCATCTCCCCAGGTCGTCTTAGATTAGCAGTCACGACCACCCTGCACCAAAGTGGCCTTTTGATGTTTGGTCTTCTCATCTTAATTTCTCCGCCGAAAGAGATGACCTTTTCACGTGATCCTCGTTTGCGTCTTGACAACAAAAATTTAAATAGATAAAAGTAAATTAGATGTAAATTTTCGTTATTAAAGTTTATGTATTAGTTATAGTCTTTTTTGTTATTTGATGGCTTGTGAATAAGTTCATTCGCGCGTCTACCTCTTTTGACAAATCTAAAGACAGAGATTCGCCGAGCATATCATTTTGCACGCACGACGTGTCCCTTGCGCTGTTGGATGGGGAATCTTTTCCGATGCTGCTTTTCCTGGTTCCCCTGAGCAATCTTAAATTGCACGCTGCTCTTTTTTGCAACTGTGAACTGTTGCACCGTAAATCCGTAGGTTAACGTACATTGAATCACAGTTATCAAATCCCACCTTGCGGGTCTGACCGGTGAGCCACTAAAGCGGCCCCGGTGAAGAAAAGCTCGGTTGGGCAACTGAACCGGGAAAATTCCGGGTGACCCCATCTGTGTTTTTGTAGAATCGGGCAGCCTGTCAACTCGGAAGACCGGGACTGGCTGGGTTATGTTGCTACGCCACATTGTGGTGTTACACGGGAGCCATCTATTGTGCGTCCACCCTCCACTTGACCCCACGAAAAGTCGGACAACCGAACAATGAGCTAGGAGGTTGACTGGTAGACGCGGTAAATGGGAAACCTTGGGGTTAAAAAAAAAAAAAAAATGAAGGAAGCAACTAAGATCCAGCATTAATTTTTGTCATTAACGCTGGGATCAAATATGTGTTTGTTTTTTTTTTTTTTGGGTCAACAAATATGTAGATTTGGTCCATTTAAGACTCGCAAATTCTCCAGGAGGAGTCCACGGACCCTTCCAGGGCCTTCGTGATTGGGCTTTTAACATCAGTGGGTTCAAGACCAATTAAAGAGCGGACCTCAACTTTGAAGCGACTCAAGCCATTGCAAATCAAATGCAGAGTTCGAAAGTGGACTGGCCCCAAGTTCACCGTAATCAAATCAAATGCTTTCACCTCCAGGATATTTTTCCTTTCTTGTTCCTTTTTTTTTTTTTTCTTTTCCCGCCAAATTATCATCCAGACATTTCGTGACGCATGATATTTGATGTATAGACTTACAGAAACGCTTTCGCTTGTAAACTGAATGACAACCTGGGTTAGGGGGGGTTTTCTTTTTAGAGAAAAGAGAAAAACCTTCCTACATCTGCTTATCTTACAAATATTTTCCAAGCGTTTTTTATACCTAGGCATGCAATGCTATCTTTATTTACAAATTATACAAATAAATAACATACAAGTTGCTTGTAGTCAGAGGAGTAATTTTCCTTTAAATAAGAGGAATCATTTCACTTTAAATTATAAACATCTTAAGTATTAGTCTCCAAGGTTACATGTAATTATACGAATAAATTATATACATACTCCTTTTTGCCGGCAAAAAGAGAAAAATAATTTCTGACGCATTAAGCGACTGTTGGTCGTGCAGTACACACACAATAAGTGAAAATCTCATTTTCCCGCAAATACACCGTCCCCCACTGCTACGAGAAAAAAACAAATTATATGGAAATTGTGAGAATAATACTTAAAATTGGTTATGGCGTTTGTTCACACAAGAAGAAAAAAATTGAATGATATGGGAGGGCCAGGCAACAGAATAATAATTGGCAGCCGTAGGTCATGGTTATTTTTTCAAGGCTGGGTTCTAGAAGCTTGAGATCCAATTTCCCATCCTGTCCTGCATCTAATTTAAAAAGAAAATAATTATACAATATGGAATCCCATTGTTTCTTCCACACTAGTTAGTTGCGCCCACTAACATTATTCCAAATTTTCTTTTGTCAGTGTCCTTTCGAATGGTAGAACCTGAACGTCTCTTTCAGAGAAATTTACAAAGCAGGCTGAAAAGTCCGTCACAAGGAGGGGAAAACAAGGAGAGTACGTACAAAATGCCAGTCCTTGGTCTACTCTGCATGCACTAAATTCTCTGATTAAATCTGGACCATCCACGTCCACATCACGGTTCAAGATATCCCAATTTTATTTTCAGAAAGTCATTTTCATATGAACTCGAAAGATGGGGCACGTCATACGAGCTAGGAAAAGGATAAAAACAAACCAATCCATGGTATGCAGAAGAGTTGGGCACACGTCATAACAAATTAGTTCTTTTTAATTCGGTTCAATTTTCAAACTTCTATGATGATCGTCCGATGATTACCAACACAAAAGGGATATGACCATAGCCGTTCAATTATTTTCTATTTTTCTATTGAAAGATTGTGAGCTACAAGAATAAATAATTCTGAGATCTAGTGTCTGCCCCAGAGTTTTTAATTGTTTGACGGAATCGCCGAGTTCCACTAATGATCGGCGTCGGTGAAAATTTCCACAAACCATGGATTCCCTTCTAGATCATTCATCATCACCCACTCACATGGGGCCGTAGCCATTTCTTCTAGAAAAGCACCCGCAAGAGTGCGCCATCAAAACGACTAGAAAATGACGGGGAAGCGTTTGTGCTTTTGTTTTTTGTTTTTATTTTTCCATTTTCCTTTTGGACTTAATAAAAATTAAAATGAACAGCCCAATGTTGACTTTAGGGGTTTGTGACGCAAACCAACCCGCCATATCCCCCAATTTTCACTGCCATTCCCTGTCTTTTCCTTCATCCCGGGATCGTACGTTGGTGCACTGGCGGCTGTCAGCAACGAGTGGTTTATTTGTAAAAAAAATTCTCTTGGATAAGACCTAAATAAAAATTTAACTATTTTTAATCTTTTAGCTAATTTTCAGCACTCCCACGATGCTGGCTATGCTTAGGCTTTTCCTTTCTTTCTTTTTCTTTTCTTTTCCCTTTTTTAACTCTTTCCTCTGAACTTTATTCGCAGAAGAAAACAGCAGGAGGAGTGCAAAACCAAATGTCTATCGGATACAGCTCTTGTTAAACCTGTGAGTTGATCTACCCAGGACACGAACAGGCTTGCTTGCCCCGCTGGCCCACTCCCTCTCGTATCGAAGAAACAATGAGCTTTTTTCTTAAATTTCCACTTTGTTCTTAAGAAAATAATTACTCTATTATAATTATTAATTTTATATTTTTAATCTTTTAATGTACAATTATAATTATTAAGAACCATAAATGGATATAAAATAGTATTATAATATAATATAAATTTACATTTAAAATGTAAATGTGTCAAATTCACAGTACAAAATTACACCGAACTTGTTTTTATTTCTTACATTAGGAGGATTGCTTCCGTGGCGTGAGACTTCGAATGACATACGAATGAATGAGAGACACTAATGGCCCCAGACATGAAACCCTATGTTGAAATTTCAACTCTTCCAAAGGTTGTCTGAATTATCATTATCTTCCAATTTTCCCAAAAAAAAAAAAAAAAACAAAGAACAAAAGAAGATTAGTATGACTTGACGACCTAGAGACAATTAACTGCATTTCTAGATCACAATTAATCAATCAATGCATAATCTTCTAGAACATATGCAGTGGCAGTATGCAAAAGGGCTTCCCAATTGAATAACCTTATTATTATTTATAACAAAGCGTTCCCACTTGACTTAAAAATTGAAGTCCAGCATTACCGTTTCGACGTCGAGAATGGTGATATTTGGGACCTTTTGTCGCGTCATCCAAAGCTCCCAATTTGCCAGTTGTTGTGAAGCGTTACATCCAACCTTCCCTTTATTTCAGATACATTGATTGATTGGAAATTGCCAAAACATGCGCGGGGGGGATCCTTTCAAGTTTTATCTCTGCAGGTTGTGAGATTCCGCTGGCCAATATATTCCCATCTAAGGCAGCGGCGATCGTGTTTCCATAAATATGCTCATTCCTAACCACATGTACGGGCACCTATGAAGAAGTGAAAGTAAAAATATTATGACCGCCGACCAAAATTATTTCATTTATGTTTTAACGTTTCATGATGTTCCTTTGGGCACCCATCAGTTCGCGCAATTCGAGATAAAAGAGAGCTTGAGATTGCAGTGGATTACGCAAGAACAGAGGAGGATGAAAAAGAAAAGGAAAATTGAGTTGAAGGAGAGGGAAACAAAGATCGCTGTACGAATAGCAGTAGGAGAACAAATGGCACGAAACCAGTACAGTATGCCGTGTGGCAGGCAAGACTTGCATTTCCAGCCAAAAAGTCGGACCCAATTACATGCTTTCTTTTTCATTTGTATACATAAACTATTTCTCTTGGCCTAAATGGTGGCATATTGGCTGCTCTGATTCAGTAATTGCTCGATCAATCTGCTGCATATACACACTATGACCTCCTCCTTGGTCAGACCATCAGAGTGGTCAGATCCTTGCATTTCCCTCTTTTCCCCTGAAGCTATGCGTGTTCCCTGACACAACATCGACAGGACAGTGGAGGACGTACCCTGAATCTATATAGCTGAGCTCCGATTCCGGTATGTTGACTTGCTTTAACAAGTTTCGGCGTTTTTTTTAGCTCTGTTGATAAATTAAACTCGTTGTGACCGCAGCCAGCAGATGGGTCAACTCGGCTTACCAGCACTGCTCCGTTTCCCAATTCCGGCCTCTGTAACCCGAATATCCCGCCGTCAACGGCCGGCGGTTAGCTCTGAAAAGCTTGCGATCGTAGACGGCGCGTTTCTCGGGATCGGATAGAGTGGAATACGCGACGTGGATTTTCATGAACTCGTCGGCCGACGAGTCCTTCCTCTCCACGGCCGCTACGTCCGGGTGGCAAGTCCTCGCTAATCGCCGGTACGCCGATTTGATCTCCTGGCCGCTGGCCCCCACCGGAATTCCCAGAACCTCGTACAGGGAAGCGCGCAAGGCCATTTCGGAGTAAAGATTCGACCTTTGCCCGTAGCTGCTGGTGGTGGCGGTGGCGGTGGCGGTGGCTGCGGCGCTGTTGGCGATGGAAGGTGGCCGGAATCTGGTGCGGCACGGTGCCGGAAGGGAAGGGACGGCGGAGATTTTTGGGAGTGGAGAGACGAATACGGAGGCAGACATCATCGTTCGACACAGTATCGATGGAGCTGTTCCTGCTTTGACAATGAGATGCCAGAAGCCTTTTTGCGTCTTTATATATACGAGAAGAGAGAGAGGAGCGACAAGGGTTCAAATTTAACTATGGTTGAGCTAACCAAGGCTAGTTAAGTTAAAAACCGTGTTTCGACTTCGAATGTTTATCCATCAAGGAAATTTGGCTTTATTACTATTACACAACAGTAACGCTTCTTGTAATGCACATAGATACGCAAGTGTAATGAAAAAATATAAGAAATGTGATTGATCTTTTTTAAAAAATTCTATTTTAATAAATATTGTCAATTAATTTTTTTACATTTTATTTGTACAATTTTTTTTCTTAAAAAAAATAAAAATATCGCGTTATATTATTATACTATTAAATATATATTTATAATTTATATAAACAACAATTATAATGCATTAAGGTCATATATATTTATCAGTGCCTCCAATAGTGTACAAGCGGTTGACAATATAATTCTCTGAATTTAAAGTTCATAGAGGCATCAAGCTTTTAACCCCATGGGTTTGTGTTACGTTTACAACACTGATATCTCAATTTAATGGTGTTGTGATTGTGGTGTATTTTTATTCGCGAAGAGCAACCGCAGGCATTAACGAAGGCAAATTTGAAATTTTCCTTTTCCAATCTCCTCCTTTCCAAGCAGACAGACGATCTCTGTTTCCGTTGTCGGGATATTGAAATGGACTTCTGGAAACGGAAGGGTCCGGAAGCTCCGGTTGGAATGCAATTAATGAAATGTAATTAAAAATGGAATCAAGTCTGGTAATAAATAAGTGGGGCCAGAGGAATTCCAGCCTTTGTAATCTTGGAACTTTGAACGCGGAATTCATCTATCGTACGATCTAAGCCACCGCGCGTTCAAAGTATGCAAGTGTCAATTATTTGGGAAATTTATATTTCACTCCTTTTAAGTTTCAAATATATTTATATTTTACATATCAAAATTTTAAAAGTTATAAGAACAAATATTAAGACTAATAAATGTCAGTCAACTGCAACAAAAATTATAAAAATATTATTATACTATCATATATGATATAAAAAAATTAAAAATATCTATTTTTAAAATTTAATCCTAACGTTAGTCTTCTTTTTCTTTTCTTTTCATAAACTTTCATTTTTTTTAATTCTCTCCCTCTCGTCGAATTTTTATAAATTGTAAATAAAATTATATTTGTGATTCATTATTATTATTATTATTATTTTGTGTTTGTATTTTATTATTTTAAGATTCGTTTTTTTTTTGGCTTTAAAAGTATTTTTGTTTGCTCCCTTCGGCACTATCTCCTCAAACATATTAATACTTTAATTGTTTGTATTTTTAAGAGATTTGTAGGGTTTAAAAACACATTTAAAAGGTTTTTATTAATTCTTTGTTGTTAAATATGAGAAAATAATGGTAGGAAGTGAGTGGAGGTGATGACGAGCGAGAGAGAATATGGGATAAAATGAAAAAAAAAAGAAGTTTTAATAAGAAAATAAAAGAAGAATAGCGATGAGTGGGTGGGGTAATAGTGGAGGAGGAAGAATAGTGAGAAAAAGTAAGATTAAAATAGATAAAATTAAAATAAAAAATGAAAAAAAAAAGTAAAAGTGATGGTACATGAGAAAGATTATGAATGGTAAGATAAAATTAACATAAATAGAGTTTTAGATAAATGAGAGTAAGGTAACGGTGGATGAATAGAAATTAAGGGAGAGTAGGATGGTGATGCAGAAGATAAGAAAATAGTAGTTATAAGAGCATTTTGATTAATTTAAATTATTTTTAATGATATTTTTGTAATTAAGAGTAATTTTTATTAATAAAAAATTAACATGAAGTATTTATTTTATTATTTTTAATAATTATTGATATATTTTTTATAATTTTTAAAAATAAATATAAATATAAATTCATCTTTAAATATAAAACATAAAATTTTTCCAACTATTTTTGTCACTGGGTTTCAGGGACCAGGCGCGAAAAGCAACTAACGAGTTTGCCTGGGCCGCGCGATGCAGCAACTCGTGTGTACGAAATATGCCACATCACAATAAAATAATTATCAACATATTGCTAACAATAAAAATATAAAATTCACCAATTATAATAGCGTCACGTTATTTAGATCTAACCTGTACCATCCGGCGTATATTAATTAAGGGATTGATTAATTTATATTTAATTATTCTTATATTTTAATTAAACTCTACTTTATTATTATTTTTAATTCATATAGAATTAAATTAGAAATTGTCATGATGCGGCCACCGATTATCTGTCATGTTTTTCCAAGGAGATATCCAAATCTGTGGTCGGCTTTTGTTGCCAATACAAAAGGGAGGCAGCTTTGGAAATTTCACTTCGGTCGGTGACATTACTTTTGACGTACGAGAGGGGCAAAGACTTAAGTTCACTTGGTTATCAATACGTTCAAAACTTAAATGACTCAACTAAATTCTATTGATCGGCTGCAAATCTTAGTTGTATGTCACCATTTGTACATGAATAACTCATTAAATTCTATTTTGCCTGACAGGAATATGATGTATATTCAGAGGTAACCGAGACTTAGGTATACTAGATTTTGCAGTCTATTATCGTGATTCAAGGGAAATTCGTCTTTCTTTGGGCAATCGAATCAAAGGCTGTATTGTCTCTACTGTTGTTATATTCATCTTTATCTTCTCATTCTTACATTAATTTTATCTTTTCCAATATACTCAAGAAACTCGAAGCAAAATGCACATTGCGCTCTCTCTGGGGTCAAGAGTGTATCCAATCCAATCCCTGTTTTAGACACCCTTCAATTGCCGCTAATACGTGGCATGTCCTTTTTCAACTTGTCTCTGTGTCTTGTGGTCTCGTGTTGTCCAAATCTCTGGTTTACCTTTGAGTTACATAGATCAGCCTCTCTAATTTTCCTCGAGCCGATCTCAATAGATTTCGTTCCAGTTTCGTCCTAGCCATTAGAACACATGTTTTTTCTTTGAGGCGATACTGATGCGTGCCAAAACCTTGGAGAATGTTCCAAGCTAATCCGTTTTATGGCACGAATCCCGTAGGTGCAACCGAAACAAAGGGGAAATCTTTATTTCCCGGTAGGCCAAGTCTAATAAAAGAAGACAGAGACATGGGAGTTGGCAGCTTAACAAATTTTTGTTCCTGATCAGGAAGGAATTGATAACTTAGATTTTGGGAGGCTCAGGATAGTTCTTACCTCGTATCAAATGCATGTGCAATCCACAAGGGGCTTTATTGAGGAAAAGGTTACAAATTGCTCGCCGGGGGCTCTCCAATTCGTCGAACTTGAAAATCGCCCATATGTATCGTTATCGAAGAAACGCACATTTACGGTACCCTTGGTGCAGTGTTAGAACTTCAAAATGAGCATTCACTTTCATTTACTTTCTTTTGAAGACTTTAATAAGCTTTTACCCCGAACACTTGACAACCACGACCATTAGTGCATTATTTTAACTCTTTTACCCACCAAGACCCGTTATTGTCATTACCTTTTCTGATATTGATATCTATCTTGTAAAAAAAGAAAGGGTCGACCTACGATCATTTATATATAGATGCACCTACAGGAGCCGATATTTGCACAATAACAGTAAGCAACAGTCTCATGAGCAGGATGATAAAGACATCTAGAAACCTTGAGTATACAATGTGGGCTTTAATTTCTCATGTACCGAAAGAAATGTTTTTCCATTTTTAATGTTGTCATACTACATGGGAAAACGATAGCCCCAAATCATGAGAAAGATATTATGTTTAAAAAAAAAAAAAAACACTGACAAAGATATATAACAATTCACCGGTATTGACATAAGTTACGTAAACTCTATAGTCTATACAACCCGGCAAGCTGATGCTCCACTTCCTCAGCTACAGCAATTGTGAAACTGCACAGTAGTCACTATTGAAGAAAGGACGAAACAGAAAGATGTTTATAAAACGAAATCCAAAACAATATTGAAAATTCCAGCCAAGTAGCCTGGAACCATCATCCCTTTACCCGGAATTTTGAAGAAGCCCACTTGAAGTAACCACAATTGGCTTCAGGATTAGATGCAGGTCCCTGAAAGAAAAAGAATTGAAAGCTATCACTAGTTAATCCACGGATTACAGCAATCATGGCATGCCATCTGACCATTCTCCATACTAAAAGAGAGTGCATAGAAATCCAGGTACTTATCCAAAAGCCTTGTCTTCCTTTCAAATTCTTCTAAGCATTGACTAAGAAACGCAATAAATTGCCTAGAGCAAATTATTGAGATAGGACACCAGTTTACCTCAGCTCGAGCACAAACATAAAATCGGTGGCCTGAAGTTGGACCTGGTTTCTTCACTATTCGAGCAATACAGGGTTCCTTGTGACCCTTGCAAAGAGGAATGCTACTCTGCATGCGTTGTTGTATCCTTTGCCATTCCAGTAAGGCAACATTGCGTTTCTCTTTTTCCAGAGAACCACCATGTACCTCTCCCTGATCCTGAGTGCATGCACTCAAGCCCAGTTCATGGTGCTCAGGGCTGCTGCGTTGATCATTCAGTACAGAAGTTGCACTTGAGTTATGATTAGAGTTTAGTTCATCCACCTCGCTTGATAATACATCATTAGAAGGGCTTTCAGCACTATTGTTGAGCATGGGACTTTTCCTGAAAAATGACCTGAGGGACAGCTGGGACCATTGGCTTTTCCTTGCTCTTTTCTTGGTTCTCTCTGCAAGCACTGAGCTAATATGCCCACTTTTGACATTTCGCATTATGATTTCAGTGCCATTGCTAGGACAAGGCTTATCAGTGAAATCCTTGGAATGCTCGTCTGCTCTCAAAATGCTACCATCAGAATCTTCTTGGGAACACGGACATGAGTAGCTTGTGGATGAGCCAGGTATTCTACAGCCCATTTCCCCAATATCACTATCTTGCCTTGGAGTGACAATTCCATCCGAACATGAAGTCAATACACTGCAAGATTGAACTTGAGTAGAAGCCTGTCTTTTTGCAAACAGGGACACTGCACAAGATTGAGGTCTTAGACCAAGTAAAGAGATAAAACACGGACATAACTGATATAAATCTAGCCATGTTTGAAGGGCAACAAAAAGTTCACATACCAAGAGTTTGCTGAAGTCCATGAATCATGGGTAGATATCTAGCAGATAAAGATGGGGTGCTATGTTGGGAGACATCAGAGATTTCAACCAAACTCACAAAAACTGGAGCATGATCCGAACCTTCAAGTTTGATGTTCCACCCTCCCCTCCACCTATATGTAGGGAAGTGGAATTAGTTACTTAATTGTCCTTGCATGAACAAGCAGACAGACATTTACATTGATGCATGTGGACATACACGATAAGACATCGGTACCTACACACTGAAGTGCGTACAGACATGCATGCATGCACATGAAGAGAGAGAGAGAGAGAGAGAGTGACCAGAACACCAACAATACAACTATAAGTCATGTTGTTACTTTGTTCAGAATATTGTACCTCTGTGTATTTCCAGGTTTCCAGCGTTTATACTCTGTTAATATGTCACAGTCCTCAACATGGCAGCTGACAATGTTATGGCCTTGTAAGTCATGCTCTTGATGCAAGCATGATCCAGCATAGAGGATATGGTCAATTCTGGTTCCATAATTGAATTGTTCAGCACCTGAATTCGATGGCCAGCATGTATAAGCGTCTCTCCTGCAAAGATTACAGGATGGAAGGGCTAGGTTTCAGCCAATGCTCAACATCCAAATCATTCAAAGACAACTTTGCTAACCAGACATCTAAAACCTCTCAGGATGTTTTGCCCTGAAAATATCCATAAAATGGCCTCCAGACTGCACTAGCAATGATCTAAACCATCTCCTGAAGCTGCACAAAAGAGAACAAAATGTATTCAACAGTGAATTTAGTTGGGAAAGCTGTAAACAAAATAGCATCTTATTGTGCAATTTCCACACGTAGATAGCAGCCCACAGCTTACACATTATTCTCAAAATCTGGACATGCATCACAGCAATCCATAGCTGTGGGAGCAATGTTGAGATCACCAACAACAATTATCCTCCTTCCCTCATGCAGAAGATTCTCCCATCTTTTCTACATTGGATTTAACAATATCAAGCCAAGATTATGAAAGTATTCATTTCTAAGCCTACAAACAATGCCATCAATTGAACAATGAAACACAAGTGGGAAGGAACAATAGAATCTCCATTAAATTCTTTGTTTTTTCCAGTTACCTGTAGTATTTTGAAAAACATGAGCTTAAACTGCACCCTCTCCATATCATTACTCTCAGCTCGAGGGCCGTACACATTGAAAAGAACTGCCAATTACGCAATATTGTCCATTACAATGAGAATTTCATTCTCTTTCCTTAAACAGAAATCAGGAATAAATATCTCTTTTCTCAAAATTTCACTTCATATCATCCCAACCCCATTTTCTCAATCATAATAACCAAACAATAGCGCAGTGAAAAATAACTAACCCACCAAAGTGACCGTGATCAGTGACGAGACACCGCCCCTCGCTGTCCACCTTGATAAGCTCATCCCTCTCAAACTCCCCAAGCCCTCTCGCTATCTCCGCCACTTTACCCTTCTCATTGTTCGAATTATTATTATTAACAAGGCCGGTGAAACCTTCCTCCGCTGCAACCGGCAGCGCCAATTCGGTACTGGAAAACGCCGACTTCACGCGGCAGAAAGTTGCAACACCTAAGCAGAAAGAAAAAACAAAAAAAAAAAAAAACAGAGAGAGAGACAAAGATAATCAAATCAGAGGTGCATTTTCGTTGGGGCAATTTAACAAACACATGTCTTTCGGGGTAATCACCGGAGTACCCAGTCCGGCCTTTGGCGGTGGTGCGCGTGCAGGAGAAGAAGGACTCGTAGCCGTCAGCCACCGCCAAATCCGCCGTTAATTCCTGTCTCCGAAGCTTGGTCTCCTGTTTGTTTGGTTTTGAGTGAGTTGAATTAAATTTTCAGAACAAGAATCGAGGGATCTGCCCCTGAAATCTTTAGAGTACCTGAAAGCAAATGATGTCGGCGTCGAAGGAATCGAGTAATTTGAGAAGAGTACCAAACTGTGAGATTCGTTGCCTCAGGCCATTAACGTTGTACGTCACGATCTTCATTCTCGCTCGCCCGCTCGTCTCACGGTCTGGCCTTTGCCTCTTGCCAGAAATTCGCCGTGTGGGGGAATGACGCAGAGCGGCGTCGTTTCCAGGAAGGTCTTACGACGTCGTTTGTGATTGGATGATTGTTGATTGAATATCCGAACGCTGAGTATAGCGGGATGAGGGAGAGAAGTTATAAATTAGAGCATAGTTTTTTTTTTTTTTTCTTTTTTGGATTTGGTCAACAATATTTTTATCTCATACTATTTAATTTTTGATACCTGAAATATTATTATTTATCATATTGATTTGGTTTTAAAAAAAAAAAAAGTCACTACAAGATGGCTTCAATGTTTATACATATCATAGTGTGCCATTTTTTTCTTATTTCAAGAACGAAAATATTTCTTGGCTCTAAGTATTTAATAAATTGGAGCTCTTTTTTGAAGATTATAATTTTTTTAAAAAAAGATGAACTACATTTCATTTCATTTGGAGTGTTGTACAATTTATTTTTTTTTTTGTTTTTTTTTATAGAAAAACATGTAAAAGAAATTTATCTTGTCTATTAAAAAACATAAGTGCCCCTGCAGCCTGTTCCCCCGCACAATGCTGGCGAACCGTAACATTTCGTAATATAAAGGCTGTCACGCTGTCTCGGGTGCGGGATGTGGAACTTAACGAAGGGAGTTAAAAATAAAAAATAAAAAAACAAAGAGAGAGAGAAAAGAAAAGACTATAAAACGCGCGGATTGGTGGCTCGTGGTAGACACAAACTGATGTTGTAAGTTTCTGGCTGGTTTCGGTATTTGGCGGCGACAGCTGGCAATTGTACCTCGGAATCCATCGTCAGGTCGGGCCTTGATTCTTTCCTGTTCGGCTACCCTCTTCGGAAGCAATGGTCGCAATTGAGTTGTTTAGCCGATGATGTTTTTACGTGGTAGGAAGAGAGAGTGAGAGAGGGGGCCTTTAGGGTTTTAGGACAAGCATATGGATAAGTGGAGGCCAACAACAAACGACTTCTCTCAATCGGTCACGACCCCCTCGCCGACTTCTTGTCTTCAAGACTCCACTTCCGAGCAGCCTAGGTCTGTTCGCGCCGTCTTGTGTTAATTCTGCAATTTAACTTCTTTTTTCTTTTGAAAATGTTTTTTTTTTTCTTATCGTTTTTATTCTTAACTTATATAATTATGCTTCGCCTTTGAAGTTTTTAGGAAAATTCTAGGCGTCCACTAGTTAATTGAATTCTTTCGTCCTTGATGCTGTTAGAAAATTGGTTTCTTTTTGTACTGTATTATTACTTGATTTGGGTATCACGATCTGTTGACTTTTTCCCTTTTTGTTTCCTTTTTTTTTTTTGACAGAAAAGTTTAGGACCTTAAGATGGGCTGCATTAGTTTGGTTGGATCTGCGCCTGCAAGTGCTTGCTAATTGAACTGCGGTTCATTTCGTTGTTTGATTAGGTTTTTGGTTTTTCTTGTAGACAAAGGCCTGAAATGGAAGTGAAGGATCCCGTTGTGGCTAGGAAAGCTCACAAGGCAGACCGTGAAAAGCTGAGGAGGGATCGTCTCAACGAGCTCTTTCTAGAGCTGGGTTGTGCTTTAGGTAATAAAGAAAAGTTTGCACTCGATTACTGAAGTCGATGGTTTCCTAGTTTAGAATTCTGGCCGCTTATTAGCTTGGTTGCTTGTATTGATATGCTCTAATAATTGTCATTTACTGTTGCCAAAACGGTATGATTGTCAAGAAAAAGCATGAAAGTTGAAAGCATTTTGCCGAATGAGAAACTATATGTCTTAGATGCAACTAAGAACTTCTCTTTTAGGTGAAATATGAAGTTTTTGAAATCCTGATTAATTACAAGGCTATATTATATGCAGACCCAGATAGACCCAAGAATGACAAAGCAACCATTTTGACAGACACAATTCAAATGCTGAAGGATTTAGCAGTTGAAGTCGATAGACTAAAGACTGAGTATGCAGCACTCTCAGATGAGTCATGTGAGGTGATTGTCTACTCATAATCGATCACTGTGGTCATGATACATATATTATTGCTCAAGTGACTTGCTATATCATGTTCAATACAGCTAACGCTGGAAAAGAATGAGCTGAGGGAAGAGAAGGCATCTCTTAAGTCTGAGATTGAGAATTTAAATGTTCAGTATCAACAAAGATGTACGGTTATGTTCCCATGTGCTGCTGTTGATCCTTCTGTCATTATGGCTCCATCTTATTCATATCCAGTTCCTGTACCCGTGCCACCTGCCCCAATACCCATGCATCCTTCACTGCAGCCATTTCCCTTCTTTGGAAATCAGAATGCTGGCGCCATTCCTTCTTCCTGTTCAACCTTTGTTCCATACCCTATTCCTGCCAACCATCAAAATGAACTTCCATCAACCCAATATGCTTCTACTTCCCATGTTTCAAGCAAACAGGATTCCAAAAGCCAGTCAACAAATCGTGAAAGGGAAGATTATATGGGAAGATCTGATGATTCTGGTGATGTTGTAACGGACCTTGAACTTAAAATGCCTGGATCAACGGAACAGGTTACTTCTACACTTGGTACTACTAGTTCTTGCAAAATGCTTAGTTTCTCAACATATGAAAGCTGACTCAGGAGAGTTTAGCAGGTTAGATTAACTGGAGAAAGAAAAGGCAAGCAGCCACAGAACAAGGAAAGATATTTAACAAATGGTAGCTCCTCGAGCAGAATTTTTTCATCTCAAGGTCTATGTGATAGCTCCTCCACTAGCGTGGGAGATGTCCCAAAATTTGGCAAATGAGATTGCTGCTGGTGTTCCTGAACTGCTAACCTGACAAGGGAGTCATTAATTTGTTGTCAGCTTCTGCCCGGCTAGTGTCCTTAGTTTGAGCTTGAGTCGTGACAAATCTGACCTGAACTCTGACTATACATGGTCGTGGAAACAAGGTCTATTAAGGCTACTTAGGAACAGGGGAATGTAGGTCCTACAGCATCCTGATGGTCTTAGGTGCCTGAACCTGGAATTCTTGGCTTACTTCCATGTAGTCGAGACATCCATAATTGGACTTGCTTCCTGGCTGACAAAGAAGATGCTTCAAACCTGCCACCATATCCTTCTCAGGCCTGAGAGTCAAACATGAAGTAGTTTGTTGGTGCCTTGGGGCACCAAACTTCCGTAAGTTATCCCTGCAAAGTGCCTAATTTTGATTCGTTGATTTAGTTTATGAATTACTCTTTCACTTACAGCCATTTAGATATGAACTCCTCTTTCACTTATAGCCTTCGTCGTTCCTTAGCATAGCCAACTCACATTTGAAGTAAATCTTTCGTTCTTATCAGCCTTCAGGATGACAGCCAAAAATGCCTTGCGTATAGTAAGCATCTTTGTAGTTCTTGCATCACAAGAGAAACTATACACAATTCCGAAAATTGAAATAATGATGAAGGACAGCTTGAACAACATATCACAGAAGTAAGACATATCTGATATAAATTCTAATTACCAACCATTGATTGCCGCTTATTGTGTTTTATGTTACAAAGTTGAGGGGGCCAGAACCAAAGGAAGTCCTACATCCCAATAGAATTTACACAAATAAGCTCAGCGTAGGTGAAGCCATCTGTCAGGCAGAGCTACGCCAATTCTCTAACCTTCACTTCTCCACTAAACTCACTTCGATCTTCTTACAGACAGCCCTGTAAAAGTGGAAATCATCGTTAATAATTTGGGATACGGAAAGAGATGCATGAGGTGGTCATTGTGTTGAAGACACAGTCGTCTGAGGAACATGTGAGATTTGTTTTCGGACATGGCAGTTGCTATATTTGAGAGATTTTGATTTCCAAGTTGTGGACGGTTTAGGTCATTTCTGTCGATGTGTCTGCAACTTGGGTTAACACGATTACGCTTATAGTGAACCCAGTTCAAATCGAACCCAAACCATAAATATTTATGTCTGTCCTCTTCTGCCTTTCAGAAGGCCCAGTCCAACTGAGTTGCTGAACAAAACCTTCGTCGAGGTTCACAGCCTCAAAGCTCCAAAGCGTGGGCTGTACAATGCGAGTTTTGAACCTAGGAGACATTTTATCCTTCAACTTCTTTTAAAAAAACTGTACCCTAAAAAAAAAAAAAAGTTATTAAAAGTAAAGAACAAGGCCATTTTTATTGAAATTTTCTATAAATAAATTATACAAATAACACAGAAACGAGGTAATTTATGAAGTAATATATATATTTATTAGAATTATCACTACATGAACAAATTTTGTAAAATGTCTTGAATGATATATATGTTCATCTGAATATTCTGTAAAATTTATTGGTATAAATGACAACAAATTATATATGGGAAATGAAATGAGCGAAGGCACAATTTCTTTCCCCTTTCTTCTGCTTAACTCCGAACAATCTTTAATGGCATAAAATGTTTATTGAGTCAAAGTCAGGAAGTCGGTAGGGATAAGGAGGAAGGGTAGGTAAGGTTTTTTCGCCTTGAGTTTAGCCATAACATTATGAGTACTTTTCTCTTCTTTGCACCTAACTTAATTACCGTAGGACCTTTGACATGCATAAAATTTTTCGTTCTTCTAAAATCATCATGCAGTCTGTTCTGCAGTATAATGAGGTTTGATTTTCTTACGATGAACATGGGTAACTTTGTCCACTCATTACTAAGAACCGCAGATAGCTTGTTTTGGAAAACAAAAGGGAAATTGTGGTCCATATCAATTTTTTATATAGTTTCCACTTCCATGTGCGTGAGTGAAGTGGAGTGGGTAGCAGCATAATGGGAAGCTACTTGTGCACGCTCTCGATGCAAAATGTTTTAAGAAAAAAATGGGGGCGGTGGAGAATGAATTCTATGTTTCGTTTACAATATTTTTTTCTTTTCGGTTCATACACTTCATTGGTAGACAGATGTTAACTGAGAATTGACTGAATATGCAACCAGAACAGATGACTGAATTATTACCGAAAATCAGACATTTAGGTTCACAGAAGATCTGAGAATTGGCAGAATATGCAACCAAACAAATGACTGAAATATTGGCTGAATATATTATTTGTGGGACTGCAATACATTATGCATAAAAACATTCAAATGAGGCAGTGGTTGCGTGGGGGAGGTCAGCCAACACACTAACCGCGAAATTAACATGACACCACAAAACGACATTAAAAACTTGAAAATAGGCAGCACAAAAAGTGGTAGATAGCCAGATATAATTAAGTAGAGAGACAATATCATCGAGAATTTAAGCAAGGATGTCCTCCATGGGCTTAGCTTCCAACTTGGCTTTCTCCAATTTCTGCAATTCCTGCTCCTTGGCCAACTTCTTTAGCCTTGCCAATTCAAGGTCCTTGCTCATCTTCCTCCTATACATCTCTGCAAATGTCATGGGCTCCTCCAGCACTGGCTTCTCTCCTTCTCTGACCTTGAGAGGGTACACTGTTGCCTCTGGTGCTGGGTTCTGGAATGTGGCTATTGACAACCTGCTGTAATTTGAGTTTACCACAGCCTGGTGGTCTGCATTCTTGAATCTTCCATTGCTAAGGTACTACACCAAGAGAATACCGGTAAATCCAACCAATGAGCTAGCTAATCATGTCATCCATTTTTTCGAGAGCTTCAATTTCAAGATCAAAATTATAATTTCTCTTCTCTATTTCCCAGGATGTCCACACTTTATTTGGTCGAAAACACAAGACATGAAAATATGAGAAATTGAGTAATCGGAACTCCGAATTGATAAATACCAAGGCTGCCACTATGGGTTGGTGAGACCTGACATTCAATGTGGGAGGAGATGCCTTTTTTTTTGGCCTTTTGCACAATTTAAGTGACATCACAGGACCTTATTGAACTCACTTCTAGTACCTACCGGTGCATCTCTTGTTGCTCTTCTTCTTTCTTTGTTTTTAATTTTTAAAGTGAGCAATTGGTAGTTAGTATCACTGCCCGTGCCTGGGCCATATTTGATCACGTAAGACATGGCCATTTCATGATCAGAACTTATGGTGAAGAAAGAACTATGAATGGTTGGTGATCGGTATGGTCAAAACTAACCCGATAGACGTGGCCTTCACAAGACCAAAATAAGATGCCAATTTAATTAAAAAAATAGAAAAAGCCAGAAAAAACGACAAACACATATTGATAAATAAATCTAATAATAATAATAATAAAGAATAATAGGTTAACACTTACATGACCATGGTCTCCAAGATTGACCACAAAGGCACCTTCAACAGGCTGAACGGTAATCCAAGACTTACCATCGTCCCTGGTGGCCTGAAGGCCGCCCACGTTGTCCTGGAGCAAGAGGGTGATGGTGCCCGGATCGGTGTGGCGCTTGAGGCCAAGAGTAAGGTCCGGTTCTGGACATTTGGGGTAGAAATTGACCACGACCTTTTGGTCCATGTCCACACAAGCTTTCGTCAGGGCCTCTGTCTCCAGACCCATGGCCTCCGACAGAACCCCAAGAAGCTTGCATGCAAGTCCCATTAGCTTCTCGCTATACTCCTCAGTCACGGCTCTCCATGCCTCAGGCTTGTCGGGCCACCTGGAGTAGTCCCGGGTGCGAAGTGGGTATGAGAAGTATGTCACAATTTCACGCCAATCTTGCACGGTCTCTCCCTGCAAGTAAAATTGGGCTTCAGATTCAAATTTAGGCTATAGTACACACGCCAATAATTAGCTAGATTGGGATTACTTTTGGTTCGCTGCAAAACAATATTTCTGATTTGCCAAATTTCCGTGGGAAAAAAAATTAATGCTGTCAGGAAGTGCTTTTTTCTTTTCCTTCTTTGCAGGAACAAATGACATTGGCATTGGATATTGATTAATTACAGGAAAGTCACAATGAAATGCTTGCAGATGGAAATATGGAAAATGCTTAAAAGGGTAACCTGTAAATGGCTTGAAACAATGAAACCACCCTTCTTGCCGCCGGACATATCAAAACGGAGCTTCTCCTCCGAGGGCAGGGCAAAGAATTCTGTGGCAAGACGTGTCATTTCAGAGATAAGCTTGGCATCAACGCCATGATCAACCACCTGGAAAACTCCCCAATCCTCGCATGCATCGACGATCTTCTTGCAGATCTCATCTCTCTTCTCGCCTTCTTCATCGATCCCAGCCAACGAAATCACCGGAATTTCATTGCTGAATTGGTTGTACGCCACTTTTGGACGCTCATCTTCGTCCCTAACAAAGCTGGCCTGCAGGGTCTTCTCCTCTGCCAGGGCCGTGAGGGTTGCTACTCGGGGTGCCATAATCGCCTTTGGTTAGTTGCTATCTTTTCTTGGTGTCGATGGTGTGTGAGTATAAATATAAATCTTTGCGACTTAATTTTGGTAATGGAAAAGAAAAGCAAGCTACTAAAAAGGTATGACCTGCGAAATCAATGGGTGGATGTCCGTGGAAGCTTAATAATGGCTGTCTATATATATAAACCTTGCCTAACCTCTTCTAGCTTTCCCCCAACTACCTCTCTAGCTCGTGATTCATTCCAGACTCCATGCTACCAAACCTTTTGCTTCCAGAAAATGCAAGCTACCGCACAGCTTTTAGAATTTTGATGAGTGATGTATTTCAAAAATTTTTAAAAAGAGAAATAAATAATATAAATTTATAAATTTAATATTCTTAAATTTTAAATTAAAATATATTAATAAAGACACAAATTAATTATTTATTTAAATTTCACTTAAATTTATCTGGATTTTCCCTAATTTTGAGGTCACGGCTTTCGTTACAATGCCATAGCCAACTTTTATCTTTCCTTTTTCTCTATGAATGTTGACATAACAATTTCTATCTGCTTTTGATTTTTCCCTGTACACTTTTTTTTCCCCAAAGGGTGACTGTGAACACCCTTTTGTAACAAATAATGAACGTATAAGCGACTTTTTATATATTCAAACCAATAACGTATAACGTAAATTTTAATAAATTGAATGTAATATTGATGTCAAATATATATAAGGTAACGTATAATTGATAAAATTCTTATCACATATTCCATTAAAAATAAATAAGCATATGATGTGACAAACAAAAATTTCATGGACTGTTAGATAACTAAAATTTAAAAGAAATAAAATGAAATATTTAAAAAATTCCAAGTAAATTTTTTTATGCACAAGTAATTTCTTAAAAAAACAAAAAAGAAAACGATAGAAAAATCGCATAGGGAAATACATGAGATGCAAAAGGTCAAAATCTAAAATTGATTTTTTCTTCCATTTAAATTTCGTATAATGCAATTAAGAAACAAGCCAAATATGTACCTAACAAATGTCCTTGGGAAGTTTTTTAATTTGACTTATATTAAGTTAATTTTGTACATAAAAAAATAAAAAAATTAAAGTGAAGTTGAACTAAATTAAGAAAAAAAAGTGATAAAAATGAGGAGTTTGTTATATTCACAACAAAAATAAGTATAATAAGTATATGTTTTGATATTAATTTTAGTGGTAATTTAGTTAGTAATTAGGTGTATCTTCTCTCGTATTAGTCTAAATTTGAGTTTCTATATTGAAGGTTATGCTAACAAAAATAATTACTAATATTTGAGGTTAAGTGTAAAGAGAAATTTATTTAAATTTAGTAATATTTACACGATAATTTTTTTATTAAAAAATTTAAAAAATAATAAAAAAATATTTTTTTAATTTTAATTTATAAATATAATAATTAATATAATTATAATATA
The DNA here is from genome assembly GCA_020883675.1 of Bruguiera gymnorhiza. Taxonomy (NCBI): domain Eukaryota; kingdom Viridiplantae; phylum Streptophyta; class Magnoliopsida; order Malpighiales; family Rhizophoraceae; genus Bruguiera; species Bruguiera gymnorhiza. The sequence continues at coordinate 6,755,791 of JAIRCJ010001054.1, read as the reverse complement.
TTTATTTCTTATTAAAAATAAATATATTTTGATGTATCGCCACTGGATTATATTTGATCTATTATCGGCAAAGAAATCATTATCCTTGATCCCGGATTAACTCATTCAAGCGTTAGAAGTCCGTCCACATCATATCTTCATCCAGCTTTTAACATAATTCATTAGCATCCTTAGCTTGCATATGGTGGTGCCGTGTATAGCCCCTCAAATTTCAGGACAAGCCCTCGGCAATTATTGGTTATCCTTTTTCGCGCCTCTGGTCTCTTCCACAGTCTTTCACATTCATTCAATTTTTTTACCATCATTCTTAATTTTATATATATATATATATATATATATATATTATTTTAGTTAAATTTTGTTTAAAATTTTTAAGTTCTTCCACATGTAATATTAAATTAAATTAACTATTTTTAAAGTGAATTAAATGTAAACTTTTCTTACGTTTTTTTTTTTTAATAAGATCAGTTGGTGTATGTATATAGTGTAACTCTCTAATTTGTTCTTCACGTTATGACATCCATTAATTTAGGTTCAAAGCCCTAAGATATTTAATACTACCAACAGAAGTAGATACTCCAGCTCTATGGCAATCCGCAGCCAAGCGAGGTAGGACCGAAATACGAAAAGAGAAAGTATTCTTTAATGCCCTATGCAGATTCTTTTTCAGCTCAAATGGACAGGATATAAATGCAGTTATTTCTGAACTACCAGCGTTTTTTACGTACCCAAATCCTGAAATAATTTCACGGGCCATTTGCTCCATAGTTTATATTATTCCATTCTAGTAATTTTGTCATCGGCTGGACTTTTTTGGTCCATTCCAAGTTCTAATCGTTGACTTCTTGTGAGACTAGGGATAGATTTTTAGTCTTTTGATTAAACGTCAGTGCCTGGCCTGCCCTTCAATGACGTCCGGTAGTAGAGTTTTTGAAGATAAGTTGAATTTGCAGCACGTGGCTTTCCTCATCTACCCATTGCGGCTAGTCACGCACGCGACTTACTTACCCACTCGGTTGCCTACAGCTTGTAGGTTTCCCGTGTCTCCGCCTACTGTTTTGCGTCACCCGCCTGCAATTTATTTTCCAATTTCTTTGCTTTTGCTAGGCCGATAATTATACAGTCTTGTAGTCAATAGCTTGAGGATGATTGATCATTGGATTGGCATAATCGTTCGACACAATAAAAAAGTCCCATCCCCAAATGGCAGCCCAATCCAATGGGTGTATATATTGCAAATTTGGAACGATATATATATATATATATATATATATATATCGTTGACCTTGCCCTGTCTTGTGGACCAATATGTAAAAAATCCAAAAATTGAAAATAAAACCCGAAAATTCAAGAAAAAAATATGATATACTCTGCATGCATAGGGATCAATTGATCAAAGCTGGCAAAGCTTTGTTTTTTTTTTTTTTTTTGTATTGGAAAGAGCACCTAGCAGGCATATACCCACCCTAAAGATATATATATATTTGAATTTATTAGATTTCCTCCAACTTCCCCTCACGAAGGCATTATTATTGGATATTTCACTGTTTTATGCAATATATCTACATCCCTTTTGATAATGCACACCAAAAGACAAAAGTTGTGATTGAGAGAGGCTTGTTATGAGGGATTGAACTGCTCAATCACACCTCTTCGATACTTCTTTGAGATTTGGGTGTAAATATAGGAGAGGTTAATTATAGGCACAAAACTTACTAATTTCAGATAATGTGCAGCAGCGATGTACATATGGATTAGAGGGGGAGAGAGAGAGAGAGAGAGAGAGAGAGAGAGATCATTATTGGAGGTAAGCCCAGCTGCCATCCCAAAGTGCAGCATCTGGGGTTGGCCCAATTATTTTCATTTTGGTCTTATTGTGCCGATGGTGAGAGTCTCTTGTCCTCTGGACTGCCAAATCGCTTGCTATGGGCCCACCCGGAAAAGCCCACATTACAGACCCGTGAGAGCCGAGGCCTTATTAAGGAGAGGCAGGCGTGTAAAATTGGACATGCCGTCCTGAGCCGGACCCCAATTTTTTTTTTTGGGCACCCATATCATTTCGTACCGTGTCAACTGTCGAGCTTGCTTATCTTTCCTGCTGTGCATGTTGGGCTCAACAAAGATTCCCGTGCCTAGTTCGTGTTATATTAGGTTAGACCCTTTGAAACATAAATAAATCTTTTTCCTTTTTAAAAATGGAAGTAAGATGATTACATAACAAAAAATGTAAAATTTAATTAACGAATCAAAAAAAAAAAAAATCATTTGCTTATCTTCTCTATTTTCACCACATGATGACATCATCGTATGTTTAGCCTTTTCACGCACGGGCCAGGGTCATCCTATACGTTTCTACACCTCTAGGAGGCAACTATTCAAATTTTTGGCCCTAACGGCTAGTTTTCATATACTCCGTATCTATCCGTGGGCCGCAGGCTCCAACGGTCATATTACCGTTCAAACCCCGCGCTTACCAAATATTTCTCTAAAAATAAATATTTGTCTTTATATAGGCCCTCTCAATTTTGCCCTCATGCTATCTGCTCTGTCTTTTCCATTTGCTCTCTCTCTCTCTCTCTCTCTCTCTCTCTCTCTCTCGCCGTTTTCTTGTCTAATTTTCTCCTTTACTTGAGTTCTTGAATCCATGGAGACCCCATCATCAGCAAAAAGAATGACACGGTCCCAGACCCGGGCTGCCCTTGGAAACGCCAACAATAACAATAGCCTCATCTCAAGTAAGTGGTTTTACTTTTCTAGTTCGTCCTTCAAACAATCAATTCAGGATTCAAAGAAATTAGATTTTCAAGTAATCTGGGATTTTTATAACAATATTGAAGAAAGATTCCATTTTATCAAGTCGTCTTGGGTTAATAAAATAAGGGGATTTATGTGTCTTCTTGATTTGTTTGAGGTATATTCGGTTTATAACGTTTTTCTTGATTTTTATGGTGTTTCAGGGAAGATGGAAGAGTCAGAGAAGAGCGTTTCAAATTCAAGAAGAAGAGATGCAAAGCAACAGCAAGATCGATCTGTACTTATTGATATAACAAACGATTCGCCGATTGTTGGGCTTGCAGTGGGGGGCTTGGGGACTCCGTCGTCGGCCATAGCCAAGAAGAGAAGCTATAGAGCCAAGAACAGCAGCACTCCTGGCTCTGGGGAGGCCTTACTCAGGGGTCAGGTCCAAACCCTCTTGCAGAGAGTTGAAGAAGAGGAAGTGCTCTCAAAACTTCCTCTGGAGAACCGTCCTTTCCTCCGTCTCCAGGGATTTGTCAATTCACCGATGGGACTTCTTGCACCGACACCGGCGAATACGCCACAAGTCCCTAATCTGCATGGGGATGGGGAAATGAGCAACAGTGGCATGGCTTCGGTCACTCCTTTGCCAATTACTCAAGAACAACTCGAGATTTGTCAGGTTTAGTTTACTTCTAAGACCCGTTATTGACATAATTGAAACATGTTAGAAGGTTTTGTGAATCCACGGCGGTCCACCTATCCCCACAAAAAGGAAAAAAGGAAGAAAGAAAGAAAAACCACTATAATGGGGCTGTTTTACATTCTGTTTATATTTTGGTTCCAATTGTTGGGTTCTCGATACTGATAGGCTTATGATATGTTTGGAAGGAAGAAATGGAAGAAACTAAATGTGGGATTGGTTGCTTTTCTTGCAGATGGGTAGTGATGGCCTCGAATCACAAAAGACCTTGACTAGATCTTTACTGCTGGATTTTTCTGATAAGTCTGAAGCCTCTGATTCATCAGAAGAATGCTCTGTGCTCACTTACCAAACAGTAGGAGAAGTGGGTGAATGTGAGAAGTCATCGCCAACAGATGATGACAATTCCTCTAACTGGTCAATTCAGGGCAATGCCAGTGCCCATGGTGGAGATGAAGAAGTGATTGAAGGCCAAGAAGAGGAAGAAAATGGAGGATTGGTTGATGAACTTTGTGAGGGTATCAGCAAGATGAGCGTAAAGGAGACCGCAGGGACAAAGTTTATTGGAAAGCGCACGATATTTCTTTATGACAGTGAAGATGATGAGATTGTTGACAAAGTGGAGGTAGAAGGTGATGCTATTTCACCAAGCGTTACACACTTGAAGGGCTTTCCAACCCCAAAAGGGAAGCATCTGCGCTTTCTTTCTCCAGAGAAAGAAGAAGAAAATTAGCGATGCCTACTGGTGTTTGATTTTGAGTTTGGTTGTCTCTCTCGACACCACTTTTACTGTTCTTTTTGCGTTCTGGGATTCAATCGACACACTGTTAAAGTGAAAAAGAAAAATTGATGAGAAATGATTCTCTTTTGTGGAACACTATAATGTGTTGTGATTTGAACATTCATTTCGCAAGAAATAAAAGTTCTTTTTTTTTTTTTTTTCTGTTTTGGGCCTGTACAAGTTTCCAAGTCCAAGTTTAAAATAACCATCAACTGCAATGATTGTGGTGGGTCAACAAATTTTCTTCCTGAAAATGCAACGAAACACACATATAAAAACAGTATTAGAAGTTGGATTATTTGCATCTTATAGAATAATCCATCCAGATGATAAGTTCATTTTGGTGGAATAACTTAGATGACCTTCTCTCTTTCCGTGCCTAGTTACCGGTATAAGAAGGAACAATACGTTTTAATGAAACCAAGATAATTAAGTTGATAAATTATATAGTTAAATCCGAGTTTTTTGTTAGTTCTAAAGACATTGTTAAGAAATCATATATTACCGGTGAGACACGAATTTATATATTAACTCCAGCAAATTTGAGGTTGTAAATGAGCTAAAATATTAAAGATTGTGAATCAAAAGTACGACGTTATTGTCAATTGCTGGTCCACTCTTTTTGGTTGCCTGGACCATCCTCCTCCCACCCATTGTATCAAAATGCAGTGCGGAAAGGAGGCAAGTCTTAATCAAGACAAAGGGGGTTAAGAGGTTTCGCGCATACACATAGCCAGGAAGTAGAACCATCGAATCAAAAGTGAAGATGGACGGTCCAATCCAACAACCCCATTGTCAACTTCAAACAACAAAATTCCAGTGAAGTGGACGCGAAGAAACGAAAATGCCCATGATGTTATCAACTTCCATTAACCAAAGCCAAAAATAAAAAAATCACCAAGCCCACTAATTAATTAGTAACGACCTCTCTTAGCGCACGTAGATGTTTATCCTCTCCCACATTGAAAGTTGTTTTAAAAGTAGCATTATCTTTGTTCACCACAGGCATTCACATTCAATTGTATTTTTTCATCTCTCCATAAGGGTTGGCGGTCCTCTTGGTCCCCAAAATGGACAAAGATGAGGGCGGGTCGGTGATTATGGGTCGGGTGGAGATCGATACAAGAGCGCCATTCCGGTCGGTTAAGGAGGTAGCCATGTCGTTTGGGGAGAGAATTTTAGCCGGGGAGACTTATGCCAACAAGCTCAAGGAGGTCCCCTCTCTCTCCCCTCCTTGTTTGATGATGCTTGTATGTCTTTTTTTTATTATTTTTTTTTATTTTTCTTTCGCTTTGCAACAAATTGTGGTCAAGGGCATTGGTATATTAGCAGACACTATGTAACATAAAGGGTCCGATTCCCGATTCCTTTATTTTAAGTATATAATCACTAATTTTTATCGTTGTGATCAAAATTATATATTTATTTTTTAAAAATTCTGTTTAGGATATTAAAACTCTTTTTAAAAGAATTTTAAACTAGACAAACTAACAAATTTATAATTATATTATATCATGTCAAGATTTTATCTCTAATTAAACAAAATATACCCAAAAAAAATTTGAAAAGAATAACTATTAATATGTGTTAATGGAAGAAAAATTTTTATAAATGTCTTAACACCCCTAGCACTATTTTCTTTTTAAATTGAGGTTCAATACTAAATGTTTAATGAATTGACTAAAATTTCTCATGTTTTTCTTTCTCCTGGACTACCAACAAAGTGCTGCACCATCTTATGGATGCATGTTTTATAACGAACAAGTAATTAGGCACAATTTTCTAGTGAATGAACATGGTATCTAGCTGATTAAACATATAGCTTCTTATTTAGATTCAAGCTGCAGTTAGTGAGAGTGAACATGCCAGACCCGGAATTGACGCCTTAAAAACGGAGCTTGAAGAAGCTAAGCTAAGCCTTCAGAAAGCCAGGGAAGAAGGTCAAATAATGACATATTGCATAAGATCTCTGAGAGAAGAGCTAGAACAAACAAAGAGAGAACTGCAATGGCTAAAAGGAAGAGAATTATATCAGAAACAGCCGCTTGAGCCAGAGATTGAAGAACTCAAGTTCGTTGAAAATGCAACCAAACTGGAGATTAACGAGTACAATGTTGAAGAAGCCAAGGTGTTCCAAAAGAAGAGAAGCGTGAAATTTGCAAGCCCTCGTTCGTTGGCTAAAGTTATTGTCACCGAAGAGGAAATGCTAGAGAGACCACATAATCCTGCCAAAAAGACTATGAAGAAAAGGTCGCTGATCCCCATTTGGGGATGGCTATTTTCGAGGAGAAAGGGAAGCCAAGACGTTGGTTCTTCAAGAGATTGAGACCCAAATTCGTCTGAATCGTGCAAATAATGCCACTGTAATCAAAATTTTTTTTTAGGGGTGCTGTTTGCTTTGTTGTTATGGTCGTCACCCGTTCGATAATAAATAATTTGAGATATATATTGGATTGTGAAATGGGCTTGAGCTCTTTCAGCCAGGGTCTACTAAGAAACTGAACAGTCTCGGTCTTAGTCAAGCAGCATCCTTATGTTGGGCCCGTGAAGGATTACGGTTCAATGTTCAGGCCTTCAGGAAAGCATACAGTACCGCAAAGGCACCTATTTTGGGCTCACCCATCTTTCAGATTTTTCCTTTCTACTTTTTTTTTTTTATATATAATTATGTACGGATCATATTTTTCTAAAATTTACACCCTAAGTTCCTAAGTCTAGGTTCTTAAATGGACACCTACTACTTCAAAACTAGATATTTATCTTAGATGTTTTAAATTCGAATCTTGGCGGAATGAATGGTCCAATTGATTAGTATTTTGCAAATACCTACATGCCTGGTTTGTTCAATAGCAGCTTGTACATTCAATAGTCAATATTGCTCCTTCTCTTGCTTCCTACTTAACCAGAATTTCTGGACGATAATCTGATGTCGTGTTTCTTGGAAGACGAAAAATAATGTTTTTATTTATTTTTTATAAATTGGGTTGGCAAGTCGGTTTAATTTAATAGAGATTGCGGGGGTTAATACATGCTTGACGGCATTAAAAATATGTGAACATGCACCTGTAGCCATGTGACCCCATCAGAATGTCAGCCAAAGCTTTATAAAAAAATAAAGAGGTTGCATCTATGCACTATCTTTCATCCTCCTGTTCTTTAACCGTTAGCCAGTGGCTTGCATGTTTGCACTTTAGTTGCCACCGCTGAATTGGTCATGCCTGTCCCTGTCAGGTGAGATATAAATGCAAGCCTTTGATTTGTGTGTCCGTTAATTCTTCAAGTTATAGTCTTTTTCTGTTCTTTTTAATTTTCCAGGAAGGAGGAGTGAGAAGGGGAATAAGGAGGTAAATGACGGGCTACCGGCCACTCCACAACAAGTCCAGAAAAATTCTATTAATGGCCCTCACAACCTCACGGGCCTATGGCAGCCCATAAACTAGTCTCCAAGAGCCGTAACCCCATTTGTAGGCGTTGCTCTCTAAGTTTAAAAAGACCCGTAATTAACTCGATTAAGTATAAATAAATTAAATTTGCACTCACTTGAAGTAACAAATCTCTCTCTCTCTCTCTCTCTCTCTCTCTCTTATTTAGGAACTCGCATTCTATTATTAACTTAATCATTAGAATATTATTGTCAGAATTAATCTCTAATCTTTGATTATGCCTTCCTATGTAAGTTTTCTTTCTATCCTTGTGACTAGACCTCCAAGTTACCAGTCTTTTCCAGACCCTCTCAATTTATCATTTTTAGTGAGCACCCCTCGTAAAGGAGAGCAGGAATTTGAATCCTCATTTCCGACTTTCGGGTCTTATGCACGTGTTTATTAGTGGGTGAGTGTTGAAATTGACACGAAAATGATCTCGATTGCAAATTATGTTGCCACTTTCCTTCCAGGCGTCCTTCAACTTAAATTACTTGGGTTCCATTTTTTTAGTCTTCATAAATTTTGATTTATGGAGATGGTTAAAGGGATCAGAAAAAATCATACTTTCTCGGAGAAATATAAATGTTAAATAATAGAAAAAAAAATGAGGATGCAAGATTGATAAACTAGGTGAAATGGAAAAAAATGAAAAATCATGACCCATGATTTAAATTAGATTTTATTTATTTTATATATTAATTTTATGTTCTTTTTAATTAGATTCAATGTGAAATAACAATTTATTTCTAGAATAAATTATTATTATTCTCTAATTGGCATGTTAGAATTTGAATTTAATATTTTTTAACCTTGAAGTTGACTGCTATTTTTTCTTTTTTATTATGACAAAAGTAGCAAAAAAAAAAAAAACAAACAAACAAACAAACAAAAGAAACCGCCTAAACAAGGAATTAGGGGATTTGGACCCTGAAAAATGGTTGGCGGACCCGTGGTGGGTCATCGCCCATTCGGTTGATAGATATTAAAACTAAAATGGGGCCCAACAAACACGGGCCAAGTAAGCAAAACAAGGGGAAACCAACCAACATCTGGGAACTTCAGGCCCAATTAGTTTTTGGGCCCGTTGGCCCACATCATATACTAGAACCCAACATGCAACCAAAACCCAAACCTGCGGTCCGACCGTCCTCCTCAACCATCCACGGCGTTTACAGAGACATGCTCAAACCGGTAGCCAATCATCTGTTTCTCTTCGAAATCATTTGCACAATTCTTCGGAGCATGGAAGTCGGTATGGTTTTCAGAGATTATGTACGTGCTAAATTCAACTTGATCTTATGTTTTTTCGTTTTCTTCTTTGTTAGCATAATTTTGCGGGTTAAATTTGGAATTATTGCTTAGCATAATGGGAGAATCGGTTCAATGGATTTTCACAAGACTTCTGCAAGTTATCTAGTTACTGCTGCCGCAAGTGACGATGAATCCATTCACCGTTTTCCTTTTTAGTAATCAACTTCAGACTCAAACTCGAGACTTTCAACCTTATGACTTTAGTACCAGTGAGTTGGTAAATCCATTCGCCTTCAACAGCATGAGTATAAAACATGTGAATGAAGGATAAATGCAACCGCACTACATTGTGAGACTGGAACTTAAAATCACTCATATTTCAAGGGTCCCAACGTTGACTTATTCATACCCAATGCAAGAAAACTACGGCATTTAGTGGCGGCGAAATGGCTTACAGGTGACGAAAAATGGATGAAAAAAGGGGTGGATTTTCGATTTGCAAATTAATTGCTGATAAAAGCTTAGTTATTGCTAAGCCCTTCAACGTCAGGAGAAAAGGTAGATCAACAGGAAAAAGGTTGCGAAAAGGAGACTCATTGGTTCAGTCTTTATGTGATGTGTGAAAAACATGCGTATAATGATCAAAATGGCGAGGTAACAAACCACGGACGAGCCTTTGCAAAACTTTTCATGAAATTGGCTGGAAATCGTGATGCTGCGTCATGCCTCGCATTACTGATATGGGACATTACGTACTGGAAGACTGAAAAAGCTTTAAAGATCTGCTTGGATCCACAGCTAAATCTCAGTATATCAATCAACCATGAATAGAATCGTCTGTCTATAGTTTACTCATTGAGAACTCTTTCTTATGGTCTTTTTTAAGCCTAAAATCTCCCTCAAATGTAATTGGGTCATACCATGCCATAAATTGGTGAACATTTGTCAAACCAAATAAAGGAATGCATCTCATTCACAGTCATGTCGACGGGGACCCTTTTTCAATTATTATACTTTCTGTTAATTAAAGGGGTTTCTTGGAAAAGCAAGAAAGATGGAGGACAGAAATAATTAGATTCAGTTGTTGAATGTCTCTGATTGCATCATCACAATAACGCTTACCCATCCGAATGCATGCCCTCAGCCTAAGCGATGCCAAGTTGATGGTTTTGCCTGATATTTTCCGCGACAAAGCATTTGCTTCATGTATCGTTAAGTGTCAATAAGAGAAGGACAAACTACAAGTTAAAATAACGATGTGACATAATGATTAAAAAGTCATTTGTTATGTCAAAAACTATGAGTTTGAAATTCTATTCAAATATTTGATGAGATTAAAATGAAATTAAATGTATTCACATTAAATTTACTCTTTTAATTGTGGTGGTACGACCTGTTTTCTTCTAATTGCAGGGTGTTACCTGTTTTCCTTTTTTTTTTCAGGTTGGCAAAGGGATATAATCTATGTGCAAGTTAACAAAACTCTTCATCTTTTAAGCTTCCATCAAAAATTTTCTTTTCTTTTATGCAAAAGTTACCTCGATACTTAATTGATTTGTCCCAAAAAAAAAAACCTAAAAGAGTAGACCTATCAATTTGATTGGGCTAAAGCCTTCTATAAAGTGATGAATTTATGAGCCACAAGGATGTGATACCTACGATGCGGGTTCAAACTTGAAGATGTATATGATCTAGTGGCTGCGGAGAAAAATTTTACTCGTTTTTCTTTATGAAGGCCATTCAATGATGTAAAGCCTTACTTAATGAGCTGCTTAAATTCCGTCGTTAATGAAAAATGGGTTCGCAGCGAAACCATCGTGCTGTTCGTGTTTACTGTCGAGGAAAAAAAAAATATAAATCAATATCCTATGATTTATCCTTCATAATTTTCTATGATTTCTAATATATATATATATAGAGTTTTAACAATTTTATTATTGTGGCTAATCACGCCACACTTTGTTGGTTTATAACACTAAATATCTTGCTATTATGGTTTAAAGAAAGAAAAATAGAGACATTAGCTTAGACATAATTGCATAATTACTATATATATACACAGCTGACATGGTCATACATATAATTTCGTTTTTGTAATACTCAAGTGCGATCGACAAGGACACAAGTAATAAAGAGGATAGTGTCCAAACCCCACTAATTGCTTATCTAATCTTGATCATTTAGAAAGATATATATAATTATAATTATACAAAATTTATGCAAAGAGATTTTTAATTAGATTTATCTAAAATGTAAATTAATTTAATTTAATTTTTAATATAAATAAAAAATTAAAAGAAGTTTAATTAAAATAAAAATAATTAAATAAATTTATATAATATAAAATTATATGTGTCTTATATTTAAAAAAATATTAATAAAAATAACAAATTTCAAAATACAAAATCAGTGAATTTTTTAATAATTATCTCTCTCTATTTTACATAAGTTATGTTTTCATACTGTTCTTGTAATATTATCATGTAATCTAATACCTTGCACATACACACGCGTTGGCACAGAGTTTTTTTTTTTTTTTCTTCCCAAATTACAATAGAGCAAAGCAATAGTGAAGCTAAATCTCTTCTATGATACCAAAAACCCTAGCTTCAGTACTGTAGCTAAGGAAACATTGATTTTCCTTTTCACTTAAAAGGATCCTCCCGAATCCTACCCAGAAGGAATCACATTCCGACGCCTCGAATAGCGCGTGAGACTTCCAAACATCTTCATGAATGTGGGGTTTGAAATTAGCCAGATTTTAACTTGCATTTATTTATGCAGTGAAGATGACAGAAAACCCATATAATATTCGACAAAACACGCACATCCTGCATCTTGTTTCTTGCTGACCAATTTCACTTTGGAGATCTTTCTTGAAACAGGTTAACTTCAATTATTAAAAAAGAATCATTTTGTACCTTGTAACCTTTTGTTATTTTTTCCCCCTTAATCCGTGCAGTAAACCATCAAAGTAATATGATCACATAAAAGGTCATAATTATTGGAAAAAAGACAAGGTAATTAAGGGAAGATAATCAGCCAACGAGTTCTTTCATGACACGTGTCAGGTCAGGAAGAAGCCTGAATCTTTAAACAGGTGTCATCTTGAGGACATGTAGTATGGACCCTAGCTAGAAAGCAGGCTAATTACTAGTACAGTTGTTAATTAGGATGAACGTACAGATTGAGGAATATTTCAGAGATAATCTGGCGACTGGCCAGTGTAGGAGTTAAGGCTAAGCTCCAGGGAAGTATGAGAAGTGCCATTGCCGTCATTTGAGCCATATCGTTTATTGTAGTAGCAGCTGTTTTTGGGGCCGGGCTTGATGTTGCAGAAGGCATTGATATTGTCCTCACGGTGCATGGGGAAGAGAGGGAGGGTCTCAATCTCTGCATCAGCTTCTCCTTCTTCTACTTCTTCTGGGCCTCCATCTTCCAGGGTTTCTTTGGCTGATATGATTTGCTTGTTCAGGAGACTGTAGGATGGGGCATAGGGATCAATATCAACCCATCCATAGTTGTGGCTTATGGATCCACCAGCAACGACATTGTTGGCACCAGTCGAGATTGAACACTCCTGCAAGTTTAACAAAAGATTTGCAATAATTGAAAGATAAGAAGGGGTATGAGTAATATATATACATATAACTGTTCCACTTTGCTTTGCATTTTTACATTCTCGAAGTGGACTGTAGGCATATGGATTCCCCTGGCTGAAAGGAAGGTGGTTGGTGTTACATTGCATGATAAACTCTCCTTTTGATCAGACTTTAGCAAAGAAAACCAAAACGTTTCTGCCTTTCATAGATGATTCAAAAAACTTTACGAGGGGCTATTCTATTTTGCCTTCCTTTTTGATAACAAAACAACACTGAATCTAAAGTCGTAATATAGATGAACTAAACCCACATCCACATGGGTTGTAATATTTATGTTGTTTTCTTGCCATTTTAATACCAAACATAGCAAAAAAAAAAGGTAAGCGCGCCAACTGCATATCCTCATCAATAAGAAAATGTCAAAAACTTTTCTTTGTTTAACATTGCTTACCCTAAAGCACTTCTCCATGGTTACAGGTCCACATCCATAGTTCCCCATCTGCCCAACAGTGGTAAGCACACTGGCTGAAGATGGAGACTTAGAAGAAGACCCTGCAAAACACATAGACATATCTACAAATTAAGAACCCGTTATAGAAAAAGCAATTAGAGAAATCAGGAAAGCATGGAAAATTAGAAATTCCACTGGATTGAGTCCTAATCAAGAAAGAAGTCAAGAATAAAAGGAAAAAGAAAAGAGAAAGAAATCACCATGACTAACGCTGGGGTACTTGTTATGAACAGAATAATCTTCGGGTCTCCAACTAGAAGCATTTGAAACTGCTCTTTGCTGCATGGAGGGTACATCAGTGGTGAACCTTTTCTTCTGCCGCTCACGAGCTTTATGGTTCTGAAACCAATAAAAGACATTCTTGCCTTCAATCTTGCCGTACTGTCTAAGCCTAGCAGAGATCCTCTGAATCTGCTCTGCATTTGGGGACCTAAGTCCAGTGTTGTAGTAAAGGTCCTTCAATATTCGTATCTGTTCAGTTGTGGGAGTCCACCTTGTACTGCTTTGCCTGCAAAGAAAGCTTCCTTTGGCACCCCCACCACTATTATCCTCGTTTGGTTGTTGGTTTGGTTGCTGTTGTTGAGGTTCCATGATGGAGTGAAAAAAACAAGAACAAAACAAAGGGAAGCCAACAAAAATAGTCGTGGAAAAGAGTGAGATTGAAACCTGCAGGGAGAGTTAGGTAAGAGGGCAGGCTGAAATGGAGAGAGTTGGGGGGGGGGGATGAAGAGCTATAAAAAGCGACAGAGGGGGCTATGAAGCCCATCACACATGGAGGGCTCAGTAGAGGATATCAGTGAAATATCTGAGAGAGAAGGACTGAAGTTGACAGACAAGGGGTCGTAAAAAGATAAGGGACAAACGGGGCTTAGAAAGGGAGGGTATCAGTGGAATTAATTGGATAAAAAAGCATGACGAAAAATAATAAAAATTATCAAGCCGAGCCTTTTGCTTGAGGGATATAGCTGAGAGAGAAATAGAGAAGGAGGGAGTGAGAAAAAATATAGAAAAAATGAGGCATGAAGTGATACACATATATATTTAGATAGATAGAAAGAGAGAAAAGAAAAAAGGCTTCTGAATGAATGAATGAATGCCATAAAATGATTTGCTGTGTGATTTTGAGCTCATGGAAAGGTTATTCTTTTAATGGAGATATGGTCCTCTTTTTCACCAGGCCAAAAAGCCAGGGTAGAAGATATTCTTTGTACTCATTTTCTTGTGGGGTGCCTTGTCATGGGCAGAACTGTAAACGACTTTCAGCTGCCCCTTTAATGGTTCCCAATAACCTCCCATCCAAGGGAAATGCAAGGCCACGCATAATACGTATGAGCCATCTTTATGTCACAATCTTTCCAACGAGTGTTCCTGTGCCTTTCAGTGCTTTGATTACCCTATCTTAAGCTGTTATCCTGTGCAATGATTTCTGAGATTGGAACCCTCTTATTGGTACGCTAGGGCCTTGTGGGACTAGGGCGACCACATTAATTGTAAAATGAGCACTAGTAAAATATTCTCTTTCGAAAAAGTTAGGAGGATGCGCCTTCTAAATAGGGAGAAGATGCGCATCTTTTATTTACCTGTCTCCCTTAATGTTGATGTCCCCACTCTAATAAACCAAAATCCCGTCTGAGCCCGTCTTCATGGCCCGTTCATGCAGCGGGGTTCGTTTTCATTTTGCAACTATGGTCTTAATTATGGCCTTTTCCTACCAACAGCAACTTACAGAAAAAAAAAAAAGAGTGGGGTTCGTTTCCTGGGAATTGGGGGTATTTAGAGGGTTGATTATGAGCAAATAATCTCCAGTTCTATTAACATGTTTAAACCAATTAGACAAAATACATTGCCCAAAGAAAGAAGATAATGAAGAAATGTCTGTTAAACAATGACACCTCTGACTGGCAAGTAGAGTTTAGAAATAATCAACTGCACAAAAACAAGAAGAATTTCATTGTCACGGTGTTCTGCAGCCCTTATGCTGCTGGCGCACGCGCCCCAAATATAAATGCCAGAGAGAGAGAGAGAGAGAGTGAGTGAGAGAGAGGGAGAAAGAGGAAGAGCATTTAAAGAAGTGGTGGCCAGGATTTTCTGGAGCTTGTACATAACAAGAACATCATCAAAAGCTCCATTTTTCTTACTTGGCGCACGTACCCAACTTAAGGCCTTGGCTTCTGCTTTAGTCCTGGAGGGAACGAGACACATAGTCACTAGGAAAAGTTCAATCCCACCCATACTCTACAAGGGAATGTTGAAATCAACATTCTGACCTCAATATTTAAGTGCCATTGTCCTTCTCCTTTCGCATGCATGCCCTGATGTCATGAAACTAGCGCATAGTTTAAAGTTTGAATACAGTACTTATGCCTTCTGGATAGACAAAATTGGAAAAGCGTATATCAGGAAACTACACGCCATACATTATTTTTGTGGTCATTATTCAACAGGGTGAGGGTTTTTTTCTTTCCCCTTTTCTTTGAGTGGATATAAGATAACCTTTTTATGGAGAATTTTTAAATTAACTGATTCACTGACATGATCATGGAGCTTCATACGAGTCATGCTTGATTTTTATTGCAATATCTATAATTTTAGGTGACTCTAAATATATTATATCGTCATAATTTCATTCATTGGGTTCATAGTAACATGATAAACAGAACTCACGTAAAGAACACTTTTTGTTTATTGCGAGGTGAGCTAAATATTGTCATGAGTATAAAATCTTATATATAAGTAAAGTTTAAGGGTTTGACTTGATTTTTAATATTTTTTAAATTTTACCAACTATAATTTTAATTTTTTTAGTGAATATAAGATTTTAATTTACGATATCTTACTTCATCTTATTGTCAAAGAATTTAATATAAAAATTTGCGATGTAGAAATCATCATGTTGAGTTTTGATCTCCTGTCGCACTAATTTTCTAGGTAATAGCCAAATCATTCTATTTGGCATGGACCAGTGGGGCAAAAGAACGACGGAGCCCAACATCTTTAATAGTTTTTCCGTATTTTTTAATGAGAAATAGGACTGATCAAATGTGTACTAGAGATCTTAAGTCCAGGCTCTTTTTGTTTCTTCTAGACTTCAGCTGAATCTCCTCTTGTCTCATGTGTTACACACTCCACGGGACTGAAAAGGCAACACAGCACTGGCAACGCAGAAATCTTTCGTGGAAAACTAGCGTTTCTTGTTCCTCACTCTGGAATATAGATAAAGTGTTATCATGATGAGTCCAAACAAAAATTAACAAGTGTTAAAATAGCTAGCCAATCTTTTTTCGTGTCACATTAATTGTACAAGTAAATTGAATTTTAATTGTGCAGTTGTTTTCTGTGGGTGTATAGTATTGGCAATATTCCATCTCCTTGAATTCAACTTGCAGCAGTCTCATTCCCCACTTTTTCACAATTCTTCTGACTGTTGCAGTCTCTCCATCTCTTTCTAGTTCAACTTTTCCGGATTGTGTTATTTCTTTGATTTTGACACTTCATCATGAGATTTTGCTCTCCTTATCATGCATTTACATTGGATTTCGCTCCCCCCCCCAACTCTCTCTCTTTCTGAGATTTATAGGGGATGTGGCTTGTGGGCATGGGGTGTTAATTGGTTTCTTGGCCAAATAATTAATGGTCAGTGTCATTCTGTCCTGATTATCAACTTTTAGACTATGATTTGCCAGTGAAGCCTACATCTGCCCGTCTCTCTTATCCAAAATTCTGAGCTGCTTACCTCATAAGGAGTGCCATATTATTGTGCAGCCGCGGTGGAACCCTTCCTTTTCTTTCGGGTAATCATCTCTCTTTGCCCTTGTATTCGTCCCCCATATCTCCATAGAACATCACAATATCATTCCATATCTCTTAAATCTCTCTCTCTCTCTCTCTCTCTCTCTAGTAGGCACGCTGTAGCAGTCTCATTTCCCTTTTGCTTTCTGTCTTACTAATTCTTAAGAAAGAGACTGGCTACTCTAGATAGAGCAATCCCCATAGCCACAACTTTTCTCTCTTTTGGCTGCCCATTTTCTTATCATTTTCTCTCTTCTACACAAATAAATCACATTCAAGAAAGCAAAGTTCCCAAATTTTTGCAAGAAATCTCTCTTTCATTTACTTTTCTAATAAATTAAGTTTAACTAGACAAAGGCTTGATCCGGTTGGAGGCCCCTACATTATTAGTTCATGTTACACATGGAAGACTCGGGGCAAATAAAACTTGATGCGAACAATGAGATGGACCACACGAACAAACTCTCGAATGAATACTGTTCTATATAAAATGAAAACTGTTCTCCGTGCTGTAAATTGAGTATGTAGGCCCACAAGCTGGTCTTTGTTGGAGTCAGAAGTTGGAACCTTTAACCAGATAGATAGATGCTTTTGTAATTAGTTTGCTGTCAGCTTGACTGACTAGATTATCTACATAAATGGAGTCCCGCGGCAATATTGGTTAAAGCCTGCCCATAGGAACATACACATCGCCCGGCTGCAAAA
The DNA here is from genome assembly GCA_020883675.1 of Bruguiera gymnorhiza. Taxonomy (NCBI): domain Eukaryota; kingdom Viridiplantae; phylum Streptophyta; class Magnoliopsida; order Malpighiales; family Rhizophoraceae; genus Bruguiera; species Bruguiera gymnorhiza. The sequence continues at coordinate 6,738,288 of JAIRCJ010001054.1, read as the reverse complement.
ACATGTATGTGGTTTGCCCTGCCAGTGTGCAATTAGGTAGTGAATCTTATGATGTGAACAGAGAATGGCACAAGTACCTTAGGTACATTATATGACCAGCCCCAACTGCAGTTGCATGAGATGACTTGTGCAGCCCAACACAAAGCATTGCAGGAATTTGTATGATCGAGTGGCCCACCACACGAGCCGCCCTACACAGAATCCCCCCCGTCCACTATCCAGCCTCCCCTAAGCCCCTTCTTTCAATAAAAAAAATGACGCCTCCCCTGCTAGACTCGGAAGGGGGCCGCCAAGAATCAAGGGGGAAAACATGTTTACTTTCCGGAAGTGATCTCCGTGGAGTACAGCCCTCCAGGCTTTCACTTCTCCATAATGTCCGATCTGTGAACAATGCTAGATATTATAAACTAATATAAGCAGTCTGTACCATTTCCTTGCATCTCCAGTTACCTGTACGCATGATAATCATTTCCATCTAGATCACTGCGCTACAGGAACAGTTAGTTATATTACAGTTTGTCTCATGAGACATTAGGCTTTGGATCATCTAAAACTTATAGCAGAACTTGGGATGCCTGTTAGATTAAGAAATTACTCAAGATATAAACTAAAACCAGCAGAACACAAGTCTAAAGGGTTCGTGGAGAATATTATGACCCCAACGTGTACACTCATGAAACAGCCAGCTTCCTGGAACAACAGAAAAGCCATCCATGACGAGTAGGCAGCTTCCACCTAGTTAATCCTATCATTCACCCCAACTAGTGCTCTGTACTGGCAAATCCATCCCTGCTCTCACCGGAACTAGCAACCCGCGCGTCACTGTCAGCAAGAACCAAACCAGCCCTTCTAAACGCTAACAACTTATTAATGTGTGCTAGTGTTTGCAAACTCCCGAATGCACTTCCCGGCTCCAGTCATGGGCACTCACAGCTGTAGATGCTTCTTCTCAAGCTTAAGAGTGCATTTCACATTTACATACACCTAAATACATTAAAACCATCCATCGCATTGTTTCACAGCTCCCTCAAACAATGAAATCAAACTTGATAGCAAACTTATCCGGGATATCATCCATAGAAAAGCAAGTCGTCGAGATCTAATTTTAAGAGTTGGGCCAGCCTGGTGGTTAGATTTCATCCATCAGCCATCTTTATTACTACAAGCTTGAGAAATTCCGTTTTGACCGGAAATTTTCTGCGAATTCACTAGTTTCCGCCTTATTGTCCTTTCTAATGGTCTGCATTTTAGCACCGCAATGAGGTTTATAGAAATGTAATCTGTTTGTGTTGCCCACTTCATACGACGATGGCTGAATGCCCTGCAAATCAGGTTCCGGTACAAACCCCACAGGCAGCTCTGCTTCATCCATTTTCTAAATGCAATTGTGTCCCACACAAAAATAGACCACGAGGAATAAAAATATCTGTGTAAAAATCCATCAATATAACAAAAACAACCAAAAACGAAGATATCATAAAGTAGTATCAACTAATATCTCTGAGTAGCCACTGAAGGCAAAGATGTTTAGCCACATCGGCTGCATTTCCATTTATCACGAGGACGGATGTGGAGAGAAATTTTGCTGAGCTTTATTCTTGTTCGTTGGCACATATTTTTTATTTTTTTTTTTGTAAAGAAAAAGGTAATAATTCCAATCAATAACATGCACAATTTTTGAAAGGGTTAGGCTAGAAAAATTCATTAACTAGCTGTATATTAGCTTCTTCTCAACACAAATCACACACTAAACGCATAATAAGGAGTAGTATTCGGGCTGCGCGCTTTTTCTGTGTCCAAAACAAACAAAGCACCGATCTCGTTGACTGCTTGCCAAGAAAACACATCAATAATACGCAAAAAAAAAACTTCCTGAAACAGGTGTTTGAGGTTTTTTTTTTTTTTGAAAAAAAGTTGAACAGAAATTCTGTAAATTCCCTTTTCTTTAAGAAATAGAAAACATAAAAATGGGCAATGAGGAAGGGAAGCCAAATTGTTTAAGAAACGCCGATGCGATTCGAAAATCGGACGGTTGATATCGCCTGGACCAATCGTCTACAAAGACCAATGGGCCTGGGTCCACTCCGCGCGCACAGTCAATAACCGTAGTATTAGTAGGGCCCGCCCCAGCCAGCAGGCGCCATGGATGAAAGGGCCAACCATAGCCAACCAAAATTGATAATGCAGATGGAAACCAGTGCATTCAACTTGCTGCTGTTCTCGCCTTGTAAAGCACCTCCTTCATCTTCAAGCAGTGCCATCCCCGCTAACCTCTTTTCATTCAGACAAAAGACACGGTCTCAGATTTTCTTACCTCGCCGCCGCAGGCATTCGTTGAGGCTTGGCTCTATCAATGTCACCGATAATGATGAAACGCCTCAGCCTGTTGTTCCGCCGACCACCACAACACCACCCGACACCGTAGAAATAAGGTTCAAGCGAAGATCAAGAAAGCGGAACAGACAGCGGGGAGAGGATGGTGCTGTTGGCGGGCAAGCCATGCAAGCGCGAGTGCCGGATGCTCCGAAGAAGTGGGAGGATATGAGCCTTTCGGAGAAGGCCACTGAGCTTTACATGGGGGAGAAGGGTCTATTGTTTTGGCTCAACAAGTTTGCTTATGCTTCCATTTTCATTGTTATTGGGGTTTGGATTGTTTTCAGGTTTATTGGTCCTGCTCTCAATCTTTACCAGTTGGATGCCCCTCCTTTGCCACCTCCCTCCATGTTCAAGGGTTCATGAGTACTGGACCTAAACTGCATCCCCAGCATCCAAATTTTCAGGCTACATGGCGGGCACTGGCTGCTTTCACTTTTAGCTTCAGTCTCTAGAGTTTTTGTTTTGCACTAGATCTAAACATGGAAATCAAGTTAATAAAGCAGAAAATTTGGATGTTTTGTAATGGTGTACAGTTTCAATCTGTAACTTACCCAAGCACCCAGGACTCCTCCTTTTCCTACTTTTCTCACTTTCCCTCTGTCTTCAAAGAGTATACGCTTGCACTACAAGTACTGGTTACTAGAAAATCGGTATCATTTAGTAACCATTAACAGGTTATACTCAAAACAACAGAATTGATGCTCCAATTATGCAATATTATGAAAGACTGGACCATCCAGCTAAGTGGCATAAACATCACTGAGAAAGAAACCACCAGGTCAACTATACACAAGTTATAGACTTGTAGTCTTTTCGGTGTGAAGGGTTGCTGCTGCTACCTGCTGTAATGTCAAAAGTTGGCACAAAGTGCTATATGAAAGACCGTGCTGCCGGAGAACTGGTGACTAAGCCAGAGAGAAGGCCAACCATGAGTGCACTGTTGTAAGTGGTTGGCTCCCCTTGTTTTGAGTTATTTCTGACGTCAATATAGGTTTCATTTTGGAATGGACCACCAACCAGCCCTCCTACAGCTGTATTTGGGTTCGGGTTAGTCGAGTTAAGCCATATAAACCCATCAGTGCAGCCGGTGGTGGCGTCAACAGGAATTGAAGATCCCCTGTGGTGTACATATTGAGGGTAGTAACTCCCATGCCCAACGAGATAGCTCATCTTCATGGGATTATTTCCGAGAACATAATCAGCCTGGACAGTCAACTCTCAAGTCAGCAATAATCCAGCTGAGGGTCACGAGACTTGGCAATATTGAACACAATTGCCCTGAAGAGCAATGGCATACCTGTGAAATAGCAAAGTTTCGAAGATCTGCTGGCTCGTAGTATTTCCCTCCACAATATAGAGTTGGAATCTGAGATGTAACCATGTAGTCACTAAATAGAACAGCAAGGAATGCAGAAGCCACGGGATACTGCAAGGGATCCCATTCTAAAACCCATATTAGACCACCTGCATCAACAGGACAGCTTTCATTCTGGAACATGATATGAAAGGTGACAGGTGTATGGGATAAAGGGGAAGGATCCGTACATAAAAGAGGAGATTTTCTTAATTATTCTTATGAGCCTGATGATCATCTACCATTCTACCACCAAAGAGGTATACAACACTTTGAGGAGTTTACTTTTCCACATTGATGCCTCGTGTATCAAAGTGTTCCACTACTAAAAACCGAATTTGCATCGTGCCTGATAGATTTTCTTTTTCCACAACTCTTGTTGGTTTCAAATAAACTAAACTAGCAAATGAGAAGCTTGTTATTGAATAGCATCGGTAAAGAAGTTTACTTTGTGTTCTGCTGGATGTGGCTGTTGGTGAATCCGGAAGGAGCTCACACATGAACTTGTGGGCTGTTTCCCAGTACATCTGAAGGTCAAGATTCTCCTCAGAGGGGATTCCTTTTGCACCCAGAAAAATTATCCTGGACAGCAAAACCTACTCCACAATTGTAAAACAGGCCGGATAATGTCAGCTCAACAAAATGTTGTTTGTACTTTGTTGTGATAAGAGTGATGAGAAAAAAGCGGACTATTGACAGATGCTGACATTTGCCCAGCATCAATATCATCTTTGATTCATGTATAGAAAGATAAAATCAAGTACTTATTTAAAGAACCGGATCGTAATGCCGACCTGAGCTCCAGCATGCTTTTCATCCCAACTAAACCAAGTTGGACTTCGCCAATTTGCAAATTCACTCCCATGAAGTTCAGTCACATATCTGAGGTATGATGGGTCTTTACTTGCATAATAGAGCCAGGTAGCTGCCCACAAGAGTTCATCTCCGTATCCCGAGGAATTGTAGTATTTTTGGACTTGTGGAATGCTGGAACTGTAAGAACCTCGGTAAGCATCAGCAAAATCAAAAAGTTGCTGGGCATGAATAAGGAGGAAATTGGAATAGGAGGCATTGATGCTTTTGAAAACAAGAGATGCTGAAGCCATAGCTGCTGCAGTTTCTGCTGCCACATCTGTCCCAGGAAAGGACTCATTAACTTGTGTCACTGGCCTTTCCTCTGACATGGCTTCAGGCCTTTGCCAACATTTGTGGTCCACTTCCGGATCACCCACCTTCAAGGAAAGAAATTTAGAACAGAACAGTCAGAGATCTGTTCTTCCTTTTAATAACAACTTGTTGATTGACAAGAAAAACTTAAGGGATGGTAAATCATGGGATGCTGTCGAGGATTTAAATGTAGTAATCCATGAGTGCAGAAGCAATCAGAAATCTAGGAACAGATTCAATCCTAGAAGGAAACTGCACATATTCTTATGTCGATATATAACGCGTAGAGCTGTATTTGACCTTGAATTTAAGGTAAAAGTTAAATAAAACACCTGAACATAAAGCACATTGGCAGAAGGGTGGGCATTGATGAGGAAATCAGTGATCCACTTGAGGGAATCCTGAGCATATCCCAATTGCTTCACTGCATTCAAGTTGTCTCCATATTCAAGAATTGCCCAAGACAGCACTGTTGCAGTGAAAGCGGCAGGGAATCCAAACTTCACAAGATCCCCAGCATCATAAATTCCTTTCGTTAGGTCCAAGTTAACTACACTCCCATCTTGTAGCCCCGAGTCCCCTCTCCATGCAATCCTATTATTCACCAATTTCCCTGCTGCAACACCATCAACAACAACAATAAAAGTAAGCAGAATAGCATCAACATATTTATTTTCAACTACCCAAAAAGGGTTGAATGGACTTTACATTTTTGGACATCGAAGAATTGCAAGGCGATTTCGAGGGCATCAGCATATGTCTTGACAATAACTCCACGATGACCATGGCCTGAACCTGAACCATTTTTGTTGAAAAAGCTGAATTTTTTTACAAGAGTAAGTACAACTCCTGTCAGAACCATAACTCCAATAATTGACACTATCAACCACCAAATCCACACTTTAAATTTAATTTCATCCCCTGCCTTCTTAGCTTTTCCCATGCTGGCTAGTCTTTGACAAGCAATGCCATTGAAACTTGCATGGAAACCTCAACTGGTTATTGAAATTCAGAAATCGTTCATTGACAGCCTCGATGTCTACACTGGTTTTAAATTTAATTACTATTTGCCATATGGGGGCTTTGGAAGATTGCATGGAATTCAGTTTGGCTCCTTCTTTATAGACAGGAGCCAAGAGGACTGGACATTGTTCGTTGACTGCTATTGAGCATGGTGAGCCGTCGGATTTCGTGGTCTCGTGCTGACGTGGACGATCAATATGTGGCCGACGTTAATAATGTTGGTTTGAGAAGGACAACGCCGGTGATTGAGAGACAAAGTCCAAAACGGCAGGTCGTCTAGTCTCTTGTTCATACGACCAGAGAGGTAAGAATCTAGGGCCATTTGTCACCAACATGTACGGCCCAAAAGGAAAAAACATGAAAAGAAACAATTATGCGAGCAAACAAAAAAAAAAAAAAAGGGAACAGTTGTGTAGTTTGTCATTTTCGACAATAATATTATTAGGGAATATTCGACTGGAGGTGTGATTTAAAGTGAATTTTAAGTTAAATTATTAAATTATGGTTTGGAAATTTCTCAAACCAAACCAAATTATTTTAGTTTCAAACCCAAAAATATAAGCAAGAGAAAAATTGGTATTTACATAAGGCAAACAATCACTCTTAAATCGAAATATGATGTTATAATTTAAAAGCAAATACATAAGACATATGATGCAAAATATAACGAAATTAAGATTTTAGATTCATATAAAAATAAGAATTACTTAATTAATTTTATAAAATGTTATAGAAATTATAAGTATATATATATAATTAAAATACAATTTATGTATTGCTTTTGTTCAAAACAATAAATAAATTTCACCTAAAATACAAACCATAATTTGGAAAATTCTAAAATAAATTGTACTTTTAAAACCATCAATAAAACCAATTAATTTAGATTTGATTTTATTTGGTTTACAGATTAAACCAAATAGTGTACACTCCCTATTTACTAAAAAAAAAAAATTCTATTTTGATTCACTTTTTTTTTTTTGAGTGAGTTAAAATACTTCAATAAAAAATTTAAAAATAATAATAATTAATGTTTTATATAGTGAGTTATTTGAATTTACTTTAAAAAATAAATTAAAATAACAAACACCCAATTGAAGTGTTATTAGTATTAAGACCATGTTATATGATAGTTGCACATATACAAAAGTGCAGTAATTTAGATATCATTTTTCCTTAACTAATAAATACATTATTACCTTACCAGTGTATGAGGTAACTCACGGATTAATCAAGGTTTACAGATATATAAATTTTCTATTTCATGTTTTCTAGAAAAAGAAAATTTTTAAACGGAATATATTAAATACAGCCAGGCAAGCGTCAAATTGTTTGCTGGAAGGTAAAATTGAATTGAGCATATAAACCAACGTCACAGACAAAAGTAAAAAGGCGAAAAGATTAACACATAAATAAAAGATGGTCACAAAATAAATAATAAATAGAGGTTAGTGAGACCGAGACACGTAGAATTATTATTATTTATTTTAACTCTGTTTTCGTTTTGCTTATTTAAAAAAAGAAAAAGAAATAGTAAAAAATGGGGCAAAGGCAAACCGGCAAAGAGAGAGACAACGAATTGAAACTTGAAAGCAGGCGGAGCTGTGATTTATTGTCATTAATTAACTAATTAATTAATTTATAGGCTAGAAGATAAGAGAGAAAAAAAGCACCAAGACAAGAGCTGCAGCTTCTTTTCTTCATTGCTAGCTTCTTCTTTGTCGGTTAACGACTCCTTTATTTTATTCCTCGGAACAACGCGTCCGTGTGTTTAGTAAGAAGAAGAAGGAAGAGAAATCACCCATTTGTCTGAACCGCAGAACAGCTCCACTTTCTTCGAACAATACGTCAAAGGTGCTGTCTTTTTTTTTTTTTTTTTCTGGGTTCCTTCGATCACTTGTCATATATTTAATTAACGAACTTCTTTAAATCTCTTGTCCTCTTTGCTTCTTACATATTTTTGGTTAGTGGGTTTTTGGGTGTTTATTAAGAAAGCTGTTCCCATCCCTCAACACTTTTGGATTAGTGGGAATATAACCCAAATTAGGGTTTATCTTGAGGGTTATGTGGGTTCAGTTAGTCGATCAGCGTTTAAATCTCCATTAAAGTTTGGGTGTTTTTTTTTTTTTTCCCTATTATTGATCTTGTAGATCGGTCTACTCTCGTTTAGCTGTAATTGAGAAAGAGAAAAATGGAACTTTGAGCTATAAGTTACTTTTTAATTTTCGTATTGTTTATTGTTTTTTCTTCCTCCGTTAAGTGGCAAACCTGAATTAAAACTGGAGTGGATTGTTTATAGGTCTACTTTGTACCTAGACAAATTTGTGCCATATTCTTGTGGGTTTTTTAATTTCAAAAGAAGTTATGAGCTCTGTTTCTTTTCTTTTTTGTTTTTTCTTTACCTTGCCTTTTTAATTTGTGAAGTTACTAGACAATGCCAACATTGTAGTGTGATGCGTAAGAGCTGAGATGTGAGAAATGGTAAAACTGTGTCTCTTGTATCCATGGGACGAGGCTCGAATTATCTTATAAAGGGATGCCCAAAAACTTTAATGCTTGGGAGGAACTTTTCAAATGCAGCTTCTTGAAAATTCTTGTTAATGCCTCATTTTGCTGCGTATAACATTGCATAAGAATAAAAGGTCATTCTTCCCAGAGTCTGCTACTATGCTTCTCCTACTGTGGGTTTTGTAAGCTGTTTGCCATGCAATCTGTTGCTTTTTTGCTAAAGCATTGTTCTATGTATTTTCACTTATTTGTGTCTCTTGGTTGGGCATCAGTTTTTTGCAATTGAGCACTTGAGTTATCATGTGTGTTCTCATTTTTTGGTCAGGGAAGGGACATGGCAGCAGGAGATGATGTTGATGTTTCAAGTCTGAAGTCTCAGCTAAGTGAAACTCATGATATGTGGAAACAAGAGATGGAGCGACGGCAAACCCAAGTGGATCTTTTGCAAGCGAAGCTAATGGAGGTGAAGGCTTGTATACAAGGATCTGAGGAAGATGCCCAGAAGGAGTTGGAGGTTCTTTGGCGAAGAATAAAAACTACCGCATCATTACTGACCTACTTAAAATCAAAAGCAAGAATTATGGCTGTTCCTGATTTAGCCCATGCATCATGTGGCATTAAGCAATTAGAAGGAGTTGGACTTGTTGACAAGAATGGTACACCACTCTGTAGCTGGTCTAGGAATATTGATCTTTCTTCACTTGATACTCCAGATGAAGAGTCGTGGATGAGACTTACTAAGCAGCAGGGTAGCTTTGATGAACAAGATGAGGCTTATATCAGTGAATTACTCAAATCTGTCCAAATGGTAGCAGATGTAATGGAAACTCTTGTTAAAAGGGTTATAATGGCAGAATCTGAAACAGCAATTGAAAAGGAGAAGGTAACTTTAGGTCAGGAAGAAATTAGACAGAAGGCAATCCAAATTGAGACCATGTCTTCCAAATTAGAGGAGATGGAGCAATTTGCTCTGGGTACAAATAGTATTCTGACTGAGATGCGGCAGAGGGCTGAGGATTTGGTTGAAGAAACATCTAGACAAAGGCAACAAGCTTCAGAAAATGAACAAGAGCTTTGTCGTGTGAAAAGGGACTTTGAGTCCCTGAAATCCTATGTTAGCAGTCTCATTAGTGTGAGAGAAACACTTCTTTCATCAGAAAAGCAATTTCAGACCATTGAGAGGCTTTTTGAACGGTCAGTGATCCATGATCTTCCTGAAATAAGCTAGTATACTTTGGCTAATTGTGTTTTTGTTGCCTACTGTTTAGCTTTGTATGGACGTGAGTCTAGCATCCATCTGTTGATGTGCCTTTGGTCATTTCCACCTTTAGGCTTCCATATTAAACTGGGTGTGGCCTAGGTACAAAAAATGTTGGCAGGCTAGTTAACTATCTTCAACTTTCTATCTGCACATTTCTACTTCTCATTTAACTTTGGCTGTATTGCTTGATATAAGCCTATTGCTGTGAAGCAGGCTGGTTGCAAAGACAACTCTGTTGGAGGGTGAGAAAATGCAGAAAGAAGTCGAAGTTCAGAAACTTGTGGAAGAGAATGTGAGGTTGACTGCTCTTCTTGACAAGAAAGAGGCTCAACTTCTGGCCATGAATGAACAATGCAAATTAATGGCCCTTAGTGCTTCAAATATATGATCTGTCCTGTGGCTTCTGGCTTGTGGGTGCTTCCTTCTTCCAAGCCGAACTGCCAGTTTGCCCCTCAAGAACGGGGGAGTTTTGATTACTGCTGGATTGCCAACATCTTGGATTGATCATTTAAAGTGTAACATTGTGGAGAGGTTGGTGGGCGTCTCTTTGTGCCACACTTGTGCTGTTAGGAAAACTGAAGCCAGAAACTCTAATGTCTCTCTCTCTGTCTCTCTGCGTTTGTGTGTCCTGTGGATGTTTTACTTACCAAAGTGGCAAATGGAGGTCAATTAATGCAGCTCAATTTAAGTGTTTAAGCCTGTGGCCCATGGGGTAGATATTGATAGAGGAAGCATTGCATTGTTTGTGTGAATTTGATTCACCTTGGGCTTTGGGATTGGCAATTCTTCTCAACTTTTATAGCATTTGTTGATTCACAAATGCTTGCTTGCTTATAATTTTTTTCTTTCCCTTAGTAGTTTATGCATGAATGTCATAGCCAAAAGTTACAATATTCCAATCGAAAATGTGGGTATAAAGCTGAATTCCTAGGCCAGATGGAAATGGGGTTTAATGAATGATACACCTTTGTTTGTTGACATTTAAGTAGTGTCACTCGCACTCTTGACGATTAATGACAGTTTTTAGCTACAACTATTTTTTTATCATTAGTGAAAAATTACTTTATATATATATATATATATCCTAGCAAATCTTACTAAGTAAAACATTACACTTTTCGAATAATCAATCAAAGCTCTCTATTAAATCAAAAGCTCTTTTTTTTTTGGTTTTTTCTTATAACTACGTGCAATGTGCAATATTGAAGTGCTCATAAATCTTTTAATAGAAATTTGAAGTAAAATTCACTTGGTTTTATATTTTCAAAAACAGGAAACCATATTAAAAGAGGAAGTAAGCAGTCCATATCCGTAGGGAAGAAAGGAAAAGGACTTTGTCTATATTGTTCTCTTCTGGCGTATAAAAAAGAAAAATGGAGCAAATCCATGTGAAATGGGGGAGGTAGCAACTTCACAATTCCTATCCGAAGAGGAAAAGGTCACTTTTGTAAATTCCCAAAAACACTGCTTCCTTTGTCTATAAATAGACCTTTTCGAATTCAGTCGCCCTCGCCAAAGCCCCAACCAACAACGTCTCTCTCTCGGTCTTCTTTTTCTCTTTGAAAGTTGTGGCGTTCACGTTGTCACTCTAACGCGGAGCTGATCGGCAAGGTGCTCGCCTCATCAAGCAAACGGGAGGGAGAAGGCGGCGATGAATACGGTTCCGGCCGAGGCTTACAGTGGAAGAATTTCAATCTGTAGGCTCTTCAGTTCTCCGAGAACGCAGAGAGGACAACAATGAATGATACTGATTTTTCTCAGCGGTTCGTATAATGTATTTCTTTTTTTTTTTTTTAACAGTTGAATTTTTTCGGTCATATTTCCCCTCGATTTTGGTTAATTTTTCCGAATGTTGTGTATGAAGAATCAATCAAGGTTCAGCGATCTTGAGAGTTGTGCACATGACGGTCCAGTTTAGGGCGTCGGAGGAATTAGGAACCGTTGGATTCTTTCAGTTTCTTGGTAGACGAGATGAGATGTAAAGATAATGGAGTTTGGCTGTGGTTCGCGTATTAGATTTTCTTTTTTCAAGTTAATGTTTTATAATTCTGTTTCTTTTTACTCGCGCGGAGGCACTCTCTTAATCGCTCCTTGATAAGGAGATTTGAATTTAAGATTTTCTGTTTCTTGATTTTATTTTTTGATGAGAGGATTTCTTGACTTTGTGCTTGTTTTACAAAACATCCTTTATATCTTTTCTTGAATTCGGGATCAGGTTTTGACTCTTTCCTTTTCTTTCTTTCTTTCTTGTTTTTTTTTTTTTTGATAATTCCTCTTTCTTCTTGCTTAGTCACACGAATTTCTTCTTTTGCTATCTTGTTATCGGTTGAAGACAGGAATTTCAGTTTCACCTCACAATCTTGGGAGCAACTCTCTCTCTCTCTCTCTCTCTCTCTCTCTCTCTCATTAGAGTTGTAAGGAATCAATCTTAAATGCCAATGATAACTGATTGATAGAGGGGCATTGGGAGGGGTTGGCTTCTCTTTCTTGAAATCCGAGTTTGTTATAATTATTTTTCAATAACTGAAATCCGAGTTGTTGAACTCTATTTACTTTCTCCTAAGGCTTTTGGTCCAATCTTTGCAACAGTTTAAATGTGTAGTGGCATTGGAGGGAGGAGAGGGAGAGAGAGAGAGACAGAGGGCAGACGTAGAGGGGGCAAGGAATCAATTTTATGCTTACATTTCTCTTTCAATATGGACTTACATGTTTCCACTTATTCTTTGTATCTTTGTGTTTTTTTTTTCTTTGATCTTTGCTGAATTGAGCATTGTCATGGTCTGAAATAAAATTTTATGTTTTTGAGGGTTTTGGAGGCGCATTATTCAAAGTCATTGTGGACAGGGGACTATGATTGGGATCACTTCAGATTTCCTTTTCTACTTCTCTGATCTCTTCTATCATGCTTCTTAATTTATTAGATTATAATTTTCTTAATCCCTGTTTTGTGTGGATGCAGATTAGACAATTAAAGCTAAAAGTAATAATTTACTCCCTGGATGGAGGCAAATTCTGTTATGCTGGTATTTAAGTTTTTCATTGTTGTTTATGCTTCAACATTCTGTTAGAATGTAGACCAATTAGTAATATATTGCCAATACCTAATGAGGATTCTGCATTAAAGTTCTGAGTTATGAATTTTTTCACGGTTGAGCAATTTTCATAAATTTGGAACTTATGTAATGGCATACTCCACTCTTGTACAACCTAAACAGATTATGGCGGACCAGTTATCTCTTATGCTGATAGATTCCTTCATCCACGCTTTAATTATTTTATTGCAGTAATGGGAGCTAGTTCTAGATAGATATCTTTCTTTTTACGAAACTTTGTTTTCTGGATTTATGTTTTTTTAATTTTTTCCCGTTGTTTTAGCAGACCATTGAGTAAGCAGCAAATGTAACTGCAATGATTGTGGCTGTAGACCTTAACAGCGAGGATATTTAAGGTATGAACTTTTTAGACTGTGTTCTCTGTCACACTGCCTGCCAAAAAAGGAAAAAAAAACATAAAAAGGTAAATTTGCAATACCAATGTGAGAAATAAACTTTATTATTGAGATTTTGAGAGTTACTAGGATTCTCTCTCTCTCTTTTTTGGTAGGAATTTTCCTGTTCCAATTCATGATCCCACTTTTCTAGCTATCTGTTGAGAAAATGACATTCTTTGTGTTTCTACTATGGTGTATATATGGTGATATGCTGAACCACAAATTTTATTCAGTAATGACTCCTGTTTTTTCCCTGCTTGGACCCTAAGGGTAAACTAGTGTGAATGGAACTGGTTCTTAGCATTCCATGGATAAAGCAGAACAATGACAGAACCTGGAAGATTGTATATTTTGGGTGGAGAAATCTAGATTCCCCCGGGGGGGGACTCTTCCTAGTTATTTTTGGTCACTTTATTAGCATCATAGTCTTTACTCATTGGGTGTCCATTGGTCACACATTCTTCCTAAGTTGGACATCAATATCCACATTTATGTCCTTGTTTAGTTCTGTGAATACTGACATGAATTCTGTGCCCTGTGCCCCACATTCTTAATTCTTATATGTGGCTGTTACAATCAGTCTAAAGAGTTTGAAATCAAAAGTAGGAAACTGTACTTATCTTAGAAGATCAGAAAAGAATTATAAATTATTATCTAAGACTAGGCATTTAGAATTTTTGATGGTTAGAACTTCCAGTTCCAGGTACCTTCTTGTGACATAATTTTTTCTTGTTTCTAGTTAATTTTTAGTTTAAGATTGTGGTTGCTGCTTTTGGTCTCTTGTGGAAAATGAATCTTCTTGAATTTCTAGTCTCTTGGGGTGACAAACAGAAGTATGTGAAGTATGTTCAGCCTCTCTTTAGTCCACCTTGTCTAATGGCATTAAATCTAAATTTTGGGTCCCGTCCTCTTTGTCTTTCTCTGAACTTATAGTCTACTTTTGTTATTTTATGTTGCTTAGATCCTCTTGGAAGGCTCTAGTTTGATATCACAGCTTGCATTATTCCACTTGTTTTATTGAAATTTGCTCATTTGAATCTTTCTCTTAATTCTTTGCAGATAGAGGAGAGTATACAATATGCTTTGGCTTCTTTATCGGATCAATTGCACGAAGAAGAGGTTTTTCATATTTCTTTGTTCATAACACTATAGTATTTCTCTAGATACCAAATGTTGTTTGCAGGTTGGGGACTAACCAGCTTTAAGGTTGGGAACCTCATAGAGCAATTGGTCACTGAACACATTGGAAAAAACCTTTTTAGTAAGCGACTTGATATTTCCTTAGCTTCCTGATGGTTGTCTGTTTTTCAACCATCTTTTGCAATCCTTCAAACGTTCTGCAGATCAGCCATGGAGTTGAGCATTTTCTTCCTGCTGCCATCAGGGCGGTTGGCATGAGTATGTGAGCATTGATATTTGTTTTGTGAAGCATACATTACCTACAAAAGATGATGAAATCTTACAATCAGTGGCTTTATTGTCCCCCATGGGTGTTGGTGAAAGTTTGAAGTCAATCATGGATGTATTCAGCCTCAAATAATGTGCTAAATTTTATCACTTTTAGATATTCTTCATTAAGTAATGTTTGCAAGTTTAATTTCTTTATAATTATTATTAAACTTACACTTATGGACTACCATGTGATTATGGTTAATAGGCATCTAATGAAAGTTTAGACCTCTACTTGAAACACTGTAAGCTGCAGTTGCAGCATGTTGACGTGGTTATTTATGCAGCTCATAGCACTTCTACTTCCTTGCTTTTCCTTCTTTGTGTGTTTTTTTTTTTTGGATGACTTTTGTCTTGGTGTTTACACTGCAAATCACGGGTCATGAAGCATTTGAACCAAGTTAGCCCACTATCTCCTGGAATTCTTAATTTCTGGGCATCATTTGTTTCTGATCTTCTTGTCAGCATAGATGCAGTTGGTGTTCCGCAGGTATTTAGCTTCAGCATTATGTTATACTTGTAGGGATGTGTTTTCTCATTGCAGATCACAGATCATGAAGTATCTGAATCAAGTGAGTCCACTATCTCCCTTGGAATTCTTAATTTCTGAGCATCACATGTTTCTGATCCTTTTATCACAATAGATGTGGCTGGTGTTCCAAAGGTATTTTTCTTCCACATTGTGCCATACCTGTGATGCTATGTTTTCTTTCGTCTGTAATATCTTTGTCTTGTTTTCTATCTCTAGTCCTTTAAGATGGAATGGTACAGAATGGAATCGTGAAAAATTAATGTGTTATATTGTTTGATCTGTTATAGATGTTAGTGAATTTAATCTCTAACTTTGTGGCCAGTGGAATAATGTTCCAATCAAATTGTATCTAATTAATGTGGATTTTCTCAGCTGTGATGAATTATTTACAATAAACTTTACCCCTTTTTCTTTTGAGTTTTTGTTATTCATGCATTCAATTTTATGCATTCATTAAACACAGATTATTAAAATGTTCAATTTTTCATGCTCCTGGTGCTATTCATCAATTGATTTATCAAATTCTGCCACATATTTGGTAACTCTTAAACAAAGTGTCATTGCAGGAGTAATTGAACATATTGTCCTTTAGTTGTTCAATAGCAATTTAGGTTTCTGGCACCTCTTGGTTGTGATGATAGCCACTCCATCAGAATGAACACTGGCTGGATCTTTGGAACTAGTGACGATGCTATTGAAGGCAAGTTACTCTTAAATTTAATGATTGTGACATGTGATAAGATGATTACAGTTTCTTGTAGCATTGTGCAGAATGCTAGAGACAATGTGATTAGAGAAGCATATGATGCTTGTTTTGACACTGAATAATCCTTTAAAGTAATGATCACAGTGGCTTGCAGGTTAGATTCTCTCCACATATGATGTAAGGCACTTTTTAGCTATATTGCTTACTGATTGTTGCCATAAGAAGCTGTAATTAGCTTACTGATGTAAGCACTTTTTAGCTATACATACTTGGTAGGGCTGTTGATTCTGGATTGCTAATGATAAGTATGCTTGATGCAGCTTCGAGCTCATGTCTTGATGTTTTAAAAACTTTGTTCCGTATTTCTTCCCGATTTGTAAAAATTTGCTCTTGCTACTATTGTGAAGAATTTAAAAACTTGCCCCATCCTTGGGTCAGCTCACATGGGAAAATTGTTTCTAATCTCTGCTATAATTGCATGTGACTTGAAATATTGTAATTTCATTAAATTATTTGGTCACTCTGTTCTTGTGGTCAAAAATGAAATTCAATTTTTTTTTTCCTTCCAATTAACATTAGGTTATAATTTTCAGGCTGTGCTTTTGTTAGCCGCTTATATCCAAATCTAGCTCTCAACATTAGTTTATCGTCTTATCTCTTGTTCAGTAGAATCTGGGGAATTTGTTTCTTGATCTGTTGTTATATCTGGTACCACACACTAATTTTTCTTGTTGACCTTTGCTTTATTTATTTATTTTTTGGTTGGTTGCAAAAGGTGGCTCTTGGGGTTCATCTGGCAAAATTTTTAATCTTAAAACCTAATAACCAGGTTCATTATTGGTGCTAAATTACCACTTGCAGACTTCTTGATCCTGACATGGAAAAGCTCTATTCCTTTTTTGTTGTGAATTATAATTTGCAACTTATCTTGCATCTATAATGGCAAAGGGCACCACCTATCTTGCTCTGTCACTGTTTGCTTTTCTACATTATTCAGGATTCAGTCACATAAATGGACAGTCTACATACGTGGGACAACAAATGAGGATCTTGGGGTGGTGATAGAGTGAGTTGTGTTCCAATTGCATTCCAGTTTTAGCCCTACCACAGTTATTGAATCACTTCCTTTGTTCTCAATGTGCGATTGGGGTGAATTTGAAATTGGCATCACTCTGTTCTTCCACTGCAATGTCTGAGATAAGCAGTTGGACTGGACATGTGAGTGGTTCGGTTCACATTGCTACTGCCTTTACTTGCCTTGAGGATAAGAGATCAATTGATAATGTAAGTTCAATTTGCTGTTACTACAATTTGAGGATATACCCTGATGATGACAGTTCTCAGTCAACCAAAATAACCTGTTGTCTGGGAATATTACAGAGTCTGTCTTTCCTGATCCTTCTGAAAATTTTTTAGCATGTGTGCAGAATCATCTGCCTGCTGGATTTGACTTGCCTACTCCTTGTCCTTTCATTGCTGCATACCTTGACATGTTTTCTTGAGCTTTTATGCAACAAAATACCAAAATATTTGTGTGGTCACATTTCCTGCTGGACTTCTGCAGGGGATGCCAAAGATCATATATTTAGTCAATGGTTCCTGATTTTCTCAGAGGCAGATGAGCTTTGAGGCTTGCAGGAGCTCATCAGCTGGTAAGATGTCTTGTTTCCTCATATTTAGTGTTCATGCTTGTAGTTTTACAAAGTTGTGCTGAATGGATATGCTGTATGACTGTCACTTAAATTTTTTTTTTTCTGGTACCTCGAAAATATAAAACAGAATTATCTAAGAAACCCGAGACCAGTCAGATCAGCCTCCTTAAAGGAGGGAAGGGAATAATAAGTGTGCAACGATTATTAAAGAATACCAAACTCTGTGCTATGTTCCTACTGGATTCCGGAGATCGCTGTCATCTGGTGTCTGCTACTTTCTGTCACATTATTTATTTTGCTTGATTTTCAAAGGCAGACACGTTAAAAGGCGTGGTTCCTATGACCATTCCACATTGTTTGTTCTAGAGGAGTCAAAATTCTGTTACCCAATTGCCTTCATAACTGGAGGAGATGGAAATTCATATGTTGTGGTGTATCTACAAGACCTTTCCAATTGCTTATGGTATTGATTATTGACCTGACTGCATCGGCATTTGCTATTTTATGTTCCAATTTGTATCCTTCTTTCTTTTTTTATGGGAATACAATCATTCTTTGTTTCTGGGGCAGTCATTAAGGAAGAAAAACGAGGAATTTCAGAGTTCAAAGACTTTTTTCTATGTTTTCTGGTTAAACTTTACTGGTCTGCATATTTTTCTTCATCATGTTTTATGATGGTATGTGAAATATTATTGGTGCAAGCACATATTGTAAAGCTGAGAAAAGTGTGCTTGACAGGTTGCCTCACCCCTGAAACTGGCTGTGGTCCTGAGTTATGAATAGGCATGTTGGATTTATCACAGTCCAATTGTGGAAGACGAGCTGTGGCAATGAGATGTTGAGGAACATGTGAATAGCATCTAGGTTTTCTTTTTGTAGATTTTCTAGAACTAATTTCCATTTCCGTATAACAGGGAAAATTTATTAATAGTAGAAGGTTTGTGGAGCACATTCTTGACCAGAAAATGCTTGAAGGTAGACTGGATGTTAACTTTTGACACAGAGGAATAGGATTAAGTAGGGGAAGTTTTCCTTGAGGGAATTAAGTCATATGCAGCTGGCTTAGATGTTCCTATCTCCTTTTTCGGTCCCAACCAATGGAATGCTTCATTCAAAATGGATTGATCCTTTGTCTCCTATCTTGGCCACAAATCTCTTGGCTTTTTAGTTTAGACCCAGGAGTCAATGGACCTGTATGGTCTCGGTCACTGTACCAGAATCATATGGGAAAGTCGGGCATCTCTGTCCAAAAATGTACGAGGCTTCAAGGCCAATCCAAGTCATTAGATTACGCAAGGCTGACTTGTCAAATGGGAGGGAGAGGAGAAAGATTTTCCTAAATAATTGACATTGATCAGGACAGATACTGTACACTAAAAATGTTCGTATTGCGGCGCATGCACAACTGATTTGTTTCCATTAAGATTTTTGTAGACGAGAGTAACATGGCCTTCACATGGTAATCATTTGGAAATGGTCACCATCGCCATCTTCATCGTGTTCTTGGAAATGCTTGTTGATTGTCAATTATGGCTTTTTCTGCCTCTTAAGTGACAGTGATTGGCTATTGTTTATTTTGTAGTTTTCTGTGTGCTTAGTTGTGGCCGTTTCGACAAGATCCATGGACGCAGTGATGTCATTTATGTTTTGTGAGAAATAAATGTTTGCTTGCCTCATTTTCCCATGTATTCATGCATGTGGTGTTGATTAGGCAGGCACATGGCTCCTAGCTTTACAACACATTTTGGTAGCCTGCTGGAGATTAAAAGGTTCGCGTTTCTTCTCTGTAGTAATGTCTCCCATTACCATATGCTCAGAATATTAAAAACCTTAGCCTTCAGCACCTTGGATCCGTATTTTATGCAACTAGAATAGAAGAATCCTGCCTTTGTCCTTTTTTCAGGGACAAAAAAACAATTGCAATGCTAGAGTTAAACTTAAATCTAGAATCAAATAAGTTTTTGAGGTAGTGTCCCTTTCATTATACTACAAATGGAAGCTAATATTATTAACCAGTTAGCTGTAAGCAATTTTCGGGATCCCAGCTGCTTATGGTTTTGCCAATGATACTGTGGAAATTATTACTTGCATCACATGATCATACCATTTTCTTCTCTCTCTCTCTCTCTCTCTCTCTCTCTCTCTCTCTCTCTCTCTCTCTCTCTCTCTGTCGCTGTTATTTTATTTTATTTTTATTTAATTATTGCAATTGTGTACTATAATTCATTGTCCACTAAAAACAACTCATCCATTCAATACTATTAACAAACAAAAAGTCATGTATGCTATTAAAGAATTCGCAGACAAATTTAGTGCTTCGCTTGAGAACCGAGAATTGGTCAATAAAAATGATGAGCTTAACCACTTACCAACTATTCTAACTATTATGAGTCCTTTTTTAGAACCATATTATTAAAAATAATCGACAAGTTACCCCTCTGTACTATGGATCGACTTGATTGTTTGTTAAATGGCTCTGGTAGGGCTTAATAAAAAAGCGGGGCTCCATGTGCAGTGTCTCGTATATAATACAAACAGATTTGCTGAGCGTTTGCCAGTGGCATCTTTTGAGAGATGTCGGAAGTAACTTTCAAATCCATGGCTC